>CM050451.1:87221064-87821064 GCA_027563935.2 Costus lasius
ATATGACACAACCTGATGGCTTCATCCATCCTGCAGAGGCTAATAAGGTCTGCAGGCTAAAGAGGTCCATTTATGGATTAAAGCAAGCATCTTGAAGTTGGAATCTTCGATTTGATGAGGCCGTGAGAGATTATGGCTTTATCAAAAGCCAAGATGATGCTTGTGTATACAGAAAATTCAGTGGGAGCTTGGTAATTTTTCTAGTCTTGTATGTTGATGACATACTGCTCATCGGAAATGACATCCCTAGTCTTCAAGCTGTGAAGACATGGTTGGGGAAGTGTTTCGAGATGAAAGACTTAGGGGAGGCCGCCTATATTCTAGGCGTGAGGATCTACCGGGATAGATCCAAGAGGCTCTTGGCCCTTAGTCAAAGTACTTACATTGATAAGGTACTGGAGAGGTTCTACATGGAGCAATCCAAGAAAGGATACCTTCCAGTGAGACATGGCCTTACTCTCTCAAAGAGCCAGTGTCCTACAACACAGGCTGAGAGGGATGACATGAGTCGAATTCCTTATGCTTCGGCAGTAGGATCGATCATGTATGCAATGTTATGTACTAGACCAGATGTGGCATATGCTGTGAGCATTACCAGCCGATACCAATCCAATCTAGGTCTACAGCACTGGTGGCTGTAAAGAACATCCTAAAGTATCTGAGAAGAACTAAGGATTTGTTCTTGGTCTATGGGGGACAGGAAGAGCTCAGTATGTAGGGCTATACTGACGCATCATTCCAGTCTGACCCTGACGACTTTAGATCGCAGGCCGGCTATGTGTTCAAGATAAATGGAGGCGCTGTATGTTGGAAGAGCTTCAAGCAATCCACCATAGCAGATTCTACAACCGAAGCTGAGTATGTGGCTGCTTCTGAGGCAGCCAAGGAAGCTGTTTGGATATGGAAGTTCTTATGTGATCTTCAAGTGGTACCTAGTGCAATGGATCCCATTGAACTCTATTGTGACAACAATGGAGCAATTGCACAAGCCAAGGAACCACAGTCTCATCAAAGATCCAAACACATACTCAGAAGATTTCACCTGATCAGAGAGATCATTGACAGAGGTGATGTCAAGATTAGCAGAGTAGACACAGAGAACAATCTGGCAGACCCATTGACCAAGGCTTTGGTGCAGCAGAAGCATGATGGTCACGCTAGAGATATGGGGTTGAGATTCCTCAACTTCTAGGTCTTAGTGCAAGTGGGAGATTGTTGGTGTATATGCCCTAGGACCTAGTTTTGGTCAACTTATGTACTACTTGACACTGATATTTATATATCATTCTGGCATTGTCATTATCATTGTTTGACTACACCTGCAATTGTGTACTTACATGATAATGTCCCTGGAGACAGATTGGATCTGTGCTCGAATTATAATCCCCAGTCGATGTACCTTAGTGGATATGGGACAGCTATGGTACTTGAGAGACTGGTATGTGGGCTGGTTAGGCATGTGGTGCTAACGCAGACACATGGGTATATCATTGGGGATATACTGGATAGACCCACTATGAGGCTATGACTTGGTGTCATGAGTTATCCTCATAAGTGACAGGAGATGCATTGATCCCTTGACTTGAGGTCATTGATCATTCTATATGGTTAGGGAATTGCTTTGATACAACCTAACACCTTGCCGTAGCTGGGAGGTCATAACGGTTGTTATTGAGCATGTCACGACCCATATGAGAAGATCAATGGACAGACATAGGATTTGCCCCTTCCCTAAGGAAGTATGATATCCATGGAGCTCCTTTATGGTTCTATGACTTAGAGTGTATGGCCATACCCAGGTGAGAACCTGTTTTAGTCATAGCCATGTGATTGGATGAAAACAAGTGGTGACACACTTGCCCAATCGGATATCAGTACGGCAAAGAGACTGTAATGCATCTGTACCTAGTTGCGATGATGGGGATGTCAATGTCAATATCCATTCCAACGACCTGGGTAGCAGCGATGCACTGCTAGGTGCCACTCACTGCTTGTGATGACCTTTGGTCAGCACTGCCAGCGTCAGAGGAACCTACAGGGTCGCACACCTTGATACTTGAGTTCTTGTATTGATCGGGAAGCCTTATGATCGAGTTATTGGATAACTCGGATCTAATTGGGAGATTTCATCAGCGCCAATGGGCCTGATGAGATGGAAGAATGTTATTGGAGCCAAACTTCATTTTTGGCAGGTTGACCCGTATTTGACCATGGTTGGTCACATTTGGATTAGGGTTGCATTGGATTGGATCCAAGTGCTTAATCAACCTATGCAATGATGTTTGGGCTAGCTCATTATCCAATGAGGCCCAATAACAAGTTCTCATGAAGAGATGAGAGGCTAAAAGGGTATAATGGGGAGAAACATGAACCATTAGGAGCCTAGGGGCATAATGGGGTCATGTTGGCGCCTTTGCTTCATTATGGAAGTAAAGGGCGCCTCCCCCTCTCTTCCTAGGATGGAATGCATGCCTCTTTGGCATTGCTTGAGGCGCAAGGCAAGGCCTTGGTGCACAAGGAAAGGCGTGGGAACAAAAGGTAAGGTTTAATGAGAATTATGGAAATGTCTTGGAGACTTTCCTTATCTCAAACCTCCTCATCCTAGCCCTACACTTGTCATGATCCTAGCCATTACCCTAACCGCCTCTTGCCCTATAAATATGACCCTAGTCTCCCCCTCTTGTAAGTAATAAATCTTTGAAGGCGTGAACACAAGGAGAGGGGCGAGTGCTTGGAGCAAGGGCGCATCTTCCATAACCGCAAGCCTCTTCCTCCTTTCCTCTTGGCGCAAGGAGATCTAGGGCTTGGCGGCTTGGGCGGTTTTCCCTCTTCACTTGGCACATCTTTTCTCTGAGTGGCGCAAGAGAAGTAAAACATCTCCCTAAGGCTTGGATCTTCTTCCCGAGGCTAGCACCGGGCGTGGAAGAAGAGAACTCAAGAGATCCGTGTGTGCGAGACTGCAGAGGGCGTACACTTGGACGCCTACATCGGCATCTCTCCATATTTCTCTTAAGGTATTTCCTAACTCATCGTGTCGACTCCCTTGCTTGCGATCTTCACTGGGTTTTTGGGACTGGCCTGTTTCGGGGACATTCTTCCGCTGCGAAAAATGTATGTCCATAACTCTGAAAATTGTAAAATGTCTCCGGGGTTTCCCAACATTATATACCTCGAAGACGGCAGCAAGCCATCTATTGAATACCAGAGACGACTAAATCCGAACTTGAAAGAGGTAGTGAAAAAGGAAAATTTGAAACTATTAGACGCCGCAGTTATTTACCCTATCTCAGATAGCCCATGGGTAAGTCTGCTACACGTGGTACTAAAGAAAGGAGGAGTAACAGTAGTGAAGAACGAAGATAACAAACTCATCCCGACAAGAATCGTTACCGGGTGGCGCATGTGTATCGACTATCGAAAACTGAACAAAGCCACCCTCAAGGATCATTTTCCTCTCCCATTCATTGATCAAATGCTTGAAAGATTATCTACTAATTCTTATTTTTGCTTTTTGGATGGTTATTCAGTTTTTTTTCAAATATCGATATATCTCGAGGACTAGGAGAAAACCACATTCACGTGCCCCTTTGGAAATTTTGCCTATCGGCGTATGCCATTTGGTCTATGTAATGCATGATGCCTTGCATTTTAGTAGCAATTTTCATTATTATTCCATAATGAATTTAGGCCTATTTTGATATTTTCATACTCTTTTAAGACTTATTTGCTAAAAAGCTTCGGAATCTTCACATTTTCCCGTTCTTGTGGAATTTCAGGTGAAATAACCCAATTTTGATGTCTTTTGAAGATTTTAAGGTCACAAGGTGATTCCTCACGTGAAAACGAAGCTGCCTATCAAATTTGAGCTCAATCGGAGTTAACCTGAAAAATATGGCCAGGTGAACCCCATGGGGTTCACCGGTGCTTTCACCTGACGCGCTAGATAAGTTCACAAAAGAAATCACGACCAGGTGAACCCGGCGGGGTTCACCCATGATTCCCTCTGTTGCATCCCATCTAGAATGGCCTAGAGAACTTCACGACCAGGTGAACCTGGCGGGGTTCACCCGTGCTTATTCAGACCGAAACAGTCTAGGACGCTTCACGGGCAGGTGAACCCGGTAGGGTTCACCCGTGATTCCGAGCGAAGCATGCGAGCGTCCGATCCCTAATCGGACTTTCCTTGATTTCTAACCCGTTTGGCGTCCAAATTTGGCAAGGGAGGGTTCTTTGGAAAGCTGATTCGAAGAGGAACAGACAGGATATAAAAGCCTTAATTATTATACCCTAAGTATCTAGAAATCGGGCGACAGGCAACAAGAGCATACGAACGGCGGCGACACCGGGATTCTACGGTGATTTGGCGATATTCTATCATCAAGGCGTCACGATTCCTGGAGATCAGCTATGGTTTAGCGTCTCTTCCCCTTTAGAAACGATATCTTGTAGTTTTTCTAGGCTTATTGAGAGATTTTTCAGTGATTCCATGTACTCCGTAGCGTAAAACCCTTTTTCGGGGCTCGGTTGAAGCCTGCTGACATTTGATAATTGTGAATTCTTAATGTAAACAGTTATTTGGATCTTGGTATTAGCATATTTTACTTTACTTGTGTATTTCATGATTTTACATTGGCCACGTATCTTCATGTGTTAGCCAACACGATTTATACCGAGAGGAGAATCGTGACGGTGGATCTTCTCTGTAAAACTTGTGAATCCATGACACGAGAGTGCTTGGAATTCACTCGAGGATTTCATAACCTTCCATAGAATGCATAGGGTTTATTCAGAACGATCCACCACGAGAGTAGGAGACCGTTCTAAACAAACTCCGGGGTGTACCACCGAGAGGGGGCATCCTGTACCTTAGGGATAGGTTTCTTATGCAAAACAGTTGAATCCATGTAATCGATCCTTTTTATCGCATATTTGATTGTCAGCGCGGTGGATACCAAAGCCCTGATCTCTCTCATACATATTCTCTCTAGTCGTTGCTTAGTTTATTCTTAAAGTTAAAGTCAACAAAACCTCGTTTTTGTCTGCCTAGCTATCGAAACTTGGATTTCCTAGTACTTAACCCTGTTCCCTGTGGGATTCGACATCTTTTATAATACTTCAACATAACCATGCACTTGCGGGACGTGTCAAGTTTTTGGCGCCGTTGCTGTGGAACAACAGTTAATACTAGTATATTTCTAAGAATTGGTAGACTAGGCTTTAGTCAGTTTTACTACACTACTGCACTGCTATTTTTCTTATTCTCTATCTGCTATTTGTCTTAGAACTTTGAAATCTTGACTTACCCCTTTTTATGCAAAGAAGTTCTAGGGCAGGTGAATTCTTCAACATTGATCCAGAGATCGAATGCACATTCAGGATTAGAAGAAAGCACAACTAACTACAGAAAAAAGAGGACATGAACCATCCAGGAGGCGAAAATCAAATGGAACACATTCAGCTTGATGCGAATAATGATCAGATACCTCAACCGGTGGGGAACAACTACAATAACAGGACGCTGAAAGACTATGCTGCTCCCTATATCCCCGGGTTACAATCAGGAATTGCGAGGCCTACTGTAGAGACCAATATCTTTGAAATAAAACCTGCATTACTTTCTATGGTGCAACAAAATCAATTTGGTGGTTCTCCTCTTGAGGACCTCAACATGCATCTTTCTATATTTTTAGAGTACTGCGATATGATGAAAATTAATGGTGTTTCTGTTGATGCTATCAGGTTGCGATTGTTTCCCTTCTCTTTAAGGGATAGAGCAAAAGCTTGGCTTCACACGCTACCTTCGGCTTCAATAAGAACATGGGTGGAGTTATCTCAAGCTTTTCTTCCAAATATTTCCCTCTGTTCAACACAATTCAATTGCGGAATCAGATAACAAGTTTTATGCAAAAGGACGGAGAATCCTTATATGAGGTTTGGGAGAGATTTAAAGAGCTGCAAAGGATGTGTCCACATCACGGAATTGAGACTTGGGTTCTGATCCACACATTCTACAGCGGGCTGGATTATAACAAGCGACTCACAGAAGATGCTGTGTTGACACTAAAATTTATAGTATATTTTGTGTCCTTTCATATATCTTTTTATGTCATATTTATGCTCCTTTGCTTATTTTTATGCCTTTTTAGTCAAATATCGCAAAATCTACTTCTATTTTGGTTTTTGGTGATTTTCAGGTAAAAAGGTATGGTTTTTAGGCGTTTTCAAGCAAATCCAAATACATAGAAAAATTTCCATCATCCAGAGAAGATTACATGCAAAACTGCACGCAAAAGGAAGCTCCAAACCAAATTACGGCAGAGCCATAATTTACATTACGATACCGTAATTACGAATATTACCGTAATTTCAGAGCCCTGCCATATTTTTGGTGATTTTCAAACAACAACTTTTTCAGAAATTACGGCACTACCGTAATCCATTTCATGGGCTATAATTTGGGTTGATTTTCCACTCGAGAGATTTGAGGAAATTACGGCACTGCCGTAATGAAGATCATGGTACCGTAATTCCAAAAAAATTCTTCACCGAGAGTTCATGCAGAAATTACAGTAGTGCCGTGACGGATTTTACTGCCGTAATTGTAACCTTTTTACGCGATTTGCACGGTCAATTCAAAGTCCGATTTTTGTGCGGTTGATTGCGGATGATCCAGGCCTTTATATTCGAAGCCATAAGAAGGAGAAAGGGAGCCTCCGATGAGGAGAACATACCAAGGGCGAAAGCCCTAATTTTCATCCACCGTGCAGAGAGAAATCGAGTTCCACATGTTCGCCTCAGGGTTCGCCGCCGGGAAGCGTACAACACATCTCTGGCCACGAGATTCACAAGGAAGCTTCCCCTGGAGTAGGAGAGCATACACCAGAAGTTTCAGAGAAAAAGGAGATCAATCAGAGGAGAAATCGATGAAAGAGTGGGCGCCAGCACTATTCACAATGACAAATTACGGCTGTAATTTCCATTACAGCTGTGTTGTAAAGTTTATCTCCCTCTCCCCTTGATTTTTGATACTTTGAAACTATGGTTTATTGTATTTCCTCTTCCATGTTTGCTTAACCATATTTTGGGACATGGGGGGGGGGGGGGGAGTAATTTCCCTTGATTTTATGACTAGATGACTTTTACTTCGTCAAGATAGTTTTATCATGATAATTCTGCTTTTGTGATGACTTGTCTTTAATTCTTCATAGTTTCATATTATCTTTATGTTTTAGAATTTTGCGAAATAGATTGGAATTAAGAAGGAAACCCTAGTCCCAATGTTTCTCTCTGATTATCTCTTTAGCATATTATCTACATAGTTACTTCTATCAAATTCGGTTCGCTTAGCTAGTGAGAAAATAATTATTTGGTACTTAACACATAGGTCTCTATGGGTTCGATATCTTTTTATTACTTCGAGTATCCGTGCACTTGCGGACACAACAAGTTTGGGGACACAACAAGTTTTTGGCTGCGCCGCCATAAATAAGTTTGTCTACCTACTTGTTGAGATACAACAAGTTTTTGGTGTCAACAAACACATAAGGCTCAAACTTTGCTTGTCCTCAAGCAAATAAATAAAGAATAATGCTAAGTATGAAAAATATGCTCCTTTATGAAAAATAAATTTATAAAATATAATCACTCATGAAATATTCCACCAAAATCTACATAAAATTTCAAATAAATACATCGTCCTTTGAATTTAATCTTTAAGATTCACAACTTAATCAAATAAAATTTTGCAACTTGTATAGTAAAAAGAATCTCAATCTCATGATGTCACCTAGTTTCAGTTCAAATCTATCATATTTTTGTTTATAGGAATAAAGTCTCCTAGATCTTTTTCCACACAGAATCTCTCTTTTCTTACCCCTCTTTTTTTTTTGTATAGTTAGCATATACCCATATAGATACATACTTTTTATTTTAGATTTCAACTCTTGTCTTCGGTACCACTGTCAATTTTACACAGTGTCAAGTAGAGGAGTCATTATTATTTTTCCTCTCTCTTTTTTATAGACTTCAACCCATCTCTTAGGTACCACTGTCAATTTTGCACAGTGCCAAGTAGGGGAGTCTCTCACTATTTTTGTGGATCATGGATTCTTTCTTCCCAACAAATAGTAAGATAAACCAAACATCAACTAGGTTAATCAATTGACATCAATTCAAAGATTACACTCATATGCTCATTTTATTCAAGAAAGATGTTTCACTCTTATATTGCATTTATCAAACAACATACCTACCCAAAACCATATGCATCAATCAATGAAAAATTTCAACAAGTAGATATATATTGAAGAAATAAATTCAGCATAAAAGGTATTTTTCCATTCACAGTTATTGATATGCATAAACATTGAAAAATTCACACATCTCTCATCACATAGATTCAAATCATAAAAAAATTTTAAACATCAAAATCAATGCAAGAAATGTGAAGCATGAAACTCATATAGTCAAAAGATGTAAAGATCCGTATAATCACATAAGGCTCAAACAATGCAAAGGGTGTAATTGATAGAAATTTTAGGAGAAGAAAAGTGTAGACAATCATATCAAATCGCAAGAGAGTGCAAACAATACTCACAAAACTATGTAGCAAGCTCAATCATTGTCCGGGGTGTACCGTCAGGGTAGATGCGGTTGGGTTTTCAAAGATGCACTTCATGAAAATTTTACCTGTACAATTTTAAAGCACATAAGGCTCAGATCAAAAATAGTCTCTTGCTTAAAAAAATAATTTTCTCAAAGGGAAATCAGATATATCATGGATGGTCCAGAAGGGTGCTGATGCAGGTGAGAAGCAAAGGTGGAATAGATGCTAGCTGAAAAGCTGCTAGCAATGAAGAGGGTGGTGCCGATAGTAGAGTGATGATGAGTAGTCTCGAGGTGGGTATCAGAGATAATGCTGCATAGATAAAAAAAAATCAGTGTCACTAATAAAGAGTTTGCTGCATAAATAAATAAATAAATTGAAACAAAGGCAGTAGAAGAAGTAAGAGGCTGCTGATGGTATAATCCAGTGTCGACGGCTGGAAACAGTGGGGTCAGAAGCAGCTACAGTGGTGGTGGCTGGGCTGGAGGTGCTGCGAATCTGGAGAAGCTGCTGGAGGTGTCCAAGGATAGTAGAGCAGCCTACTAATTCAACTACAAAAAGTAGCTATACCCAAGAATAAGATTTAATGATCCATAAAGAAAATAGATAGAACCATGAAGTAGAATAAAACTTGTTCTTTCCAGGTGTATGAAAATCAAAGGATCAAAATCTGTTAGGAATTTAGGGTATCAATAGAAAGAGGGATACTCAGATTTCTAAGTGAAAAACTGCACAGAAGTTAATCAATTGCCAAAAGTTATCATGCTTCCTAAAATGATTAGAAAATATTTTCATGAAAACAACAAATCCAAGAGATAGAATGAAACGTGAACTTCATATTCCATGCGAAAGGTCAGGATTTCAACTCATCAAAGCATCTTAAAAATCTGCAGCAAAAACGCTAATCAGATTAGTCAAAAGAAAACTGTTGCAGAAATTAATCAGAATAAAAAATATGCTATGTGTTTTAAGATGATCCATGGAGTTTAAAATTCAGCAAAAATATCCAAATAATAGACAAAGATGAGTACTTCCATGTCATGCCAAAGATCAAAAATTTTCGCAGCCCAGTTTCTTAAAATCACTATGAGAAAACACCTAATCAGATAAGCAGAATGCAGTTTTGAAATTACAGGCGTAATATTACTTACGACAGTGCCGTATTATGCATTAAATTCTTGGGTCAAAAATATGCAGGAAATACAGTACTGTAAAAATCCTTACGGTACTGCCGTAAAAGCCATAAAACTTTCGAATAAAAAATCACTCTAAAATACGGCACGTGAAGTCAAAAATTGTCAGAAATTACGGTACCGTAAAATTGATTACGGTAGTGCCGTAAAAATTAGTTAACTCTCGGGAAAGAAATCAACCCAAATTATGGCTGGTGAAAAAGATTACGGCAGTGCCGTATTTTGCCCAAAATTTGATTTTCCCTACAAAAAGAAAAGAAAAATTAATTCTAAAAATAAACTAAAATAAAAGAACCTAAGCTTAAGTAAGAGTGCTTGGGTTGCCTCCCAAGAAGCGCTAATTTTATGTCCATAGCTTGACCAAAAATCAAATATTATGGTGAAGCAGGTGGATCAATACCAAAGTAAATAGCATACAATTTTTTCCTTTTCCGCTGTCCAAAAAGTTTAGCCACTAATCCAAATATCTAAAATTTTAAATAAATCACAATTGACATGGCTTTCTCTAATATGCGGAAATCAAAAATCAATATTTTCAATTCCAATCAAAGGATATTCAATGATCTTCCTATATTTATCAGAAAGCAAAATCATTAGTCCTTTCTTCAAATTTAAATCTTGAATTGCCATAGGACTTTGATCAAAAGATATAAGCATTGGATCATCAAAATAATCTTTCTTTCTCACATAAGGTTCCTCAATGAAACATAATTTTTTAAATAAATCAAAAGAGTGAACATTAGATATGAGCAAAACATCATCATGGTGAGATTCATCAATGTTTGTATTTTTCAAATCTTTTTCAAATTCCTCTTGCTAACAATCAAATAATTTATCAATTTCAAAATTACCAACAAAATCAGAGTAAGATTTTTCTAAATCCCCTCATATCCTTCATCAGATTTAACCACAAATAATATATCATCAAAAGAATCAATTTCATAATTATCATTAGAATCAAAATGTGATTTTTCAAATTCAATTTTTTCAAAATTTTCCACAACTAAATTATCAGATGGATCAATTTTACAATCGTCAAAATCAGAGTGAGATTCATTAAAGTTCACATAAGACTCAGTTTTAAAACAATCATAATCAGAGGGGGAATTTTCTAAATCAATTTCTTCAGTTTCTAAATTAAATTCAAATGAATAAGCTTGTTGTGCTAACTGGGCTTCTAACATTTCAGTATTAGCAGATATAGATTCTACTTGAGAAGCAAGCTAACCAACTATCTCTTTAAGATCTTCAATTTCCTTACTTTGATTTGTCATTATCTTGCTTTGATTTGTCATGAATTTTTCAAGCATGGAATTTAACCTAGATTCTTCAGTGTCCTCAAAGTATGGTTTAGAAACATGATTTAAGCAATCCTCATGAAAAGAAGTTTGATTTTCCCATCTAGAATCATAATGATCATCATGATACCATGATAAATTAGAATTTTGAGGCATTAAAATCTGGCAATCAGATGTATAATGATCAAAACAACCACAAATATCACATCTAACAGCGTGCATACAAGAATTTAATTTATCTGCAAGAGTGCACAATGAATCATCTTCATACCTTTCTTGTGGCATGTATACCTCACCTATTTCAGTTGCCTAGGAGTTGTAATTAAAAGACATATCTTCAAATCTATCAAGAACAGAAAGATTATCCAACACTAATCAATCAAATTATTTTTTTTCAGAATAAAAAAAACACAAGCAAACTCAAAAAAAATTTTAGAAATCACAGTTCTGTCACAACTTGTGAAAATCCAAAACCTGCAAAAACAAAAAAAAACAAAGTTAAATCTAAAATAAATAAAACTTAGTGTAGCAATACTAACAACTATTTTGATATTAACAAAACTAAGGTCCCCGGCAATGGCGCCAAAAACTTGTTGTGTCCGCAAGTGCACGGATACTCGAAGTAATAAAAAGATATCGAACCCACAAAGACCTATGTGTGAAGTACCAAATAATTGTTTTCTCACTAGCTAAGCGAACCGAATTTGATAGAAGTAACTATGCAGAGAATATGCTAAAGGGATAATCAGAGAGAAACATTGGGACTAGGGTTTCTTCCTCCTTAATTCCAATGACTAGATTTAAATAAAAGGCCGTCAGTCTAATTTCATCATGATAAAGATGCAATTTACTTGATAAAGGGATTGTCTCACTTTCGTGCAGACAATCATGCAGGGACCAATCCTCACTTTCGCGCAAGATCTATCCCAACGCTGAAAATAAGTAAACCATCAACAAAGAACTCAAGGATCACTTTCGTGCATCTGAATTCTAAATTGATTATATCAAGTGGAATCTCAAGGATCACTTTCATGCATCCAAGTCTCAACACAAGTTCTACTTAAGGTTTTCCGACGACTCAATCCTCACTTTCATGCATTATCAAATCAAGTCTAACACAATAACTCATCCTAGATTCAATTTATCAACTTGGCAATAAAATCACTAAAAATCTGAATTCAAAGAACAAACCTAATTTCTTACGATAAGTTCCAAACACAATGATTTTTAGGGTTCCAAATTTCACAATCAACCTTTCAATCTATTTTTCAAAATTCTAAAACATAAAGATAATATGAAACTACGGAGAATTAAAGACAAGTAATCAAAAAAGCATAATTATCATGATAAAACTACCTTGACGAAGTAAAAGTCATCTAGTCATATAAAATCAAGGGAAATTACTCCCCCACGTCCCAAAATATGTTTAAGCAAGCATAGAAGAGGAAAAACAATAAACCATAGTTTCAAAGTATCAAAAATCAAGGGGAGAGGGAGATAAACTTTACAACATGGCTGTATGTCTGTGAACAGTGCCGGCGACAACTCTTTCATAGATTTCTCCTCCGATTGATCTCCTTTTTCTCTAAAACTTCTGGTGTATGCTCTCCTACTCGAGGGGAAGCTTCCTTGTGAATTTCATGGCCGGAGATGCGCTTTACACTTACCGGCGGTGAACCCTAAGGTGAACGCATGGAACTCAATTTCTCTCTGCACGGTGGATGAAAATTAGGGCTTTCGCCCTTGGCATGTTCTCCTCTTCGGAGCCTCCCTTTCTCCTTCTTATGGCTTTGAATATAAAGGCCTGGATCATCCACAATCAACTGTGCAAAAATTGGACTTTGAATTGACCGTGCAAATCGCATAAAAAGATTACAATTACAGCCGTAAAATCCGTCACGGCACTGCCATAATTTCTGCATGAACTCTCGGTGAAGAATTTTTCTAGAATTACGGTACCGTGATCTTCATTACGGCAGTGCCATAATTTCCTCAAATGTCTCGGGTGGAAAATCGACCCAAATTATGGCCCATGAAACGGATTATGGTAGTGCTGTAATTTCTGAAAAAGTTGCTGTTTGAAAATCACCAAAAATACGGCAGGGCTCCGAAATTACGGTAGTATTCGTAATTACGGTACTGTAATGTAAATTACGGCCCTGCCGTAATTTGGTTTGGAGCTTCGTTTTGCATGCAATTTTGTATGTAATCTTCTCTGGATGATGAGAATTCTTCTATGTATTTGGATTTGCTTGGAAACGCCTAAAAACCATGCCTTTTTACTTGAAAATCACCAAAAACCAAAATAGAAGTAGATTTTGCGATATTTGACTAAAAAGACATAAAAATAAGCAAAGGAGCATAAATATGACACAAAAAGATATATGAAATGACATAAAATATACTATATATTTTGGTGTCAACACGCTGCAGCGGGAGGTGCCTTAATGAAAAGAAGGGTTGAAGATGCAATGAACCTCTTCGAAGACATGGCGATCAACCATCACCAATAGACATCTGAGCGAGGTACACCCAAAAAGAAGTCAGGTAAATATGATCTTGACACTCTGACTGCTCTTACAGCAAAGGTGGATAATTTAACAAGAAAAATCAATTCTTGGTCTGCAAATTCATTGGATGTTAACTCTATATCTTGTGAGGTGTGTGGAGTTGCAGGTCATGCAGGCGCGGATTGCCAGTCAGGCGATGGGTAGTTGACCCCGAGCCATCCTGATCAAATGAATGTGGTTGGAAACTTCAATCCCACCAACAATCCTTATTCCAACTCATACAACCCAGGATGGCGCAACCACCCAAAGTTTTCATTCCGAACAACTCAGCCATTGCAGCCAGGGCAAGCACCATCGTAGCAAGCCCCGCCCCCACAAGGAAATTTTAGGCAGCCCCAACAAAGCAATTTCAGACCACCAGGATTTTAGGCTAGGAACTAAAATGCGCCACCACCAAAGCCAAGTGCAAATGCCCAGCTCAGTAAATAAATTGAAGACTTGACTGACATGATGAATCTTATGATGACAATAATAGATTCTCTGGAGACACACAACAATATTGTCCGGGGTGTGCACGAGGCTGTGCACGCTCCTCTTTTTATCACTTATCGTGCACGGCCATATATGGATACATGGCCTAGCCTGTGTAGCTCTCGGTCAGATCGGGCCAAACTGAAGTTACTTATGATGCATGGCCGTGCATCGGTGCACGTGCACCCTCGGTGAAAAACATCTGAAGAGTTCACGGCCGTGTGTCTCTTCACGTCCACGCCCATGTACCTCTCGGTCTCACGCTGGGAAGAGATAACTGAGCCATACATGGCCGTGCATGGATGCACGGGTGCGACCGTGCATGGCTCGGTGATACTTGAAAAATCTAAAAAAATTCCTATCAGCATGGTACAGCTTAGAGAGCATGAATATGAAAGAAAAACTGATAAATAACAATGTCTAAATAGTGAAAATAAATAAGAAAGTAAAAGAGTGCAAAAGAGTTTGGGTTGCCTCCCAACAAGCGCTTCTTTAGGGTCACTAGCTTGACCAGAATGGTGCTCATGGTGGGTCTGGAGGTGGAGGATCAGAAATATGCAATGAGACTCCTTTGTCGATGATATCATGTGTGAAATAGAGTTTTAATCTTTGGCCATTCACTTTAAAACTTCCTGATTTCTGACTCCAAATTTCAATAGCTCCATGTGAAAAGATTCTTTTCACAGTGAATGGCCCAGACCATCTTGTTCTCAATTTCCCTGGAAAGAGTTTCAAATGTGAGTTAAACAGAAGGACATGATCCCCTACTTGGAAGTTCTTTGTAATGATATGCTTATCGTGCCATCTCTTCATCCGTTCTTTGTAGATCCTCGCATTGTGATATGCAGACAGACGGACTTCATCTAGTTCATTGAGTTGGAGCTTTCTGTTATCACCAGCACTTTGAAGGTCATAGTTCAGCTTTTTGACTGCCCAATAAGCTCTGTGCTCGACTTCAATTGGGAGATGACAGGTTTTGCCATACACTAGCTGATAGGGAGACATCCCTAGTGGGGTCTTGAAAGTTGTTATATAAGCCCAGAGTGCGTCGTCTAGCTTCAATGACCAATCAGTTCGCGAGAAGTTAACCGTCTTTTGTAAGATAGTCTTTATCTCCCTGTTGGATATTTCCACTTGTCCGCTAGTCTGTGGATGGTATGGGGTTGCGACCTTGTGGGATACCCCGTACTTCTTCAATAAGGAGGCTAATTTGTGATTCAGAAAATGAGAACCCCTGTTACTTATCAGTACTCGGGCTACACCAAATCTGGGGAAGATGGTGTGTTTGAGCATTCGGGTTACTGCCTTAGCATCGGATGTGTGTTCGGCTGAGGCTTCTACCCACTTAGAGACATAGACCACAGCTACCAATATGAATAGATGTCCACAGGAGGATGGGAATGGTCCCATAAAATCCACCCCCCAAACGTCAAAGATTTCCAGTTCCAAGATGTTGGTCAATGCTAACTCATCTGTTTTGGAAATGTTGCCTGATCGTTGACACTGATCGCAATGAGTAATGAATCGCCAGGCATCCCGAAAAATAGTAGGCTAGTAAAGTTTGGATTGCAGTACTTTGAATGCTGTCTTCGAAGCACTAGCGTGGCCCCCATAAGGAGATGAGTGACAGTGAAATAGTACATCTTGGATCTCTGTCTCAGGTATGCACCGCCGAAAGAGGCCGTCGGCGCACCTTCGAAATAGGAGAGGATCATCCCAATAATAGTGTTTCACGTCGTGTAGAAATTATTGGGAAACCCCGGGGACATTTTACAATTTTCAGAGTTATAGACATACATACATTCATTGCACAGTGGAAGAATGTCCCCGAAATACCTTAAGAGCGATTTGGAGTGATGCCGATGTAGGTGCCCAAGTGTGCGCCCTCTGCAGTCTCACACACACGGATCTCTTGAGTTCTCTTCTTCCACGCCCGGTGCTAGCCTCGGGAAGAAGATCAAAGCCTTAGGGAGATGCTCCACTTCACTTGCGCCACCAAGAGAAAGGATGCGCCAAGAGAAGAAGGAAACAACCCAAGCCGCCAAGCACCAAAGCTCCTTGCGCCAAGAGGAAAGGAGGGAGAGGCTTGCGGCTATGGAAGAAGGAAGATGCGCCCTTGCTCCTAGCACTCGCCCCCTCTTCTTGTGTTCACGCCTTCAAGCATTAATCACTTTGATGAGGGGTCAGCTAGGTGCTCTTTTATAGGGCAAGAGGCGGTTTATGAAAGGCTAGGATCAAGACAAGTGGGTGGCTAGGATGAGAAGGTTTGAGACAAGGAAAGTCTCCAAGATATTTCCATAATTCTCATTCAACCATTCCTTTTGTGCCCATGTCTTTTTTTGTGCGCCAAGGCCTTGCCTTGCGCCCCAAGCAATGCCATATAGGCATTCATACCATAAGGGATAAAGGGGGGAGGCGCCAACTGCTTCCTTATGAAGCAAATTGCGCCACTTCTCCCCATTATGCCCATAGGCGCCTAAGGGAGAAGATTTGTCCCCATTATACCCTTCTAGCCCTTCTTCTCTTCATGACAACTTATTATTGGGCCTCATTGGATAATGAGCTAGCCCAAACTCCATTACATGGGTTGATTAAGCACTTGGATCCAATCCAATGCAACCCTAATCCAAATGTGACCAACCATGGTCAAATACGGGTCAACCTGCCAAAAATGAAGTTTGGCTCCAATAATATTCTTCCATCTCATCAGGCCCATTGGCGCTGATGAAATCTCCCAATTAGATCCTAGTTATCCAATAACTTAATCATAAGGCTTCCCGATCAATACGAGAACTCAAGTATCAAGGTGTGCGACCCTGTAGGTTCCTCTGACGCTGGTAGTGCTGACCAAAGGTCATCACAAGCAGTGAGTGGCACCTAGCAGTACATCGCTGCTACCCAGGTCTTTGGAATGGATATCGACATCGACATCCCCATCATCGCAACTAGGTACAGATGCATTACAGTCTCTTTGCCGAACTGATATCCGATTGGACAAGTGTGTCACCACTTGTTTTCATCCAATCACATGGCTATGACTAAAATAGGTTCTTACCTGGGTATGGCCATACACTCTCAGTCATAGAACCATAGAGGAGCTCCATGGATATCATACTTCCCTAAGGAAGGGGCAAATCCTATGTCTGTCCATTGACCTTCTCATATGGGTCGTGACATGCTCAATGACAATCGTTATGACCTCCCAACTACGGTAAGGTGTTAGGTTGTATCAAAGCAAGTCCCTAACTATATAGAATGATCAATGACCTCAAGTCAAGGATCAATGCATCTCCTGTCACTTGTGAGGATAACTCATGACACCAAGTCATAGCCTCACAGCGGGTCTATCCAGTATATCCTCCAATGATATACCCATGTGTCTGCGTTAGCACCACGTGCCTAACCAGCCCACATACCAGTCTCACAAGTACCATAGTTGTCCCATATCCACTAAGGTACATCGACTGGGGATTATAGTTCGAGCACAGATCCAATCTGTCTCCAGGGACATTATCATGTAAGTACACAATCGCAGGTGTAGACAAACAATGATAACGACAATGCCAGAATGATATATAAATATCAAAGTCAAGTAGTACATAAGTTGACCAAAACTAGGTCCTAGGGCATATACACCAACAATCTCCCACTTGCACTACGACCTAGAAGTTGAAGAATCTCAACCCCATATCTCTAGCGTGACCATCATGCTTCTGCTGCGCCAAAGCCTTGGTCAATGGGTCTGCCAGATTGTTCTCTGTGTCTACTCTGCTAATCTTGACATCACCTCTGTCAATGATCTCTCTAATCAGGTGAAATCTTCTGAGTATGTGTTTGGATCTTTGATGAGACCGTGGTTCCTTGGCTTGTGCAATTGCTCCATTGTTGTCACAGTAGAGTTCAATGGGATCCATTGCACTAGGTACCACCTGAAGATCACACAAGAACTTCCTTATCCAAACGGCTTCCTTGGCTGCCTCAGAAGCAGCCACATACTCAGCCTCGGTTGTAGAATCTGCTATGGTGGATTGCTTGAAGCTCTTCCAACATACAGCGCCTCCATTTATCTTGAACACATAGCCGGCCTGCGATCTAAAGTCATCAGGGTCAGACTGGAACGATGCATCAGTATAGCGCTGCATACTGACCTCTTCCTGTCCCCCCATAGACCAAGAACAGATCCTTAGTTCTTCTCAGATACTTTAGGATGTTCTTTACAGCCACCCAGTGCTGCAGACCTGGATTGGATTGGTATCGACTGGTTATGCTCACAACATATGCCACATCTGGTCTAGTACACAACATTGCATACATGATCGATCCTACTGCCGAAGCATAAGGAATTCGACTCATGTCATCCCTCTCAGCCTGTGTTGTAGGACACTAGCTTTTTGAGAGAGTAAGGCCATGTCTTACTGGAAGGTATCCTTTCTTGGATTGCTCCATGTTGAACCTCTCCAGTACCTTATCAATGTAGGTACTCTGACTAAGGGCCAGAAGCCTTTTGGATCTATCCTGGTAGATCCTTACACCTAGAATATAGGCGGTCTCCCCTAAGTCTTTCATCTCAAAACACTTCCCCAACCATGTCTTCATAGCTTGAAGACTAGGGACGTCGTTTCCGATGAGTAGTATGTCATCAACATACAAGACCAGAAAAATCACCAAGCTCCCACTGAATTTTCTGTATACACAGGCGTCATCTTCGCTTTTGATAAAGCCATAATCTCTCACGGCCTCATCAAATCGAAGATTCCAACTTCGAGATGCTTGTTTTAATCCATAAATGGATCTCTTCAGCCTGCAGACCTTATTAGCCTATGCAGGATGGATGAAGCCATCAGGTTGTGACATATACATATCCTCAGTCAGCTTCCCGTTAAGGAACGCTGTCTTTACATCCATTTGCCATATCTCATAGTCATGATATGCAGCTATAGCAAGCAGAATCCGAATGGATTTAATCATGGCAACTGGCGAGAAGGTTTCATCATAGTCCACTCCGTGGACTTGTTTAAATCCTTTAGCCACTAGTCTACCCTTATAGGTAACTATATTGCCATCCATGTCTGTCTTCCTCTTGAAGACCCATTTACACCCTATGGGTTTTACCCCATCAGGTAGCTTAACCAAATCCCAGACTTGGTTAGCCGACATGGAATCCATCTCGGATCGCATGGCATCAAGCCATCTCTCGGAGTCCGGTCCACTGATCGCCTCATCATAGGTTCTGAGTGTATCCTCAATGATGAAGATCCCATCGTGTTGGGTCGGCAGCGACCCATACCTTTCAGGTGCACGACGAATTCTCCCAGACCTACGCGGGACCTGTGTCTGAGCCTCAGGTTGCCTAGCAACCGGTGCAGGTGGCTCAGATTCCATCTCTTTGTCTTGTGCTTGCACTTGGACCTCATCCAAGTCAAACTTCCTCCCACTAACTTCTTTCATAAGAAATTCTTTCTCTAGAAAGACAGCACCCCGAGCAACAAAAACTTTGTTCTCAGTTGGGACATAGAAGTAGTATCCTTTAGTTTCCTTAGGATACCCCACAAACACACATTTATCAGATCTAGGTTCTAGCTTGCTAGAATCCTGACATTTGACATAAGCCTCACATCCCCAGATCTTGATAAAAGTGAGATTAGGGCGTCTCCCACTCCACATTTCGTATGGTATTTTGGAGACACTCTTAGATGGAACATTATTCAGAATCAGAGAAGCTGTTTCTAGTGCATGCCCCCAGAATGATGAAGGTAGAGTTGCATGACTCATCATAGATCGAACCATATCCAATAAAGTTTGATTTCTCCTTTCAGACACACCATTCCATTGAGGTGTTCCAGGAGGAGTGAGTTGGGATATAATCCCACACTCTCTCAGATAGTCAAAGAACTCACCACTCAGGTACTCTCCACCTCGATCTGATCGAAGAGCTTTAATGGATCTTCCAAGCTGGATCTCTACTTCATTCTTGAACTCCTTGAATTTCTCAAAGGATTCAGATTTATGTCTCATTAAGTAGACATAGCCATACCTACTGAAGTCATCAGTGAAGGTAATGAAGTAGTTGTACCCTCCTCTGGCTTATTTATTGAAGGGCCCACACACATCAGTATGTATGAGATCTAATAAACCTTCTGTCCTTTCACCAATCTTGGTGAAGGGCGCCTTTGTCATTTTCCCTAATAAACAAGGTTCACAAGTATCAAATTCCTCCAAGGAACTTGAATCTAACAATCCATTTGCATGGAGTTGTTGGATGCGATTCTTGTTTATATGGGCTAATCGACAGTGCCATAGGAAAGCACCAACTGAACCACTCAGTTTGGTCCTTTTATTACTTATGTTACAAATAGAACTTTCCATATCCAAGATATATAGACCATTGCACAAAGTACCCTTCCCATAGAACATATTTGCAAATGAAAAAGAACAAGAGTTCTTATTTATTTCAAATGTAAATCCTTTCTTTGCTAAGCAAGGAATGGATACAATGTTCTTAGTAAGTGATGGTACATAAAAGCAATTATCTAGTTCTAATTGAAGTCTAGAAGGCAAGGAGAGAGTCAAAATGCCTACAGCAACAGCAGCAACCTGTGCCCCGTTTCCAACGCGTAGGTCAATCTCTCCAAGCCGCACCGATCTACTTTTCTTGAGCCCCTACATATTTGTACAAATATGAGCTCCACATGCGGTATCCAATACCCATGACATAGAAGTAGAAAGATTGACTTCTGTAACATAGATACCTGAGCTAGAAGTTAAGGCCAAGCCTTTCTTCTGCTCATTCTGAAGCTGTACTATGTCCTTTATCATGTGAGGTGGTCCTCCACATGAGTAGCATTTGTTATTCCTGACTCTTTCCATCTTTATCTTCAATGTCTTAGTTAAGCCTTTGGGCTCAACATACTGAATGTCTACTTTAGGAGGGTTGAGCTCAACCAATGCATCGAAGAGCTGCCTTAGATTAGAAATAATCTCAGAGGCACTCTTAGATTCATATTGCCTTCTAAGCTTGGGTGACATGTTGGTTAGCATCAATTGTGCAACCTCCAAAGTATCAGCTTGATGCTTATCATAAGCATCCTTCTCAGCCGCTGAGGCCAAGCATGGAAGTGGCTCAGGAATTGGCTTCTCAAGGACATATAGCTTCCTCTCGAGCTTGAGCACAATTCTCAAGTTTATATACCAATCCTTTAAGTTGGATCCAACCAACTTATCCCTTTCCAAGATAGATCGCAGTGACCATCTGCCATTGTTCACAGCCATTGTTCTACAATAACCAAGAAATAGCAGATTAGTACTACTTCGAATCATTTAAACTGGACTTGTTTTAAATGATTACTGCTCCCACTATTCGAATTGACAACCCACAAAGTCAATCGAGAAGTTTAAGACTTCCTAGTAAGATGGGATCCTTATTTCACATGAGGCTTCGCGTCCCACGAGGGTGGGATGAGATGCATAAAGTAACCCATGTTTCCTAAGGTGGGCGCGCCGGCCGGTTGCTCCAAGCAACTCCCCTTGTTGAGACAGTCTGGGCATTTCATGTCCAGCGAGGGCTGGATACAACATGAAACCTTTACCTCTCAACGATGCCTCTAGACTCTCATCATGTGCCCAGCACATGTGAACTTCTAGTCAAGTCCATTCCTAACCATTATGCCCAGGGCCAACGAGTTTCCTTGCGAAGGCACGCCCAGGTTAAAACTGGACTGGGGAAACCATTGCCACCACGCACTTTCTAAAGATAAGTGGGTGTGTCCCACGAGGGTGGGAAACAATTCACAACTCCACTGATCGATAGCTTAGTGAGGGCTACGCGTTAGAAGGCTACCAGACTTGATATTTTAATTGAGGGTTTTTGTTTAAGGTCTCATCATCTCAGTTTCATCTTATGTCTATCATTACAGGCATGCAATCCTATGGTGATAACATAACGATAAAACATTACAGGCATGCTTCTGCAGATAATAATAAAAGCAGTAAAGAATGATGTGATCATATCTATTCAAGACATTGAACCAATCCATGCCATGAAAGAGGTTCAACTCTTGTCCTAGAACTCAAGCCCCAAAAACTAGACCTAGCCTATCCGACCTCTAGCTTGAACTTCAAGGTTGGCTCCAAGGTCCTTCTCTCATGGTTTAGCTCTCAAACCCTAGAGGTACACTTTAAAAGTTCCCCATAGGTTCGGCCAATGCCATGGTCTTCCTCCAATGAGGATGCGCCACAATGCAAGAAGCCAAATTAGCTAGCTCTCAAACCCAAGGGTTCGGCCATGCCTAACTTGCGCCACTAAGCAGGGTATGCATGCGCCAAGTTCCAAGTACATGCGCCACCCTAATCTTCTTCTTAGTTAAAAGCAAAAAGAAAAGCGGCACGCAGGCCTCACGAGGATACATCACAGGCATGCAAAAGGGGCTTGACTCATGATCACAACATTATGCACAATCAAGGTATTTACTCATGCAATTCTACATGCTCATGAAAAACATAAAATCTGAAATTTTACTTTTTCATAAAACTAGTCTCTTTTTCTCATCTTCTTCTCACAAATCTTTTGGTCAATTGCGATTTATTTTTCATGATGATTTCAGAGATCCTTTCGGCTGGCAATTTTGTCAGATCAAGAGACTTGGCCAGTCCGAAGACACAATACTCGTCCTACTTGACAAAATTACGTGCGCCTTTGATCTTTAAATCAAACAAGAAAAATAGTCCAAAAATCCAAAAGAGATTGAGAGGATGATAGAAACAAGAAACCCTAATTTTTCCTACTTAGAAAAATCGTTCGCCATGCATCATGCTATTTACGAAAATAGAGATATGGCATGTGAGCATGAAAGAGAAGCATAAAACATCGTTCGAGTCTTGCAAGTCGCTCTGATACCACTGTTGGGAAACCCCGGGGACATTTTACAATTTTCAGAGTTATAGACATACATACATTCATTGCACAGTGGAAGAATGTCCCCGAAATAGGCCGGTCCCAAAAACCCAGTGAAGATCGCATGCAAGAGAGTCGACACGATGAGTTGAGAAATACCTTAAGAGCGATTTGGAGTGATGCCGATGTAGGCGCCCAAGTGTGCGCCCTCTGCAGTCTCACACACATGGATCTCTTGAGTTCTCTTCTTCCACGCCCGGTGCTAGCCTCGGGAAGAAGATCAAAGCCTTAGGGAGATGCTCCACTTCACTTGCGCCACCAAGAGAAAGGATGCGCCAAGAGAAGAAGGAAACAACCCAAGCCGCCAAGCACCAAAGCTCCTTGCGCCAAGAGGAAAGGAGGGAGAGGCTTGCGGCTATGGAAGAAGGAAGATGCGCCCTTGCTCCTAGCACTCGCCCCCTCTTCTTGTGTTCACGCCTTCAAGCATTAATCACTTTGATGAGGGGTCGGCTAGGTGCTCTTTTATAGGGCAAGAGGCGGTTTATGAAAGGCTAGGATCAAGACAAGTGGGTGGCTAGGATGAGAAGGTTTGAGACAAGGAAAGTCTCCAAGACATTTCCATAATTCTCATTCAACCATTCCTTTTGTGCCCATGTCTTTCTTTGTGCGCCAAGGCCTTGCCTTGCGCCCCAAGCAATGCCATATAGGCATTCATACCATAAGGGATAAAGGGGGGAGGCGCCAATTGCTTCCTTATGAAGCAAATTTTGCCACTTCTCCCCATTATGCCCATAGGCGCCTAGGGGAGAAGATTTGTCCCCATTATACCCTTTTAGCCCTTCTTCTCTTCATGACAACTTATTATTGGGCCTCATTGGATAATGAGCTAGCCCAAACTCCATTACATGGGTTCATTAAGCACTTGGATCCAATCCAATGCAACCCTAATCCAAATGTGACCAACCATGGTCAAATACGGGTCAACCTGCCAAAAATGAAGTTTGGCTCCAATAATATTCTTCCATCTCATCAGGCCCATTGGCGCTGATGAAATCTCCCAATTAGATCCGAGTTATCCAATAACTCGATCATAAGGCTTCCCGATCAATACGAGAACTCAAGTATCAAGGTGTGCGACCATGTAGGTTCCTCTGACGCTGGTAGTGCTGACCAAAGGTCATCACAAGCAGTGAGTGGCACCTAGCAGTGCATCGCTGCTACCCAGGTCTTTGGAATGGATATCGACATCGACATCCCCATCATCGCAACTAGGTACAGATGCATTACAGTCTCTTTGCCGAACTGATATCCGATTGGA
Organism: Costus lasius; assembly: GCA_027563935.2. Taxonomy (NCBI): domain Eukaryota; kingdom Viridiplantae; phylum Streptophyta; class Magnoliopsida; order Zingiberales; family Costaceae; genus Costus; species Costus lasius. Next base: position 87,245,410 of record CM050451.1, read on the forward strand.
CAAGTGTGTCACCACTTGTTTTCATCCAATCACATGGCTATGACTAAAATAGGTTCTTACCTGGGTATGGCCATACACTCTCAGTCATAGAACCATAGAGGAGCTCCATGGATATCATACTTCCCTAAGGAAGGGGCAAATCCTATGTCTGTCCATTGACCTTCTCATATGGGTCGTGACATGCTCAATGACAACCGTTATGACCTCCCAACTATGGCAAGGTGTTAGGTTGTATCAAAGCAAGTCCCTAACCATATAGAATGATCAATGACATCAAGTCAAGGGATCAATGCATCTCCTGTCACTTGTGAGGATAACTCATGACACCAAGTCATAGCCTCACAGCGGGTCTATCCTGTATATCCTCCAATGATATACCCATGTGTCTACGTTAGCACCACATGCCTAACCAGCCCACATACTAGTCTCACAAGTACCATAGCTGTCCCATAGCTGTCACATTGTCCATCCTTTGAGTTAAAGCTGCAATCATCTCAGCTAAGGTTTCCAAGGTCATGGGTTGGGTGCTTTGAGCCTTAGATCGGGTTTGCATGGTTGATTTTGAAAAGGATTTATAGAAAAAAAATATAGGGCTACTAGATAAGATATAATAGCCAATTATGAAAATCCTTTTGTCTCAAACAACCTAGTTCCAAAATCGCCTAGAAGTTAGAAAATTAAGTTTTGAAGGCTTAAAAATTCTAATCTAGGAGCCTAGGCTTTAATACCAAGATGATGTAGGGGTAGATCACAAGCATGCAAACAACGAGTTTCAAAAGTATTTTTGGTATTATCATAAACTAAAGAAAACCGATTTAACTAACGAAGTTGGAAAATAATGTTTTTTTGTATTTTTAAATAGGAAAACCGAATATTAACTACTTGCAAGAAAGAAATAACAATAACTTAAAGAAGACTCACCTTGCGGTCCTTGAGAATAGAAGGACTGTTATTCCTGTTCTTCACCGGTCCTACTCTGATGGAAGGTGCAGGTTACACACAGGGCATTCAGCAACCCCATACAGGCGTGGGTGAGTTATAAAGCAAATTAAAACTCAACAATGCTTAAAGTCAAGAGGGAGGCTAATCCTCCAAGTTCTCTTGCTAACAAAGTAATGGACTATCTAAGAAGGGAAGATTAAGATGGAGGGATGCGCCAAGCTTCGTTGTGCCAATTCCTACAAAGACCCAAAGATGTGTAGTAAGATGCTCTTAGAAACTTAATGGAAGAAAACACAAGAAGAAAGAATACTCATCTTGTAGGATTGCCTTGAAGAGATCCAAGAGGGGTATCCTAATCCTTGCACCATCTTGAGTTTATGCTCTTGTCTTGATGGAACTATCCTCGGCCTTGATTGATGAAGGAAGGGCGAAGAGGTGAAGAGGAGATGCTCGGCTCTTAGGAGAAGAGAAGAGGGAAGAAGAGGTGTGGGCGACACAAGCACCCTAGGCGACACAAGCACCCATAGTTTGGCTAGGAAACTATTCAACAATATATTCAACAATGCTATGCGCATGATGCAATGGGGATACATTTATAGGCAGCTTAGAGATGAGGATAAGATGAGGGCAAGGTGGTCATTGGCCCCTTGCGCCCCTTACATAATTGGAGAATAATTCGAAATGGAGACAAGGCATTAAGTGGGCTGATCTTGTTGCCTTCTTTGGATGGCTGAAATGGTAAGTCTTGAATTCGAAATGGTTGGCTTCCTTGGAGGTGTTGGCGCATATGAGGGAGAGTTTGAATTTTGAAAACCTTCCTTGTTGTCTTGGGCGGCAATGAGAAGAAGGAAAGAAGTCTTTCCCCTAATTGTGGATCTTGATGTTGCAACTCCTTGATTTGTGGATCTAGATGGGCGCCTCCTTGAATTGTGGATCTAGATGAGCCTTGCTTGATTTGTTGTTGTAGATGGCGCAAATAGTTCCATGGGCTGGCCTCTCTTCAATTGGAAGGGAATAATTGAAGTGGAGCTTGATGTTGAGTTGAGTTAGAAGTCTCCCTTTGAACTACTTTGAAGTGAACCTTCCAAAATGGGAGCTAGCTTCTTGGATTTGTATCCCTTGAGCTGAATATTAATGTATCCAAACTACATGCACTAACCTACCATGATATTACAATGCACAACCTACCAACAACATTCATAAAAGTAAACTACATGATAGACTTTGGGGTGGAACTAACCTATCATGCCATGCAATGCAAATAAGGAAAGTACTGAGAAGGAAAGTGGACTCTAAGTGAAGCCATACCTGATGGGCTTCCTCCGAGCCCTAGTGGATCTTCTAAGAGCTGTGTTAGGCCCTCCATCATTTCTCCCCGGGTTGGAAAAATTCTCCTCAGGAGAATTATCCTTGAATCCTTGGAGCAAATCTGGAGCAGCCAGGGCTAGCTCTGCCTCGGGGAGCCATGCCTCCTCACCATTAGAAAACTTAACGCGGTAAAACAGTTGTACCTCGTCAGGGGTGAGTCGAGTCTGGTCCTCAAGGATATCCACTATCTCTAGATCGAAGGGGGCCTCTAATTCTTGGAGTGAGAGAGGCTCCTTGTAAGTTGTGAGATCCTCCACGTTAGCAGTGGTGGGGATCCCCAATTCTGGAGGCAGATCAAGCACGTATGCGTTGTTGTTGATCTTGCCCACTATGGTGAAGGGTCCCAAACCCTTTGCATCCAGCTTGCATCCGTGTCCTTGGATACGCTCCTCGCGGACTTGCAGAATCACCTGATCACCTATATTGAATAACCTTTCTCGGTGTTTCTTGTTAGCAGTTTCTTGTTATCTAAGTTCTCCTAGGGTACAGACGCGCTCCCTCTCAGGACACGGTTCGGTATCCGTCTTAACCCAAGTCTCCTACTCTCATGGCTTACTAGGGTTAAGGCGGATCCAATAGGATCTGTGGAAGATTAGGGTTCCTCGAGTGATTTTGAGTGCTCTCGCAACACGAAATCACCAGTCCAGTCTAGGGGTTCCGATGGTCAAGGTTCACCTCTCAGTCCTTCCCTCGACATCTAAAGCATGCATACATATGGCCAGTATGTAAACAAGAATTAAAACATCCTAAACATGAATAATAACAAGGATAAATAGAGGAATATATAAATCAAGTCATATTATCAAGCATTCTTACAGTGGGCTACGCCCAAACCCCGAAAATAAGGTTTACGCTATGGTATACATCGTTAAATACATAGAATCTCTCATGAAAATCAAATCAAACCAAAGGGAATGGTGGATCCTTGATTGAAGACGGCTCAGCGTGATCCTCCACGTCGGAACGAAGAGAGAAACCCGCCGGAACAGTGTCACCGATCAGAAAATCGCCCCAAAACCCTAAGTTGTCGCCCTTTCGCCTCGTTCTCCTTCGTTGCTTGACCAAATCCGATGATTTTGGTCCCAAAACGTTCGTGGCTAAGTTGGGAAGGTGCTCCCCAAATTTCGTCCAATTCCGAGCCTAGAATAGAAAGTTACAGGCAAAATACCGGACGCCTGTCATGCTGTGTGTAACGATACACGGCCATGCCCGTGTACGGCTCGGTTAAGTGAATTCTGGTGACTTATGATGAACGGCCGTGCATGGGTGCACACCCATGGCCGTGTATGATGTAGAGGACTCCGATTGAGCTGAAAATTGGCGTATAGCTCCATCTCATCATGGGAAATCGTCACATACCTTCAGATTCTCCAAATTCCATCGATTTTGAGGCCAAATACCTGCATTTCATTAAAATAGAGGAAAAGTGAAGGTTCTGAAGAATATGAAGCATTTGAGTAAATAATTGAGATGAAACATGCATTATGCTCTAAAATAAGAATGAAATTGAGTCACGAAATATCATATTTTTACATGTCATCATACATGCAGATGCAACGCCGGCAGCACCAGTATCGGCTGAAGATGAGCGGCCCTATGTGGGAACCATCTGCATACAAGCCGTCGATCCCCTTTCCCATAGAGGCTTGTCAAGGCTAAATTGGACAAGCAGTTTGATAAGTTTTTGAAAGTTCTGAAAAAACTCTACATTAACATCCATTTCGTTGATGCTCTTTCGCAGATGCCAACTTATGCCAAATTCCTGAAAGACATCTTATCGAGTAATAGGAAGCTGGAGGATCAGGGAACCGTTACTCTCACTGAGGAGTGCAGCACCATCATTCAGAACAAGCTCCCTCAGAAACTCAAGGACCCAGGTAGTTTTTCCATACCCTGCCAAATTGGGGAGATGTCCTTTTATAGAGCTTTGTGCTATTTAGGAGCAAGCATCAGCCTCATGCCTTGGTCACTATGTAAAAGGCTTGACTTAGGGGACTTGAAACCTACTATCATTTCTCTACAGCTCGCAAATAGATCTGTTCGTCAACCTGTTAGTATTTTAGAGGACATACCTATTAAAGTAGGAAATTATTTTGTCCCTGCCGATTTCGTTGTTTTGGAGATTGATGAGGATGACAGGCTCCCGATCATTCTAGGGAGACCTTTCCTTGCCACTGTTCGTGTTGTCATTGATGTCAAGAATGAGAAACTATCCTTGAACATCGATGACAATGTTATTCAATTTGACTTGGTTGACTCTTTGAAAAAACCTTCTTTTGGAGGTACATGCTATAGTGTGGACATTCTTGAAAAAGCTATACCATATGTTGAGCCTTTCAGGAAAGAGGTAGACCCATTGGAACTTGCTTTGACAAACTCAGTTGATGGAGAAGCTAAGAAGTGTGTTGCACTACTGGAGGATGACGCAAGCACGGATGACAAGAAAGAAGAATGTTAGGAAAATCATGGGCAGCAGAAGATTGAGTTCAAAAGCTTACCCAGCACTCTAAGATATGAGTTTTTAGGAGATGATTCTACATACCCTATGATAGTTAGTGCGGCGCTGGATAAGGAGCAAACCGAACTACTACTAAGGGAACTTGGTCTCCATAGGAAGGTAATAGGCTATTCATTAGATGACATCAAAGGGATTAACCCCTCTATTTCCATGCACAATATCTTATAGGAAGACAATATCAAACCTTCTGTGGGGTTTCAATGCCGTCTCAACCCTCATTTAAAGGAAGTGGTGAAGAAAGAAGTGCTCAAATTACTAGACGCTGGAGTAATATACCCAATTTCAGACAGCTCTTGGGTAAGTCTAGTACATGTTGTACCCAAGAAGGGTTGGGTCACATTAATCAAGACTGAGGCAGAAGAGTTGATACCGACACGCACGGTTACAAGATATAGGATGTGCATTGATTACAGGAAGTTGAACTCCGCTACGAGAAAAGATCATTTTCCTCTTCTATTTATCGATCAGATGCTGGATAAATTAGCGCATAATTATTACTTTTGTTTTTTGGATGGATTTTCAGGTTTCTTCCAGATCCCTATCCACCCGGACGACCAGGAGAAAACAACATTTACATGTCCCTATGGCACATACGCATACAGGAGGATGCCGTTCGGTCTCTACAATGCCCCAGCCACTTTCCAATGAGCGATGATGGCCATATTCTCTGATTTTAATAAAGATTTTATGGATATATTTATGGACAATTTTTCTATGTATGGTTCCTCTTTCCATCATTGTTTGTCTAATTTGTCTAAAGTTTTGCAGAGATGTGAAGAGGTGAACCTAGTTATGAACTGGGAGAAGTGCCACTTCATGGTCAAGGAAGGCATCGTCCTTGGGCATCTAGTTTCTGAGCGAGGGATAGAGGTGGACAGAGCAAAAATTGAAGTTATTGAGAATCTTAAGCCGCCTACGACAATTAAGGGGATCAGGAGTTTTCTTAGACATGCGAGCTTCTATAGATGATTTATTAAAGATTTTTCTAAGATAGCTCACCCCTTAACTAATCTACTTGCTAAATATGCTGTATTTTTCTTTGATAGGGATTGCAATGAAGCCTTCATGAAACTTAAGGAAGCATTAATTTCTGCCCTAATAATTCAACCCCTAGATTGGTCATTACCCTTTGAGTTGATGTGCGATGCTAATGACCAAGCTGTCGGGGTAGTCTTGGGACAGAGGAAAGATAAGAAGCTTCAAGCCATCTACTATGCCAGTCGAACACTTGATGATGCCTAGACGAATTATGCAACCGCGAAAAAAGAGCTGCTATTGATTGTCTTTGCTTTCGATAAATTCTGTTATTATTTAGTTAACTTGAAAGTGACTGTTTTTACTGATCATGCAGCCATAAAATATCTGATGACCAAAAAGGATGCCAAGCCAAGGCTCATTCGATGGATCCTCCTCTTGCAAGAATTCGATGTAGAGATCAGAGATAAGAAGGGGAGTGACAATTTAGTGGCTGACCATCTTTCCAAACTTGAACGTGGCGCTGACAAGAAGATTGATGACGAGTTGGAAATTAAAGACACATTTCCTAAAGAACATCTTTATGCCTTATGGATCAACAAGTCCCATGGTATGCAGACTATGTCAATTACATTGTATCTAACATCTTTCCTCCTGATCTTACTTTTCAAAGGAAGAAGAGGTTTCTACATGATGCACAGTTTTATTATTGGGACGAGCCATACTTATACCGGCGATGCGCGGATGGCTTGTACAGACGATGTGTGCCAGAGGTAGAGATACAGGATGTGCTAACCCATTGTCACTCTTCACCTTATGGAGGACACATAGGGGCCTCTAAAATAGCTTTTAAAGTTCTACAGTCTGGTTTGTATTGGCCCTCTATACTTCATGATGCTAAACACTTTATTTCCACTTGTGACAGTTGCCAACGGACTGGAAATCTCTCAAAAAGAGATGAGCTGCCTCTTAACAACATCACGGAAGTGGAAATTTTTGATGTATGGGGGGGGGGATAGACTTCATGGGTCCCTGACCTTCTTCATGTGGAAAATGGTACATCCTGCTTGCCGTTGACTAGGTGTCGAAATGGGTTGAGGCATCCGCTGAAGCTACTAATGACTCTAGAGTCATTATGAAGTTTATGAAGCGGACTATTTTCCCTCAATTGGGAGTTCTACGTGTTCTGATCAGCGATGGTGGCTCCCACTTCATTGAGGAGAGGTTTGGAGCACTTTTGAAAAAAATACGGTGTCAAGCACAAAATTGCCACGCCCTACCATCCTGAGACTAGTGGTCAGGTAGAGCTCTCTAACATAGAAATCAAACAAATATTAGAGAAAACTATATCGCGATCACGAAAGGATTGGGCAATTAAATTATCTGATGCGTTATGGGCTTATAGAACCGCATTCAAGACACCCCTCGGTATGTCTCCTTTCCAACTTATCTATGAAAAATCTTGTCACTTACCCATTGAACTTGAGCACAGGGCGTATTGGGCCGTCAAGCAAATCAACTTTGATTCCAAAAGTGCCAGTGAAAGGAGAAAGCTGCAACTTGACGAGCTGGAAGAGATGCGCCTTTTTGCCTATGAGAATGCCAAGATCTACAAAGCATGCACTAAGTATTGGCACGATAAGCGCATAGTGAGGAAGGAATTTCATGAAGGGGACAAAGTGCTTCTCTTTAATTCGAGACTCCGTCTATTTCCAAGGAAGCTCCGCACGAGGTGGTCTGGGCCTTTTATAGTTCAGCAAGTCCAACCATATGGTGCTATCACAATTTGGACTGAACAGACAAGGAGTTTTACAGTTAACGGACACCATCTCAAGCACTAGTTTGAAGATGAGTGGGTCAAAAAAGGGGAAGTTTTTGCCCTTTCAGACCCCACAGATTTAATTCTCTGATGACTCTTATGGTCGAGCTACTGACCCTAAACTAGCGCTCTTAGGAGGCAACCCAAGTTTTTAATCATTTTTAGTTTCCATGCATTTTTTCTCCATGTTATTAGATACATTTCTTAGTCTGTTAATTTCTAAAGAGGGACTTCTGCTAATCTACTGCCTCCTTGTGCTGTAGGACGAAGATGTGGTGCATGGTTTTCACTGCAGAAGTTTCTGACTTACCAGAGAACTTCACCACCCGGTGAACCTCATGGGGTTCACCCGTGAAGTGCTTTGTGTACGACCGAAAAGTTGATTTCCGGCAAAGTTTCTCGTGGCAACGTGTTATATTCGGCAATCCAGGGCAGAGCAACATATTCCCAGACTTTTGTCCTTTTACAGCGCACTTCACCACCTGGTGAACCCCATGGGGTTCACCCGTGAAGCCCACTGTACTAGCTCCTTCATACAGCTATCTAGAAAGTTTCACTGGCAGGTGAACCCCACGGGGTTCACCGGTATTTCTGTCCGCAGGAAGCCCTCCACAGCGTTTCACGGCCTGGTGAACCCCAACGGGTTCACCCGTGTTTCTGTAGCAACAGTTTCCACCAGAGGACTTCACTGACGGGTGAACCCGGGTGGGTTCACCAGTATTTCTAAGGGATCTTAACCGCGACTTAGGGCACCATGCGGCTAGGGTTTCTGCCGCCGCCCTTGATCTTGAAGAAATTGAGCCGATCGCACCGCCCTCTCTTCCTCTTAGCACACAAAGGAGATCTCTGCGGTTTCGATCCATGCTTCCCCTGCAATCTGGACAGCTTTCATCCCTAACACATATCGAGTTTAGTTTTGCTTGATCCTCGAGTTCTTTCGGCCGATCTGCCACCGCCTTCGTTTTTTATTGCGCTTCCGGTTGGGTTTTCTCGTCCGAGCTCACCTATTGATCTTGACTTTCACTAGCATCCATGGCTCCGAAGACCAAAGTTATGGCCTCCAAGCGAACCGCGCCTCCAGTCTTCTCTGACTCCTCAGCCACGGACGATGACGAATATATGCCGACGCCTCCATCAAACCCACCGCCGTCGTCCACTCCGGGATCTTCATCCTCTCGGCGAGGACGCATCCAGTCTTCTCTGACTCCTCAGCCACGGACAATGGCACCCTATGTTTCTCCTCTGAATTAATTCAGGATTGTCTTTCGTAATGCCGGCCAAGAAGAACGATACCATACATTGCATTAATGCCGGGTACTCAACACCAGGTACCTCGACAAAGGAACTTTGCAACTGCTTAGGCTGATGGAAGACGTCGATTTGATGTATGCTGCAATGGGTTGGGAGCAATTCCAGCAGCTCTTCTCTCCTACTTAAGTTGGTATAACACTGGAATTTCTTGTAGGAACCCCTAATAAGGGGGGGGGGGGGGGAAACCCTATACATGCGCAATCTAGCATGCAATGCGGAAAAAGGGCTTCTAAAGATCGCATATGAACTATATAATCAACTTAAACCAACTTAAGATCATGATATGATCTTACCATTGCCATGGATGGAAGGCGGCTTGGAAGAAGAAAACAAGGTTGATCTCCTCCAAAAGGTGCGCACACAAGAAGACAAAGACTACTCCCTTCTCAACTTTGTGCTAGCAAAAGCTTCAAGGGGTCTTATCGCATGAAGGAGATGATGAACTCTTGGCCGATCTTTCTTCTCGTCACTTTCACCACACAAGAAAGTGTGTGTCGTCGAGAGCAAGATGATGGAGAGGAGCGTTAGCCAAACTTGTGATCGAATGTGGAGACATTCATCACAATTGTCAAACCGAAATGCCATAAATGGCAAGTCATCAAAGCTTGCGTTATGCGTTCACATGAAGTGAACCAAACGCATAGCTCTCCTCTCAAATGAACCAAGCGCTCACATGTGAGCCGGTTCAATTCAATTGGTCCAATGACCAAACCAAATCAGCCCAATAATCGGTTCAGACCAAATTAAACCCTAAGGTTCAAAATCTGACCGTTCATCCTTTTAATGCTCTTGATCTCTTCGATCTAGCATCCACACTCTCGATCTAAGCTTACCGATCTCAAGCCCTAATCAATCAAACATGATCAGACTGGATCTCACTTACAATCAGAGTTTAATCTCCTTTAAACTGAACTCGAACAATTCAGTCCACACGATCTGACTTAAGTAGCCATATCATCAAATTGTGCGACCCTAAGGGTTTCCTTTAAATGTCGGTAACGATAACTTACGTTATCACGATCAGCGAGGGGTATCTAGCAACACATCACTGTCTCCCGATATAAAGGAAAGAGTCTTCCAAGACTCCACCCAACCACAGCATAAGTGTGAATCAACTCACTAGGCATGCATGATTCCTTTGCCACTGGATGTTCTTATTGGACAAGCATGTCAAGCCTGTAACTCCAATACGATGAGCATGATTAGATCAGATGCACATAGTCATCTGGGTATGGCCATACACTTCCTCAATCATCTCATATAGGGGGGCCCTTTAGAACATCACACTCCTTAAACAAGGAGATGGCAATCCTTTATCTATCACAAGTGCCCTAACCTGACTCAAGCTCACCATCCAAGATAGTCTATAATCATTATGTTTCAAATGATATTGAACTACCTCAAAACAATGACAATCATCATTTAGAAACATAAGTGATCTCAAGTCAAAGGACATGTGCCACTTAGTGCTTACAAGGATCATTCACATTGTGACAAGCAATGGAATATCCGAGTAGGGTCTGTCCAGTACATCCAATGTACCCATGAGTCTACATCTTATTCCATGCTCGAAGCATCCTATAAGATTAGCACTCATATCAGTCTCAATCATATCAAGGCTGTCTCATGTTCACCAAGATATCTCGACTAAGGACATATAGCCTGTCAGCCTAGCTGAACAGCTTTGAGACATTATTCAGAAGTACACTTATTACAGCAGACAAGGTAACAACCTGAATAATAACCATGCCTTTATAAACTTAAGAGTTTATTACATGATACTTATACAATCCCAAGGCCTCAAACATTAGCCTTAAGGGCATACCCCAACAATCTCCCACTTGCACTTAATCTAATGGTTGAGAAATCTCAAACCCATATTATTACAGTGCTTCTCATGCTTCTGCTGCGCCAGAGGCTTGGTAAGTGGGTCTGCCAGATTGTCATCTGTATGAACCTTGCATATTTTGATCTCGCCACGATCAATGATCTCCCGGATCAAGTGAAACCGTCTCTGTATGTGCTTGGACTTCTGGTGCGACCGCGGTTCCTTTGCTTGTGCAATTGCTCCAGTGTTATCACAGAAGATAACCAAAGGATCAGCACTCGAAGGAACGACACCAAGTTCTCTCACGAACTTACGAATCCACACTGCCTCCTTAGATGCTTCCGAGGCTGCAACATACTCGGCTTCTGTTGTGGAATCAGCAACAGTTGACTGTTTGAAACTCTTCCACACCACTGCTCCACCATTCAAGCTAAAAATATAGCCTGACTGCGATCGGAAATCATCCTGGTCCGACTGGAACGAAGCGTCAGTATATCCCTCTATACTGAGTTCTTCCTGACCACCATATATCAAGAACATATCTTTGGTCCTCCGCAGATATTTTAAAATATTCTTGACCGCAATCCAGTGCGCCAATCCTGGATTACTTTGGAATCGACTGGTCACGCTTAACCCGTAAGCGACGTCTGGGCGAGTACACAACATCGCATACATAATGGACCCAATAGCCGAAGCATAAGGCGTATTGTCCATTTCATCTTTCTCAGTCTGTGTTTGTGGACACTGACTCTTCGAAAGATTCAGACCATGTCTGACTGGAAGATATCCACGTTTAGAATTCTCTAAATGGAATCTCTCCAGGACCTTATCGATGTAAGTACTCTGGCACAGCCCGAGAAGCCTCTTAGATCTATCTCTGCAGATCTTCACACCTAGTACATAGGCTGCTTCTCCTAAATCTTTCATCTGAAAACATTTTCCTAACCATGCCTTAACAGCATGCAGTTCAGGAATATCGTTTCCAATGATTAAGATATCATCGACGTAGAGGATTAGGAATGTAATTACGCTCCCACTAAACCTCTTATATACACACGGGTCATCCTCGTTCTTGATGAAACCAAACTCAGAGATTGATTCATCAAAACGAATGTTCCAGCTTCTTGATGCTTGTTTCAGCCCATAAATGGACTTCTTTAACTTGCATATTTTATGACGATCTGATGGATTAGTGAAACCTTCCGGTTGTGTCATATACACATCCTCATCCAGATTTCCATTGAGGAAAGCTATTTTCACATCCATCTGCCAGATCTCATAATCGTAATATGCTGCTATCGCGAAAAGAATCCTAATAGACTTAAACATGGCTACAGGTGAGAAAGTTTCATCATAATCTAACCCGTAGATTTGTTTGAAACCTTTCGCAACTAGCCTGCCCTTATAGGTAACCACGTTACCATCCATGTCAATCTTCTTCTTGAAGATCCATTTACAGCCTATAGGGATTACTCCCGGAGGCGGATCAACCAAATCCCAGACTTGGTTATCTGACATTGAGTCCATCTCGGCTCGCATAGCATCAAGCCATCTAGCTGACTCCGGTCCACTGACCGCATCCGCATAAGTTAGGGGTTCATCATTTTCAATGATATAGACTCCGTCATAGCGCTCAGGCTGTCGACGGATCCTTCCCGATCTTCGCGGTTCCCGTGTTATTTGAGCCTCAGGTTGTTCAGTAACCTGTTCTACCGGCTCAGGCTCATCCAACTGTGCTTGACTACTTTGTCCTTCCTCTGGATTCTCATCCAGCTTTATTTCTCTCCCACTGGCCTCTTGCAGAAGAAATTCCTTCTCAAGAAATATGGCCGTCCGAGCAACAAACACCTTGTTCTCTTTGGGATCGTAGAAATAATAACCCTTCGTTTCCTTAGGGTAACCGACAAAGATGCATTTGTCAGATCTGCTCTCTAGTTTCCCAGAGGCGAGCTTTTTGACATAAGCCTCGCAACCCCAGATCCTGATAAATGTCAAGCTAGGCTGTTTCCCATACCATAACTCATATGGCGTCTTTGAAACTGCCTTGGATGGCACTCGGTTTAGTACCTTTGCAGCTGTTTCCAGTGCAAAACCCCAAAAGGAATATGGAAGAGTAGCCTGACTCATCATAGAACGAACCATATCAAGTAACGTTCTATTTCTCCTCTCGGACACACCATTCCACTGCGGTGTTCCTGGCGGAGTGAGCTGTGAGATAATCCCACACTCCTTCAGATAGTCAGTAAACGTATGACTCAGGTATTCTCCACCTCGATCAGAACGAAGTGCCTTGATATTTCGGCCTAACTGATTTTGTACTTCATTTTTGAACTCTTTGAACTTGTCAAAAGAATCACTTTTATGTCTCATTAAATAGACATATCCATACCTACTGAAATCATCAGTAAAGGTAATGAAGTACTGATAGCCACCTCTGGCATGTTTACTAAATGGCCCACACACATCACTGTGTATAAGGTCCAGTAAACCTGAAGTCCTTTGACCTTTGTGAGGAAAAGGTGACTTCGTCATTTTACCCATCAAACAAGCTTTGCATGTATCAATCTCCCCATTGGAGAATGATCCCAGCAGTCCATGATCATGCAACCGCTTAATGCGCTTCTCGTTTATATGGCCTAAACGACTATGCCATAACAAGGTGCTGTCATCAGCATACTTGGCTTTCTTATTATCAATGTTTTGTATAGAATTTTCCATGTCCAACATGTATAACCCATTGTTAATTGAACCAGTTGCATACACAATATTATCTAGAGATAAAACACACTTTGAAATATTGCATTCAAAGGCAAATCCTTTCCTGACAAGAGCAGGAATAGAGATAATATTCTTTGTGATACTTGGTACAAAATAACAATTGTTTAATTCTAATACAATGCCAGATGGTAAAGTAATGAAATAGTCTCCTACAGCAACAGCAGCAACCCGTGCCCCGTTTCCAACTCGTAGGTCTACCTCATGCTGTCCCACCTGCCTTCTTCTCTTGAGTTCCTGCACATTTGAACAAATGTGAACTCCACATGCAGTGTCCAACACCCATGATATAGTAGAAGAAGATAACATGACCTCAGTCACATATATACCTGAGCCAGAAGCGATGCTTCCCCTCTTATCTCCTTGGAGCGCTTTACAGTCCTTTTTCCAGTGACCCAGCTGGCCACAGTGGAAACACCTGTTATCCTTCGACCGCTTCACCTTCTGTTTCAGGGCCTTACTGTAGTTCTTGACAGGGGCCTTGCCCTTCTTCCCCTTCTTCTTGTTCCTAGAAGGAACCATCAAGACAGAGGTTGAAGGCTTACCCTTCAGAGTTTCCTCAGTAGTCAAGAGCATATTCAGCAGCTCTGCCGGCGTACAATCGATTTTGTTCATATTAAAGTTAATGATGAACGCATCGAAAGAAGGCGGGAGAGACTGGAGAATAATATCCACAGCAAGCTCCTGGTTGATGGTATGCCCCAGTTTCTCCAGAGCCTCCTTGTGCCCAATCATCTTGAGCACGTGAGCTCCCACTGGGCTCCCCTCAGCCAGTTTGCTCTGAAAGAAGAGCTTCGTCAGATTATAGCGTTCTGTCCTCGCCTGTGCAGCATACAGCATCTTGAGGTTCGCTATAATTTCTATAGCCGACATATCCTCATGCTGACGCTGCAGCGGTGGCGTCATAGACGCTAGCATCAGGCAAGCGACATCAATGCTATCATTGACGTGCTTTTCGTAGGCATCCCGAACCGCCCTTGCGGCGTTCGGAGCGGGCTGCGGCGGTATCGCCGTCTCGAGGACATACAGTTTCCTCTCTGCCTTAAGAACGATCTTAAGGTGTCCAAACCAGTCAGAGAAGTTCGGCCCAGCAAACTTCTCCCTTTCCAGTAGGGATCGCACATTGAAGCTCATGGTGTTCGTTGCTGCAGGAATCTACAACAAGCAAGAACAGCAAGGTCAGTATCAATGTTCAGAATCAATCCAGGACTTAAGAAAGATTCTTTTCTCACTATTTTGTCTGACTGAAAAATCCAGTAAACAGTCCGAAAGAGTAACACTCTTTTAGTGAGATGGGATCCAGATTTCATACTTGGTCTCCGCGTCCCGCTCAGGCGAGATAAGTTGCACAGAGATGACAAGCACTAATTTCTGGTAGGCTGTCCCAGCCAATCGCCAACCCGTGTGATTCCCCTTCATCTTGGCAATCCAGCAGACTGTGCCAACTGAGTTGGTACAACACAGTCTCTGATCCCAGAGATGGCTGCCTCCATGTGCTACCATATGCGCCACATATGTAGCCTACATGGTCAAGCTGACCTGACCTACTCCCTGGACCACCACGTGCTATGCTGAGCAACGAGAGGGGATAAATCCCAACTCTGTAACACGCAGGTGAAATCCAGCACCGTCTGAAGATAGATGGACGTGCCCACTGAGTGGGTTCAACACGGCTCCAACGATAATCAGAAAGGTGAGGTTTCGCGTCAGAAGGCTTATCGAGCTTGATATGTTAGCGTTGGATTTTAACGGTCTTTTATCTTCTTACTATCAGGCATATCCTATGGCTATAGTAGAAGATAAACTTAAACATGCAATTCTAATTATTAGCAATAAGTAGAAAGCATGATCTTATGTGGTAAAAGCCCATGAACCCTAGTAAGACCTTAATTTTACTTAAGTCTTCACTCGAGCTCCTTGGCATCTCATCTGGTCCAACCTAGGGCCCTAGCGCCAAGAGCACCTCAGGTGCACCACCAGGTGAATGCCCCTCTTGGATGTGTGCTTTTGTGCTCTTGTCTAATCAAAGTACATTTGATCTATCTAGACAAGGTTGACTCGCAGGTCAACAACGTATTATAAATTAAGTACAATGTGATTCGCAGATCACAAATTAATTTACAATTTTTTAAATCCAGGCACGCAGGCCCCAGCACAGCACACAAATGGGCAACCCACATAAGACTAAATAAACAAGCATATGGTTCAATCAACATGTGATCCAATCAAGAAATTAAAATTTTGAAAAAACCCCATGGCATCAATTTTAATTTCCTTATGAGCCCTACAACCTTACAATGGTCCATTGATGGGGATCCACTCATCCATCTAGTTAGATCTTTTGCCCTTGCATGCACCGAGTCCTAACTGACCCGTGTTGACCTGATGGTCAACCATGCATGCGTCAAGGGCTGAACCACCCTCATGAGTTTTGGCAAGCGGGTGTGACCCCGGGCCTAACTCAAGTATGTTCAGTAATTGTCTCAACCAGACCTCGCTACACGCCTTTGATGCAGTCAACCTATAGCCACCTCGTGCTTGCGCACAGGTGCTATCTGGTCGACCCATCTAGGCTGTCAGATGGTCTGATCAGACTAGCTTGATCTATACTAGATGATGCCTTCAACCCCATCAACCCATTTAAGGATTTAATGTAGTGGCACCTTAGATCTAATCAACCGCGCAAGATGTAAGTTTTGTAAAACACTTAGAGCATGCGCAAACATACAAACAAAGTTGATAACCCTTAGATCTAAGGGGGTCCCCTTCAAGGGGGAGCGCAAACTTTAGGGGGTCCCCTTCAAGGGGGAGCGCATACATAGCCCATGATACAAGCGCAATCTACATGTTAGCATGATACAAGCGCAATCTACATGTTAACATGATACAAGCGCAATCTACATGTACATGTAACCATGCATCATGAAAACAAAGCATCAAGTAAGCGCAAGAAGCATGGATCACAAACACTTCTAGCAATCATATAGATCATATGGAGAGCCTAGCTCTGATACCAGTTGTAGGAACCCCTAATAAGGGGGGGGGGGGGAAACCCTATACATGCGCAATCTAGCATGCAATGCGGAAAAAGGGCTTCTAAAGATCGCATATGAACTATATAATCAACTTAAACCAACTTAAGATCATGATATGATCTTACCATTGCCATGGATGGAAGGCGGCTTGGAAGAAGAAAACAAGGTTGATCTCCTCCAAAAGGTGCGCACACAAGAAGACAAAGACTACTCCCTTCTCAACTTTGTGCTAGCAAAAGCTTCAAGGGGTCTTATCGCATGAAGGAGATGATGAACTCTTGGCCGATCTTTCTTCTCGTCACTTTCACCACACAAGAAAGTGTGTGTCGTCGAGAGCAAGATGATGGAGAGGAGCGTTAGCCAAACTTGTGATCGAATGTGGAGACATTCATCACAATTGTCAAACCGAAATGCCATAAATGGCAAGTCATCAAAGCTTGCGTTATGCGTTCACATGAAGTGAACCAAACGCATAGCTCTCCTCTCAAATGAACCAAGCGCTCACATGTGAGCCGGTTCAATTCAATTGGTCCAATGACCAAACCAAATCAGCCCAATAATCGGTTCAGACCAAATTAAACCCTAAGGTTCAAAATCTGACCGTTCATCCTTTTAATGCTCTTGATCTCTTCGATCTAGCATCCACACTCTCGATCTAAGCTTACCGATCTCAAGCCCTAATCAATCAAACATGATCAGACTGGATCTCACTTACAATCAGAGTTTAATCTCCTTTAAACTGAACTCGAACAATTCAGTCCACACGATCTGACTTAAGTAGCCATATCATCAAATTGTGCGACCCTAAGGGTTTCCTTTAAATGTCGGTAACGATAACTTACGTTATCACGATCAGCGAGGGGTATCTAGCAACACATCACTGTCTCCCGATATAAAGGAAAGAGTCTTCCAAGACTCCACCCAACCACAGCATAAGTGTGAATCAACTCACTAGGCATGCATGATTCCTTTGCCACTGGATG
This sequence comes from Costus lasius, assembly GCA_027563935.2. Taxonomy (NCBI): domain Eukaryota; kingdom Viridiplantae; phylum Streptophyta; class Magnoliopsida; order Zingiberales; family Costaceae; genus Costus; species Costus lasius. The sequence continues at coordinate 87,262,964 of CM050451.1, forward strand.
TTCTTATTGGACAAGCATGTCAAGCCTGTAACTCCAATACGATGAGCATGATTAGATCAGATGCACATAGTCATCTGGGTATGGCCATACACTTCCTCAATCATCTCATATAGGGGGGCCCTTTAGAACATCACACTCCTTAAACAAGGAGACGGCAATCCTTTATCTATCACAAGTGCCCTAACCTGACTCAAGCTCACCATCCAAGATAGTCTATAATCATTATGTTTCAAATGATATTGAACTACCTCAAAACAATGACAATCATCATTTAGAAACATAAGTGATCTCAAGTCAAAGGACATGTGCCACTTAGTGCTTACAAGGATCATTCACATTGTGACAAGCAATGGAATATCCGAGTAGGGTCTGTCCAGTACATCCAATGTACCCATGAGTCTACATCTTATTCTATGCTCGAAGCATCCTATAAGATTAGCACTCATATCAGTCTCAATCATATCAAGGCTGTCTCATGTTCACCAAGATATCTCGACTAAGGACATATAGCCTGTCAGCCTAGCTGAACAGCTTTGAGACATTATTCAGAAGTACACTTATTACAGCAGACAAGGTAACAACCTGAATAATAACCATGCCTTTATAAACTTAAGAGTTTATTACATGATACTTATACAATCCCAAGGCCTCAAACATTAGCCTTAAGGGCATACCCCAACATTTCTAAGCTCCTTAGAGGTGAAAGCAGACCCTATTCTTGAAGATGATCCCGGTCGTCTAACTTTTCGCTTGGGTAATATTGAGCATACTCTCACTCTCTCCCAACTACGTGGTATATATGGGTTTCTGGAGCCTTGTGCCCGCAAGGTCCCTACCGAATACAGTGAATAGGGCTTCTGGGGCGCAATAACTAACGAGCACATTTACTCCGCTCGAGTCGCCCGTGCTTCCAGCCTTTGCAACCCAGCCATCAAGTATGTCCACCGTGTATTAGCCCATACTATATTTGGCCGCGGAGAGAGTGATGGTATGGTAAGACAAACTAAGCTATTTTATCTCTGGTGTATGCTTCATAGCTTCCGGGTGGATTAGGGATATTACCTTGCCAAGCAGTTTAGCCGCGTTGCCCACTCATTGAAAGAGGCGATTGTGATTGGTGGTCTTATCACACCCTTGGTAGTCTCTTTGGGCGTCATCTCATATGGTACATTGGAGGTCACTTGCAATAACAGGCTTGAGATCGAGTCTTGCATCTCCATGAAGTTGATTATTCGCAAGGGAGACTCCTATTGCATGACCTTCAAAGGGAGTTCATTTAGCCTTCCACTACTGAACCCCGGGCGCACCACTGTGAGGGTGTGAGGGAACTGGCGCATCCAGCCAGTTGATGATCCACAACCTGACCCTGTCGATACCGCACCATCTGCACCCGGCACATTCTCCTTTGGTGGCCCTTCTGCCACCGATTCCATGATGTCTATTTTGCAGGAAATGAAGGAAGAACAACTTCACCAGCGAGAAATGATGGAGCAGATGGACTCCACCATTTCCTATTTGCACTAGGAGCATACATCCCGGTGGGAGGCAAATGACATCGGTATGCAAAGGCAGCATCAGATGCTAAGCTCCATATGGGGAAAGCTATCAAAGATGGATGACAGATTGGCCTTCATCAGTGAAGAGAATATGGCGCAAGTTGAAATCTCTTTAGATGAAGGAGAACAACCTGATTTTACCTCACGTGGGAAGAACAAGAGCTCCAGGGCTTCTGGCTCTAAATCACGTAGAAGGAGGTAGACCCCCCAGAAGCTTCAGCATTGACACCCGCTCCTCTCACTTCCATGGCATTACATAGAGGACTATGCAAAATTCTGAATGGGTGAGCTGTCTTCATTTCAGTTTTTCTTATGTGACTGTTTATGAATGATTTGCCAGACTTGTTATGACTGTGGAATGCACTGATATTTGTGATGGATGATATGTGTCATTGTACCTTATATGTCATTCTATTCGTGGGCTTGGTCCACATCTTCAGGCCCCACTCCACATGACAGTTGTGTAACCCTTATCTAGGTCTCGTTTCGTATTCTACATGTTGAGTGAAATTTCTGTCCCATGAGCTAGCATGTGGTTATATCTCAATCTTGTGATGTTCATAATTCATCAGTTTATATGTTTATCATGTTAGGGGTATAGTAGTTTTGTCCCATGATAGCTATTTCAATTTTTTTTAAGTTGAATGCATGGTCGGTTAGGATTAATCAAAGATTGTTGAAAATACCTCTCCGTTAGAGATACTTTATAATCATGTCCATATGTTCTATGATTTTGAAATCTTGTAATTTGGATTGACTTTAGGTTGTTCATTAGTGGATCAAACATTTCTATGATTGTTTAATCTACTCAAGCTTGCAATTTACATGAGAATCGTATTGAGATGCATAATTGCTTAGTTATTCCTTGAATTCCTTTCTATTGTTGGGGGGACACTGCATTTGTTAAAAGGATATGTTATCAACTGCTTATATATATATATATATATATATATATATATAACTCACCCTTAGATTTCTCTACTTGGCACTGCGAAAAATTGGCAGCGGTACCGAAGGATATGAGTTGAAATTTAAGAGATGTGAAGTGAAACCTATAGAAAGACTCCTCTACCTTGGCATTATGAAAAATTGGCAATGGTACCTAAGGATATGAGTTGAAGTCTAATGCACTAATCAGCGTATCGTACCCTAAATAAAGCATTTGAGTTAACCCCAACAATTTGGCTTTGAAGAATTGGAATTGCATGAGTGTTATGTAGGCTTGATTGAATTTTATGTTTGTTGCTTACTAAGTTATTTGGCATCTAGTTATGGTGGGATCAAACTGCTGAACACTTGAAATAACCATTCACTTGATTTCTCCTAATTGGATCTTGGACTGCTATTAAATGTTCTTCTAACTTGGATGTATACCTCAACGCGAAAGATTATTCTTGAACCCATCATGTATTCCGTCTTATTTTATTGCTTGAGGAGAAGCAAAGATGTAAGTCTGGAGTGTTTTGATGCCTTGCATTTTAGTAGCAATTTTCATTATTATTCCATGATGAATTTAGGCCTATTTTGATATTTTCATACTCTTTTAAGACTTATTTGCTTAAAAGCTTCAGAATCTTCACGTTTTCCCATTCTTGTGGAATTTCTGGTGAAATCACTCAATTTTGATGTCTTTTAAAGATTTTAAAGTCACGGGGTGATTCCTCACATGAAAACAAAGCTGCCTGTCAAATTTGAGCTCAATCGGAGTTAACCTAAAAAATATGGCCAGGGTTCACCGGTGCTTTCACCTGACGCGCCAGATATGTTCATAGAAGAAATCACGACCAAGTGAACCCGGCGGGGTTCACCCATGCTTATTCCGACTGAAACAGTCCAAGACACTTCACGGGCAGGTGAACCCGGCGGGGTTCACCCGTGATTCCGAGCGAAGCGTGCGAGCGTCCGATCGCTAATCGGACTTTCCTTGATTTCTAACCCGTTTGGCATCTAAATTTGGCAAGGGAGGGTTCTTTGGAAAGCTAATTCGAAGAGGAACAGACATAATATAAAATCCCTAATTTTTATGCCCTAAGTATCGAGAAATCGGGCAAGAGGTGACAAGAGCGTACGAACGGCGGCGACACCGGGATTCTACGGCGATTTGGCAAGATTCGATCATCAAGGCGTTACGATTCCTAGAGATCGACTGTGGTTTAGAGTCTCTTCCCCTTTAGAAATGATTTGTTGTAGTCTTTCTAGTCTTATTGAGAGATTTTTTAGTGATTCCATGTAGCATAAAACCCTTTTTCGGGGCTCGGTTGAAGCCCGCTGACATTTGATAATTGCGAATTCTAATTGTAAAAAATTATTTGGATCTTGGTATTAGCATATTTTACTTTGCTTGTGTATTTCAGGATTTTACATTGGCCACATATCTTCATGTGTTAGCCGGCACGATTCATACCGAGAGGAGAATCATGACGGTGGATCTTCTCTGTAAAACTTGTGAATCCATGACACGATAGTGCTTGGAATTCACTCGATGATTTCATAACCTTCCATAGAACGCATAGGGTTTGTTCAGAATGATCCTCCGCGAGAGTAGGAGACCATTCTTAACAAACACCGGGGTGTACCACTGAGAGAGGGCATCCTGTACCTTAGGAATAGCTTTCTTAGCGCGGTGGATACCAAAGCCCTGATCTCTCTCATACATATTCTCTCTAGTCGTTGCTTAGTTTCTTCTTTATAGTTAAAGTCCGCGAAACCTCATTTTTGTCTGTCTAGCTATCGAAACTTGGATTTCCTGGTACTTAATCTTGTTCCCTGTGGGATTCGACATATTTTATATTACTTCGACATAACCGTGCACTTGCTGGGGAACAACGGTTAATATTAGTATATTTCTAAAAATTGGTAGACTATGCTTTAGTCAGTTTTACTACACTACTGCACTCCTATTTTTCTTATTCTCTATCTGCTATTTTTTGATGTGATGGAAAGAATGCCACCTCCAAAGTTTGTCAGAGCGTTAAGGAGTTTCCTAGGACACGCAGGCTTTTATAGACACTTCATTGATAATTTCTCTAAAATCGCTAGACCTTTAACTTCTCTACTTGCTACGGACATTTCGTTTATTTTTAACAAGGATTGCACGAATGCATTTCAACAACTGAAGAAAGCATTGATTTCCGCTCCAATAATGTAACCCCAGATTGGTTGCTACCTTTCAAAGTTATGTGCAACGCCAGCGATTATGCAGTGGGAGCCATTTTGGCGCAGAGGAAAGGCAACCGGATGCACGCCATTTATTACGCTAGTCGAACACTTGATGGAGCATAAAGCAATTACGCCACGACAGAAAAAGAACTTTTAGCTGTAGTTTTCACATTTGATAAGTTTCGATCTTATCTATTTAATTCACGTGTTATTGTGTATACAGATCATGCAGCGATTCGGTACCATATGACAAAGAAAGACGCAAAACCACGAGTAATCAAATAGATATTACTGTTGCAAGAATTTGATATTCAAACCAAAGATAAGAAGGGAGCTGATTATCTAGTGGAATGCTATTTATCTCGCCTAACATCCACTTCGGAGAGCAACCTGGAAAGCGAAATTGATGATGCATTTCTAGATGAAAACTTTTTGGCTGTTACCACAATGAAGACACCATGGTATGCCGATTTGGTAAATTACTTGGCAGCCGGTATTGTACCTCCAGACCTCACATACCAACAACGAAAGAAGTTTCTTTTAGATGCGAAATACTATTATTGGAATGAACCACTTTTGTTCAGGCATTACGCAGATTGTATCTTCCGAAGATGTTTACCGGATGAGGAGATAGCAGATGTCTTGTTCCAATGTCATTCTTCTTTTTACGGAGGACACTGCGGTGGTGTGAAGGATTATGTCCAATCTTGTGATCGCTGCCAAAGAATGGGTGGAATATCGCAACGGAATGCGATGTCTCTTAATAACATTCTTGAGGTAGAAATCTTTGATGTTTGGGGCATTGACTTCATGGGCCCATTTCCTTCCTCATGCGGAAACAAGTTTATTTTAGTTGGAGTAGATTATATCTCCAAATGGGTCGAAGCCTTGTCTGCACTGATAAATGATTCTAAGGTAGTTATCAAATTTTTCAAAAAGTTAATATTTTCGTGGTTTGGAGTACCCCACGTTGTGATAAGCGCTGGCAGATCTCACTTCATTGAATAGAAATTTGAATCATTTCTTACAAAGTATGGAGTAATGCATAAAGTAGCCACGGCTTACCACCCTCAGACCAGCGGCGAAGTGCAGATATCAAACCAGGAAATCAAGCATATTTTGGAAAAAAAAAAACCGTGTCACACTCGCGCTCAAACTGGTCACTCAAGCTCGACGAAGCTCTATGGGCTCACCATACAGCATTCTAAGCCCTAATCAGCATGTCTCCATTCCAGCTGATATATGGTAAATCATGCCACTTACTAGTGGAGCACGAGCACAAAGCTTTTTGGGCAGTGTGACAACTAAATTTTGATTGGAAGCAAGCCAGCAATACCAAAAAGCTCCAACTCAATAAACTTGATGAATTTCGACAAGAAGCTTATGAGAATGCCAAGGTTTATAAGGAACGAATTAAAAGATTGCATGACCGATATATCATAAGAAGGGAATTTCACGAAGGAGACATGGTGCTCTTGTTCAATTCCAAGATTAGGCTTTTTCCTAGTAAATTGCGAACTAAATGGACGGGACTGTTTGTAATACGGAAACTCTACCCTAACGGCGCTGTGGATATTTTCTGTGATTCCACCGGTACATTCAAGGTTAATAGCCAGCGACTTAAGCATTACATCCCACACAGACCGTTACAAGTGGAAACTACCTTATTTCTCACTGATTCTCCCTCAACAGGATAATACCGACAATGGTCAAGCTATGGACATTAAATAAGCACTTCTTGGGAGGCAACCCAAGCATCTTACTCTAGTTGATCTTATTTCCAGCAATTTTTTAATATTTATTTTAAGTTTTCATGTCTGTGTGATTTAGTTATATTAATATGTGTTGATAAGTTTTATTGATGAGTAATCTGAAATCCTTGTTGATCTGATCATCCTGCTATGTCTCAGAGTACCACTAGGAGATCAAGCATGCACAACCCTAAGTTGGTCACACAAAAGGACAGTGGTGAGAGCAAGCAACAACCATACCGCTGATAGGTACGTACCGCAAGTGCATGGTCTATCCCGTAATAAAAAGTATTGATTCCATGAGGGCTAGGGGTCAAGTACTAATTGAGTAGTTAACTAATAGCTAGGCGATCAAATAAGCGTATGAGTGTCACTAAATCCTAATGCAAGTAAGTAAACTAAAACAGGTTGAAAACCGACAGAATTGCAAATGAGTTGTAAAGATCTTGAGAGAGAATCGGGGTTTTGGTTTTCACCACACTGAAGCATAAAAGAAAGTTAAAGTTGATGTTTTGAATATGTTTTACCTATGTTCTCAAGGTAATCCTTCCTAAGGTATAGACGCGCTCCCTCTCAGGAAACGGTCTAGTATCTAACTTAACTCAAGTCTCGTACTCTCGTGGCTTACTAGGTTAAGTAGACCGAATAGGTTCTGTAAAGAATTAGGGCTCCTCGGATGATTTCGACAACTCTCGTGGCCGAAATCACCAGTCTAGTCTAAGGGGATCCGACGATTGTGGTTCACCTCTCAGTTCTTCCCATAATGTCTAAAACATAAATATGTATGACTAGTACATAATCATGGATTAAAACTTTCTAGACATAAATAAGAACAAAGATAAATATGAGGAATATATAGATCAAGCATTAAAGATCAATATTCTTATAGCGGGCTACACCCAAACCCCGAAAAGAAAGTTACACTACAATGTTCATCATGAAATACATCATAATCTCTCAAATAAATTGATGCAAACCGGAGGGAAGACTAGATCTAAGTCAAGAGCGGGTAGAGCATGATCTTCCCCATTGACAAACCAGAGGGAAGACTAGATCTAAGTCAAGAGCGGGTAGAGCATGATCTTCCCCATTGAAACGAAGGAGAAATCTCACCAGAATACCCTTTCGTCGCCAGAAATCACCGTCCGAACCCTAGGTCTCACTTTTTTGCTTTGTTCTCCTCAACCACTCACCCAAATCGTGTGATTCCAGTCCCAAAATGTCCGTGGGTAAGTTAGGAAGGTATCCACAAACTTTCAGTGAAATTTGCTTCAAAAATAGTTAGATATGAGTGAAAAACTGAACGAGTGTCGTGTAGGGCGAAAGCATTCTTGGCCATGATGCACGACCATGCCCGTGAAGAGCTCGGCGAAGTTTATTTTCTAGAAAAATTACTCTTCATGGCCATATATGCATTCACGGGTGTGCCCGTGAACGTTTCGTCAAATTCTAAAACTTTTGCAAATCTTCACGGTCGTGCATGTCTTCACACCCTAGGCCGTGAATTCTATAGAGGGCTCCATTTGATCTGAAATTTGACATGTAGCTTCGTCTCATCATGAGAAGTCATCCCATATCTTTAAATCTTCCAAATTCTATCAATTTTAGGGTGAAATCCCTACATTTAAATAAAAATAAGGAAAAGTAAAGATTATGAAAAATATAAAATATTTAAGTAAATAAATGAGACAAAACATGCATTTTGCTCTAAAATAATAATAGAATTAAGCAACGATATATCATATATATGCATGTTATCAAAATACATCAGACTTAAAGTTTTGCTTGTCCTCAAGTAATTAAATTGTTTAGAACACAGTGATGAAATGGAATGGGGAATCTCAAATAAATTATGTCTAGCAAGGTTATAGTTTAATCGCAACAAGCCTCAAGTTATAATGCAGTATCGAAAGCAAATTAAGTCAAATATTACTGATATAATCCATTGGAGTACGCAAAGTTGACAGTACCAAAAACCTTTACAGCACATCTCACATAAATGATATAATTGATCAAGCATTCATAAAGCAGATAATTGTACATCAAGTCATGGGAAAATAGCATCAGTACCACATAGTCCCTATGTGGTGCCCTTTTTTTTTAAGAACAGTGCCAAGCTAGAGAAATGAGAACATCTTGGCCTCGGTACCACTGCTATTATTTTGAACTCTGGGGATAGTGCCAAGCATGATAGACAATGAACTTAGGTACCACTATCCCTTTTGCTATGGTAATGCTATGAATAGTGCCAAGTGGGAGTAGAATGTGCAATGTACAAGTACACTTCGGTACCACTATTGTTATTTCTGATTCCTATGACAAGATTTACAAATAAGGATGGAATTATGAAGCAAGATGCAATCAATCAGTATATGTGAGATGTAAGTCGAGGTTAAGGTAAAATAACAAACACACTTTTCAGGATTATAAAAATAATGAATGGAGTTAATTACATCATTCAACTGCATTAAACTCAAGAATCACATGTGTGAACCACAACCCATAAAGACTTGTAAAAACATTCAAGATTCCCATCTGATTCATGTTAGTATTCATAGAGCCACTCAATTCCAGAGACAAAGCAAGAAGTGGATATAACTAAGATTTTATGAGAAATAGCATAAAGAAGGGGTGGGCAAGACATCTAAGATGTTGAAACTAATAGAGTGGTAAAAGCAAACATAAAGTGAAATGACAATATGATAAAAGAAGATTAACAAAAACTGATGAAAGAAAACAAACAACTAAAGCTACTGGTAATAGAATAGCTGACCAAGTGATAGTGAAACCAAAGTGCTCATCCCCAGCACCGACGCAGTCGCTGCTGAAGGTCATGAATAGACTCCATGATGGAAGATTGGACCCGTCCTTGGCATCCTACCTCAGTCTCAAGGTTGCAAAGCCGATCAAGCCCTTCATCGACTGTAAGGTGGGTTTCTTGTTTGGCGTACCGGACAAATCTGATCATCCCCTCCATGCGGTCAAGCTGGGTGGTAGGTCACTACGAAGGGGGTGGTGGAGCAGTGTCAAGGGGGATATCATGGTCTTCAACTGCTTCCACTCATCAGTTTTGTTGCTCATGAACTGTAGTGCGTGCAAGATTCGGTAGTGGTAACTTCACATCGCTCCCAGGAAAGAGCAGACTGTAGAGTTCTCTTTCCTTGGCTATCATCCGCAATGAGATGCAGGAGTCAAGGTCAAGGTGGGAGTTCCTACGGGTTTGCTCCATCTAGTAGGGCTGGATCTCAACTGCTAGAGCGAGTGGGGTGAGAAGTCCCCCGAGAGCAATGACACCCTTTGGCGCCCTTGAGACTTTTTGGAGTTGCCTGGCGAAATAGAAAGCGGTGTTGAGGCAAACCCCATGCAGCATCGCCCAGAGGAATAAGAGCTCAAATGCTCATACAAGACCATCCCACTCCCCGTGGCCAAAGATGGTATGTGCCATGACTCGGTGCACATACTTCAAAACCGGATTGCCGAGGGAAGTTGCTCGGGCTGTCCTCATGTCGAAGGGTGGGAGGCCGGTGAGTTGTCCCCAGAAGGTGTTGGCGTTGAACTCATTCGGGATCAGCCGTGTCCCGTCAGTGGGAAAACCGCATATCTGATTCAGTTCGGATAAAGTGAGAACAAACTCCATATTGTTGAGACGGAAGGATAAACTGCCATCATTGTCATCGGTGTGGATGTTGGTATGAAACTCCATGGATGAAAGAAATTCCAACACGATAGGGATGTACATGGGGGAGAAAATAGTGAAGAACTGATCCCACCCTACACGTTGGAAAAGCCACTGCACATCTTCATGAAAGCCCAGTGTATTCAGCGTAGCATGATCAAAATATCTGGTGGTGATCACTTGCCGGCGCGTCAATGCATTTAGCTTGGCCAACTACTCATGATCACGGCAGATGATGCCGTAAGGTGGAGGTGGCACAGCAGGAGTCGGTTGTTGCTCAGCGACAGCACTGGAGGAGGATGCACGGCACTTGCTGGTCACCTGCTTGTGTCTAGACATCTGGTTGTTGTGGGGAACGACTAAGGAAAGATTGGAAATTGATTATGGGTCATCGGAAACGTCGGCAGCGAAGTGACAGGGTTGGCGGTAGCAGATCTGTAGGCGGGGGTGAAAAATAATGGAAGCAGCGGCGCGTCGTCAAGAAACCCAAATCGATGTCAAAAATTAGTGGGGAAGACTCGCTGGAAGATGGAGAAGATGGTGGAGTGTCGCCGGAGTTCGATCGGATGCCGGAGGTGACGGATCAGAATGGCGGCAGTGCTCTAGGGTTTAATACACGGGTGAAAGGAGGTGGTGCACAGTGCACTCTTTTATAATGTTGCCATACACAGCTGTGTATGGATACACGGTCTAGCCCGTGCATGCCTCGGTGCAAATCTTCACTTACTCTGCACGACCGTGCATCGATGCATGAGTGCGCCCGTGCATGGCTCGGCGAGGATTGATACAGCTGTTTACGGTCGTGCATCTCTTCATGCCCCTGCCCGTGAACATTTCGGCGCTGCGTGCAGAAAATGTTGCAAGGCATTCACGGTCGTGCATGGATACATGGGTGCAACCGTGAATGGTTCGCAAGAACCTAAAAAATTTCAGAAAAATTTCCATCAGCAGGGTACAGCTTTAACAGTCTAGATATGAAAGAAAATTTAAAAACTACAAAGTTAAAATAATAAAAATAATTAAGAAACTATAAAAACTATAAAGAAAGCAAGAGATTGGGTTGCCTCCCAATAAGCGCTTCTTTAAGGTCACTAGCTTGACTAGTGTGGTGCTTATGGTGTGTCTAGTGGTGGGGGGTTAGAGATTTGCAAAGAGACGCCCCTGTCAATGATATCACTTTCAAAGTAGAGTTTCAGCCTTTGGCCATTCACTTTAAAGTCTCCTGTTCGCTTGCTCCAAATTTCAACAGCTCCATGTGGAAAGATCTTCTTTACAGTGAATGGTCCAGACCATCGTGTCCTCAATTTCCCGAGAAAGAGTTTCAAGCGGAAATTGAAAAGAAGAACTTGGTCTCCCACTTGGAAACTCTTAGTAACAATATGCTTATCATGCCATCTCTTTGTTCGCTCTTTATAATGTTGGGGTATGCCCTTAAGGCTAATGTTTGAGGCCTTGGGTTTTTGTCAGTATCATGTATAAACTCAATGTTTATAAAAGCAATGGTTGTTATTCAGGTTGTTGCATTATCTGCCGCTATATGTATACTTCTGAATAATGTCTCTATGGTGTTCAGCTTGGCTGACATGCAGTATTGTCCTTAGTCGAGATATCTTGGTGAACATGAGACAGCCTTGATATGATTGAGACTAATATGTGTTCTAATCTTATAGGATGCTTCGAGCATGGAATAAGATGTAGACTCATAGGTACATTGGATGTACTGGACTGACCCTACTTAGGATATTCAATTGCTTATCACAATGTGAATAATCCTTATATGCAAGCAAGTGGCATATTTCCTCTGACTTGAGATCACTTGTGTTTCTAAATGATGATTGGCATTGTCTTGAGGTAGTTCAATATCATTTGAAACATAATGGTTATAGACTATCTTGGATAATGAACATGAGTCATGTTAGGGCGCTAGTGATAGATATAGGATTGCCTTCTCCTTGATTGGAGTGTGATGTTCTAAAGGGGCCCCCTGGATGAGATGGTTGAGAAAGTGTATGGCCATACCCAGATGACTATGTTCATCTAATCTAACCACTCTCATCATATTGGAGTTACAGGCTGTAACGCCCCTCGATACTTAACCCCGAATTTCACACGGAAATCATACGAGGAACGTCACGAGAAGATTAAACTAAAAAAAAACTGAAGCCAAGATCATACTACGAACAAAGCTAGGGAATAAAAGATCTGAAAAACTTATACAAAAATCCGGCAGCATGTATACGTACATACTAGGTTCGGGAAAATTCCCATACAGGCACATGCTTTACTGATTCATAACAACAAGTAATTTCAACTTATCAAATACTGAACATAATCGAATCAGATCACAACTCCGTACTATACTTATACGGAGACAAAATCACACATCACAGAACAGACTGAACATAAAATCCTATCAAAACGCTGACAAGATACCACAACCGAAATCTTGTAACAAAATGGGCCTAAGCCCTCACATGTAACCAAAATACAGCATTCATCATCCAAAACAGAATACTACTAATACAGGCACGCAGGCCCCAGATAACAAAATCAAGATACAAGTATTCAAATACCAAAATTGTTTACAAGGTCCATATCACAAAACCCAAAGCTTCATCAAGCTACTCAGTATATCTCAAAGGTGCATAACGCCGTATCAATCACTGTCTCTCACCTGTAGATTTTAGAGGGGGTGAGCTAACAGCTCCGCAAGTGAGAACCTTATGAAGCCCCTCCATTAATACATTCAAAAATAGCATGCAAGGTTTTTCAAAACATTTACCAAATGCGATTATCAAATATCAAATCAAATACAGATAAGAATACAAACTTACAAAATAATCCACATGGCGAAATCCAATCATAATACAACAAAACCAAAATAGAGACTTACACATCATATGGCAAAACAGAACACATACGTAGATGCACATCCCATCCTAACATATCCAAATCCAGAACAGAACGAAATGACCACAAAGGTCCGACCCTTCCCTCGTCAGGGCTCGGAGAATGCATGCATGCCAAACAGTAGGGGATAAATCAGGAGGTGGCCCCCGTCTAGCTAAGACGTGGCACGCTGATCTCCATCTACCCACTCAGACAATGTGGTAAATCAAGAGGTGGCCCCCGCCAAGTCACGGCGTGGCACTTTGTTTCCCCACATTGGTCACACAGCAGTCAGAGAGTTCAAGAGGTGGCCCTCGCTTACCAGTAGCGTGGCACTTTGTCTCTCTTATGCTAAACTAATCACATCTGTGAAGGAAGATCAAGTGGTGGCCCCCGCCTGACCAAGGCGTGGCACTTTGCCCCACTTCACAGTATCTCCAGGGTCACACATAATGGACATGACTTACACCACACACATATAGCAAAAGACTAATACCCGGATATCTAACTTATCGAACTCACCACTCGCAATTAATTACACAGCATAAATGTTTTAGACAGGGTAGTCCTTAAGTTTCATGCAATCAGGTTAGGAAGATACCATGCTAAGTTCTCAACAAATGTTCCCATGCAGGTATAATGTGTTAATCCTAGATTTCATGCAATTAGATTGTAACATCTACATTCTAGGTTATCAAACAGAATTTCCACTCAAGCAGATTAATTACAAGCATTGCACACATTACCATCACTTAATTTCAAGAGAACGATTACACATATCACTATGCATAGGAAATTCCTAAAATTAGGCAAAAATCATATTTAAGTACCATATAAACTCAATTACATGAATAACAGCTTTGCCCCAAAAGTTAACTGAACATTGACCAAAATACCCCTAGGGTAAATTTCGGCCAGCATGAATTAAGGCTCCAAAAATAGTATAAAATTCATAATAAATTCCCTTATACTTCTAATTTCATGAATCCTAAGTTTTCCCCAAAAGTTAGCATGAAATTTCATCAATTTAGGGCATGGGCGCATGTCATACTCTAGGGTTTTTCATGAATACATTATACAATCAAATTGAAGATCAAGATCATGATAACTCATCCTCCTAAGACATCTAATCAAGTAAAGAACGAAAAACCCTATGATTAGAGCCCCTAAATCTGATTTTCGAAACTTCAAATAGGCATTCACGGTTTCATGGTAAGGGGAAATTAAACCTACTCGTTTTTCCATCACAAAGCAAGAAAAAAAAACATGGTATATACTCGGAATACAGGTAACATAAGACTTCCACTCGCCTTGGGAACGATTTGCAAGCAAACCGTGAGCAAGAGAGTCGTCGGAAGCCTCCACACGCCGCCGCCGTCCACCACACCGGAAGGCCAAGCGCCGCCGTCGGAAAACTCGCCGGAAGAGGAGCTGGACGAAGGGGAAGGCGCGGCTGCAGTCGTCCACGAGAGGGGGAGGAAGAAACGCAAGGGCGGCTAGGGTTGGGCTGAATTTCGAAAACAACTTAAGTGAGATCTTGTTTTAATCTGCATACTCACATAATAAGTAGGCGCCCACATACATAACACAAAGACTGGGCTGGAACTCTGGTAGTCAGGACAACATACACAGGAAAGGTCTCAAGTTCAAGACTCCTCCACAGCAACTTATTTTTGCCCTACAGGAGAATAATTTTCCCCTTAGCCAAAAATCCCACCAACAAGGTTAATAAATGCCTGATTATAGATAGTCAAAATGAGTCACATACCGAGGTTTAATACATCAAAATTCTCGGGTCTTACATCCTCTCCTCCTTAAAAGGCTTTAGTCCTCTAAAGCAAATCGGGAGCAGGTTCAAACAAATGTGGGTAATCCTTTCTCATATCGGTTTCCAACTCCCAAGTAGCTTCTTCCACGGACTGATTTCCCCAAATAACTTTCACTAGAGGTATCACCTTGCTTCGAAGGACTCTCTCTTTTCTATCCACAATCTTAAGTGGCCTTTCAACATAAGTCAGATTTTCATCAATTTGCAAAGGTGTTGAATCCAAGATATGTGACGGGTTATGACAATACTTCCTAAGCACGGATACGTGAAACACACTGTGCAGATGCTCCAAGGATGGCGGTAAGGCTAAACGGTAAGCAACAGGTCCAACCCTCTCGATGATATCAAACGGACCCACATATCTAGGGCTTAATTTCCCTTTCTTTCCAAATCGCATCACACCTTTTGTAGGAGAAACCTTAACAAATACATGTTCTCCCACCATGAATTCCAGAGGTCTCCTTCTCGCATCAGCGTAGCTTTTTTGCTTATCCTGTGCAGCCTTTAGCTTTTCTTGAATAATCTTTACCTTATCTGTGGCTTCCTGCACAGCATCAGACTGGAGCAAGGTTCTATCACCTACCTCCTCCCAACTCAAGGGAGTTCTGCATCTTCTCCCGTACAATGCCTCGTACGGGGCCATCTGGATACTAGAGTGGTAACTATTGTTGTAGGTAAACTCAATCAGGGCTAAGTCTCTGTCCCACTCACCATGCCAATCAATGATGTAAGATCTCAGCAAGTCCTCCAATGTCTGTATGGTCCTCTCAGTCTGCCCATCAGACTGCGGGTGATATGCAGTGCTAAAACTGAGCTTGGTGCCCAAATCTTCCTGAAGCTTCTTCCAAAACCGAGATAAGAACCTGGAATCGCGGTCAGATACAATATCCACCGGAACACCATGCAATCTCACAATCTCGTCAATGTACAACCTGGCAAGCCTCTCCAAAGGATAAGTCATCTTGATAGGCAAAAAGTGGGCGGACTTAGTAAGTCTGTCCACGATAACCCAAATAGCATCGTGCCCATTTCTGGTCCGGGGTAATCCACAGACAAAGTCCATGCTGATATTTTCCCACTTCCACAGAGGAATCTGAAGTGGTTGGAGGGATCCACCCGGTCTCTGATGCTCGGCTTTAACCGTCTGGCATGTCAAACATCTAGCCACATACTGCGCCACATCATTCTTCATCCCTTGCTACCAGAAACTTTTCTTCAGGTCCTGATACATTCTGGTACTACCAGGGTGAATAGAATACTTAGAACTGTGGCCTTCAGCTAAAATCTTCTGTCTCAACTTAGGGTCCTCAGGGACACAGACCCTTCCATGGAACCTAAGCAAACCATCTGTGGATAGGTTGAAATCCTCAATCAATCCCATCTCCAGTTTTTCTTTCCATTTCAAAATTTCAGGATCAACCAACTGTGCTTTGCTCAACTTTTGCAAAATATCAGACTCAACTCTAAGTGCAGCAACAAAACACTTATTACCACGAGGTGTCACATCCAATCGAAGTCTACTGAACTCATCAAGCAAGCGCCACTCCTGCACAAGAAGTGCAGCCATAGAAGTCACAGGCCGCCTGCTCAATGCGTCTGCAACCACATTTGCCTTACCCTCCTGATAGTGAATAGTAAAATCATAATCTTTGATCAGTTCCATCCACCGCCGCTGCCGCATGTTGAGTTCTTTCTGGGTAAATATGTATTTGAGGCTCTGATGGTCGGTGTACAAATCAAAAGTCTGACCCAGCAGATAATGACGCCAAATCTTCAATGCAAACACCACTGCAGCCAACTCCAAGTCATGGGTAGGGTAGTTGGACTCGTATTCCTTTAACTGCCTGGAAGCATAGGCAACCACCTTACCATGCTGCATGAGTACACAGCCCAAACCTTTGCCAGAGGCGTCCGTGTACACAGTGAAACCTTCGCCGCCACTAGGTATAGTGAGAATCGGTGCACTAGTCAAACGCTTCTTCAGCTCGAGGAAACTTTCCTCGCACTTGACATCCCAGATAAAATCAGCATTCTTCCTGGTCAACTTTGTTAAAGGGCCCGCCAGCTTGGAAAACCCTTCAACAAATCTGCGGTAGTAACCTGCTAAGCCCAAGAAACTTCGAATCTCAAATGTATTTGTTGGTCTTCCCCAGCTAATAATAGCCTCTACCTTAGCTGGATCCACAGACACACCCTGTCCAGATATCACATGTCCCAAAAAGTTAATCTTCTCCAACCAGAACTCGCATTTACTGGCCTTGGCATACAACCTTTTACTTCTCAGAACTTCCATCACCCTGCGTAAGTCCTGTGCGTGATCTTGAGCACTCCTCGAGTAAACCAAAATGTCATCGATAAATACAACCACGCATTTATCCAGGAGATGGTGAAACATCCTATTCATAAGATCCATAAAGACAGCAGGGGCATTCGTTAGTCCAAAAGGCATAACTAAAAATTCATAATGCCCATACCTTGTCCTGAATGCTGTCTTAACTACATCCTCCTCTCTGACCTTCAGCTGATAATACCCAGACCTTAAGTCAATCTTGGAGAAGACAGTAGCGCCCTGTAACTGATCGAAGAGATCATCAATACGGGGCAGAGGGTACTTGTTCTTAATTGTTACCTGGTTCAGCTGACGGTAATCGATGCACATTCTCAGTGATCCGTCCTTCTTCTTTACAAACAACACAGGCGCTCCCCAAGGAGACGCGCTAGGCCTGATGTACCCTTTTTCTAGCAATTCTTCCAGCTGTTTCTTCAACTCAGCCAATTCAGAGGTGGCCATGCGGTACGGGGCTTTAGAGATTGGGGCAGTGCCAGGTATCAAGTCAATACTGAATTCCACTTCCCGGTCAGGTGGTAAACCAGATAACTCATCAGAAAATACATCTGAGAATTCATTCACCACAGGTATATAAGCCAAATCAGATACAGGTTCATCCTGAACCTTTACATGTGCCAAGTAGCCTTTACAGCCGCCAGCCAATAACCTTTGAGCATGTAGGAAAGAGATCACATGTAACCCCTGATCTGCAATCAAACCTTTGATATGCAATTGATGACCATCACTCAAATTCAGAGTCACCAACTTTTCAAAACAATCTAGGGTGGCATGGTAAGAGGACAACCAGTCCATCCCTAATATCACATCATAGTCAAGCATGTCAAGCAATATCAAATCAACAAACAAGTCATATTCCTCTATCCTAAGCATGCAATCAGGATAAAGCACATCTGTTACCAGGGAATCACCCATAGGGGTGCAGACAGATATAGCACAATCAAGAGTCTCAGGTGCCACAGGCAAATAACGAACAAAATGAACTGATACGAAAGAGAGATTGGCACCAGGATCAAATAAAACACGTGCTAACTGATCGAAAACAAAAAGAGTACCTTCCACAACTGACTTGGAAGCCCTGGCGTCCTTCTCAGCAATAGCATATACTCGAGTCTGCACTGTGGGCTTATCAGTACCCTGAGATGAAGACTTCAGCTGTGGGCAGTCTTTGATACGGTGTCCGGCCTTACCACACCTGAAACAAGCCCCTGACTTCTTATAGCAGTCCTTGATCTCGTGACCACTGCTTCCACAATGATAGCACTTTCTGCCTTCCACGGTATCACCTCGGGCAGATTTAAAATTCTTCTGATAGGGATGATGCCTACCTTTCTTATCCTTGTGCTTATATTGTTTCTTTTCATGACTCTGGGGAACTGGAGCAGCAGTCTCCACAACAGGGGTTGGGGCAATCACCACTGCCTGCTCAGAAATTGACCTCTCCACTGTGAGAGCCCTCTCTAAAACCTCAGCATAGGTCTCTAGATGCAGTGCCACAATCCGATCTCTGATATCTTTTCTCAAACCCCTCTGAAACTTCCTGGCCCTTAGTTCCTCAGTGCTGACCAAATGGGGAGCATACTTGGACAACTGGGTGAACATAATATCATATTGAGCCACAGAAAGGTCACCCTGCACCAGGTGGATAAACTCCACCTCCTTCTCTTCATTCATGCTAGGTGGAAAGTACTTGTCATTAAATTTTCTCATGAAGTAAACCCAGTCTACAGTATCCCCTTTTTCAGTTGCTAGCCTCTTAACTCCTTTCCACCACATCTCAGCATTCCCCTTCAGCATATATACTGACAGGCACAGTTTATCCTCTTCGCTACATCGCATCACCGCAAAAATCTTATCTAAGTCAGCAAGCCAGTCCTCAGCTGCTCTAGGCCCTGGGCTCCCATAAAAAGCTGGAGGGTTCATACGCTGAAATTCCTTCACCAGTTGAGCATACCTCTTATGCACATTCTCCTGAGAACTCCCCACATTCTCCTTCTCAGCCGGCTGTGACGGGGAATGAGACTGTGACTGCATCTGCTGCTGCATCTGCTGGTGAAATTCTTGTTGCTGATCGCGGTTCTGCTGCAGGAGTTGCTGCTGAAACTCCTGATGCTGCTCACGCTGTTCCCTCATCATCTGTTGATGTTCTTGCATAGCCTGAGCCTGCTGCTGGATGAGGGCACCCTGTTGTTGCATCATACTACTCATAGACTCTAAAGCCCTCATAAAGCCAGCCATCTGATTATCAGCATTACCCTTGGGTCGTACCATTCTTACCTAGCAAAAACACCTTGCAAGTCAAGACAAACAATAATTTCCTTATCTTACTAACAACCAATTCCTTACTTGGTTTATTTCTATGCAATACACAAACAATGTTTTACTACCCAGATCTAATATTCGCTAGAAACTCCCTCTGATACCATATGTAACGCCCCTCGATACTTAACCCCGAATTTCACGCGGAAATCATACGAGGAACGTCACGAGAAGATTAAACTAAAAAAAAACTGAAGCCAAGATCATACTACGAACAAAGCTAGGGAATAAAAGATCTGAAAAACTTATACAAAAATCCGGCAGCATGTATACGTACATACTAGGTTCGGGAAAATTCCCATACAGGCACATGCTTTACTGATTCATAACAACAAGTAATTTCAACTTATCAAATACTGAACATAATCGAATCAGATCACAACTCCGTACTATACTTATACGGAGACAAAATCACACATCACAGAACAGACTGAACATAAAATCCTATCAAAACGCTGACAAGATACCACAACCGAAATCTTGTAACAAAATGGGCCTAAGCCCTCACATGTAACCAAAATACAGCATTCATCATCCAAAACAGAATACTACTAATACAGGCACGCAGGCCCCAGATAACAAAATCAAGATACAAGTATTCAAATACCAAAATTGTTTACAAGGTCCATATCACAAAACCCAAAGCTTCATCAAGCTACTCAGTATATCTCAAAGGTGCATAACGCCGTATCAATCACTGTCTCTCACCTGTAGATTTTAGAGGGGGTGAGCTAACAGCTCCGCAAGTGAGAACCTTATGAAGCCCCTCCATTAATACATTCAAAAATAGCATGCAAGGTTTTTCAAAACATTTACCAAATGCGATTATCAAATATCAAATCAAATACAGATAAGAATACAAACTTACAAAATAATCCACATGGCGAAATCCAATCATAATACAACAAAACCAAAATAGAGACTTACACATCATATGGCAAAACAGAACACATACGTAGATGCACATCCCATCCTAACATATCCAAATCCAGAACAGAACGAAATGACCACAAAGGTCCGACCCTTCCCTCGTCAGGGCTCGGAGAATGCATGCATGCCAAACAGTAGGGGATAAATCAGGAGGTGGCCCCCGTCTAGCTAAGACGTGGCACGCTGATCTCCATCTACCCACTCAGACAATGTGGTAAATCAAGAGGTGGCCCCCGCCAAGTCACGGCGTGGCACTTTGTTTCCCCACATTGGTCACACAGCAGTCAGAGAGTTCAAGAGGTGGCCCTCGCTTACCAGTAGCGTGGCACTTTGTCTCTCTTATGCTAAACTAATCACATCTGTGAAGGAAGATCAAGTGGTGGCCCCCGCCTGACCAAGGCGTGGCACTTTGCCCCACTTCACAGTATCTCCAGGGTCACACATAATGGACATGACTTACACCACACACATATAGCAAAAGACTAATACCCGGATATCTAACTTATCGAACTCACCACTCGCAATTAATTACACAGCATAAATGTTTTAGACAGGGTAGTCCTTAAGTTTCATGCAATCAGGTTAGGAAGATACCATGCTAAGTTCTCAACAAATGTTCCCATGCAGGTATAATGTGTTAATCCTAGATTTCATGCAATTAGATTGTAACATCTACATTCTAGGTTATCAAACAGAATTTCCACTCAAGCAGATTAATTACAAGCATTGCACACATTACCATCACTTAATTTCAAGAGAACGATTACACATATCACTATGCATAGGAAATTCCTAAAATTAGGCAAAAATCATATTTAAGTACCATATAAACTCAATTACATGAATAACAGCTTTGCCCCAAAAGTTAACTGAACATTGACCAAAATACCCCTAGGGTAAATTTCGGCCAGCATGAATTAAGGCTCCAAAAATAGTATAAAATTCATAATAAATTCCCTTATACTTCTAATTTCATGAATCCTAAGTTTTCCCCAAAAGTTAGCATGAAATTTCATCAATTTAGGGCATGGGCGCATGTCATACTCTAGGGTTTTTCATGAATACATTATACAATCAAATTGAAGATCAAGATCATGATAACTCATCCTCCTAAGACATCTAATCAAGTAAAGAACGAAAAACCCTATGATTAGAGCCCCTAAATCTGATTTTCGAAACTTCAAATAGGCATTCACGGTTTCATGGTAAGGGGAAATTAAACCTACTCGTTTTTCCATCACAAAGCAAGAAAAAAAACATGGTATATACTCGGAATACAGGTAACATAAGACTTCCACTCGCCTTGGGAACGATTTGCAAGCAAACCGTGAGCAAGAGAGTCGTCGGAAGCCTCCACACGCCGCCGCCGTCCACCACACCGGAAGGCCAAGCGCCGCCGCCGAAAAACTCGCCGGAAGAGGAGCTGGACGAAGGGGAAGGCGCGGCTGCAGTCGTCCACGAGAGGGGGAGGAAGAAACGCAAGGGCGGCTAGGGTTGGGCTGAATTTCGAAAACAACTTAAGTGAGATCTTGTTTTAATCTGCATACTCACATAATAAGTAGGCGCCCACATACATAACACAAAGACTGGGCTGGAACTCTGGTAGTCAGGACAACATACACAGGAAAGGTCTCAAGTTCAAGACTCCTCCACAGCAACTTATTTTTGCCCTACAGGAGAATAATTTTCCCCTTAGCCAAAAATCCCACCAACAAGGTTAATAAATGCCTGATTATAGATAGTCAAAATGAGTCACATACCGAGGTTTAATACATCAAAATTCTCGGGTCTTACACAGGCTTGACATGCTTATCCAATAAGAACATCCAGTGGCAAAGGAAACATGTACACCTAGTGAATTGAATTCACACTTGTGCTATGTTTTGGGTGTAGTCTTGGAAGACTCTTTCCTTTATATCGGGAGACAGTGATGTGTTGCTAGATACCCCTCTCTGTTCGTGATAACGTAAGTTATCGTTACCGACATTTGAAGGAACCCCTTAGGATCGCACAATTTGATGATATGGCTTACTTATGTCAGATCGTGTGGACTGAATTGTTTTGGTTCAGTTTAAAGGAGTTTAAACTCTGATTGTAAGTGAGATCTGGTCTGATCATGTTTGATTGATTAGGGCTTGAGATCGGTAAGCTTCGATCAAGAGAAATGATGCTAGATCGATGAGATCAAGAGCATCAAGAGATGAATGGTTAGATCTTGAACCTTTTGGTTTTATATGATCTAGACCAAGGCTTGGCTTAATTTGGTCTTTGAACCAAATGTAATTGAACCGGCTCATCATAGTGAGCGCATGGTTCAATGGGAGAGGAAAATGCGATGGTTCACTTGGAGTGAACGCATCACACGTTGAGGGCTTACTATTTTTGGAAGTCATGCTTTCCAAAATAGTTCACGCCTCCACGTTCGTGGTATTGGCGCTATTCTCGTCTCTGGCCTCTTCCTCTCGTCGCCTCCTCTCTCGTGTGTGGTGAGTTTTCACGCCAAGGAGAGTTCGGACAAGAAAAGACATCATCTCTCAATCTCCTTCACGCGATCAGGAGACCTTGGATCTTTGCTAGCACAAGGAACGCCAAGGAGAAGCCATCAATCCCCTTGTGTGTGGTTCCTTTGGAGAAGAAGCACACGCTTCTTTGCTTCCAAGTCGCCATCCAAGAAATGGCATTGGTATGATCTCTATTTTGATCTATACAAGTTTTACAAGTTGATCATATATTCATGCTAATCTATCCATAGAAACCCTAGCTTCCGCTATGCAAAATTTTAATCTGCGCATATTAGGGTTTCGCCCACTTTCAATTGGTATCAGAGCAAGTTATTGTATGAATCATATGATTGCTTTGTGTGATCCATGTTTGCGATAAGTAGATCTAAAAGAATGATCATGCCGAAAACTACATGCTTGTATGCTTTTACTTTTGGTGGCGCATGATTCATGTTGGCGCTTGTTGAAGTTGTTTTTACCAAAACTTAACATATTGCGCGCATCCACTTAGATCTATAAGCACCTACTTGAAAAACTTAAACGGGTTATTAGGGTTGAAGTCATCAGTCTAGTCTAGACCCAACAGTCTGATCAGACCATCTGACAGCCTAGATGGGTTGACCAGATAGCACCTATGCGCAAGCATGAGGTGGCTATAGGTCGACTGCAGAAAGGCGTGTAGCGATGTCTGATCGAGGCGACCAATGAACGATCATGATTAAGGCCCAGGGTCGCACCCGCTTGCCAGAAATCATGAGGGACGTTCAGCCCTTAAGGCATGCATAGTTGACCACTAGGTCGACTCAAGTCGGTTATGACTTGGTGCATGCAAGGGCAGTGGGTCTGACTAGGTCTGATGAGTGGATCCCTATTAATGGACCGTTGTAAGGTAGTAGGGCACATAAGGAAATAAAATTGTTGCCAATGGGATTTTCAAAAATTTTATTTTCATGATTGGATCACATGATGTTTGAATAACATGATTGAATGTCTAATTCATCTTATGTGGGCTGCCCAATTTTAATGTGTGCTGTGCTGGGGCCTGCGTGCCTGAATCAATATTGTAAATTATTTATTGTGATCTGCGCATCACATTTTAATTAATTGATAATGTGTAATTGACCTGCGAGTCAAATCATGTCTAGATAGATTAAAATGTGATTTAATCAGACATGAGCTCAGAGCACACATGGTAGAGGCGCATGCAGCAAGTGGCTTCACCAGTGGGAGGTCTAGGGTTCGACTCTAGGACAGGCGCATTTTACCTGGTGGGCGCGTCTCAGCTGCACAGGGCGCTTGGGCCCGGGTTGGGCCAGATGAAATGATAAAGACCCATGAAGAGCTCAAGTGAAGACTTAAGTTAATTTAAGGTCTAACTTAGGCTTAATGGGCTTTTACCACATAAGATCATCATGCTTTCTATTTACTGTTTAAGTAAATTTATATCTGCATGATTTATTCTTCTGCTATCACCATAGGATTTGTATGATAGTTAAGAAGATAAAAGGACCGTTAAAATCCAACGATGAATATCAAGCACGTAAGCCTTCTGACGCGAAACCTCACTGTTCTGACTATCGTTGGGGCCGTGTTGTACCCACTCAGTGGGCACGCCCATCTATCTTCAGACGGTGTGTGATTACACCTGCGTGTTACAGACAAGGGATTTATCGCTTCTCGTTGCTCAGCATAGCACGTGGTGGTCCAGGGAGTAGGTCAGGTCAGCTTGACCATGTGGGCTACATATTGAGCATATGTTAGCTATATGGAGGCAGCCATCTGTGGAATCAGAGACTGTGTTGTACCAACTCAGTTGGCACAGTCTACTGGATTGCCCAGATGAAGGGGAATCGCACGGGTTGGCGATTGGCAGGGATTGCCTACCAGAGATTAGTGCTTGTACTCTCTGTGCATCTTATCTCGCCTGAGAGGGACGCGGAGACCAAGTATGAAATCTGGATCCCATCTCACTAAAAGAGTGTTACTCTTTCGGACTGTTTTACTGGATTTTTCAGTCAGATAAAATAGTGAGAAAAGAATCATTCTTAAGTCCTGGATTGATTCTAACATTGATACTGACCTTGTTGTTCTTGCAATGTTGTAGATTACTGCGGCAACGAACACCACAGCGTTCAATGTGCGATCCTTACTGGAAAGGGAGTAGTTTGTTGGGCCAAACTTCTCAGACTGGTATGGACACCTTAAGATTATTCTTAAGGCTGAGAGGAAACTGTATGTCCTTGAGACGGCAATACCGCCTCAACCCGCTGCGAACGCCGCAAGGGCAGTTCGGGATGCTTATGAGAAGCATGTCAATGATAGCATTGATGTCGCTTGCCTTATGCTTGCGTCTATGACGCCAGAGCTTCAGCGTCAGCATGAGGATTTATCTGCTATTGAAATTATAGCAAATCTCAAGATGCTGTATGCTGAACAGGCAAGGACTGAACGCTATAACTTGACAAAACTTTTCTTTCAGAGCAAACTGACTGAAGGGAGTCCAGTGGGAGCTCACGTACTCAAGATGATTGGGTACAAGGAGGCTCTAGAGAAACTGGGACACACCATCAATCAGGAGCTTGTTGTAGACATTATCTTGCAGTCTCTCCCGGCCTCTTTCGATCCGTTCATCATTAATTTTAATATGAACAAGATCGACTGTACCCCCGGCAGAGTTACTGAACATGCTCTATACTACAGAGCAGACTCTTGAAAAGGGAAAGCCTTCATCCTCTGTCTTGATGTTTCCTTCCAGGAACAAGAAGAAGGGGAAGAAGGGCAAAGCCCCTGTCAAGAGCTACAACAAGGCTCTGAAACAAAAGATCAAGCGGTCGAAAGAATACAGATGCTTCCATTGTGGCCAGCTGGGTCACTGGAAGAAGGATTGTAAAGCGCTCCAAGGAGATAAGAAGGGAAGCAAGCCTTTCGCTTCTGGCTCAGGTATTTTTGTGACTGAAGTCATGGTATCTTCTTCTTCTTCTATTTCATGGGTGTTGGACACTGCATGTGGAGTTCACATTTGTTCAAATGTACAGGAACTCAAGAGAAGAAGACAGGTGGGACAGCATGAGGTGGACCTACGAGTTGGAAACGGGGCACGGGTTGCTGCTGTTGCTGTAGGACAATATTACATCTCTTTACCATCTGGTTATGTATTAGAACTGGACAATTGTTATTTTGTACCGAGCATAACTAAGAATATTATCTCTATTCCTGCTCTTGTCAGGAAAGGGTTTTCCTTTGAATGCAAAACTTTAAAGTGTTGTATTTCTTTTGATAATATTGTTTATGCTACTGGGTCAATTAACAATGGGTTATTCATGTTGGACATGGAATGTTCTGTACAACAGATTGATAATAAGAAAGCCAAGTATGCTAATGACAGCACCTTGCTATGGCATAGTCGTTTAGGCCATATTAACAAGAAGCGCATTAAGCGGTTGCATGACCATGGACTGCTGGGATCATTCTCCTATGAGGAGCTTGATACATGCAAAGCTTGTTTAATGGGTAAAATGACGAAGTCTCCTTTTTCTAATAAAGGTCAAAGGGCTTCAGGTTTACTTGACCTCATTCACAATGATGTGTGTGGGCCATTTAGTAAACATGCCAGAGGTGGCTATTCATACTTCATTACCTTTACTGATGATTTCAGTAGGTATGGTTATGTCTATCTCATGAGACATAAGAGTGAATCTTTTGACAAGTTCAAAGAGTTCAAAAATGAAGTACAAAATCAGCTAGGCCGAAATATCAAGGCACTTCGTTCAGATCGAGGTGGAGAATACTTGAGTCGAGAGTTTACTGACTATCTGAAGGAGTGTGGGATTATCTCACAGCTCACTCCGCCAGGAACACCGCAATGGAATGGTGTGTCCGAGAGGAGAAATAGAACCTTACTGGATATGGTTCGTTCAATGATGAGTCAGGCTACTCTACCTTACTCCTTTTGGGGCTTTTCACTGGAAACAGCTGCAAAGGTACTAAACCGAGTGCCATCCAAGGCCGTTTCAAAGACTCCATATGAGTTATGGTATGGGAAACAGCCGAGCTTGACATTTATTAAAATCTGGGGTTGCGAGGCTTATGTCAAAAAGCTCGCCTCTGGGAAACTGGAGAGCAGATCAGATAAATGTATCTTTGTCGGTTACCTTAAAGAAACTAAGGGTTGTTATTTCTATGATCCCAAGGAGAACAAAGTATTTGTTGCTCGTATGGCTATTTTTCTTGAGAAGGAATTTCTTCTGCAAGAGGCCAGTGGGAGAGAAATAAGGCTGGATGAGAATCCAGAGGAAGGACAAAGTAGTCAAGCACAGTTGGATGAGCCTGAGCCAATAGAACAGGTTACTGAACAACCTGAGGCTCAGATATCACGGGAACCGCGAAGATCGGGAAGGATCCGTCGACAGCCTGAGCGCTATGACGGAGTCTACATCATTGATGATGAACCCCTCACTTATGCGGATGCGGTCAGTGGACCGGAATCAGCGAGATGGCTTGAAGCTATGCGAGCCGAGATGGACTCCATGTCAGATAATCAAGTCTGGGATTTGGTTGATCCGCCTCCGGGAGTAATCCCTATAGGCTGTAAATGGATCTTCAAGAAGAAGATTGACATGGATGGTAACGTGGTTACCTATAAAGGCAGGCTAGTTGTGAAAGGTTTCAAACAAATCTACGGGATAGATTATGATGAAACTTTCTCTCCTGTAGCCATGTTCAAGTCTATTCGGATTATTCTCGCGATAGCAGCATATTATGATTATGAGATCTGGCAAATGGATGTGAAGACCGCTTTCCTTATGGAAAATTAGAAGAGGATGTGTATATGACACAACCTGAAGGTTTCATCAATCCATCAGATCGTCATAAAATATGCAAATTAAAGAAGTCCATTTATGGACTTAAACAAGCATCGAGAAGCTGGAATATTCGTTTTGATGAATCAATCTGTGAATTTGGTTTCATCAAAAATGAAGATGACCCGTGTGTATATAAGAGGTTTAGTGGGAGCGTGATTACTTTCCTAGTCCTCTACGTCGATGATATCTTAATCATTGGAAACGATATTCCTGAACTGCATGCTGTCAAGGCATGGTTAAGAAAATGTTTCCAGATGAAAGATTTAAGAGAAGCAGCCTATGTATTAGGTGTGAAGATCTACAGAGATAGATCTAAGAGGCTTCTCGGGCTGTGCCAGAGTACTTACATCGATAAAGTCCTGGAGAGATTCCATTTAGAAAATTCTAAAAGAGGATATCTTCCAGTCAGACATGGTCTGAATCTTTCAAAGAGTCAGTGTCCACAAACACAGACTAAGAAAGATGAAATGGACAATACGCCTTATGCTTCGGCTATTGGGTCCATTATGTATGCGATGTTGTGTACTCGCCCAGACGTCGCTTACGGGTTAAGCGTGACCAGTCGATTCCAAAGTAATCCAGGAAAGGCACACTGGATTGCGGTCAAGAACATTTTAAAATATCTTCGAAGGACCAAAGATATGTTCTTGATTTATGGAGGTCAGGAAGAACTCAGTATTGAAGGATATACTGACGCTTCGTTCCAATCTGACCAGGATGATTTCCGATCGCAATCAGGCTATGTTTTTAGCTTAAATGGAGGAGCAGTGGTGTGGAAAAGTTTCAAACAATCTATTGTTGCTGATTCCACAACAGAAGCCGAGTATGTTGCAGCCTCGGAAGCATCCAAGGAGGCAGTGTGGATTCGTAAGTTCGTTCAGGAACTTGGCGTTATTCCTTCGAGTGCAGATCCTTTGGTTATCTTCTGTGATAACACTGGAGCAATAGCACAAGCAAAGGAACCACGGTCGCACCAGAAGTCCAAGCACATACAGAGAAGGTTTCACTTGATCCGGGAGATCATTGATCGAGGAGAGATCAAGATCTGCAAGGTTCATACAGATGACAATCTAGCTGAGCTGCTTACAAAGCCTCTGGCGCAGCAGAAGCATGAGAAGCACTGTAATAATATGGGTTTGAGATTTCTCAACCATTAGATTAAGTGCAAGTGGGAGATTGTTGGGGTATGCCCTTAAGGCTAATGTTTGAGGCCTTGGGTTTTTGTCAGTATCATGTATAAACTCAATGTTTATAAAGGCAATGGTTGTTATTCAGGTTGTTGCATTATCTGCCGCTATATGTATACTTCTGAATAATGTCTCTATGGTGTTCAGCTTGGCTGACATGCAGTATTGTCCTTAGTCGAGATATCTTGGTGAACATGAGACAGCCTTGATATGATTGAGACTAATATGTGTTCTAATCTTATAGGATGCTTCGAGCATGGAATAAGATGTAGACTCATAGGTACATTGGATGTACTGGACTGACCCTACTTAGGATATTCAATTGCTTGTCACAATGTGAATAATCCTTATATGCAAGCAAGTGGCATATTTCCTCTGACTTGAGATCACTTGTGTTTCTAAATGATGATTGGCATTGTCTTGAGGTAGTTCAATATCATTTGAAACATAATGGTTATAGACTATCTTGGATAATGAACATGAGTCATGTTAGGGCGCTAGTGATAGATATAGGATTGCCTTCTCCTTGATTGGAGTGTGATGTTCTAAAGGGGCCCCCTGGATGAGATGGTTGAGAAAGTGTATGGCCATACCCAGATGACTATGTTCATCTGATCTAACCACTCTCATCATATTGGAGTTACAGGCTTGACATGCTTATCCAATAAGAACATCCAGTGGCAAAGGAAACATGTACGCCTAGTGAATTGAATTCACACTTGTGCTATGTTTTGGGTGTAGTCTTGGAAGACTCTTTCCTTTATATCGGGAGACAGTGATGTGTTGCTAGATACCCCTCTCTGTTCGTGATAACGTAAGTTATCGTTACCGACATTTGAAGGAAACCCTTAGGGTCGCACAATTTGATGATATGGCTTACTTATGTCAGATCGTGTGGACTGAATTGTTTTGGTTCAGTTTAAAGGAGTTTAAACTCTGATTGTAAGTGAGATCTGGTCTGATCATGTTTGATTGATTAGGGCTTGAGATCGGTAAGCTTCGATCAAGAGAAATGATGCTAGATCGATGAGATCAAGAGCATCAAGAGATGAATGGTTAGATCTTGAACCTTTTGGTTTTATATGATCTAGACCAAGGCTTGGCTTAATTTGGTCTTTGAACCAAATGTAATTGAACCGGCTCATCATAGTGAGCGCATGGTTCAATGGGAGAGGAAAATGCGATGGTTCACTTGGAGTGAACGCATCACACGTTGAGGGCTTACTATTTTTGGAAGTCATGCTTTCCAAAATAGTTCACGCCTCCACGTTTGTGGTATTGGCGCTATTCTCATCTCTGGCCTCTTCCTCTCGTCGCCTCCTCTCTCGTGTGTGGTGAGTTTTCACGCCAAGGAGAGTTCGGACAAGAAAAGACATCATCTCTCAATCTCCTTCACGCGATCAGGAGACCTTGGATCTTTGCTAGCACAAGGAACGCCAAGGAGAAGCCATCAATCACCTTGTGTGCGGTTCCTTTGGAGAAGAAGCACACGCTTCTTTGCTTCCAAGTCGCCATCCAAGAAATGGCATTGGTATGATCTCTATTTTGATCTATACAAGTTTTACAAGTTGATCATATATTCATGCTAATCTATCCATAGAAACCCTAGCTTCCGCTATGCAAAATTTTAATCTGCGCATATTAGGGTTTCGCCCACTTTCATATAAATCCTTGCATTTTCATAGGCAGACAGGCAGATTTCATCAAGCTTGTTGAGTTGAAGCTTCCTCTTATCGCCAGTACTTTGGAGATCGTAGTTTAGCTTTCTAACTGCCCAATAAGCTCTATGCTGAACTTCAACTGGCAGATGGCATGACTTGCCGCACACTAGTTGATAGGGAGACATTCCTAGTGGGGTTTTGAAGGATGTCCTATAAGCCCAAAGTTCATCATCGAGCTTCAATGACCAATCAATCCATGAAAAGTTAACTATCTTCAGTAACATATTCTTTATTTCTCTATTGGAGATTTCTACTTGCCCGCTGGTCTGTGGGCGGTAAGGAGTTGCAACTTTGTGGTTCACCTCATACTTCTTTAATAAGGAAGCGAACTTATGATTCAGAAAGTGGGACCCTCCGTCGCTGATCAATACTCGCGGTACACCAAATCTAGGGAAAATGGTGCCCTTGAGTATCTTGGTTACCGCTCTAGTGTCAGATGTGTGTTCAGTTGAGGCCTCCGCCCACTTGGAGACATAATCCACAACAACTAGAATAAAGTGATGTCCACAAGATGATGTGAATGGTCCCATGAAGTCTACTCCCCATACATCGAAGATCTCCAGGTCCAATATATTATTTAACGGTAACTCATCTCATTTAGAAATGTTCCCCGACTGCTGGCACTGATCACAATAGGTGAAAAATCGCTAGGCATCCTGAAAGATAGTGGGCCAGTAAAGTCCAGATTGTAGCACTTTGAAGGTTGTCTTCAAAGCACTAGCGTGGCCCCCGTAAGGAGATGAGTGGCAGTGATATAAAACACCTTAGATTTCCTCTTCAGGTATGCAGCGCCGGAAAAGACCATCGACACATCGTCGAAATAACAAAGGGTCATCCCAATAATAGTGTTTGACGTCGTTCAGAAATCTTTTCTTTTGTTGCCATGAAAGATCAAAAGGAAGGATATTAGATACCAAATAATTGACGAAGTCAGCATACCAAGGAGCTTCGATTCTTGTCAAGGCTAAAAGTTGTTCATCAGGAAAATAATCATTAATGTCTAAGTGGCAGTCTTTTTCTTCTTTGTCATCATGTGGTAATCGTGATAAATAGTCAGCCACTAAGTTCTCTGAGACTTTCTTGTCACGGATTTCCAAATCAAATTCTTGAAGTAAGAGGATCAAGTGAATTAACCGTGGCTTCGTGTCTCTCTTAACGAGAAGGTACTTGATAGCAGCGTGATTAGTGTAAACAATTACTTTTGAATCAATGACATAGATTTAAATTTATCAAAAGCAAAGATAATAGCGAGGAGCTCTTTTTCCGTGGTAGCGTAGTTGATCTAAGCTTCATTCAAAGTTCAACTAGCATAGTAGTTGGCATGCAATTTGTTATCCTTCCGTTGTCCAAGAACTGCCCTAACTGCGAAATCGCTGGTGTCGCACATAAGCTCGAACGGAAGGGACCAATCTGGTGGCTACATGACAGGGGCTGAGATCAAAGCCTTCTTCAATTTTTTGAAAGATGTCATGCAATCCTGATCAAAAGAGAAAGAAACATCTTTAGCGAGCAGATTAGTCAAGGGTCTAGCAATTTTAGAGAAGTCTTCTATAAAACGGCAATAAAAGCAGGCATGCCTAAGGAAACTTCAAACTCCCTTTTCAGAGGAAGGTGGGGGCATCTTTTCCATGGCGTCCACTTTGGACCGGTCGACCTCGATGCCGCGCTCTGAGATTAGGTGTCCAAGCACTATTCCTTCGCGTACCATAAAATGGCACTTCTCCCAGTTTAATATGAGGTTGACTTTTTCACACTTCTGCAGCACCTTAGAGAGATTAGCAAGGCAAATATCAAATGAAGTGCCATAGATCAAAAAATCATCCATGAAAATGTCCATTATATTTTCTATAAAATCAAAGAAAATTGAAACCATGCATCTTTGAAAAGTAGCGAGGGCGTTACAAAGCCCAAATGGCATTCGACAGTAGGCAAATGTCCCATAAGGACAGGTGAATAGGGATCTGGAAAAATCTTGAGAAACCGTCAAGCAAATAGAAGTGAGAATTCTTTGCTAGTCGCTCCAACATTTGGTCGATGAATGGAAGTGGGTAGTGATCTTTGCGCGTGGCCTTGTTGAGCTTCCTGTAATCGATGCATATGCGCTATCTAGTTACGGTGCGGGTGGGAATAACCTTGTTGTTTTCATTCTTGACCATAGTGACCCCACCCTTCTTCGGCACAACATGCACCGGACTCACTCATTCATTGTTTGATATTAGGTAAATGACCCCCATGTCAAGTAGTTTCAATATCTCTTTCTTGACCACTTCTTTCATAATCGGATTCAAACGGCGCTTGAATTCCACGAAGGCTTTACTATCATTCTCCAAAAAGATCCTGTGCATACAGAACGAAGGATTAATTCCCTTAATATCCTCTAATGAATACCCAATTACCTGTTTATGGAGACGCAGTTCTTTTAGTAGCTTTTTAGTTTCCTCTACATTTAAGTCAGCACCAACTATCATAGGACGAGTAGAGTTACTATCAAGAAATTCATATTTAAGATTATCAGAGAGGTGTTTAAATTCCAACTCCTTCTTTTCAGAAGGGCAAGACTTAACTTCTCCAAGACTTTCGAATTGTGGTTTCATGAATCTCTCATTGGGAGTGATCCCCAAAATTTTTACTTGGTCCTAAGGTTCATTAGTAACATTTTCGTGTTCATCACTCAGCAGACAAACCTCCAAGGTGTCTTCGGTGGTCGGTGAAGTAGGTTCAATGTTGTCTTCCATTGTGTCTATACTACAGCAAGACCTTGCAAAAGATGGTTTTTTTAGACTAGAAGACAAATCAAATTCTAATTTCTCTTCACCAACATTCAGTGCTAATTTCCCACTTTTCACATCAATCACAGCGATGACAGTTGCGAGAAAGGGGCAACCAAGGATGAGGGGTAGTCGTGTATCCTCCTCCATCTCTAGCACCACGAAGACTGCAGGGATGAAAAAGTCTCCAACCTTTATTGGCACATCTTCAATGATTCCAACTGGTTGGCGTACTGATCGATCAGCCAACTGAAGAGATAT
Source organism: Costus lasius (assembly GCA_027563935.2). Lineage (NCBI taxonomy): Eukaryota > Viridiplantae > Streptophyta > Magnoliopsida > Zingiberales > Costaceae > Costus > Costus lasius. The sequence continues at coordinate 87,296,719 of CM050451.1, forward strand.
GGAAGTAGGCTTCATTTCACCCATATCCAGCTTCCTATAAATAGACAATAGAATTAAGCTAACACTAGCTCCTAAATCACAGAGAGCTTTATCAAAAGGCATATTTCCAATTTGACATGGAATGGAAAAACTCACTGGATCCTTGAGTTTGGTTCGAAGCTTATTCTGAATGATGACACTGCATTTTTCGGTTAGAGCAACTGTTCCTTGCTCCTCAATCTTTCACTTGTTGGATAGGATATCCTTTAAGAACTTGGCATACACTGGTATTTGTGAAAGAGCATCAGTAAAAGGAATATTGATATAGAGCTTTTTCAATACCTCCAAAAATTTTCCAAACTGCCGATCCAATTTAGCCTTAGCTAGACGTTGAGGAAAAGGGATGGGTGGTTTGTATGGCGGAGGTGGAATCTAGACATGCTCCTTTGGTGCATTGGACTTTTGCTATTCTGGCTCTGGATTGACTAGTGAGTTCTTTTCAGGTGGAAGTTCTTCGGGTGAATCTTGCACTATTCTTTCCTTAGGTTCGGGCATTTTGGGTCTTCTAATTGGATTCCACTCCTCGTCGTGATTGCATTACAATGCTTATTGGGGTTGACTTTCTCTTGAGCTCTTGGGGATGCATCGACTCGTTGAGTAAGTTGAGTAAGTCAACCTTCAAGATCCTTAGAATGTTTGGACACGGAGTCTACTTTCAAGTTCAGCTAGCGCATATACTCACTGGTCATCTTGTTATTTAACTTGCATAGCGAGAAGCTTCTCCAACATCAACTCTAGACTTGATCTATGAAGTGGTTCTGGCTCTCTCTGATTAATAAATGGGTGTTGTATTCTAGGAGGGGGCCTGAAATTAGAAGAAGAATTTGGCTTAGCAAAATTTGTAGGAGGGACTTACCCTTGATTAAGCCTATAGGAGAAATTCGGGTGATTTCTCCATCCCAGATTATATGTGTTCGAGTAGGGGTCGTTCTTATTCCTAAAATTCCCGATAGCGTTGACTTGTTCAGATGGGGTGCTCAAGATGTGGCAGTCATCAGTAGAATGCCCTGTCAGTCCACAGACATCACAAGTCATGGAGTTAGAAGTAGAAACATTAATAGAATCAAGCTTAGAGGAGAGTGAATCTACTTTCGCTACTAGGGAATTAATCATGTTCATGTCAAACTTCCCTGAATTTTGAACTGGCTGACTCCTCTCTCCTGACCATTGATAATGATTGAGGGCCATGTCCTCAATTAACTCCATAGCATCATCATAGTTTTTGTTCATCAGTGCCCCACCAGCAGCAGCATCTATAGAAAGTCTAGTCTGATATAACTATCCACTGTAAAAAGTATGTATGATTACCCATTTCTATAGACCAGGGTGTGGGCACATGCGCAGTAGTTCTTTGAATCTGTCCCATGCTTCATAAAGGGACTCTCCATCTCGCTGTGCAAAGTTGGTGATTTGATTTCTGAGCTGGGCAGTTTTGCTCGGTGGGAAATATTTTGACAGAAAAGCTTGAGATAGTTGTTCCCACATCGTGATGGAACCCTGAAGTAGACATTGTAGCCACTCCCTAGCTTGGTCCCTGAGAGAAAATGGGAAAAGCCTTAGTTTAATTGCATCAGGGGGAGCATCATTTTTTTTCAGAGTGTCGCAGCATTCTAAAAAAATAGATAAGTGAAGGTTAGGGTCATCAGTGGTTGCTCCACTAAATTGATTTTGTTGCACCATCTGTACTAGGGATGGATTGATTTCGACGTTATTAGCTTTGATAGCCAATCGCGATGTGCTCAAGTGCACACCAGAGATGGTGGGTGCTGCAAAGTCCTTCAGAGAATAGTTAGCTTCCATTGTTTGGTCGTCAGAAAATTGTCCTTCAAGCTTCAACCTTTTTAGATTTCTCCTGACCGGACGGAGTGTACGCTCTATCTCCGGGTCTACAGGTTCAAGTTTCCCTATTCGAAAAGTGTTCCTGGGCATAAACAAGTAGCTTGACAAAATACCTAGGAGCAACCGCACCGATAGAAAATTACAACTAAAACAAAAATGACTAAACAGTAAATTAACAAAATAAAAAGCAAACAAAAATCTAATTAAACCTAGTCTATCAGTCTTCTGATCGTGTTAATATTGGCAACCTAATCCCCGGCAATGGCGCCAAAAACATGATAAGTGCGTACCGCAAGTGCACGGTCTATCGCGTAATAAAAAGTATTGATCCCACGAGGATTATGGGTCAAGTACTAACTGATCAGTTAACTAATAGCTAGGCGATCAAATAAGCGTATGAGTGTCACTAAATCCTAATGAAAGTAAGTAAACTAAAACAAGTTAAAAATAGACAGAATTGCAAACGGGTTGTAAAGATCTTGAGAGAGAATCTGGGTTTTGGGTTTCACCACACTGAAGCATGAAAGAAAGTTAATGCTGATGTTTTGAATATGTTTTACCTATGTTCTCAAGGTAATCCCTTTCATCGCACCAATATGTATTGATCCCTTTCATCGCCAGAAATCATCGTCCAAACCCAAGGTCTCGCTGTTTTGCTTTTTTCTCCTCAACCGCTTGCCCAAATCGCATGATTCCAATCCCAAAATGTCCATGGATAAGTTAGGAAGGTCTCCACAAAATTTCGGCAAAATCCACTTCAAAAATAGTAAGATATGAGTAAAAAACCGAACGGGTGTTGTGCAGGGCGGAAGCATTCATGGCAGTGCATGGATGCACGGCCATGCCTGTGAAGAGCTCGGTGAAGTTTATTTTCTGGAAAAATAACTCTTTATGGCCATGTATGCATTCACCTGTGTGCCCGTAAATGTTTCGTCAAATTCTAAAACTTTTGCAAATCTTCACGGCCGTGCATGTCTTCACACCCTAGGTAGTGAAACCTGTAGAGGGCTCCATTTGATCTGAAATTTGACATGTAGCTTCGTCTCATCATGAGGAGTCATCCCATATCTTCAAATCTTCCAAATTCTATCAATTTTAGGGAAAAATCATTACATTTAAATAAAAATAAGAAAATGTGAAGATTCTGAAGAATATGAAATATTTAAGTAAATAAATGAAACAAAGCATGTGTTTTGCTCTAAAATAATAATAGAATTAAGCAATGGTCAAGCTACATGTATATGCATGTTATCAACCGCTAGCTGACCCTCACTTACCAGGACGACATAGGCTATGGTCAACCTGACGACTTTCAATTAGCTCTCTTGAGATCTTGCCCCTTACTCGTTTATTTATTTGTAGCACTGACATTCTGTTTAAAGTTGTTTTTGGGGGTGTTATTTTGACCTTACTGTGCCCCTTTTACTGCTCCCGTTGTTTGTCTTCTTGGTTTACATATGTTACTGAATGATTAATGATGTTTCTACTTGTTTTGGATGATACAGGTATATCCCTCAACGAATCCAAGGAAGATAAGCGTTTTCTGTCATTTTTCCAGAAATAACGAGCAAGTCATGATGAAAATCGTGATTGTGATTATCGCTAAGCAAACACAGAAATTTCACCGAACTGCAACCGAAAGGCACGACCGTAACCAACAACATAGAATTCTTATAAAGAAATCATGACTGGGGTATGATAAAAATCTGGACCGGGATTTCTTGATCACAAACAAAGAATTATTCACCAAGAGAGTTACAAGCAGAGCCGTGACAGTGGTCACAGCCATAAATCTGTGTAGAATCTATGTCGGGAGAAAAAAATGTGCGGGTCATGACAAATATCATGGGCGGAATTTCTCATAGATAGAATGAATAGAAATTTGACGAGAGCATCACGGCTGACCCATAACTGAATTCACGGCCGTAAAAGATAGCATAGATAGTCTGTGAAAGGACCGCGACTGGGTAGCGATGAAAATCTTAACCGTGATTTCCCAGCAGACATACTGACGAGAGATTCATGATCGGGTCCTGACGGGAATCTTGGGCGTGATCATTAACTCCTTAACGGGTCCACCTGGCCACCTGATCTGTTAAGCATCACAACTTAAAGAATCCGCCCGATTTTTCCAGCTAGGGTTCCACTTTTTTCCTACATTTTGCAACAACCCCACTAGTCGCCGCCACATGCTTCTCCGACGACCACCAACCCTCCGGCGACATCTCCGATCACATCTGGCAAGCTCTCACCTCCAGGTTTTCCATCTACTTCCTCGCCGAACTATATGTTTTCCTGCTCGCTTGTTCTGCAGAATTTGGGCAACATCACTCTCTTCGATCTCTCGACGTCTTCAACTCTTCCACAAAATCAACTATTCCGCCACGAAAGAAATCAGCTGGCAAACGTCCAGCAAGCACATCCAGCCTACAGCCCAAACCACAGCCACAACCAGCGCCCGCAGAGATCCAAATGCGGGATGGCCATCAAGTAGTGTGTTACCAGGTTCTCTCCAACCGACACATCTTTAATACACACTACATAGACACGTCTTCACTCTCAGCCCTAGGTATCTTCAACGACCTTCTGTGGATGTTGCATCAGTTCAGCTAGAGGAGATTCCTACAGTATGCCCACAACATGTACATACCATTCAAAATTGAGTTCCTCAGCTCCATAGACGTCAAAGTGTCCACTCTTGAAATGGACCCTGGATTGATTACCTTCCGCCTCGCCAACACAGAATATCGGCTGACCATCGCTGACCTCAATGACATCTTTGGCTTTCCAGTGTATGCTTCCAGACTTGGCCCGGCAAACTTCAATGAAGACGTGTTCTGACGCTGCATCTCCTCTATGACATCCTACTCACTGTGCAAAGCCAAAGCCTCGACTATTTCAAATCTGTGCATCAGATATGCTCATCGTATGCTTGCGCATACAATCTTTGCACGAGATGGTGATGGGATCGTGCGCCAGCCAGAGCTACTATGCTTATGGGGACTCCTACACCATTTTTAGATTAACGTCGGATATCATCTAGCCCATCAATTTCTGCACGTCGCCCACGCCACGAAGGGCAACATCTGCATCGGCGGTATGATCACAATGATAGCTCTATCTCTGGGGCATAATACTTAAGGCCAGCCCGAGGTAGTGGGCAGCCAGTGATTTGACATTGAGTACCTCTTATCCATGAAGATGATGACACGAAAATATATAGTATATTTTGTATCATTTTATATATCTTTTCATGCTAAATTGAAGCTCTTTTGCTTATTTTTGTGCCAAATTTATCAAATATTACAAAATCTACTTCTATTTTGGTTTTTGATGATTTTTCAGGTAAAAAGACACTATTTTTAGGCATTTTCAAGCAAAATCAAATGCATGGAAGAGTTGTCATCATCAAGAAGAGGATACAAGACAAATTTTAAGCAAAATGGAACCATGAACCAAAATACGGCAGGGCCGTAATCTATATTATGGTACCGTATTTTCGTACGCTACCGTAATATTAGAGCACTGCAGTATTTTGGCTAATTTTTCATCAGAAGATTTTATGAAAATTACGGCACTACCGTAAGAATTTACACGGTACCGTAATTTGGAGCGCCTTCAGATCAGAGATATTTGCTGATTTTATGGCACTGTTGTAATAATTTACACGTGCCGTAATTTCCAGACAATTCCGACCAGAGAATTCAGATGATTTTACGGCACTACCGTAATCAGCTTTACGGTGCCGTAATTGATTTTGGATCAGAGAACGCGATTGAAATTACGGCAGTACTGTAACATAAAACACGGTCGTAATTCTATTTTTGAACGCGACTTCCACGGTCAAATTTGAAGCCCGATTTTTGCGAAGATGATTGCGGATGATCCAAGACTTTAAATTCGAAGCCGTGAGAAGAAGAAGGAGAGCCTCCAAAGAGGAGAAGACGCCAAGGGCGAATGCCCTAATTTTCATCCACCATACGGAGAGAAATCGAGTTCCACGCCGCCACCAAGGGTTTCACCACCGTGAAGCACACAGTGCATCTCCGGCCTTGAAATTTGAGGGGAAGCTACACACACTTGCCAGAAGTTTCAGAGCGAAAGGATATCAATCGGAGGAGAAATCAAAGAAAGAGGAGGTGCCGACACTGTTCACAGCACCCCCTTATGCAAATTACAGGTGTAATTTATATTACAGCCGTGGTGTATTTTCTTATACTATCTTTTCTCTTTGATTTTTGATCTTTTAAAACCATGGATTATTGTAACTCCTTCACTATGCTAGCTTAAACTTTTATGGGACATGGGGGAGTAATTTCCCTTGATTTTTAATGACTAGATGACTTTTATTTCGTCAAAATAGTTTTATCATGATAATTCTACTTTTGTGATGACTTGTCTTTAATTCTCCATAGTTCATATTATCATGCATGTTTTAGAATTTTGCAAAATAGACTGAAAGGTTGATTGTGAAATTTGGAACCCTAGAAATCATTGAGTTTGGAACTCATCGTAAGAAATTAGGTTTGTTCTTTGAATTCTGATTTTTAGTGATTTTATTTCCATGTTTGATAAATTGAATCTAGGATGAGTTATTGTGTTAGACTTGATTTGATCTTGCATGAAAGTGAGGATTGAGTCATTGGAGAACCTTAAGTAGAACTTGTCTTGAGACTCAGATGCACGAAAGTGATCCTTGAGATTCCACTTGAGATAATCAACTTAGAATTCAGATGCACAAAAGAGATCCTTGAGTTCTTTGCTGATGGTTTATTTATTTTCAGCGTTGGGATAGATCTTGCATGAAAGCGAGGATTGGTCCCTGAGACAATACCTTTATCAAGTAAATTACATCTTTATCATGATGAAATTAGACTGATGACCTTTTATTTAAATCTAGTCATTGTAATTAAGGAAGATGAAACCCTAGTCCCAATGTTTCTCTCTGAATATCTCTTTAGCATATTCTCTGCATAGTCACTTCTATCAAATTCGGTTCGCTTAGCTAGTGAGAAAATAATTATTTGGTACTTAACAATAAGGTCTTTGTGGTTCGATATCTTTCTTTATTACTTCGAGCATCCATGCACTTGCGGACTACAATAAGTTTTTGGCGTCGTTGTCGGGGACCTTAGTTTTGTTAATATCAAAATAGTTGTTAGTATTGCTAGACTAAGTTTTTTTTGTCTTAGATTTAACTTTGTTTTCTATTTTTGCAGGTTTTGGATTTTCACAAGTTGTGACAGAACTATGATTTCTGAAATTTGTGAATTTGCTTGTGTTTTATTTTTTTCTATATTTTTTTATATATTCTGAAAAAAATAATTTGATTGATTGGTGTTGGATTATCTTTCTGTTCTTCATAGATTTGAAGATATGTCTTTTTATCTCAACTCCTATGCAACTAAAAGAGGTGAGAAATACATGCCACGAGGAAGGTATGAAGATGATTCATTGTGCACACTTCAAGATATATTAGACTCTTATATGCACCCTATTAGGACAACTTATTCTTCTATTAGATGTGATATTTGTGGTTGTTTTGATCATTATACTTCTGATTACCATATTTTAATGCCTCAAAATTCTAATTCATCATGGTATCAATATGATAATTCTAGATGGGAAAATCAAACTTCTTTTTATGAGGTTTACACAAATCATGTTTCTAAACCATACTTTGAGGACACTGAAGAATCTAGGTTAGAATCCATGCTTGAAAAATTCATGTCAAATCAAAACCAAATCATGATAAATCAAAGTGAGAAAATTGAGGATTTTAAGGGAATAATTAGTCAGCTTGCTTCTCAAGTAGAATCTTTGACTACTAATTTTGAAATTTTAGAAACCCAGATAGCACAACAAGCTTGTTTATTTGAGTTTGATTTGGAAACTGAAGAGATTGATTTAGAAAATTCCCCCTCTGATTATGATTGTTTTGAGATTGAGCCTTATATGGATATTAATGCATCTCACTATGATTTTGATAATTGTGAAATTGATTCCTTTGATAATTTATTTGTGGAAAAATTTGAAGAAATTGAAATTGAAAACCCCCCTCTTGATGATAATAATGAAATTGATTCTTTTGATAATACATTATTTATGGTTAAATCTGATGAAGGATATGAGGGGACTGAGTTAGAAAAATCTTACTGTGATTTTATTGACAATTTTGAAATTGACAAATTATTTGATGATGTGCATGAGGAACTTGAAAATGATTTGAATATTATAAACATTGTTGAATCTCACTCTGATGCTTTGCCCATATCTATTGTTCAATCTTCTAATTTATTTGAAAAATTATGCTTTATTGAGGAAGCTAATTTGAGACATAAAAATTATTTTGATGATCCAATGCTTATATCTTTTAATCAAAGTCCTATTGCAATTGAAAATATAAATCTGAAGAAAGGACTTATGATTTTCGCTTTCTGATAAATTTAGGAAGATTATTGAATATCCATTTAGTGGAGTTGAAAGTATTGATTTTGATTTCTGCATATTTGAGAAAGCCATGTCAATCTTGATTTTTATGAAATTCTGGATATTTGGATTAGTGGCTAAGATTTTAGGACAAAGAAAATGCAGAAAATTACATGTTATTTACTTTGGTACTGATTCACTTGCTTCGCCTTGATTTTTGAGTTTTGGTTAAGCTAATGACCTAAAAAATTAGTGCTTCTTGGGAGGCAACCCAAGCATTACCACTTAGCTTAGTTTGTTTTATTTTAGTTTATTTTTAGAATTAATTTTTCTTTTCGTTTTGCAAGAAAATAAAAATTTGCGCAAAATACGGCACTGCCGTAATCTGCTTTACAGTGCCGTAATGTTGGTCTGATTTCATCCTGAGAGTTTTTGGTATTTTACGGCACTACCGTAATGGATATTACGCCCGTAATTCTATATCTGCAGTCTGCTTATCTGATTAGGTGTTTTCTTGCTGCGATTTTAAGAAACTAGATTGGGAAAAATTTTGATCTTTGGCACCATCACGAAGTACTCATCTTTGTCTATCATCAGGATAGTTTTGCTGAATTTCATTCTAAAACACTTTTATTGCAAGTTTTTAATATGCTTTAATGAGTTGTAACCCTGATTTTTCGCATGGAATATGAAGAACACGTGCCATTCTATCTTGAGGATTAGTTATTTTCATGAAAATACTTTCTGATCATTCTAGGACACATAGCAACTTTTTGAATCTGATTAACTTCTGTGCAGTTTTTAATTTTGTAATCTGATTAGCCTTCTTTCTGTTGATACCCTACATTCCTGATAGATTTTGATCCTTTGATTTTCATATATCTGAAAAGAACGAGTTTTATTCTATTACATGGTTCTGTCCATTCTCTTTTTGCATCATTAAATCTTATTTTTGGGTATGGCTACTTTTCATAAAAAATTCACTGGCTGCTCTACTTGGTTTCTACATGTTATAGCTTCTTTTGCCTCCAGATCCAGAAATCTTCAAGAGCAACTGTCTTCCACCTCTAGCTACCACTGCATCTACCTCTAACATCACTGTTTCCAGCCATCGACACTGGATTATACCATCAGCAGACTCTTACTTCTTCTACTGCCTCTGTTTCTATTGATTTTATTTATTTTTACAGCAAGATCTTCATTTATTGACGCTGATTTTTTTTTTCTATCTGTGCAGCATTATCTCTCGCACCACGAGCCGATGATCCCACCTCTAGGACTGTAGTCTCTAGCAGGCCACTAGAGATTTCTCACTCTACTATTGGCACCATCATCATTACTAGCAGCTTTTCAGATAGCCTATGTTCCACCTCTGCTTCTCGCCTGCATCAGCTCTTTCCACCAGGACTCTTCTGGACCATCAATGATATATCTTATTCTCTCTTGAAAAAATTATTTTTTTAGAGACTATTTTTAGACTGAACCTTATGTATCTTAAATTGTGCAGGAAAAATTTTCAAAAGGCACATCTATGGACCTAGCAGGATCTGCCCTGACACTATTTTTAGACTGAGCCTTATGTATTTTTGGTCAGAGCTTGCTATGTAGTTTTGTGAGTATCGTTTGCACTCTCTTGTATTCCTGATTATTTCATATAGTTGCATCTTTGATTTTCTTTAGATGTATCACTCACTGATATTTCTTCGATATGGTTGTATGATGATATGATTGTTCATGATCCACTTTCTACTATCTTGTGGTGTGATTCTATTTTTAAAAGATTTTCATTGATAAATATCTTCCATGATGATGAATAAACCTATATTCATGATTAGAAAGAAACCTATTGATACGTCCCGCAAGTGCGTGGTTATGTCGAAGTAATATAAAAGATTGTCGAATCTCACAGGGAACAAGGTTAAGTACTAGAAAATCTAACTCTTGATAGCTAAGCGAATCGAAATAGGCTTTTGATAATTTAAATCAAAAATGAAAAATCGAAGCAACGACGGTAGAGAATAAATATGAGAGAGAGATTAGGGCTATGGTTTCACCACGCTGACGATCTTAATTGCGTTTAAAAATATCAGTTATCTGAATTTATGCTTTTGCACAAGGAATCTATCCCTAGGGTACAAGGTGCCCTCTCTCGAGTGTACACCCTGGTGTTTGTCTAAGACGATCTCCTACTCTCACGGTGGATCATTTTAGGCAAACCCAATGAGTTCTATGGAAGATTATGAAACCCTCGAGCGAAAACCAAGCACTCTCGTGTCGAGGTTTCGCAAGTTTTACTAAAAAGATTCGCCCTTACGATTCTCCTCTCAGTATGAATCGTAACGGCTAAAATATGAAAATACTTGGCCGAGGTAAAATTATGAGATTTGCACATTAAAGTAAAATATGCTCACAATATAATCCAAATAACATAATTAGAACAAGGATTGCAATTAAGAATCGTCAACGGGCTTCAACCGAGCTCCGAAAAGAGTGTTTACTCTATATAATTCATGAAAACTCACAAGAATCTCTCTAAAATGTTAGGAAAAAGGTTACAAAGTGTTCTAGAGAGCAAGGAGAGGATAAACTGAATAAGATCCCCAAAAATTGTGAAGATCTGATGCTCCAATCTCTCAAAATCACCCCAAAAACGTGTTGTCGCCACTTCCATCCGCCCTAGCCCCTTCGAGTGCTGATTTCTCCCCCCTTAGGTGATAAAAATTAGGGCTTTTATATCCCTTGTGTTCTCTTTCGAATAAGCTTTCCAAAAAGTCCTTATTTGCCAAATTTGGACATCAAATGGGGTCAAAATCGCCAAAAATCCGAGTAAGTGTCGGGCTGCCTGGTAGAAATCACGGGTGAACCTCGTGGGGTTCACCTGGTCGTGAAGCTCCCTGGACTGTTTCGGCTGAAAGAAGCACAGGTGAACCCCGCCGAGTTCACCTGCCTATGATGTCTTCTGGTTGACTTTGAGTGCTGCGCAGCAGAGAGAATTACGGGTGAACCCCGCCGGGTTCACCTGCCCGTGATTCCTTCTATGAGTATCCTTCTGTCTGGCGAAAGCACCGGTGAACCCCGTGGGGTTCACCTGGCCGTATTTTTGCAAGCTAACTTCGATTGAGCCCAAATTTGACGTGCAGCTTCGTTTCCACATGAGGAATCACCCCGTGGCCTTAAAATCCCCGAAAGACATCAAAATTGGGTGATTTTGCCTGAAATTCTATAAATGAAAAGAGAGGTGAAGATTCTAAAGCAATTAAGCAAATAAGTCTAAAAAAAGTATTAAAATATTAAAATAAGCCTGACTTTGAGATGAAATATCACTAGATATTACTGTTAAAATGCAAAACATCAAATACTCCCAAACCTAGATCTTTGCTTGTCCTCATGCAAAAGAATAGAGTGAATTACATGAAAGGTATGAAAATAATCATTCAGGTTAAAAGCGTGCATCCAAATAAGAAAAACATCTGCTAGTTATCCATTATCTAATCAGAAGAAATCAAGTGATCAGGTGTCATAGAATGTTCAGTAGTTTGATCCCACAATTTCCAGAAGTCAAGGAACTTAGCCAGCATTAAACAGAAAACTCAATTAAGCATACACATCACTCATGATAATCCAATTCATCCAAATCTACTTGTTGGGAACAACTCAAATGTATTATTTAAGATGCAAAACTCCAATAGCTAATTATGATATTAGACTTCAACTCATGTCCTTAGGTACCACTGCCAATTTTTTGCAGTGCCAAGTAGAGGAGTCTCTATTAGAATTCAACTCATGTTCTTAGGTACCACAGCCAATTTTTCACAGTGCCAAGTAGAGGAATCTGAGAGTTTTTTTTTTCAAGAATATATGGAGTTGATAAGGCTTTTCATCACATCACTAATGCAGTTTTCTCCCAACAAGAGAAAGGACTCAAGGAATGAATAAGTAGACGTGTATCTCAATATGAATTTACATGCATATTACCAGCATATATTCTTTGAAAATTCTTAGAAATATTTGACCCACTAACGAACAATCTAGGGTATTCCAAATCAAGAGATTTTAAAATGATAGAGCATATGGATAAGATCATAGAGTATTTCTAATTAGATCATACATTCAACAGGTTATGATTATTCCAAACCAAGCATGAATTCGACTTCAAGAATTAATCCCAGCTATCATTGTATCAAGATTTGGATATCATGTTCAGAAATTGGATCTAAATTACTCTACTGAAGCATGGTGAACATAATTGAAACATGGCAACAAGAGATAGGAAACTAGAGAAGAGACAGCTTACCCACTCTAAATGTCGCATAGTCCTCTATGCGAAGTTTGGATACGTGAGAGGAGTAGGTGGAGGGCCGGGAGAGAGTAGGAATTGCATGCTTTCACGGGCCTGGCCGTGATTCACACTATGCTGCAAACAAATGCTTGGCTTTGAATCCCTATTCTCCAAAAAGTATGTCTACGATATAGAATAAATCTCAATCAGCAAAAACCTCCATGAAAACAAAACAAAGCACATCAAAATCCACCTATAAGAATTTTCAACTAAAATAAAAAATCAACACATAACAGAAATAAACAAGCAAAAACTTGGGCTGCCTCCCAAGGAGCGCTAGTTTTAGGTCTATAGCTTGACCATAAATAGTGTTTATCAACCCACACCAGATGAATCAAAAAGTGTGAGAACACCAATTTTGTCAGTTCGATCATCCAGATAATAGTGTTTTAGTCTATGGCCATTCACAATAAAACTGTTGGGAAACCCCGAGGATATTTTACAAATTTTTCAGAAACAAATACAATGCACAGCAGAATAATATCCCCGAAACAGGCCGGTCCCAAAAACCCAATGAAGATTGCATGCGAGAGAGTCGACACGATGAGATAGAAAATACCTTAAAGCAAGATGAGGCTGATGTCGAGGTAGGCGCCCAAGCGTGTGCCCTCTGCAGTCTCACACACACGGATGCCTCGAGTCCTCTTCTTCCACGCCCGGTGCTAGCCTCGGGAAGAAGATCCAAGCCTTAGGGAGGCCTCCAATTCACTTGCGCCACCTTCTAGAGAAGTTGCGCCAAGGAGGAGGAGGGAAGAAGACAAGCCGCCAGGCTCCAATGCTCCAAACGCCAAGAGGAAAGGAGGAAGGTTGCTTGCGACTAGGGTATGGAAGATGTTCGCCCAAGTTCTCCTTGCTCTCGGCCCTTCTATTGTTCACACCTTCATGTAATTCATATTTTCAAGAGGGGCGACTAGGGGTTATATTTATAGCAAGGAGAGGCATCTGTTATCCTTTGACCGCTTCACCTTTTGTTTGAAAGCCTTGTTATAGCTCTTGATAGGGGTTTTGCCCTTCTTTCCCTTCTTCTTATTCCGTGAAGGAACCATTAAGACAGAGGATGAAGGCTTTCCCTTCTCAAGAGTCTGCTCTGTGGTACAGAGCATGTTCAGTAATTCTGCCGGAGTGCAGTCGATTTTGTTCATATTAAAATTAATAATGAACGCATCGAAAGAAGCCGGAAGAGACTGCAAGATGATGTCTACAACAAGTTCTTGATTGATGGTATGTCCCAGTTTCTCTAGAGCTTCTTTGTACCCAATCATCTTGAGTACGTGAGCTCCCACTTGACTCCCTTCAGTCAGTTTGCTATGAAAGAAAGTTTTGTCAAGTTATAGCGTTCTGTCCTTGCCTGTGCAGCATACAGCATTTTGAGATTTGCTATAATATCAATAGCAGACAAATCCTCATGCTGACGCTGGAGCTCGGGCGTCATTGACGCAAGCATAAGGCAAGCGACATCAGTACTATCACTGACGTGCTTCTCATAAGCATCTCGAACCGCCCTTGCGGCGTTCGCAGCGGGTTGAGCCGGTATTGCCGACTCAAGGACATACAGCTTCCTCTCAGCTTTGAGGACAATTTTCAGCTGTCTGTACCAGTCTAAGAAGTTTGGCCCAGCAAACTTCTCCTTTTCCAATATGGATCACAAATTGAGCCCTGTGGTGTTCATTGCTGCAGGAATCTACAACATAGCAAGAACAACAAGGTCAGTATCCATGTTAGAATCATTCCAGGACTTAAGAGTGATTCTTTTCTCACTATTTTATCTGACTGAAAATCCAATAAAACAGCCCGAAAGAGTGAAAACCCTTTAGTGAGATGGGATCCAGATTTCACACTTGATCTCCGCGTCCCGCTCAGGCGAGATAAGATGCACAGAGAGTTCAAGCACTAATCACTGGTAGGCAATCCATGCCAATCGCCAACCCGTGCGATTCCCCATCATCTAGGCAATCCAGAAGACTGTGCCAACTGAGTTGGGACAACACAGTCTCTGATTCCTCAGATGGCTGCCTCCATACAGCTATCATATGCTCAACATGTAGCCTATATGGTCAAGCTGACCTGATCTACTTCCTGGACCACCACGTGCTATGCTGAGCAACGAGAAGTGATAAATCCCTTCTCTGTAGCATGTAGGTGTAATCACGCACCGTCCGAAGATAGCTGGGCGTGCCCACTGAGTGGGTACAACACGGCCCCAACGTTAGTCAGAACAGTGAGGTTTCGCGTCAGAAGGCAATCGATAGCTTGATATTGACGTTGGATTTTAACGGTCTTTTATCTTCTTACTATCATGCAAATTCTATAGTGATAGCAGAAGAATAAAACATACATGTGCAAATATTACTTAAAACAGTAAATGAAAGCACCATTATCTTATGTGGTAAACGTCCATAAAAACTTAAGTAAAACCCTAGTTTGACAAAAGTCTTCACTTGAGCTCTTTATGGGACTCTGGTACTTCATCTGGCCCAGCTCGAGCCCAAACGCCATCTGCAGCCCAAAAGCGCCCACTGGATAGAATGGGCCAGTTCTAGAGTCGAACTCTAGACCTCCCACCTGGTGAAGCCAATTGCTGCATGCGCTTCTACCATGTGTGCTGTGTGCTCATGTCTGATCAAATTACATTTAAAACTATCTAGACATGATTTGACACGCAGGTCAATTATACATTTTTATAAATCAAAATGTGATTCGCAGATCACACCAAAATAATTAATTCCAGGCACGCAGGCCCCAGCACAGCACACAAAATAAGGGCAACCCACATAAGATTAAATAAACACCCAATCAACATGTTAAACATGCATATATGTGATCCAAACAGAAATGAAAATTTTTGAAAAACCCATGGCATCAATTTTATTTCCTTATGTGCCCTACTACCTTACAACGGTCTATTAACAGGTATCCACTCGTCAGTACAAGTCAGACCCACTGCCCTTGCATGCACCCAGTCATAACTGACTTGCGTCGACCTCATGGTCAACTATGCATGCCTTAAGGGCTGAACGTCCCACATGATTTCTGGCAAGCGGGTGTGACCCCGGGCCTTAATCATGATCGTTCACTAAGCGCCTCAAACAGACATCGCTACACGCCCTTCTGCAGTCGGCTTATAGCCACCTGTATAGCTTACGCACAGGTGCTATCTGGCCGCCCCATCCAGGCTATCAGATGGTCTGATTAGGCTCTTGGGTCCAGATTTGACTAACGACTTCAACACTGTTAACCCGTTTAAGTATTTGAAGTAGGCGCATAGATAGATCTAGTGAGGGTCGCGCATGTAGATAGTTTTTGACTGAAAACATCTATGAAATGCGCAAACTAACATCACATGCGCAAGCTTGAATGAAAATACATCTAACATATGGTATGAACAATATGGCATGTATTTTCGCATGAGAACAAAAGTATGCGCATCATGAAGATCTAAAAAAAAAAAACAAACAAACATGGATCACAAGTTGGCAATCATATGTATCAAGCCAAAAACCTGCTCTGATACCAATTGTTATGGAAACCTAGGTCACATGCGAAAACTTGTGTGGCGGAAATACTAGGAGTCCATTAAATCACATGACTTGGAACTATGATCAACCTTGAAGACTTGTAAAAACAAGTTAGAGTGTTACCATTGCCATGAAGTGAGTGGCGGCTTGGAAGAAGAAAGGGGCGAGTGCCACTTCTCTAAAGGTATCACACACAGGATGAGATAGGCTTCCTTCCTTGCGCTCCTTGTGCTAGCAAGTCACCAAGGATTCTTTGATCGTGACTTGGAGAGGAGATGTGCACCCCTTGGCCGATCTTCCTCTCGCCTTGCGTGATGCCGATCTACACCCAGAGAGCAAAAGCCAAGAGGAAGGGAGAGTTACATTCAAAACCGTGAGGGAGAGAGTCCAAAAAAAGGAAAGTTCGGTTACCATCTCATATGGCAAAACCGAAAAGTAACTTCCTCTTCTTAACTCCCCATAAAGCATTCGAAACTCTCCTCTTAATTGAACCATGCGTTCACACTAAGTGAACCGGTCCAATTCATTTGGTTCAAGTACCAAATCGAACCAGTCCTGGTTATGACCTCATCGAACCAAGTGGCTCAAGATCTAACCACACATCCCATTGAACCTCTTGATCTGTACGATCAAGTATCAATTCTCCCGATCGAAGCTTACCGATCATATGCCCTAATCAATCAAACATGATTAGACTAGATCTCACTTCCAATTAGAGTTTAACTCCTTTAAACTGAACTAGAATAATTCCAGTCCACACGATCTGACATAAGTAAGCCATATCATCAAATTGTGCGACCCTAAGGGTTTCCTTCAATGTCGGTAACGATAACTTACGTTATCACGATCAGAGAGGGGTATCTAGCAACACATCACTGTCTCCCGATATGAAGGAAAGAGTCTTCCAAGACTACTCCCAAACCACAGTACAAGTGTGAATCTAATTCACTTGGCATACATGTTTCCCTTTGCCACTGGATGTTCTCGTTGGACAAGCGTGTCAAGCCTGTGATTCCAACATGATGAAAATGATTAGATCAGATGAACATAGTCGTCTGGGTATGGCCATACACATTCTCGACCATCTCATCCAGGGGGCCCCTTAGAACATCACACTCCTACTAGGAGAGGCAATCCTATATCTATCACTAGTGCCCTAACATGACTCATGCTCACTATCCAAGATAGTCCTTAACCATTATCTTTCAAATGATATTGAACTACCTCAAGATAATGCCAATCATCACTTAGAAACACAAGTGATCTCAAGTCAGAGGAAATATGCCACTTGCTTGCATATAAGGATTATTCACATTGTGACAAACAATTGAATATCCTAAATAGGGTCAGTCCAGTACATCCAATGCACCTATGTGTCTAAATCTTATTCCATGCTCGAAGCATCCTATAAGATTAGATCACATATTAGTCTCAATCATATCAAGGCTATCTCATGTTCACCGAGATATCTCGACTAAGGACAACACTAAATGTCAGCTACGCTGAACACCATTGAGACATTACTCAGAAGTATACATACAGCAGATAATGTAACAATCTGAATAACAACAATTGCCTTTATAAACATAGTTCATACATGATACTGAAAATAACCTAAGGCCTCAAACATTAGCCTTAAGGGCATACCCCAACAACATCCCCATCATCACAATCAAGTTTAGATGCATATAATCTCATTGCCGAACTGATATCCGATTAGACAAGTGTGTCACCACTTGTTTTTATCCAATCTCATGGTTATGACTAAATCAAGTCTCACCTGGGTATGGCCATACACTTTCAGTCATAGAACCATAGAGGAGCTCCATGGATATCATGCTTCCCTTAGGAAGGGGCAAATCCTATGTCTGTCTATTGACCTTCTCCTATGGGTCGTGACATGCTCAATGACAACCGTTATTACCACCCCCCCCCCTAACTATGGTGAGGTGTTAGGTTGTATCAAAGGATGTCCCTAACCATATAGAATGGCCAATGACCTAAAGTCAAGGGATCAATGCATCTCCTATCACTTGTGAGGATAACTCATGACACCAAGTCATTGCCTCACAGCGGGTCGGTCTAGTATATCCACCACTGATATACCCATATGTCTGCGTTAGCACCTCGTGCCTAACCAGCCCATATACCAGTCTCACAAGTACCAGAGTTGTCCCATATCCACTCTGGTACATCGACTGGGGACGATCATTTGAGCACAGATCCAATCTATCTCCCGAGACATTATCATGTAAGTACATAATCACAAATGTAGACAAATAATGATAATGACAATGCCAGAATGATAAATATAAATATCAAAGTCAAGTAGTACAATAATGGACCAAAACTAGGTCCTAGGGCATATACACCAACAATCTCCCACTTGCACTAAGACCTAGAGGTTGAGGAATCTCAACCCCATATCTCTAGTGTGACAGTCATGCTTCTGCTGCGCCAAAGCCTTGGTCAATGGGTCTGCCAGATTGTTCTCTGTGTCAACTCTGCTAATCTTGACATCACCTCTGTCTATGATCTCTCTTATCAGGGGAAATCTTCTGAGTATATGTTTGGATCTTTGATGAGACCGTGGTTCTTTGGCTTGTGCAATTGCTCCATTGTTATCATAGTAGATTTCAATGGGATCCACTGCACTGGGAACCACTTGAAGTTCATAAATGAACTTCCTTATCCAAATAGCTTCTTTGGCTGTCTCAGAAGCGGCCACATACTCAGCTTCGGTTGTAGAATCGGCAATAGTGGATTGTTTGAAGCTCTTCCAGCAAACAGTGCCTCCATTCATCTTAAACACATAGCCAGCTTGCGATCTAAAGTCGTCAGGGTCAGATTGGAAAGACGCATCAGTGTAGCCCTGCATACTGAGCTCTTCCTGTCCCCCATAGACTAGGAACAAATCCTTAATTCTTCTCAGATACTTCAGGATGTTCTTTACAGCCACCCAGTGCTGTAAACCAGGATTGGATTGGTATCGGCTGGTTATGCTCACAGCATAAGCCACATATGGTCTAGTACACAACATTGCATACATGATCGATCCCACTGCCGAAGTATAAGGTACTCGACTCATGTCATCCCTCTCAGCCTGTGTGGTGGGACACTGACTCTTTGAGAGAGTAAGGCCATGTCTCACTGGAATGTGCCCATTCTTGGATTGCTCCATGCTAAACCTCTCCAGGACCTTATCAATGTAAGTACTTTGACTAAGGGCTAGGAGCCTCTTGGATCTATCCCTGTAGATCCTCACGCCTAGGATATAGGCGGCCTCCCCTAAGTCCTTCATCTCAAAACACTTCCCTAACCATGTCTTCAAAGCTTGAAGACTAGGGATGTCGTTCCCGATGAGTAGTATGTCATTGACATACAAGACCAGAAAAGTCACCAAGCTCCCACTGAATTTTCTGTATACACGGGCGTCATCTTCGCTTTTGATAAAGTCATAATCTCTGACAGCTTCATCAAATCGAAGATTTCAACTTTAAGACGCTTGCTTTAATCCATAGATGGATATCTTTAGCCTGCAGACCTTATTGGCCTCTACAGGATGGATGAAGCCATCATGTTGTGTCATATACACATCCTCAGTTAGTTTCCCATTAAGGAAAGTTGTCTTTACATCCATCTGTCATATCTCATAATCATGATATGCAGCTATAGCAAGCAGAATCCTAATGGATTTGAACATAGCAACTGGCGAAAAGGTTTCATCATAGTCCACCCCGTGGACTTGTTTGAATCCCTTAGCCACTAGTCTACCTTTATAGGTAACCACGTTGCCATCCATGTCTGTCTTCTTCTTGAAGACCCATTTACACCCTATGGGTTTTACCCCATCAGGTAACTCAACCAAATCCCAGACTTGGTTAGTTGACATAGAATCCATTTCGGATCTCATGGCGTCAAGCCATCTCTCGGAGTCCAGTCCACTGATCGCCTCATCATAAGTCTTGGGTTCATCCTCAATGATGAATATCCCGTCGTGTTGGGTCGGCAGCGACCCATACATCTCAGGTACACGACGAATCCTCCCAGACCTACGTGGGGCTTGTGTCTGAGCCTCTGGTTGTCCATCAACCAGTGTAGGTGGCTCAGGTTCCATCTCTACATTTTGTGGTTGCTCTTGGACCTCGTCTAAGTCAAACTTCCTCCCAGTAACTTCTTTCATGAGAAACACTTTCTCTAGAAAGACAACATTTCGAGCAAAAAATACTTTGTTCTTAGTGGGATTATAGAAGTAGTAACCCTTAGTTTCCTTAGGGTACCCCACAAATATACATTTATCAGATCTAGGTTCTAGCTTGCTAGAATCCTGACGCTTGACATAAGCTTCACATCCCCATATCTTGATAAAAGATAAATTAGGGCGTCTCCCACTCCATACCTCATATGGTATTTTGGAGACACTTTTAGATGGAACATTATTCAGTATTAGAGAAATTGTATTAAGCGCATGTCCCCAGAATGAGGGAGATAGAGTTGCATGACTCATCATACATCGAACCATGTCTAACAAAGTTTGATTTCTCCTTTCAGACACACCATTCCATTGGGGTGTTCCAAGAGGAGTGAGTTGGGATAAAATCCCACACTCTCTCAGATAGTCAAGAAACTCACCACTCAGGTACTCTCCACCACAATCTGATCGAAGAGCCTTAATGGATCTACCAAGTTGGTTCTCTACTTCATGTCTAAACTCT
The DNA here is from genome assembly GCA_027563935.2 of Costus lasius. NCBI lineage: Eukaryota > Viridiplantae > Streptophyta > Magnoliopsida > Zingiberales > Costaceae > Costus > Costus lasius. The sequence goes on from CM050451.1 coordinate 87,317,595, forward strand.
TTGAATTTCTCAAACGATTCAGACTTATATCTCATTAGGTAGACATAACCATATCTACTGAAATCATCAGTAAATGTGATGAAGTAGTTGTGGCCTCTGGCTTGCTTATTGAATGGCCCACACACATCGCTATGTATGAGATCCAACAAACCTCCTGCTCTTTCACTAGTCTTGGTGAAAGGCGCCTTTGTCATTTTCCCTAACAAACAAGGCTCACATGTATCAAATTCCTCCAAGGAACTTGAACCTAGCAACCCATTTGCATGGAGTTGTTGAATGCGATTCTTGTTTATATGGGCTAATCGACAATGCCATAGGAAAGCACCAACTGAACTACTCAGTTTGGTCCTTTTATTATTTATGTTACAAATAGAGCTATCCATGTCCAAGACAAATAAACCATTGCATAAAGTACCCTTCCCATAGAACACATTTGCAAATGAAAAAGAACAAGAGTTCTTATTTATTTCAAATTTAAATCCCTTCTTTGCTAAGCAAGGAATGGATGCAATGTTCTTAGTAAGCGAATGTACATAATAGCAACTATCTAGCTCTAACAGAAGTCCAGAAGGCAGGGAGAGAGTCAAAACTATTACAGCAACAGCAGCAACTTGTGCCCCGTTTCCAACCCGTAGGTCAATCTCTCGAGGCCGCACCGATCTACTTTTCTTGAGCCCCTACATATTTGTACAAATATGAGCTCCACATGCGGTATCCAATACCCATGACATAGAAGTAGAAAGATTGACTTCAGTAACATAAATACCTGAGCTTGAAGACGAAGTCTTGCCTCTCTTCTTCTCATTCTGAAGTCGCACCATGTCCTTTATTATGTGAGGTGGTCCTCCACATGAGTAGCATTTGTTATTCCTGATCCTTTCCATTTTTAATTTCAGTTCCTTGGTCAAACCTTTCGACTCAACACACTGAATATTAACTTTAGGAGGATTGAGCTTAACCAATTCATCAAAGAGCTGCCTTAAACTAGAAATAATCTCAGAGGCACTCTTAGATTCATATTGCCCTCTAAATTCTGGCGACATGTTGGCTAGCATCAAGTTGGCAACCTCCAAAGTGTTAGCCTGATGCTTATCATACGCATCCTTCTCAGCTGCTAGGGTCGAGCACAGAAGTGGGTCAGGAATAGGCTGCTCAAGGACATAGAGCTTCCTCTCGAGCTTGAGCACAATTCTCAAGTTCATATACCAATCCATCAAGTTGGTTCCAACCAACTTGTCCATCTCAAGGATAGATCGCAGTGACCAACCGCTATTGTTCGTTGCCATTGTTCTACAACAACCAAGAAACAGCAGATTAGTACTACTTCAAATCATTTAAACTGGACTTGTTTTAAATGATTATGGCTCTCACTATTTTAATCGAATTGACAATCCACAAAATCAATCGGGAAGTTTAAGACTTCCTAGTGAGATGGGATCCTTATTCCACATGAGGCTTCGCGTCCCACGAGGGTGGGATGAGATGCACAAAGTAACCCATGCTTCCTAAGGTGGGCACGCCGGCCGATTGCTCTGAGCAATTCCCCTTATTGAGACAGTCCAGGCATTTCATGTCCAGCGAGGGCTGGATACAGCATGAAACCCTAACCTCTCAACAATGCCTCTAGACATTCATCATGTGCCCAGCACATATGAACTTCTAGTCAAGTCCATTCCTAACCGTTATGCCCAGGGTCAACGGGTTTCCTTGCGAAGGCGCGCCCAGCTAAAATGGACTAGGGAAACCATTGCCACCACACACCTCCTAAAGATAAGTGGGTGTGTCCCATGAGGGTGGGAAATAGTTCACAACACCACTGATCGATAGTTTGATGAGGGCCACGCATTAGAAGGCTACTAGACTTGATATTTATATATGAGGGTTTTTGAGGTCTCATCGGTTTTATCTTATGTCTAACATTACAGGCATGTAATCCTATAGTGATAACATAATGATAAAACAACACAGGCATGCTTTTAGCAGTTATATATGAAAACAGTAAAAGAATGATGTGATCATAGCCTATTCAAGACATTGAACCAACCCATGCCTAAAGGAGGTTCAACTCTTGACCTAGGACTCAAGCCCCTAAAGACAAGACCTAACCTAGCCGACCACTAATTTGATCTTCAAGGTTGGCTCCAAGGTCCTTCTCACCATGGTTTAGCTCTCAAACCCTAGAGGTGTCCCTCATGGGTTCGGCCAATGCCATGGGTCTTTCTCCATAGATGATGCGCCACCATGCAAGGAGCCAAGATGGCTAGCTCTCAAACCCTAGGGTTCGGCCATGCCATCTTGCGCCACTCCTCCATGCGCCATCAAGCATGCATGCGCCAGGGTTCCATGTGGTTGCGCCCTAATCTTCTTCTTCTTGTTACAAAAATAAAAGAAAAGAAAAGCAGCACGCAGGCCTCACAAAGATACATCATACATCACAGGCATGCAAAGGGGCTTGACTCATGATCACAACATTATGCACAAGCAAGGTATCTACACATGCAGTTCTACATGCTCATGAAAAACATAAAATCTAAAATTTTAATTTTTCATAAAATTAGTCTCTTTTCCTCATCTTCTTTTCACAAATCTCTTGGTTATTTGCAGTTAATTTTCATGATGATTTCAAAGATCCTCTCAGCTAGTAATTTTGTCAGATCAAGAGACCCGACTAGTCCGAAGACACAATGTCCGTCCTACTTGACAAAACCACGTCCGCCTTTGATCCTTAAATCACACAAGAAAAATAACCCAAAAATCCAAAAGAGATTGAAAAGATGATAGAAACAAGAAACCCTAATTTTTCCTACTTTAGAAAAATCGTTTGCCATGTGATCATGCAATTTGCAAAAATTCAGATGTGGTATATGAGCATGGAAAAGCATGAAAATACATCGTTCGAGTCTCGCAAGTCCCTCTGATACCATTGTTAGGAAACCCCGGGGATATTTTACAAATTTTTCAAAAACAAATACAATTCACAGCGGAATAATATCCCCAAAACAGGCCGGTCCCAAAAACCCAATGAAGATCGCATGCAAGAGAGTCGACACGATGAGATAGAAAATACCTTAAAGCAAGATGAGGCTAATGTCGAGGTAGGCGCCCAAGCGTGCGCCCTCTGCAGTCTTACACACATGGATGCCTCGAGTCCTCTTCTTCCACGCCCGGTGCTAGCCTCAGGAAGAAGATCCAAGCCTTAGGGAGGCCTCCACTTCACTTGCGCCACCTTCTAGAGAAGTTGCACCAAGGAGGAGGAGGGAAGAAGATAAGCCGCCAAGCTCCAATGCTCCAAACGCCAAGAGGAAAGGAGGAAGGTTTCTTGCGGCTAGGGTATGGAAGATGTTCGCCCAAGTTCACCTTGCTCTCGCCCCTTCTATTGTTCACGCCTTCAAGTAACTCATATTTTCAAGAGGGGCAACTAGGGGTTATATTTATTGCAAGGAGAGGCCATTAGGGATGGCTATGATCAAGCCAAGTGGGCGGCTTGGAGAAGAAGTAGGAAATAGAATTATTTTAATAATTAATCAAGTCCTATTCCAATTAGGAGTCTAATTAATTATTTAAATAATCAAGTCCTAATCCAATTAGGACTCTAATTAATTATTTAAATAATCATCCCTATTAAATAGGACTCTAATTAATTAATTAATTAATTAGCCCACAAATGATTAAATCAACTTAGATTAACCATATGTGTCATAGGCGCCAACCCTAGTCTAACCAGGGTTAAACATGCGCCTACACATTCTTCTCCTTAAGCCCACATAACTTATTAATAAGCCCAATTATAGAATGGGCCTAGCCCAAGGTCCATTATGCATGTCAATCAACCCATTGGATCTAATCCAATTTAACTCAAGGTCAAACTAGGTTAACCATGGTTAGTTTGGTCAATATGCCAAAAATGGAAGTTGGCCCTAATAAGTTTCTTCCATCTCATCAGGCCCATCGGCGCTGATGAAATCTCCCAAATAGATCTGAGTCATCCAATAACTCGATCATAAGGCTTCTCGATCCATACGAGAACTCGAGTATCAAGGTGTGCGACCCTATAGGTTCCTCTGACGTTGGCAGTGCTGACCTAAGGTCACCACAAGCAGTGAGTGGCACCTAGCAGTGCATCGCTGCTACCCAAGTCATCGGAATGGATATCGATATCGATATCCCCATCATCGCAATCAGGTACAGATGCATTACAATCTCTTTGCCGAACTGATATCTGATTGGACAAGTGTGTCACCACTTATTTTTATCCAATCTCATGGTTATGACTAAATCAGGTCTCACCTGGGTATGGCCATACACTTTTAGTCATAGAACCATAGAGGAGCTCCATGGATATCATGCTTCCCTTAGGAAGGGGCAAATCCTATGTCTGTCTATTGATCTTCTCCTATGGGTCATGACATGCTCAATGACAACCGTTATTACCCCCCAACTATGGTGAGGTGTTAGGTTGTATCAAAGCATGTCCCTAACCATATAGAATGGCCAATGACCTCAAGTCAAGGGATCAATGCATCTCCTATCACTTGTGAGGATAACTCGTGACACCAAGTCATTGCCTCATAGCGGGTCGGTCCAGTATTTCCACCACTGATATACCCATATGTCTATGTTAGCACCTCATGCATAACTAGCTCATATACCAGTCTCACAAGTACTAGAGTTGTCCCATATCCACTCTGGTACATCGATTGGGGACGATCATTTGAGCACAGATCCAATCTATCTCCAAGGACATTATCATGTAAGTACATAATCGCAGATGTAGACAAACATTGATAATGACAATGCTAGAATGATATATATAAATATCAAAGTCAAGTAGTACAATAATGGACCAAAACTAGGTCCTAGGGCATATACACCAACAAAAACTTCCTGTATGCTCTACCCAAATCTTGATAGCCCCATGAGGTTATACTTGTTGCACAGTGAAGGATCTTGACCACCTTGTTCTTGACTTTCCATGAAATAATCTTAGCCTAGAGTTAAAGAGCAGAATCTATCACCTTCAAGAAATTCTTCTTTGTTAATGCATTGGTCGTGCCATTGCTTAGTGTGTTCTTTGTTCAGATCGGCGTTGACTATCATTTGATATGTAGAGTTGTTACCAAGAAACTCATGGAGAGGTTTGCTAGGAAGGCTCTCGTACTCAATCTTCTTTTCTTCTGTCTCTCCTAAGATCACTTTAGAAAGAGTTTCCAACTTTGAGGACTTGGACTCCACAACTGGGTGCGAGTCCAACAATAGTGAATATTCAATATTGTGGTCATCAATGTCTTGATCCTCAGCATCAAGCAAACATAGTTCTAGCGGGTCGATGTCTCTCTTGTACGGTTCAATGAGCTTCACATCTCTCTCTATCATATCAACATGGCAACATGTACCTACAAGAGAAGATCTCTTTAGAGAGTCTGATAAATTAAATTGTACAACATTCTCACCGATGTTTAAATCCAGTTTTCCATTTTTGAAAGCGACCACTGCACCAGCTGTGGCAAGGAATGGTCTCCCAAGAATAATAGGTAATCTGTCATCCTCATCAATCTCCAATACAACAAAATCTGTCAGAATAAAATAGTTGCCTACTTTGACAGGGACATACTCCACAATCCCAATAGCTCGGCGGATCGATCTATCAGCCAACTATAGTGAAATGGTAGTTGACTTCAAGTCTCCTAAATTCAGCTTCTTGTACAGGGACAGAGGTATCAAACTAACACTCGCCCCCAAGTCACAAAGGGCCCACTGGAATGTCATCTCCCCAATCTAGCAGGGTATGGAAAAACTGCCTGTGTCCTTGAGCTTTTGTGGGAGTTTATTCTGGATAATCGCACTGCACTCCTAAGTAAGTGCAATAGTCTCTTACTCCTCTAACTTCCTCTTATTGGACAAGATGTCCTTCAGAAATTTGGCATATGTAGGCATCTCTAACAATACATCAACAAAAGGCATGTTAATATAAAGTTTTTTCAGAACTTCAAGAAACTTACCAAATTGTTTGTCTAACTTGGCATTGACAAATCTCTATGGAAAAGGAATTGGAGGTTTGTATGCAGGTGGCTCAACATAAGGCCACTCCTCCTCAGTCTGTTCAAGTGTCACAGGAGTTGTCCCTTGGTTTTGATCTATGGTGTCAGGTATTGCATCTTCTCCTCTGTCATCAGTTGGCATTTTTTGGATCTTCTACTTGCTTACCACTTCTGGTTGAGATTGCATTGCAATACTCCCTTGGATTGACCTCTGGTTGGGATGGGAGCTTTCATGAAGGTCTAGTAGATGAGCTAGCTTACTGGGCTAGCTGAGTCTCCAACATCTTATTGTGGGCGGCTAAGGCATCTAACTTTGATGTCATTTGTTTCATGGTCTCATTCACTACTTCATTTTGTTTGATCTATGCCGCCACAAAAGCCTCAAGTAGAGACTCAAGATTTGACTTTGGTGGTGGAGTGTAAGTCCTGGCTTGGAACCCTGAAAATTGCCTGTAATTTGCCTGTGGTGGTTGTGCCGGTTGTTGTTGCACTGGTTGGGTAGTCTGGTATGAAAAGTTCGGGTGGTTGCAGCATCCTTGGTTATATGTCTTGGAATATAGGTTATTCATCGGGTTAATGTTTCCAACTGTATTCATGTGTTCAGAATGATTCAGGACCAACTGACCAATCCCTAGCTAGCAATCTGCACCTGCATGGCCTACAACCCCACATAACTCACAAGATATAGAATTAGCATCAACGGAGTTAATTGGAAAAGAATTCAACCTCTTGGTTAAAGAATCTACGTTACGGTTAATGAAGTCAAGACTTCCACTTCATAATTACTTGATGATCTGGAAGGCATACCTCTTTCTGATGACCATTGGTGGTGGTTCATCGCCATATCTTCTAAGAGGTTCATGGCGTCTTCAACTCTTTGATTCATCAAGGCTCCCCTAGCTGCAGCATTAACAATGAGCCTTGTATTATAATTCAGTGCATTGTAAAATGTATGGATTAACACCCAAGTCACTATGCCGTGGTGCGGGCACATTCTTCATAATTCTTTAAATCTTTCCCAAGCCTCATACAAAGACTCTCCATCCTTCTGCATAAAATTAGTTATTTGGTTTCTCAGTTGTATTGTCTTGGATGGAGGGAAATATTTGGAGAGAAAGGCCTGTGATAGTTCCGTCCATGTTCTTATTGAAGTTGGTGGGATCGTGTGAAGCCAAGCTTTCGCCCTGTCCTTCAAAGAGAATGGAAAAAGTCTTAGCCTGATTGCATCTGCAGAAACACCATTAATCTTCAAAGTATCACAATATTATAAAAATATGGCTAAATGCATGTTGGGGTCCTCAAGAGGGAAACCACCAAATTGGTTCAGTTGAACCATAGAAAGTAGTGCAGGTTTAATTTTGAAGTTATTGGCCTCTACTGTAGGCCTTGCAATTCCATATTGTAATCCATGAGTATAAGGTGCATCATAATCTCTCAATGTCATGTTATGGTTGTTCAGTACAGGTTGGGGTGCTTGATCATTGTCCATGTCATGCTGAAGGTGCTCCATCTGTTTTTGGTCCTCTTTTTGCTGAGTCTGCTTAAGCTTTCTCCTTTGTCTGAATGTTCGTTCAATCTCAAGATTGATTTCAAAGAGTTCACCTGCCCTGGAACTTCTTTGCATAAAAATATGTTAGATACAATTAAGAAGTTCAAAAGCAAGTGATGAGCAAAAAGCAATAGAGAGCAGCAGTTAAGAAAAAAAAACTAACTAAAGCTTAGTCTACTAGTCCTTAGAAATATACTAATATTAACCGTTATTCACTGGCAACGACGCCAAAAACTTGACACGTCCCGCAAGTGCACGGTTATATTGAAGTAATATAAAAGATTGTCGAATCTCACAGGGAACAAGGTTAAGTACCAGAAAATCTAACTCTTGATAGCTAAGCGAATCGAAAGAGGGTTTTGAGAACTTAGATCGAAAATGAGAAATCGAAGCAACAACGGTAGAGAATAAATATGAGAGAGAGATCAGGGCTATGGTTTCCACCACGCTGATGATCTTAATTGTGTTTAAAAATATCAGTTATCTGAATTTATGATTTTGCACAAGGAATCTATCCCTAGGGTACAAGGTGCCCTCTCTCAAGTGTACACCCCGGTGTTTGTCTAAGACGATCTCCTACTCTCGCGGTGGATCATTTTAGGCAAACCCAATGAGTTCTATAGAAGATTATGAACCCCTCGAGCGAAAACCAAGCACTCTCGTGTCGAGGTTCCGCAAGTTTTACTAAAAAGATCCGCCCTTACGATTCTCCTCTCGGTATGAATCGTAACGGCTAAAATATGAAAATACTTCGCCAAAGTAAAATCATGAGATTTGCACATCAAAGTAAAATATGCTCACAATATAATCCAAATAACAGAATTAGAACAAGGATTGCAATTAAGAATCGTCAACGGGCTTCAACCGAGCCCCGAAAAGAGGGTTTACTCTATAGAATTCATGAAAACTCACAAGAATCTCTCTAAAATGTTAGGAAAATGGTTGAAAAGCATTCTAGAGAGCAAGGAGAGGATAAACCGAATAAGATCCCCAAAAATTGTGAATATCTGATGCTCCAATCTCACAAAATCGCCCCGAAAATGTGTTGTCACCACTTCCATCCGCCCTAGCCTCTTCAAGCGCCAATTTCTCCCCGATTAGGTCATAAAAATTAGGGCTTTTATATCCCTTGTGTTCTCCTTCGAATAAGCTTTCCAAAAAGTCCTCATTTGCCAAATTTGGACATCAAACGGGGTCAAAATTGCCAAAAATCCGAGTAAGTGTCGGGATGCCTGGTAGAAATCACGGGTGAACCCCATGGGGTTCACCTGGTCGTGAAGCTCCCTGGACTGTTTTGGCTGAAAGAAGCACGGCTGAACCCCGCCGGATTCACCTGCCTGTGATGTCTTCTGGTTGACTTTGAGTGCTGCGCAGCAGAGAGAATTACGGGTGAAGCCCGCTGGGTTCACCTGCCCGTGATTCCTTCTGTGAGTATCCTTCTGTCTGGCGAAAGCACCGGTGAACCCCGTGGGGATCACCTGGCCGTATTTTTGCAGGCTAACTCCAATTGAGCCCAAATTTGATGTGTAGCTTTGTTTCCACATGAGGAATAACCCCGTGCCCTTAAAATCCCCGAAAGACATCAAAATTGGATGATTTTGCCTGAAATTCCACAAATGCAAAGACAGGTGAAGATTTTGAAGCAATTAAGCAAATAAGTCTAAAAAGAGTATAAAAACATTAAAATAAGTCTGAATTTGAGATGAAATATGACTAGAAATTACTGTTAAAATGTAAGGCATCACCTATCATGTTAGATTTATTTCTTCAATGCATATCTATCTTTTGAAATTTGACATTGGTTTATGCATGAAATTTTGGGTAGATGTGTTATTTGAGGAATAAGATCTAAAGGTCAAACTACTCCTTTATCAAAATGAGCATATGGGTATGATTACTGAATTGATATCAATTGATCAACCTAGTAGATGTTTACTCTATTTTGCTATTTGTTGGGAAGGAAGAATCCAAGATCCATAAAAATAGTGAGAGACTCCCCTACTTGGAACTATGTAAATTTGATAGTGGTACCTAAGACATGGGTTGAAGTCTATGTCTAAAAGATAATGAGAGAGAAAAAGAATAAGACTCCTCTACTTGGCACTATGCAAAATTGATAGTGGTACCGAAGATAAAAGTTGAAGTCAAAAAAAAAAGTGTGTATCTAATTTGGTACATGCCATCTGTGCAAAAACAACAACAAAAAAGAATAAAAAAATGTGTGGAAAAAGATCTTGGAAACCTAATTCCTATAAACAAAAGTATGATAGATTTGAACTGAAAATTGGGTGCAATCATGAGATTGAAAATTCTATTTGTTATACAAGTTGCAGAGTTTTATTTGATTGAGATGTAGATCTAGAGGGTTGAGTTCTAAGAATGATATGTTTATTTGAAGTTTTGTGAAACAATTGATGGAATTTTTCATTGATGATTGTATTTTAGAAATTTATTGAGCATGAAAAAGTTTATCTTTTAATCAATTTTTGATTTTTGCTTGGGACAAGCAAAGTTTGAGCCTTATGTATTTTGATGACACCAAAATATATAGTATATTTTGTATCATTTTATATATCTTTTTATGCTAAATTGAAGCTCTTTTGGTAATTTTTGTGCCAAATTTATCAAATATTGCAAAATCTACTTCTATTTTGGTTTTTGATGATTTACAGTAAAAAGCACTATTTTTAGGCGTTTTCAAGCAAAATCAAATACATGGAAGAGTTACCATCATCAATAAGAGGATACATGACAAATTTCAAGCAAAATGGAGCCACGAACCAAAATACGGCAGGGCCGTAATCTATATTACGGTACTGTATTTTCGTATGCTACCATAATATCAGAGCACTACCGTATTTTGGCTAATTTTTCATCAGAAGATTTTATGAAAATTACAGCACTGCCGTAAGAATTTACACAGTACCGTAATTTGGAGCGCTTTTAACCCAGAGATATTTGCTGATTTTACGGCACTGTCGTAATAATTTACACGTGCCGTAATTTCCAGACAATTCCGACGAGAGAATTCAGACGATTTTACGGCACTACCGTAATCTGCTTTACGGTGCCGTAATTGCCAGAGATTTTGATTAGAGAACGCGACTGAAATTACGGCAGTGTCGTAACATAAAACACGGTCGTAATTCTATTTTTGAACGCGACTTCCACGGTCAAATTTGAAGCCCAATTTTTGCGAAGATGATTGTGGATGATCTAGGCGTTTAAATTCAAAGCCGTGAGAAGAAGGAGGAGAGCCTTCGAAGAGGAGAAGACGACAAGGGCGAAAGCCTTAATTTTCATCCACCATACGGAGAGAAATCAAGTTCCACACCACCACCAAGGGTTTTACCGCCGTGAAGCACACAGTGAATCTCCAGCCTTAAAATTTGAGGGGAAGCTACGCCTAGAGGAGGAGAACACTTGCTAGAAGTTTCAGAGCGAAAGGATATCAATCGGAGGAGAAATCAAAGAAAGAGGAGGCGCCGACACTATTCACAGCACCCCCTTGTGCAAATTTCGACTGTAATTTAAATTACAGCCGTGGTGTGTTTTCTTAAACTCTCTTTTCTCTTTGATTTTTGATCTTTTGAAACTATGGATTATTGTAACTCCTTCACTATGCTAGCTTAAACTTTTATGGGACAAGGGGGAGTAATTTCCCTTGATTTTTAATGACTAGATGACTTTTATTTCATTAAGATAGTTTTATCATGATAATTCTGCTTTTGTGATGACTTGTCTTTAATTATCCATAGTTCATATTATCATGCATGTTTTAGAATTTTTCAAAATAGACTAAAAGGTTGATTGTGAAATTTGGAACCCTAGAAATCATTGAGTTTGGAACACATCATAAGAAATTAGGTTTTTTCATTGAATTCTGGTTTTTAGTGATTTTATTGCCATGTTTGATAAATTGAATCTAGGATGAGTTATTGTGTTAGACTTGATTTGATCTTGCATGAAAGTGAGGATCGAGTCATCGGAGAAGCTTAAGTAGAACTTGTGTTGAGACTCAGATGCACGAAAGTGATCATTGAGATTCCACTTGAGATAATCAACATAGAATTCAGATGCACGAAAGTGATCCTTGAGTTCTTTGTTGATGGTTTACTTATTTTCAGCGTTGGGATAGATCTTGCGCGAAAGCGAGGATTGGTCCCTGCATGATTGTCTGCACGAAAGTGAGACAATGCCTTTATCAAGTAAATTACATCTTTATCATGATGAAATTAGATTGATGACCTTTTATTTAAATCTACTCATTGGAATTAAGGAGGATGAAACCCTAGTCCCAATGTTTCTCTCTGAATATCTCTTTAGCATATTGTCTGCATAGTTACTTCTATCAAATTCGGTTCGTTTAGCTAGTGAGAAAATAATTATTTGGTACTTAACAATAAGGTCTCTATAGTTCGATATCTTTCTTTATTACTTTGAGTATCCGTGCACTTATGGACTACAACAGAAGATGATTGTCCGACGAGGGGACATCTACCACCTGACATTCGCCGATACCATGTTCACCATGGCCTTGCCAAACTCTGCCCGCAATGATATCCGAGATAGCGCCAACTAGCACCTTCACCCAGAGCCTACGCCCCAGTGAACCACACTGTACCACTTCACGTTGATCCAGGATCCTCCATTAGCGACCAGCCTCGGACAGCAGCCCGGCCTTCTACCAACGACATGCTCCTCCTCATTCACTAGGAACAACTGAGTCAGGGAAAGCAGCTAGCTCGTCTGACTGAAATGGTAAAATCCATTGAGCTATTCCTGGACTACAACATATCAGAACCACCGCCGAGCAAAGAAGATGAAGAAGATGATACCATTCATGATTCAGACTCCTCGGACACCGTTGATGATGACGATGACCACGCTGAGGAGTAGAGCTGCACCTTTGTAAGTCTTCCCCCACTCTTTCGGTACTTATCTATACTCTATGCATCGAGGACGATACAAACTTTTGCTTTGGGGGAGATTTACTTCTTTTGAAACCTTCATGACTTTCATTACACATTATGATACCATAGGGTCATCGTAATGAACTTTGTTGTTGCCTTGTTGTACTGATGTATGTTGTGTTTCAAACTTTACTCACTTTAACTGATGTAGGCTTGGTTGGTAAACGCTTTCATGATGTACTTTTATGATGTGATACACTTTTATGATAATTTTACACATTGCCTGGATGCTTTCATGATATCTTTACACTTTTATGGGTCATAATTTCAGTCAATTTTTGACCCGAAAGATTTGTAGAAATTACGGCACTACCGTTATGCATATTACAAGCCGTAATTCTGGTCGATTTTTGTATAGAAGAACTCTGTAGTTATTACGGTACTGCCGTAATGAATTACACAGCCGTAATTATAACCCGGACGGCTGATTTTCCCGGACTTATTAAAGCCTGATTGTTGCGCGAATGATTGCGAACGATCTAGATCATCAATTGGAGATCTATAAAAAAGAGAAATACTCATCAGACTTAGAAGAGGAGACAGACACGAAAAACCCCAATTTTGATCAATGTTCGAGAGAGAAATCGCGATCTTCACCACCGCCCTAGGTTTCACCGCTGCGAAGTGTACAGTGCATCTCCGGCCGTGAAATTTGAAGGGAAGCTGCGCCTAGAGGAAGAGAACATACCCCAGAAGTTTCAGAGCGAAAGGAGATCGATCGGAGGAGAAATCGACAAAAGAGGCATCTCTGCCACTATTCATCACATGAAATTATGGCTGTAATTTTTATTACAGGCGTGTTGTTAGTAGATTTTCTCTTTCCCTTTGATTTATAATCCTTTGAAACTATGGTTTATTGTAATTCTTCGACTATGCTAGCTTAAACACTTTTTGGGACATAAGGGTGTAATCCCCTTATTTTCAAATGACTAGATAATTTTTATTTCGTCATGATAATCTTATTATGATAATTCTACTTATGTGATGATTGCCTTTAGTTCTTTCTGCTTTCATATTATCAGCATGTTTTGGAGTTTTTGTGATATGGACCGAAAGGTGACTTGCGAGAACTTGGAACCCTAGAATCATGATTTAGGAACTCATCGTAAAAAATTAGGTTTATTCTTATTTCTAGATTTTAGAAGTTTAATGCTTTGTTGATAATCTGATCTAGGAAGAATTATTAAAATAAACATGATGATACTGCAAGAAATTAAGTATCGGATCATTGGAGAACCCTTAGTAGAACCTGTGAAAATTAAAGTATGAAAGTATTTAGTTTTCACTAGAGATGTTTGACTTAGAATTTGGATGCACGAAAGTGATCTTTGAGTTCTTTGTCAATGATTTACTTATCCTTAGCATTGAATAAATCTTGTGCGAAAGTGAGGATTGGTTATTTGTAAATTGTCTGCGTGAAAGCGAGATGATTTCTTTATAAAGTAAATTATATCTTTATCATAATAAAAATAAACTAACGAGCACTTATTTGGATCTAGTCATAGAAATTATGGTGGATGAAACCCTAGTCCCAGTTTCTCTCTCTGACTTTTTTGTGTAATTTCTGAAAGTTTGCTTTCATCTTATTCGATTGCCTAGCTAGTGAGAAATCGATTATTTTGTACTTGACAAACAAGGTCTCTGTGGTTCGATGTCTTTATTATTACTTCAAGTATCCGTGCACTTGCGAACACAAAAAGTTTTTAGCGCCGTTGCCAGGGACCTTGGTTTTTATCAATATTGAAGATATTGATAGTATTGCTAGACTAGGTTTTATTTTCTGTTCTTTTCTGCTTATTTTGAGTTTACTTGATCTATTTACTTTTGCGTGCACAGGAATCTTAGATCAGGACCTCTGGTTCCTTTAGATCCTGAGATAAACAAAACTCTTAGACTACGTAGGAAACTTAGATTTGAAAAGAGACAAGAAGAAGTAGTCATGGCAGAAAGGAGATCACTTAGGGACTATGCAGCCCCTAATCTGCAGGAGATATACTCTAGCATTGCTAAACCGGTTATTGAGGCTAACAATTTTGAGATCAAGCGTGCTTTCTTATCTATGATCCAGCAAAATCAGTTTGTAGGATCTCCACTTGAAGATCCTAATCAACATCTTGCTTTATTTCTTGAATTATGTGATACAATTAAAATTAATAGTGTTTCTAACGATGCATTGAAACTGAGATTGTTTCCTTTTTCTCTTAGGGACTACGCACGTTCATGGCTTCAAGCTCAACCTACCAGTACCTTCACCACATGGGAACAACTATCTAATGCTTTCTTGATGAAGTACTTTCCACCTAGCAAGACCATCCAGTTAAGAAACCAGATTACAAGCTTTGCACAGCGGGATGGCGAGTCTTTTAGCGAGGCATGGGAGCATTTTAATGATTTACAACGGAAGTGTCCTCACCATGGCCTTGAAAATTGGGTTTTAATACATATTTTTTACAATGGTTTACTGTATAATACTCGTCTGACTGTTGATGCTGCTGCAGGAGGAGCCCTCATGAGCAGAACCATTGAGGATGCTTTCAAGTTGTTGGAGGAGATGACTTTGAATCACAACCGGTGGACTACAGAGAGAGGAATGTTGTATCGACCTTCTCAAGGTAAGAACGAAAGTGATGGTTGGCGCACCTTGGTAGAAAAGGTAGATTCTTTTTGTAACAGATTTGATTCTTCTCAAATGCAAACTGTTGTAGTTTCATCTTCTGTTGTGTGTGATATTTGTGGTAATAATGGTCATTATTCTGAAGAGTGTAAAGTCATTGCTAATCAGGGTACTGAACAAGTTAATGTTCTGGGGGGGGGATATAATAGAAATAGAAACAATGATCCCTACTCTAGTACATATAACCCTGGAAGGAGGAACCACCCCAATTTATCTTGGAAAAGTAATAATCATGTAGGGGGACAAACTAAGAATAGAGGATATCAGCAGAGAAATCAAAATCAAAACCAACCCCAAAATTCTAGTGTAGAGTCCATGCTTGAAAAATTTATGGCTAGTCAAAATCAGTTTATGACAAATCAAAATAAGGAAATTGAAGATCTTAAGGGATTGGTTAGCCAACTTGCTTCTCAAGTAGGATCTTTAGCAGCCCATAATAAAATTCTAGAGAACCAGATAGCACAACAAGCTAGCACATCTTACAGAACCCCAGGGAAATTACCTGCTAAACCTGAATTAAACTCTAGGGAACATTGTAATGCTATAACAACTAGGAGTGGTAAACAATTGGATGAACCAAGGGGTAGATTAGATGATAATGAGGAAGAGCCCAACATAGAACATAGCATTGAAGCGGGCTTAGAAACACAACCTGCTCATGTCTAGTCCCATGGTAGTTTGCCACCTCATAAGGGTGATGAACCTAAAGGTGATGAGCCATATCAGATTGTTGTTTCTAAACCTAATTCTCCTGCACCTTATAGGCCACCTATACCTTTTTCCCAAAGATTAGTTCAAGCAAAACTAGATAAGCAATTTGGGAAATTTCTTGAAGTCTTGAAAAAGCTTTATATTAATATTCCATTCACTGAAGTTTTATCTCAAATGCCCACATATGCTAAATTTTTTAAAGGAATTTTGTCAAATAAGAGAAAGATAGAGGACTATGGTACTGTGGCTTTAACTGAAGAATGTAGTGCTATTATCAAGAACAAGTTACCACCGAAATTAAAGGATCTAGGTAGTTTCTCTATTCCTTGTTCTATTGGGAGTATGGCTTTTGACCGAGCCTTATGTGATTTGGGTGCTAGTGTAAGTCTAATGCCATTATCTATTTGCAGAAAATTGGACATGGGAGAGCTTAAACCAACTTCAATATCTTTACAGCTTGCTGATAGCTCGATAAAGTATCCTGTTGGAATCTTAGAGAATGTCCCAATCCAAGTAGGTAAGTATTTTATTCTAGCAGATTTTGTAGTTCTTGAGATGGAGGAAAGTTATAAGAATCCAATTATACTTGGTAGACCCTTTTTGGCCACAGTGGGAGCGGTCATAGATGTTAGGAAAGGAAAACTCACGTTTGATATTTGTGAAAATATAATTGAGTTTGATTTAACAAATTCATTGAAAAAAGCATCATATTCAGGATCATGTTGTAGTATTGATTTAATTGATAATGTTGTTAGTGACGTGCACAATTTGTTTGATGAATCGTCTAATATTGAGAATGACACTTTTTCTGAGTGTGTAAATAGAGGATTTCAGGAGAAAACTGAATCAATTTCTGAAAAGAGAAAGAAGAAAAGACAAAGAAGAAAAGGAAGATCGAAATTGCTTGATAAAGGAAGAAAGATCTTAGGTAAAGTTGGACACTATTTCTTGAATGAGCCTTATGTACCTAGAAGTGGTGAACAAAACAAAGAGAAATTAGGATAGCGACTGAAGGCATCACCATGATCAAATCCGAGTGTAGAACGGTCAAACTAACGACCTTTAAATTAGCGCTTCTTGGGAGGCAACCCAAACACTCTTACTTAGCTTAGTTTCTTTTATTTTAGTTTATTTTTAGAGTTAATTTTTCTTCTCTTTTTGCAAGTAAAATCGAGTTTGATCCAAAAATACGGCACCACCGTAATGGAAATTACGGGCTATAATTTCGGTCCATTTTTTACCAGAAAGTTTTGAGGCCATTACGGCAGTACTGTAAGTAACATTACGTGTTGTATTTTCACTTCAAAATTTTCCTGAGAGTTTTATTGCTTTTACGGCACTACCGTAATGGTTTACATGGGCCGTATTTTCATGTGATTTTGGATCCGAGAATTTTCGTAATTTGGCTCATATTACGGTAGTACCGTAATCAATTTTACATGCTATATTTTGTGTATTAAAAAAAAATTTGCTCATTTTTACGTTACTGCCATAACTGATTTTATGGTGCCGTAATTACGGCTGATTTTTGACCCGAGAGATTTGAAGGTTTTACGGTAGTACCGTAATCATTTATACGGTACAGTATAGAATATTACGACCTGTGTTTTTTGAACTGAGCACATTACGGCACTGCCGTAATGCAAATTACAGCCGTAATTCTATTTGGCCCACGCGATTTTTGTGCCATTTTTAGGGTTTTCTGTACCATGTTTTTGGGATTTCACTCGTTCTTTCACGCCGACCACGAGCTTCCGACCTTCCCTTGCCTTCAGAGCTTGCCGGCGACCAATCCCGTTTAGCTCCGACTGCCGATTTGGTATTATCTTGCTCGATCTTTTCTTTATGGCGAGTGTTTGCGAGATTTCCGCCCCTTTCCTTGTCTCCTTCTGATTCTTGGTCGATTTCCAAAATATTTGCTTTCATTTGTTCTTTAGATGATAGGCGACTCTTCCTAGTTCATTTCTAGAAATTTTTGACTACTTTTGGAGTGATTTTGAGCTTTGAATGAGCTTAATCAGCTGTTTTTTTAGCATGTTCTTATGCCCTCACTTCTTCTAGTGATAATCTTTGGGTTTAAGCTTGGATTTAGCTAATTCTTGTTTCTATGATGCTTGCTAAGTAAAGATCTTCATACTTAGGGAAATTGAAAGAGTAATTGCAATTAGAACTCGATTTTGTTATATTGTGTTCAAATTTCAAGATGCAGCCGCCGAGGACACAGAGGAGATTGGATCTGATGCTGATGAGTAGAGTTTTGTGAGTATTCCTTTTCCTTACTTCTTTGCATTCCATTTTCCTATCTCATTGATGTTTCATGTTTTTATAGGGAAGGATGACTCTTCCAAACCTTTGTTTCCGCCAACGCTATCTTGCCTTATTTTTACTTGACTTTATCATGATTCGATTTGGTTGTATAACTATAATTCTGAATTTGTTCGGATATTGATTCGATTGGGTTGTATTGATATATTCTGAGCTTGAATTTCTGATATTGATTCGATTGGGTTGTATAATGATTGATATTATGTTGATAGTGAGCACCTTGTGGGTGCATACTGATGCATGATGGATTGTATGAATTTATTTCTGAATGAATATATGCAAAATTTTCTCCTGTTATGGTTTTATGATGTAATGTTGTAGTGGTCTATTTCTGAAAATTCTGTTAATAGTATGATTTTCTTGATGATAAATTTGTCAAATGCTTGTGATTAGGGATAGACCCATTGTGTTGAATTTATTTCTCTAATATATATCTTCCTATTGGAATTTTTCATTGATTGATGAATGAAATTTTAGGTAGACATGTTATTTGTTGAACTTGATTTAGAAAGTGAAGCTACTTCTTTAAATAAAATTAGCATATGAGTATGATTTTGAATTGATATTTATTGATTAATATAGTTAATGTTCATCCTATTTACTATTTGTTGGGAAGAAAGATTCCATGATCTATATAAGAGTGAGTGATGACTCTCTTACTTGGCACTGCGCAAAATTGGCAGTGGTACCAAAGACATGGGTCAAAGCCAAAATAAAAAATGATGAGAGAAAAAAATTCAAGAGAATGACTCCTCGTCTTAGCACCGTGTTGATTTATGGAGGTACCTAAGTTAAGAGTTGAAGTCCAAAAAAGAAAAAGAAGGTATCTATGTGGGTACATATCATGGAGAGAAATCGTTTCACATTAACTCCGCTATCTTGTGTAAGATTCTTCCTACTTAAAAGATATGAGTTCTATTACATTGATTATGTGATCAGTGTACTCTAACTTCATCACCAGAAAAAATGTGCTAATAGAATTAGAGAATGTGGACGATACATAAAAGGGAGGAACTAAAAAATTTTGAGTGGAAAAAGATCTTGGAATCCTACTCCTGTAAACAAAAGTATGGTAGATTCGAACTAAAACTAGATGAAATCTTGAGATTGAAATTCTACTTATTATACAAGTTGCGAAATTTTATTTGATTAAGTTGTGGATCTTGAGGATTGAATTCAGAAGATGATATGTTTATTTGAAATTTTATGAAGCAATTGGTGAATTTTCCATTGGCAATTATATTTTAGAAATTTATTACTCGTAAGAAAGTTTATTCCTTTGATCAGTTTTTTATTTTGCTTGAGGACAAGCAAAGTTTGAGCCAT
Source organism: Costus lasius (assembly GCA_027563935.2). NCBI lineage: Eukaryota > Viridiplantae > Streptophyta > Magnoliopsida > Zingiberales > Costaceae > Costus > Costus lasius. The sequence continues at coordinate 87,337,191 of CM050451.1, forward strand.
ATGTATTTGATAACACGAAAATTCATAGTATATTTTGTGTTATTTTATAGGTCTTTTTGTGTCACATTCATGCTCTTTTGCTTATTTTTATGCTTTTTTATCAAATATTGCGGAAACTACACCTTTTTGTGTTTTTAATCATTTTCAGGTAAAAAGGTACTATTTTAAGGCGTTTTCAAGCAAATTCAGATGCATAGATGAATTCCCATCATCAGGAGAAGATTACATGTCAAATTGCACGAAGATCAGAGCTTCAGACCAAAATTACGGCAAGGCCATAATCTAAATTACGGAACCGTGGTTTTACTGAACCTACAAAATAAACCATGGCACTGCCATAATTTCTGAGCAATACCGTAATTTAGGTCCATTTCTGTACAGAAAGTTTTGTAGAGTTTACGGCACTGTCATAACCAATATTACGGGCCATAATTTCAATCGATTTCTAACCCGAAAGATTTGTAGAAATTACGGCACTGCCGTAATGCATATAACGGGCCGTAATTGTGGTCGATTTCTGTACAGAAGAACTCTGCAGTTATTACGGCACTGCCGTAACGAATTACACGGCCGTAATTATAACTCGGATGGCCGATTTTCCCGGACTTATTGAAGCCCGATTCTTGCACGAGTGATTGCGGACGATCTTGACTATCAATTGGAGATCCGTAAAAAGGGAAATACTCATCAGACTTAGAAGAGGAGACACACATGAAAAGCCCCAATTTTAATCAACGTTCGAGAGAGAAATCGTGATCTTCACTGCTGCCCTAGTTTTCGCTGCCGCGAAGTGTGCAGTGCATCTCCGGCCATGAAATTTGAAGGGAAGCTGCGCATAAAGAGAACATACCCTAGAAGTTTCAGAGCGAAAGGAGATCGATCGGAGGAGAAATCAACAAAGAGGCGTCGCCGCCACTGTTCATCACACAAAATTACAGCTGTAATTTTCATTACAGCTGTGTTGTTAGTAGATTTTCTCTTTCCCTTTGATTTCTAATCCTTTGGAACTATGGTTTATTGTAATTCTTCGACTATGCTAGCTTAAACACTTTTTGGGACATAGGGGTGTAATCCCCTTAATTTCAAATGACTAGATAATTTTTATTTCGTCAGGATAATCTTACTATGATAATTCTACTTATGTGATGATTGCCTTTAGTTCTTTCTAGTTTCATATTATCAGTATGTTTGGAGTTTTTCCGATATAGACTGAAAGGTGACTTGCGAGAACTTGGAACCCTAGAATCATGATTTAGCAACTCATCATAAGAAATTAGGTTTGTTCTTATTTCTAGATTTTAGTAGTTTATTGCTTTGTTGATAATCTGATCTAGGAAGAATTATTGAAATAAACATAATGATACTGTAAGAAATTAAGTATCGGATCGTTGGAGAACCTTAAGTAGAACTAGTGAAAATTAAAGTATGAAAGTATTTAGTTTTCACTTGAGATGACTGACTTAGAATTTGGATGCACGAAAGTGATCATTGAGTTCATTGTCAATGATTTACTTATCCTTAGCATTGAATAAATCCTGTGCAAAAATGAGAATTGGTTCTTTGTAAATTGTATGTGCGAAAGCGAGATGATTTCTTTATAAAGTAAATTATACCTTTATCATAAGAAGAATAAATTGACGAGCACTTATTTGGATCTAGTCATAGAAATTAAGGTGGATGAAACCCTAGTCCGAGTTTCTCTCTCTGACTTTTTCATGTAGTTTCTGATAGTTTACTTTCATCTTATTCGATTGCCTAACTAGTGAGAAATTGATTATTTGGTACTTGACAAACGAGGTCTCTATGGTTCGATATCTTTATTATTACTTCGAGTATTCGTGCACTTGCGGACACAACAGAGGATAGGCTTGAACGCTTTTATGATGTTTTAAACTTTGCTTGGATACTTTCATGATGTTTTTACACTATGTTAATAGGCTTGGTTGGCTTTTAAAACTATATCGCTTGTGATTATTTGAACATGCGACATTTTGGATGAATTTTTTTTTTTCAATTGTCGATTAAATTACCTCATTTTATGATAGATTTGTACTATTCCACTACTTTACGAGCATCTTTTGTGCTAAGCAACACATCTATTTACTTGATTACATACACACTAGACACTTAAAGATCGAATTTTGATAAGCTTTGCATCTAGGAAACATCTGTGTTTCAACATGAGTACTGTCTTTTTGGATAGATATAAACCAAACCACTTGACACACTTGCCCCTCTTGGTAACTCTCAGTATTAGTTTTGGTTCGTGCTCCTCTAACTTGGCACCGCGAACAAACATATATAAAAAAAAAAGAGAAGAAAAAGAGAAAACAAAGAAGAGAAAAGGCGGTGGTACCGAAGTTACGACTTGGCACTGCCCAGCAGGAAGAGAAAACAAAGAAAAAGAAAGAGCAGTGGTACCAAAGTTGTGACTTGGCACTACAAATCAAAAAGGAAAGAGAAAGCAGTGGTACCGAAGTTACGACTTGGCACTGCATAAAAAAAAGGAAGAAAAAATAGTGCGGTGGTACCGAAGTTATGAGCATTGACCTTTGCTATTACTTTGTGAAGTTCACCTCTTGGGTGCTGAAGTGGATTATTGACTCATGTGGTAGAGGAGTTTTTGCTATTGATATCCAACTTATCGTACGACTGTTATCCATAGATTTGACCTTGATGCTTTGCTTTACATCTTGACGTCTTTGAAGTCTACAATGATTTGTGCATCATGTAATTAGATTATGTCTTAGCATTTCTAGATTATTACGGAGTATAACTTTGGTTGAGCAACTAGCATTCTCATTATTTTTTATCATTTCTTTTTGCTTGAGGACAAGCAAAGATTCAAGTCTAGGGGAATTTGTTGACACATATTTATATAGCATTTTACGTGTGATTTTACTAACATAATCGTCTCCATTTCATAGTTTATGTCCAATTATTGCCTTAATTACTATACATCTATGGAATCTACACCTCTTTTGGCATTTTCACATTTTTCAGGTCAGAACGACCACAAAGAGCGTGGATTTTCGGACTTTTGAGATTAAATGAACCCCTCCTAAAAATTTTTGGATTTATTGGAGCCTCCGCTAAAAATCATGACCAAGTCACGATCAAAATCACGCCCGTGACTCGTCTCTTTGCCAAAAGCTGCAACTGACCAAATCTTGAGCGGGTCACGATTAGAATTACGCCCGTGATGGCGGACCCACCTATTTTGAAACTGCGATTTTTAACTACGGTTTCTCAACGTAACCTAAGGAAAGGAAGAAGGGCAACCAGGTCCTTTCTCCCCCATCGACCAAAGGCCCTAGAGCAGCTTTTGGAAGGAGAAATTGGCTAGAAGAATGATGATTGTGTGAAGGAGCAGAGTAGCAGCGTTTGCAGGATTTTACGGAAGAAGCAGCGAAGACTTTTCTCTCCTGGAAAACGGCAGCGGCTAAGGCAGATTTTACAGAGCCTCGGGAAGGGACAGTAGCCCACTAAGGAGAGGAATAAAAACCTTAGAGAGAGGATAGAGAGTGAAGGAGCGAAGGAGGAAGCGGCTGGAACCAAGAGAGGACAACAAGAAGACGCAATTGCTAAGGAGAGCTGCACAACCTGGGAAGATTGATATCTGCATTTGCGTAAGTGCCTCAAGGAGAAATCTGTAAGGAAAGGTCCCCAACCATACTCGATTTTGCAATGCTCCATGCTTAATCCTTGCAAAATATCATGTGATCTTGTCCTTTGAGTAGATTCTTGCATAAATATGGAAATGTATGCGCTATTGAAAATGATTACTAGTATATTTATGATGGATATTGTAGTCTAAAACCTTAAATCAGGATTGTTGGGAAACCCCGGGGACATTTTACAATTTTTAGAGTCATGGACAAACATTTTACGCAGCGAAAGAATGTCCCCGAAACAGGCTAGTCCCAAAAACCCAGTGAAGATCGCAAGTAAGGGAGTTGACACGATGAGTTAGGAAATACCTTAAGAGTAATGTAGAGTGATGCCGATGTAGGCGCCCAGATGTGCGCCCTCTGCAGTCTCACACACACGGATCTCTTGAGTTCTCTTCTTCCACGCCCGGTGCTAGCCTCGGGAAGAAGATCCAAGCCTTAGGGAGATGCTCTACTTCACTTGCGCCACCAAGAGAGATGATACGCCAAGAGAAGAAGAAAGACTTCCCAAACCGCCAAGCACTAAGGTTCCTTGCGCCAAGAGCAAAGGCTTGCGGTTAAGGAAGAAGGAAGATGTGCCCTTGCTCCTAGCACTCGCCCTCTTCTTGTGTTCACGCCTCCAAGGATTGATCACTCTTTGAGGGCTCGGCTAGGTGCTCTTTTATAGGGCAAGAGGCGATTTATGAAAGGCTAGGATGAAGACAAGTGGGCGGCTAGGATGAGAAGGTTTGAGACAAGGAAAGTCTCCAAGACATTTCCATAATTCTCATTCAACCATTCCTTTTAGAGCCCATGTCCTTCTATGTGCGCCAAGGCCTTGCCTTGTGCCCCAAGTAATGCCATAGAGGCATTCATACCATAAGGGATTAAGGGAGGAGGCGCCAATTGCTTCCTTATGAGGCAAATTGCGCCACTTCTCCCCATTATGCTCATAGGCGCCTAGGGGAGAAGATTTGTCCCCATTATACCCTTTTAGCCTTTCTTCTCTTCATGACAACTCATTATTGGGCCTCATTAGATAATGAGCTAGCCCAAACTTCATTACATGGGTTGATTAAGCACTTGGATCCAATCCAATGCAACCCTAATCCAAATGTGACCAACAATGGTCAAATACGGGTCAACCTGCCATAAATGAAGTTTGGCTCCAATAATATTCTTCCATCTCATCAGGCCCATTGGCGCTGATGAAATCTCCCAATTAGATCCGAGTTATCCAATAACTCGATCATAAGGCTTCCCGATCAATACGAGAACTTAAGTATCAAGGTGTGCGACCCTGTAGGTTCCTCTGACGCTGGCAGTGCTGACCAAAGGTCATCACAAACAGTGAGTGGCACCTAGCACTGCATCGCTGCTACCCAGGTCATTGGAATGGATATCGACATCGACATCCCAATCATCGCAACTAGGTATAGATGCATTACAGTCTCTTTGCCGAACTGATATCCGATTGGACAAGTGTGTCACCACTTGTTTTCATCCAATCACATGGTTATGACTAAATCAGGTTCTTACCTAGGTATGGCCATACACTTTCAGTCATAGAACCATAGAGGAGCTCCATGGATATCATGCTTCCCTAGGGAAGGGGCAAATCCTATGTTTGTCCATTGATCTTCTCATATGGGTCGTGACATGCTCAATGACAACCGTTATAACCTCCCAGCTACGGCAAGGTGTTAGGTTGTATCAAAGCAAGTCCCTAACCATATAGAATGATCAATGACCTCAAGTCAAGGGATCAATGCATCTCCTGTCACTTATGAGGATAACTCATGACAGCAAGTCATAGCCTCATAGCGGGTCTATCCAGTATATCCTCCAATGATATACCCATGTGTCTGCGTTAGCACCACGTGCCTAACCAGCCCACATACCAGTCTCACAAGTACCAGAGCTGTCCCATATCCACTCAGGTACATCGACTGGGGATGATTATTTGAGCACAGATCCAATCTGTCTCCAGGGACATTATCATGTAAGTACACAATCGCAGGTGTAGACAAACAATGATAACGACAATGCCAGAATGATATATAAATATCAATGTCAAGTAGTACATAAGTTGACTAAAACTAGGTCCTAGGGCATATACACCAACAAGGATTTGGGGGAACCCTTTGACGATTTTATGATTGTAATAGTCTTGCTCCAAATGTTTTGAATCCTTGCTTAACCCTTATTGTGCACTTTGACTGCGTGACCTGGTAAGGGAGCGCTTGAGCCTACATTCTCTCAGGCGAGGTTTGTAAATCAAGAAATCTTGTGGAAACCCAATGATGAACTATACTTGCCTAGTGTGATTGTCAGGATATTAGGTGTGTCGGGTAGGCCAAAAGATCGTCCACACATCGGAACCATTCGGGTTAAGGGTTTATCTAATCCTTGTTGTACTCCTTTCCTGCGTTGCCTAAAAGGGAACGCTTGAGCCTATACTTGTTGGGAAACCCCGGGAATATTTTACAAATTTTCAGAGACAAATACAATGCACAGCGGAATAATATCCACGAAACAGGCCGGTCCCAAAAACCCAATGAAGATCGTCAAGCGAGAGAGTCGACACGATGAGATAGAAAATACCTTATGCGCGACTTGGAGTGATGTCGATGCAGGCGCCCAAGTGTGCGCCCTCTGCAGTCTCACACACACGGATGCCTCGAGTCCTCTTCTTCCACGCCCGGTGCTAGCCTCGGGAAGAAGATCCAAGCCTTGTGACACCTTCTTCAAGTTGCGCCACCCTCCAAGAGTATGTGCCAAGGAAGAAGAAGGATGAAGTTGCAGTTAGGGTTTGATGGAAGACGAGACTGCCACTTGAATCCTTGCTGTCGCCCTCTTCTTGCTCACGCCTTCAAGACAATTCATGTCTCAAGAGGGGCAGCCAAGGGTCTTATTTATAGAGACCATGGGCGGGTATGGGCGGCTAGGATTGAGCCAAGCGGACGGCTATGAGAAGAAGTAGGAGATTAAATTATTTAATAATTAATCAAGTCTTAATCCAATTAGGATTCTAATTAATTATTTAAATAATTAAGTCCTAATCCAATTAGGACTTCTAATTAATTAATTAAACAATCAAGTCCTAATCCAAATAGGACTTCTAATTAAATAATCAAGTCCTAATCCAATTAGGACACTAATTAATTAATTAATTAATCAAGTCCTAATCCAATTAGGAATCTAATTAATTAATTAAATAATCAGCCCTAATTAAATAAGACTCTAATTAATTTAATTAATTAATTAATTAGCCCACAAATGATTAAAATAAAATTAGATTAACCATATGTGTTATAGGCACCAACCCTGGTCTAACCATGGTTAAACATGCGCCTACACATTCTTCTCCTTAAGCCCTCAATAAGCCCAACTTTAGAATGAGCCTAGCCCAAGGTCCATTATGCATGTCAATCAACCTATTGGATCTAATCCAATCTAACCCAAGGTTAAACTAGGTTAACCATGGTTAGTTTGGTCAATATGCCAAAAATGGAAGTTAGTCCTGATAAGTTTCTTCCATCTCATCAGGCCCATCGGCGCTGATGAAATCTCCCAAATAGATCCGAATTATCCAATAATTTGATCATAAGGCTTCCCGATCAATACGAGAACTCGAGTATCAAGGTGTGCGACCCTGTAGGTTCCTCTGACATTGACAGTGCTGACCTAAGGTCACCACAAGCAGTGAGTGGCACCTAGCAGTGCATCGCTGCTACCCAAGTCATCGGAATGGATATCGACATCGACATCCCCATCATCGCAATCAGGTACAGATGCATTATAGTCTCTTTGCCGAACTGATATCCAGATTGGACAAGTGTGTCACCACTTGTTTTTATCCAATCTCATGGTTACGACTAAATCAGGTCTCACCTAGGTATGGCCATACACTTTCAGCCATAGAACCATAGAGGAGCTCCATGGATATCAAGCTTTCCTTAGGAAGGGGCAAATTCTATGTCTGTTCATTGACCTTCTCATATGGGTCGTGACATGCCCAATGACAACCGTTATGACCCCACAACTACGGTGAGGTGTTAGGTTGTATCAAAGCATATCCCTAACCATATGGAATGGCCAATGACCTCAAGTTAAGGGATTAATGCATCTCCTATCACTTGTGAGGATAACTCGTAACACCAAGTCATTGCCTCACAGCGGGTCGGTCGAGTATATCTACCACTAATATACTCATATGTCTGCATTAGCACATCGTGCCTAACCAGCCCATATACCAGTCTCATAATTACCAGAGTTATCCCATATCCACTCAGGTACATCGACTGGGGACGATCATTTGAGCACAGATCCAATCTGTCTCCAGGGACATTATCAAGTACATATTCGCAGATGTAGACAAACATAGATAATGACAATGCCAGAATGATATATATAAAATATCAATGTTAAGTAGTACAATAATGGATCAATAACTAGGTCCTAGGGCATATACACCATCAATCTCCCACTTGCACTAAGACCTAGATGTTGAGAAATCTCAACCCCATATCTCTAGCGTGACAGTCATGCTTCTGCTGCGCCAAAGCCTTAGTCAATGGGTCTGCCAGATTGTTCTCTGTGTCAACACTGCTAATCTTGACATCACCTCTGTCTATGATCTCTCTAATCAGATGAATTCTTCTGAGTATATGTTTGGATTTTTGATGAGACCGGGGTTCTTTGGCTTGTGCAATTGCTCCATTGTTATCACAGAAGATTTCAATGGGATCCACTGCACTGGGAACCACCTGAAGTTCAGAAATAAACTTCCATATCCAAATAGCTTCTTTGGCTGCCTTAGAAGCGGCCACATACTCAGCTTCGGTCGTAGAATCGGCAATAGTGGACTGCTTGAAGCTCTTCCAGCAAACAGCGCCTCCATTTATCTTAAACACATAGCCGGCCTGCGATCTAAAGTGGTCAGGGTCAGACTGGAAAGATGCATCAGTGTAGCCCTGCATACTGAGTTCTTCCTGTCCCTCAAAGACTAGAAACAAATCCTTAGTTCTTCTTAGATACTTCAGGATGTTCTTTACAGCCACCTAGTGTTGTAAACCAGGATTGGATTGGTATCGGCTGGTTATGCTCACAGCATAAGCCACATCTGGTCTAGTACACAGCATTGCATACATGATGAAGAGTCCCCTTCAAGGGGGAGCGCAAGCAGATGAAACCCCTTGCATGAAAGGGGGGCGAAAAACCCTTAAGGGTGGCGCATAAAAATTGCAAGCGGAAGCAAGGGTTTTTCATGGATCTTAGCAAGATAATATGATCAACTTGATGAAGTTTAGATCCATACCAAAGCCATGAGGAAGATGGCGACTTGGAAGAGAAAGATCGAAAGGGATCTTCTCCCTAGTTGACGCACACAAGATGATGTGCTTGCTCCTTGGAGATCCTTGTGCTAGCAAGGTCCTTCAAGGGTCCCTCTCGTATGGTAAGGAAATGAGAGATGATGTCTAGGCTTGCCGAACCTCCACCAAGACCTCGCCTTCTCCACGCCAAAGTCTCGTCAAGCAAGAGCCAGGAGACGAGAGTTGAATGGAGCGTTCAAGTCATTTGGCGTTCAAGGGAACATGCGCTAAATGACTTTCCAAAATTGGAAAATCCATTAAGCCATGCGTTCATGATCACTAAATCGATCAAAACGCCAAAACAATGAACCATACGTTCAAGCTCTTGAACCGGTTCAAAGTAAATGTGTTCGGTCCAAAGGCCAAACCAAGCCAGCCCAAGCCAATCGGTCTAGATCAACTAAACCCTAAGGTTTCCAATCTAACCGTTCATCTCATGATGCTCTTGATCTCACCGATCTAGCATCAATCCTCTCGATCGAAGCTTACCGATCGCAAGCCCTAATCAATCAAACATGATTAGACTGGATCTCACTTACAATCAGAGTTTAAACTCCTTTAAACTGAATCAAAACAATCCAGTCCACACGATCTGACTTAAGTAAGCCATATCATCAAATTGTGCGACCCTAAGGGTTTCCTTTAAATGTCGGTAATAATAACTTACATTATCACGATCAGTGAGGGGTATCTAGCAACACATCACTGTCTCCCGATATAAAGGAAAGAGTCTTCCAAGACTACACCCAAACCATAGCACAAGTGTGAATCCACTTCACAAGGCATGCATGTATCCTTTGCCACTGGATGTTCTTATTGGACAAGCGTGTCAAGCCTGTGACTCCAATACGTTGAGCATGATTAGATCAGATGAACATAGTCACCTGGGTATGGCCATACACTTTCTCAATCATCTCATCTAAAGGGGGGGCCCCATTAGAACATCTCACTCCTTGAAAAAGGAGACGGCAATCCTGTATCTATCACGAGTGCCCTAACATGACTCAAGATCATTATCCAAGATAGTCTATGATCATTATCTTTCAAATGATATTGAACTACCTCAAAACAATGACAATCATCATTTAGAAACACAAGTGATCTCAAGTCAGAGGACATGTGCCACTTGATGCAAACAAGGATTATTCACATTGTGACAAGCAATTGAATATCCTAGTAGGGTCTGTCCAGTACATCCAATGTACCCATGAGTCTACATCTTATTCCATGCTCGAAGCATCCTATAAGATTAGAATACATATTAGTCTCCATCATATCAAGGCTGTCTCATGTTCACCAAGATATCTCGACTAAGGACATTACTGCATGTCAGCCCAGCTGAACAGCTTTGAGACATTATTCAGTAGTACACTTATTACAGCAGACAAGGTAACAACCTGAATAATAACCATGCCTTTATAAACACAAGAGTTTATTACATGATACTGATACAATCCCAAGGCCTCAAACATTAGCCTTAAGGGCATACCCCAACAATCTCCGACTTGCACTTAATCTAATGGTTGAGAAATCTCAAACCCATATTATTACAGTGCTTCTCATGCTTTTGCTGCGCCAGAGGCTTGGTAAGCGGGTCAGCCAGAATGTCATCTGTATGAACCTTGCATATTTTGATCTCGCCCCGATCAATGATCTCCCGGATCAAGTGAAACCGTCTCTGTATGTGCTTGGACTTCTGGTGCGACCGTGGTTCCTTTGCTTGTGCGATGGCTCTAGTGTTATCACAGAAGATAACCAAAGGATCGACACTTGAAGGAACAACACCAAGTTCTCTCACGAACTTACGAATCCACACTGCCTCCTTGGATGCTTCCGAGGCTGCAACATACTCGGCTTCTGTTGTGGAATCAGCAACAGTTGACTGTTTGAAACTCTTCCACACCACTGCTCCACCATTCAAGCTAAAAACATAGCCTGATTGCGATCGGAAATCATCCTGGTCCGACTGGAATGAAGCGTCAGTATATCCCTCTATACTGAGTTCTTCCTGACCACCATATATCAAGAACATATCTTTGGTCCTCCGCAGATATTTTAAGATGTTCTTGACTGCAATCCAGTGTGCCTGACCTGGATTACTTTGGAATCGACTGGTCACGCTTAACCCGTAAGCGACGTCTGGGCGAGTACACAACATCGCATACATAATGGATCCAATAGCCGAAGCATAAGGCGTATTGTCCATTTCATCTTTCTCAGTCTGTGTTTGTGGACACTGACTCTTTGAAAGATTCAGACCATGTCTGACTGGAAGATATCCTCTTTTAGAATTCTCTAAATGAAATCTCTCCAGGACTTTATCGATGTAAGTACTCTGGCACAGCCCGAGAAGCCTCTTAGATCTATCCCTGTAGATCTTCACACCTAATACATAGGCTGCTTCTCCTAGATCTTTCATCTGGAAACATTTTTCTAACCATGCTTTAACAGCATGCAGTTCAGGAATATCGTTTCCAATGATTAAGATATCATCGACGTAGAGGATTAGGAATGTAATCACGCTCCCACTAAACCTCTTATATACACACGGGTCGTCCTCGTTCTTGATGAAACCAAACTCAGAGATTGATTCATCAAAACGAATATTCCAGCTTCTAGATGCTTGTTTAAGTCCATAAATGGACTTCTTTAACTTGCATATTTTATGACGATCTGCTGGATGAGTGAAACCTTCAGGTTGTGTCATATACACATCCTCATCCAGATTTCCATTAAGGAAAGCTGTCTTCACATCCATCTGCCAGATCTCATAATTATAATATGCTGCTATCGCGAAAAGAATCCGAATAGACTTAAACATGGCTACAGGTGAGAAAGTTTCATCATAATCTATCCCGTAGATTTGTTTGAAACCTTTCGCAACTAGCCTGCCTTTATAGGTAACCACGTTACCATCCATGTCAATCTTCTTCTTGAAGATCCATTTACAGCCTATAGGGATAACTCCCGGAGGCGGATCAACCAAATCCCAGACTTGGTTATCTGACATGGAGTCCATCTCGGCTCGCATAGCTTCAAGCCATCTAGCTGACTCCGGTCCACTGACCGCATCCGCATAAGTGAGGGGTTCATCATTATCAATGATGTAGACTCCGTCATAGCGCTCAGGCTGACGACGGATCCTTCCCGATCTTCGCGGTTCCCGTGATATCTGAGCCTCAGGTTGTTCAATAACCCGTTCTACTGGCTCAGGCACATCCAACTGTGCTTGACTACTTTGTCCTTCCTCTGGATTCTCATCTAGTTTTATTTCTCTCCCACTGGCTTCTTGCAGAAGACATTCCTTCTCAAGAAATATTGCCGTTCGAGCAACAAATACTTTGTTCTCTTTGGGATCGTAGAAATAATAACCCTTAGTTTCCTTAGGGTAACCGACAAAGATGCATTTCTCAGATCTGCTCTCCAGTTTCCTAGAGGCGAGCTTTTTGACATAAGCCTCGTAACCCCAGATCCTGATAAATGTCAAGCTCGGCTGTTTCCCATACCATAATTCATATGGCGTCTTTGAAACTGCCTTGGATGGCACTCGGTTTAGTACCTTTGCAGCTGTCTCCAGTGCAAATCCCCAAAAGGAATATGGAAGAGTAGCCTGACTCATCATAGAACGAACCATATCAAGTAACGTTATATTTCTCCTCTCGGACACACCATTCCATTGCGGTGTTCCTGGCGGAGTGAGCTGTGAGATAATCCCACACTCCTTCAGATAGTCAGTAAACGCATGACTCAGGTATTCTCCACCTCGATCAGAACGAAGTGCCTTGATATTTCGGCCTAGCTGATTCTGTACTTCATTCTTGAACTCTTTGAACTTGTCAAAGGATTCACTCTTATGTCTCATTAGATAGACATAACCATATCTACTGAAATCATCAGTAAATGTAATGAAGTATTGATAGCCACCTCTGGCATGTTTACTAAACGGCCCACACACATCACTGTGTATAAGGTTAAGTAAACCTGAAGCCCTTTGACCTTTGTTAGGAAAAGGTGACTTCGTCATTTTACCCATCAAACAAGCTTTGCATGTATCAATCTCCTCATAGGAGAATGATCCCAGCAGTCCATGATCATGCAACCGCTTAATGCGCTTCTTGTTAATATGGCCTAAACGACTATGCCATAACAAGGTGCTGTCTTCAGCATACTTGGCTTTCTTATTATCAATGTTTTGTATAGAATATTCCATGTCCAACATGAATAACCCATTGTTAATTGAACCAGTAGCATAAACAATATTATCAAGAGAAAGTACACACTTTGAAATATTGCATTCAAAGGCAAATCCTTTCCTGACAAGAGCAGGAATAGAGATAATATTTTTGGTGATACTAGGTACAAAATAACAATTGTTTAATTCCAATACAATGCCAGATGGTAAAGAAATGAAATAGTCTCCTACAGCAACAGCAGCAACCCGTGCCCCGTTTCCAACGCGTAGGTCTACCTCATGCTGTCCCACCTGCCTTCTTCTCTTGAGTTCCTGTACATTTGAACAAATGTGAACTCCACATGCAGTGTCCAACACCCATGAAATAGAAGAAGATGAAACCATGACTTCCGTCACGTATATACCTGAGCCAGAAGCGATGCTTCCCCTCTTATCTCCTTGGAGCACTTTACAGTCCTTTTTCCAGTGACCCAGCTGGCCACAGTGGAAACACCTGTTGTCCTTTGACCGCTTAACCTTTTGTTTCAGAGCCTTACTGTAGTTCTTGACAGGGGCTTTGCCCTTCTTCCCCTTCTTCTTGTTCCTAGAAGGAACCATTAAGACAGAGGTTGAAGGCTTTCCCTTCAGAGTCTCCTCAGTTGTCAAGAGCATATTCAGCAGCTCTGCCGGGGTACAATCGATCTTGTTCATATTAAAATTAATAATGAACGCATCGAAAGAGGGCGGGAGAGACTGCAGAATAATGTCTACAGCAAGCTCCTGGTTGATGGTATGCCCCAGTTTCTCCAGAGCCTCCTTGTGCCCAATCATCTTGAGCACGTGAGCTCCCACTGGGCTCCCTTCAGCCAGTTTGCTCTGAAAGAAAAGCTTTGTCAGATTATAGCGTTCTGTCCTCGCCTGTGCAGCATACAGCATCTTGAGGTTCGCTATAATTTCTATAGCCGACATATCCTCATGCTGACGCTGCAGCGGTGGCGTCATAGACGCTAGCATCAGGCAAGCGACATCAATGCTATCATTGACGTGCTTTTCATAAGCATCACGAACCGCCCTTGCGGCGTTCGCAGCGGGTTGAGGCGGCACAGCCGTCTCGAGGACATACAGTTTCCTCTCTGCCTTAAGAACGATCTTAAGGTGTCCGAACCAGTCTGAGAAGTTTGGCCCAGCAAACTTCTCCCTTTCCAGTAGGGATCGCACATTGAAGCTCATGGTGTTCGTTGCTGCAGGAATCTACAACAATGCAAGAACAGCCAGGTCAGTATCAATGTTTAGAATCAATCCAGGACTTAAGAAAGATTCTTTTCTCACTATTTTATCTGGCTGAAAAATCCAGCAAAACAGCCCGAAAGAGTAGAACTCTTTTAGTGAGATGGGATCCAGATTTCATACTTGGTCTCCGCGTCCCGCTCAGGCGAGATAAGATGCACAGAGATGACAAGCACTAATTTCTGGTAGGCTGTCCCAGCCAATCGCCAACCCGTGCGATTCCCCTTCACCTGGGCAATCCAGCAGACTATGCCAACTGAGTTGGTACAACACAGTCTCTGATCCCTCAGATGGCTGCCTCCATGCGCTACCATATGCGCCACATATGTAGCCTACATGGTCAAGCTGACCCGACCTACTCCCTGGACCACCACGTGCTATGCTGAGCAACGAGAAGCGATAAATCCCTTCTCTGTAACACGCAGGTGAAATCCCGCACCGTCTGAAGATAGATGGACGTGCCCACTGAGTGGGTACAACACGGCTCCAACGATAGTCAGAACAGTGAGGTTTCGCGTCAGAAGGCATTACGTGCTTGATATTTTAGCGTTTGGATTTTAACGGTCTTTTATCTTCTTACTATCAGGCAAATCCTATGGCTATAGCAGAAGATAAATAAATCATGCTGTTCTACTTATTTAAACAATAAAAGAAAGCATGCATCTTATGTGGTAAAAGCCCATAGCCTAAGTAAGACCTTAAGATACTTAAGTCTTCACTTGCTCTTCTTGGGTCTTTAGCATCTCATCTGGTCCAACCCAGGGCCCTTGCGCCAAGAGCACCTCAGGTGCGCCACCAGCTGAATGCCCCTCTGGGATGTGTGCCTTTGTGCTCTTGTCTAATCAAAATACAATTTGATCTATCTAGACAAGTTTGACTCGCAGGTCAATTATACAATAAATTAATTAAAAAGTGATTCGCAGATCACAATAATATTAATTTACAGGTTTAATTCCAGGCACGCAGGCCCCAGCACAGCACACATTTAACATGGGCAGCCCACATAAGAATAAATAAACAAGCATAGGCATCAAACAACATGTGATCCAATTAAAAGAAAATAAATTTTGAAAACCCCATTGGCATCAATTTTAATTTTCTTATGTGCCCTACAACCTTACAATGGTCCATTGATAGGGATCCACTCATTCATCTAGTCAGATCCTCTGCCCCTTGCATGCACCAAGTCCTAACTGACTCGAGTTGACCTAATGGTCAACCATGCATGCGCCAAGGGCTGAACAACCCTCATGAGGTCTGGCAAGCGGGTGTGACCCCGGGCCTAACTCATGTGTGTTCAATGGTTGTCTCAACCAGACCTCGCTACACGCCTAAGATGCAATTGACCTATAGCCACCTCGTGCTTGCGCACAGGTGCCATCTGGTCGATCCATCTCGGCTGTCAGATGGTCTGATCAGACTATTGGATCTAACCTAGAGGTGACTTCAACCCCATCAACCCATCTAAGGGTTTATAGTAGGGGCCACTTAGATCTAGTCATAGGCGCGCATGTTAGGTTTTTGATAAAATAACATGAACTAAGCGCCAACACAAGACATGCGACAAGATGAACAAACAACATGCGCCAACATAAGGTAAACATCTTACTTTCGCATGAAGAAATAACATGTAAGTTTCGCATGTCAACAAGATCTAAGCATACATGCAGATGCGCAACCAAGGATCACAAAATATACCAAGCAATCATATTACATGCTTGAACCGCATGCTCTGATACCAATTGAAGAGTCCCCTTCAAGGGGGAGCGCAAGCAGATGAAACCCCTTGCATGAAAGGGGGGCGAAAAACCCTTAAGGGTGGCGCATAAAAATTGCAAGCGGAAGCAAGGGTTTTTCATGGATCTTAGCAAGATAATATGATCAACTTGATGAAGTTTAGATCCATACCAAAGCCATGAGGAAGATGGCGACTTGGAAGAGAAAGATCGAAAGGGATCTTCTCCCTAGTTGACGCACACAAGATGATGTGCTTGCTCCTTGGAGATCCTTGTGCTAGCAAGGTCCTTCAAGGGTCCCTCTCGTATGGTAAGGAAATGAGAGATGATGTCTAGGCTTGCCGAACCTCCACCAAGACCTCGCCTTCTCCACGCCAAAGTCTCGTCAAGCAAGAGCCAGGAGACGAGAGTTGAATGGAGCGTTCAAGTCATTTGGCGTTCAAGGGAACATGCGCTAAATGACTTTCCAAAATTGGAAAATCCATTAAGCCATGCGTTCATGATCACTAAATCGATCAAAACGCCAAAACAATGAACCATACGTTCAAGCTCTTGAACCGGTTCAAAGTAAATGTGTTCGGTCCAAAGGCCAAACCAAGCCAGCCCAAGCCAATCGGTCTAGATCAACTAAACCCTAAGGTTTCCAATCTAACCGTTCATCTCATGATGCTCTTGATCTCACCGATCTAGCATCAATCCTCTCGATCGAAGCTTACCGATCGCAAGCCCTAATCAATCAAACATGATTAGACTGGATCTCACTTACAATCAGAGTTTAAACTCCTTTAAACTGAATCAAAACAATCCAGTCCACACGATCTGACTTAAGTAAGCCATATCATCAAATTGTGCGACCCTAAGGGTTTCCTTTAAATGTCGGTAATAATAACTTACATTATCACGATCAGTGAGGGGTATCTAGCAACACATCACTGTCTCCCGATATAAAGGAAAGAGTCTTCCAAGACTACACCCAAACCATAGCACAAGTGTGAATCCACTTCACAAGGCATGCATGTATCCTTTGCCACTGGATGTTCTTATTGGACAAGCGTATCAAGCCTGTGACTCCAATACGTTGAGCATGATTAGATCAGATGAACATAGTCACCTGGGTATGGCCATACACTTTCTCAATCATCTCATCTAAAGGGGGGGCCCCATTAGAACATCTCACTCCTTGAAAAAGGAGACGGCAATCCTGTATCTATCACGAGTGCCCTAACATGACTCAAGATCATTATCCAAGATAGTCTATGATCATTATCTTTCAAATGATATTGAACTACCTCAAAACAATGACAATCATCATTTAGAAACACAAGTGATCTCAAGTCAGAGGACATGTGCCACTTGATGCAAACAAGGATTATTCACATTGTGACAAGCAATTGAATATCCTAGTAGGGTCTGTCCAGTACATCCAATGTACCCATGAGTCTACATCTTATTCCATGCTCGAAGCATCCTATAAGATTAGAATACATATTAGTCTCCATCATATCAAGGCTGTCTCATGTTCACCAAGATATCTCGACTAAGGACATTACTGCATGTCAGCCCAGCTGAACAGCTTTGAGACATTATTCAGTAGTACACTTATTACAGCAGACAAGGTAACAACCTGAATAATAACCATGCCTTTATAAACACAAGAGTTTATTACATGATACTGATACAATCCCAAGGCCTCAAACATTAGCCTTAAGGGCATACCCCAACACATGATCGATCCCACTGCCGAAGCATAAGGCACTCGACTCATGTCATCCCTCTCAGCCTGTGTGGTGGGACACTGGCTCTTTGAGAGAGTAAGGCCATGTCTTACTGGAAGGTACCCTTTCTTGGATTGCTCCAAGCTAAACCTCTCCAGGATCTTATCAATGTAGGTACTCTGACTAAGGGCTAGGAGCCTCTTGGATCTATCCCGGTAGATCCTCACGCCTAGGATATAGGCGGCCTCCCCCAAGTCCTTCATATCAAAACACTTCCCTAACCATGTCTTCACAGCTTGAAGACTAGGGATGTCGTTTCCGATGAGTAGTATGTCATCGACATACAAGATCAGAAAAGTCACCAAGCTTCTACTGAATTTTCTGTATACACAGGCATCATCTTCGCTTTTGATAAAGCCATAATCTCTCACAGCTTCATCAAATCGAAGATTCCAACTTCGAGATGCTTGCTTTAATCCATAAATGGATCTCTTTAGCCTGCAGACCTTATTGGCCTCTGCAGGATGGATGAAGCCATCAGGCTGTGTCATATACACATCCTCGGTTAGCTTCCCATTAAGGAAAGTTATCTTTACATCCATCTGTCATATCTCATAATCATGATATGCAGCTATAGCAAGCAGAATCCGAATGGATTTGAACATAGGAATTGGCGAAAAGGTTTCATCATAGTCCACCCCGTGGACTTGTTTGAATCTCTTAGCCACTAGTCTACCTTTGTAGGTAACTACGTTGCCATCCATGTATCTCTTCTTCTTGAAGACCCATTTACACCCTATGGGTTTTACCCCATCAGGTAACTCAACCAAATCCCAGACATGGAATTCATTTCGGATCTCATGGCATCAAGCCATCTCTCAGAGTCCGGTCCACTGACCGCCTCATCATAAGTCCTGGGTTCATCTTCAATGATGAATATCCCATCGTGTTGGGTCGGCAGCGACCCATACCTCTCTGGTGCACGACGAATCCTCCTAGACCTACGTGGTTTCTGTGTCTGAGCCTCAGGTTGCCTAGCAACCGGTGAAGGTGGCTCAGGTTCCATCTGTACATCTTGTGGTTGCACTTGGACCTCATCAAAGTCAAACTTCCTCCCACTAACTTCTTTTATGAGAAATTCTTTCTCTAGAAAGACAGCATCCCGAGCAACAAATATTTTGTTCTCAGTGGGATTATAGAAGTAGTGACCCTTAGTTTCCTTAGGGTATTCCACAAATGTACATTTATCAGATCTAGGTTCTAGCTTGCTAGAATCCTGACGTTTGACATAAGCCTCACATCTCCAGATCTTGATAAAAGATAAATTAGGGCGTCTCCCACTCGATACCTCATATGGTATTTTAGAGACACTCTTAGATGGAACGTTATTCAGTATTAAAGAATCTGTATTAAGTGCATGTCCCCAGAATGAGGGAGGTAGAGTTGCATGACTCATCATACATCGAACCATGTCCAATAAAGTTTGATTTCTCCTTTCAGACACACCATTCCATTGGGGTGTTCCAGGAGGAGTGAGTTGGGATAAAATCTCACACTCTCTTAGATAGTCAAGAAACTCACCACTCAGGTACTCTCCACCACGATCTGATCAAAGAGCCTTAATGGATCTATCAAGTTGGTTCTCTACTTCATGTCTAAACTCTTTGAATTTCTCAAACGATTCAGACTTATGTCTCATTAGGTAGACATAACCATATCTACTGAAATCATCAGTAAATGTGATGAAGTAGTTGTGCCCTCCTCTTGCTTGTTTATTGAATGGCCCACACACATCACTATGTATGAGATCCAACAAACCTCCTGCTCTTTCACCAGTCTTAGTGAAAGGCGCCTTTGTCATTTTCCCTAGCAAACAAGGCTCACATGTATCAAATTCCTCCAAGGAACTTGAACCTAACAACCCATTTGCATAGAGTTGTTGAATGTGATTCTTGTTTATATGGGCTAATCAACAATGCCATAGGAAAGCACCAACTGAACTACTCAGTTTGGTCCTTTTATTATTTATGTTACAAATAGAGCTATCCATGTCCAAGACATATAAACCATTGCATAAAGTACCCTTCCCATAGAACACATTTGCAAATGAAAAAGAACACGAGTTCTTATTTATTTCAAATTTAAATCCCTTCTTTGCCAAGCAAGGAATGGATACAATGTTCTTAGTAAGCGAAGGTACACAATAGCAATTATCTAACTCTAATAAAAGTCCAGAAGGCAGGGAGAGAGTCAAAACTTCTACAGCAACAGCAGCAACCTGTGCTCCGTTTCCAACCCGTAGGTCAATCTCTCCAGGCCGCACCGATCTACTTTTCTTGAGCCCCTGCATATTTGTACAAATATGAGCTCCACATGCGGTATCCAATACCCATGACATAGAAGTAGAAAGATTGACTTCAGTAACATAAATACCTGAGCTAGAAGCTAAGGCCAAGCCTTTCTTCTCCTCATTCTGAAGTTGTTTGCAGTCCCTCCTCTAGTGGCCCTACTCGCCACAGTGGAAACATCTTTAATCCTTTGACTTCTTCGCCATTTTCTTCAGTGCTTTGATGGGACCTTTGGCCTTGCCCTTGGCAGGTGCCTTTTTCTTCATCTTCTTGGCCTTAGGGACCAAAAGAACAGAACTAGGTTTATATTTTCCCATCTCACGCTCGGCTGTCTGGAGCATATTCATCAGTTCCTCCCTTGTGCATTCAATTTGGTTCATGTTAAAATTTATGATAAACGGACTGAAGCTAGGGGGCAGGGACTGCAGAATAAGGTCCACAACCAGCTCGTTATCTATATTGTGTCCCAGCCTCTTAAGATGATCCACGTACCCGATCATCTTGAGAACATGAGGTCTTATTGGGGCACCTTCAGATAACTTACACTGAAAGACTGCCTTGGCGGTGTCATATCTCTCTGTTCTAGCCTGAGCCTCGAACATCTGTTTCAAATGAGTAATCATTTGAAAAGCGTTCTGCTCCTCACATTGCACCTGAAGTTCAGGTGCCATAGTGGCCAGCATGAGACATGCCACCTCCACAGAGTCATCCTGATGCTTTCTAAAAGCATTCCTATCTGCCGCTCGGGCATTAGGCAGAAGAGGCGCAGGAAGAGCCTGCTCTAGGACATACAACTTCTTCTCGCGCTTGAGGGCTATCCTCAAGTTCCGATGTCAGTCCATAAAGTTGGTTCCAACCAACTTAACCTTATCAACGAGTGATCGCAGTGTTAATCCGCTATTGATTGTTGCCATTGATCTACAACAATTAAGAAACAGCAGATTAGTACTACTTCAAATCATTCAAACTAGACTTGTTTTAAATGATTATGGCTCCCACTATTTTAATCGAATTGACAACCCACAAAGTCAATCGGGAAGTTTAAGACTTCCTAGTGAGATGGGATCCTTATTCCACATGAGGCTTCGCGTCCCACAAGGGTGGGATGAGATGCACAAAGTAACCCATGCTTCCTAAGGTGGGCACGTCGGCCGATTGCTCTAAGCAATTCCCCTTATTGAGACAGTCTAGGCATTTCATGTCCAGCGAGGGCGGGATACAACATAAAACCCTAACCTCTCAATGATGCCTCTAGACTTTCATCATGTGCTCAGCACATATGAACTTCTAGTCAAGTCCATTCCTAATTGTCATGCCCATGGTCAACGAGTTTCCTTGCGAAGGCGCGCTCGGCTAAAACGGACTGGGGAAACCATTGCCACCACACACCTCCTAAAGATAAGTGGGTGTGTCCCACGAGGGTGGGAAATAGTTCACAACACCACTGATCGATAGTTTGATGAGGGCTACGCATTAGAAGGCTACTAGACTTGATATTTATTTATGAGGGTTTTTGAGGTCTCATCAGTTTTATCTTATGTCTAACATTACAGGCATGCAATCCTATAGTGATAACATAATGATAAAACAACACAGGCATGCTTTTAGCAGTTTTATAAAAACAGTAAAAGAATGATGTGATCATAGCCTATTCAAGACATTGAACCAACTCATGCCTAAAGGAAGTTCAATTCTTGACCTAGGACTCAAGCCCCCAAAGACAAGACCTAACCTAGCCGACCACTAATTTGATCTTCAAGGTTGGCTCCAAGGTCCTTCTCACCATGGTTTAGCTCTCAAACCCTAGAGGTGTCCCTCATGGGTTCGGCCAATGCCATGGGTCTTTCTGCATAGATGATGCGCCACCATGCAAGGAGCCAAGATGGCTAGCTCTCAAACCCTAGGGTTCAGCCATGCCATCTTGCGCCACTCCTCCATGCGCCATCAAGCATGCATGCGCCAGGGTTCCATGTGGTTGTGCCCTAATCTTCTTCTTCTTGTTACAAAAATAAAAGAAAAGAAAAGCGGCACGCAGGCCACACAAAGATACATCACAGGCATGCAAAGGGGTTTGACTCATAATCACAACATTATGCACAAGCAAGGTATCTACACATGCAGTTCTACATGCTCATGAAAAACATAAAATCTGAAATTTTAATTTTTCATAAAACTAGTCTCTTTTCCTCTTCTTCTTTTCACAAATCATTTGGTTATTTGCAATTAATTTTCATGATGATTTCAAAGATCCTCTTAGCTGGTTATTTTGTCAGATCAAGAGACCCGACCATTCCGAAGACACAATGCCCGTCCTACTTGACAAAACCACGTCTGCCTTTGATCCTTTAAATCATACTAGAAAAATAACCCAAAAATCCAAAAGAGGTTGAAAAGATGATAGAAACAAGAAACCCTAATTTTTCCTACTTAAAAAAATCATTTGCCATAAGAATATGCAATTTGCGAAAATTGTAAATATGGCATGTGAGCATGGAAAAGCATGAAAATAGAACGTTCGAGTCTCGCAAGTCGCTTTGATACCACTGTTGGGAAACCCCGGGGATATTTTACAAATTTTCAGAGACAAATACAATGCACAGCGGAATAATATACCCGAAACAGGCCGGTCCCAAAAACCCAATGAAGATCGTCAAGCGAGAGAGTCGACACGATGAGATAAAAAATACCTTATGCGCGACTTGGAGTGATATCGATGCAGGCACCCAAGTGTGCGCCCTCTGCAGTCTCACACACACGGATGCCTCGAGTCCTCTTCTTCCATGCCCGGTGCTAGCCTCGGGAAGAAGATCCAAGCCTTGTGACACCTTCTTCAAGTTGCGCCACCCTCCAAGAGTATGTGCCAAGGAAGAAGAAGGATGAAGTTGCGGTTAGGGTTTGATGGAAGACGAGACCGCCACTTGAATCCTTGTTGTCGCCCTCTTCTTGCTCACGCCTTCAAGACAATTCATGTCTCAAGAGGGGCGGCCTAGGGTCTTATTTATAGAGACCATGGGCGGGTATGGACAGCTAGGATTGAGCCAAGTGGACGGCTATGAGAAGAAGTAGGAGATTAAATTATTTAATAATTAATCAAGTCCTAATCCAATTAGGATTCTAATTAATTATTTAAATAATCAAGTCCTAATCCAATTAGGACTTCTAATTAATTAATTAATTAATCAAGTCCTAATCCAATTAGGACTTCTAATTAATTAATTAATTAATCAAGTCCTAATCCAATTAGGACTTCTAATTAAATAATCAAGTCCTAATCCAATTAGGACTCTAATTAATTAATTAAATAATCAAGTCCTAATCCAATTAGGACTCTAATTAATTAATTAAATAATCAGCCCTAATTAAATAGGACTCTAATTAATTTAATTAATTAATTAATTAATTAGCCCACAAATGATTAAATCAAATTAGATTAACCATATGTGTTATAGGCGCCAACCCTGGTCCAACCATGGTTAAACATGCGCCTACACATTCTTCTCCTTAAGCCCTCAATAAGCCCAACTTTAGAATGGGCCTAGCCCAAGGTCCATTATGCATGTCAATCAACCTATTGGATCTAATCCAATCTAACCCAAGGTTAAACTAGGTTAACCATGGTTAGTTTGGTCAATATGCCAAAAATAGAAGTTGGTCCTGATAAGTTTCTTCCATCTCATCAAGCCCATCGGCGCTGATGAAATCTCCCAAATAGATCCGAATTATCCAATAATTTGATCATAAGGCTTCCCGATCAATACGAGAACTCGAGTATCAAGGTGTGCGACCCTGTAGGTTCCTCTGACGTTGGCAGTGCTGACCTAAGGTCACCACAAGCAGTGAGTGGCACCTAGTAGTGCATCGCTACTACCCAAGTCATTGGAATGGGTATCGACATCGACATCCCCATCATCGCAATCAGGTATAGATGTATTACAGTCTCTTTGCCGAACTGATATCCGATTGGACAAGTGTGTCACCACTTGTTTTTATCCAATCTCATGGTTATGACTAAATCAAGTCTCATCTGGGTATGGCCATACACTTTCAGTCATAGCACCATAGAGGAGCTCCATGGATATCAAGCTTCCCTTAGAAAGGGGCAAATCCTATGTCTATTCATTGACCTTCTCATATGGGTCGTGACATGCCTAATGACAACCGTTATGACCCCCCAACTACGGTGAGGTGTTAGGTTGTATCAAAGCATATCCCTAACCATTTGGAATGGCCAATGACCTCAAGTTAAGGGATGAGTGCATCTCCTATCACTTGTGAGGATAACTTGTGACACCAAGTCATTGCCTCACAGTGGGTCGGTCCAGTATATCCACCACTGATATACCCATATGTCTGCGTTAGCACATCGTGCCTAACCAGCCCATATACCAGTCTCATAATTACCAGAGCTATCCCATATCCACTCCGGTACATCGACTAGGGATGATCATTTGAGCACAGATCCAATCTGTCTCCAGTAGGGATGGCAAAAAACCCCATCCCCGACCCGACCCTACCCGAAGTCAATGGGGAAAACCTGAGTTGACTGGGGTCGGGTCGGGTTCGGGGAAAACCCGACGGGGGTATAGTCGGGTCGGGGTCGGGTATGGGAATTTAGGTACCCGCCCCGAACCCGCCCCGACTATTAAAATAACAAATTTACCCCTTATAAGTTATAACCTAGTTACTAAATTTTAATAATTTATGTAGAAATGATGATATAATTTATGTAAAATATTTTTTTATTTATATATTATGAATAAAGAATGCAAATTAATTTTAAAATATTATTTATAATATATATTTATTTTTTAGGTCGGGCGGGGTCGGGTTTCCCCGCGGGTTCGGGTTTCCCCGCGGGGTCGGGTGTGGGGCAGGGTTTTCTAAACCCGTCGGGTTCGGGGTCGGGTTCGGGGACGGGTTTGGGGAGGTCGGGGTCAGGTCGGGGATGGCAAAACCCGACCCCGACCCGCCCCGTTGCCATCCCTAGTCTCCAGGGACATTATCAAGTAAGTACATATTCACAGATGTAGACAAACATAGATAATGACAATGCCATAATGATATATATCAAATATCAATGTTAAGTAGTACAATAATGGACCAATAACTAGGTCCTAGGGCATATACACCAAAATCGAAGCCCCGTCACCTCGTTTCGAATGCCCTCCGCCGTGTTCACTGCATCCGCCTTCATCTTCACACGAGTTCGAATGTCACCTGCGTTTGAACTTCTGCTGTTCGTGGCCAAGCATCGCCGGAAGAATCATGACAGAAGGGGAAGCTGCCGGAAGCATCTCAAATCGTCGTCGTCGTCGTTGGTGAACAGAAGAAAAGATCTCGCCAGAATAGAGGAAAACAGGGGAAAAGTTTCATTCGATTTCTCCATAAATCCGAACTACAAAACCCCTCACCTCTCATCCTCTCATGTCGACAGCGACTCTCGCCGCCGATTATAAGCTCTCAGGCTTTCTCTCTCTCTCTCTCTCTCTCTCTCTCTCTCTCTCTCTCTCTCTCTCTCTCTCTCTCTCTCTCTCTGCCGCGACACTCGTCATCACCACCTCCCTTTTCCGCTCTAAGGTCTCGCAGATCTCAATCGCGTTTGCAGGCTTCTCTCCTCCCTCACGTCGCAGAACTCCTCTGGATTTAAAGGGGAAGAAGTAGGGGATGCTCGCCCGCTTCCTTCGCGCTTCTACGAGCGCCCACTTCCCCGATTAAGGCACCGAAGCTGCTCCGTCCGGGTCTTCCGCCGAAGAACTCACCGATGCTGCTTTGTCGTATCTACGCCCGACGCCTCGTTGTTTCCACAGGTTTTGATGAAGACGTTTCTCGTCTCACCCATTGCGCAAAGATCTCTGGAGGCTGTCGTTTGGATGGGCTGATCTTGAGCTGCCGCGTGGGCTTGGGCCATGTCTAAGCCCAGTGAATTCGAGCCTAACAATTCTCCCCCGCCCAATTTGTACATCGCCCTCGATGCCCGTTACGGAGGTCTTTCTGAAGTCTCGCCCTATCATCGTCATTGCCCCTCTAGCGACGGAATCTCTCAGAACCTTGCTCCCTCGCAGATAGAAGGTTTGTATCTCCACCAATCTGGATCTCTCTCCTTCATCTCTCTTACCTCTTTCTGTCGCTCGGCGAAGGTTTGACGAGTCTTGCTTGTAGACACCACTTCCTTTGCTCCGCAATCTTTGCCCGAAGAAACTGGTGGAGAGGACGTCGTCTTTGCGTCTACCTCACCCGCCGAAGATGCTATCTACGCCTGTTGTAGTCCGCAAGTGCACGGATACTTCAAAATAATAAAAAGATATCGAACCACAGAGACCTACGTGTTAAGTACCCAAATAGTTGTTTTCTCACTAGCTAAGCAAATCGAATATGATGAAAGCACAAACGGAAAGTAAACTAAATCTCTGAGAGAGAAACTGGGACTAGGGTTTCATCCACCTTAATTTCCATGACTAGATATAAATATGTATTCGTCAATCTAATCTTATTATGATAAAGATATAATTTACTTCATAAAAGGATCATCTCGCTCTCGCACAGACAATCATACAAAGGACCAATCCTCACTCTCGAGCAAGATCTATCATATGCTAAAAATAAGTAAATCAATGAACAAACTCAAGGATCACTCTCATGCATCCGAATTCTAAGTCAAACATCTCATGTGGAAACGCAAGGATCACTCTCGTGCATCCTAAAACTCATCACAAGTTCTACTTAAGGTTCTCCGGCGATCAAAAATTTAATCTCTTACAATTTCAAATCAAACCTAACACATTAACTCAATCCAAAGAATCAGAAAATCAACATAGCAATAAAATCACTAAAAATCAAAATTCAAAAAACAAACCTAATCTCTTACGATAAGTTCAAACTCAATGATTTTTAGGGTTCCAAATTTCACAATTAACCTCTCAGTCTATTTTGCAAAACTCTAAAACATGCTGATATTTATAAAACTAAGGAGAATTACAGGAAAGTCATCACATAAGTAGAATTATCATAACAAAATTATCATGACGAAATTAACAATGTTCTAGTCATTATGAAATCAAGGGAAATTACTCCCCCATATCCCAACAGATGTTTAAGCTAGCATGATTAACAAATTACAATAAACTATAGTTTAGATTGATCAGAAATCGAAAAGAAGGAGAAAATCGTCTAACATAGGCCTGTAATGAAAATTACAACCCGTAATTTTACTCAAAAACGCGCAATGAACAGTGCGGGCGCCTCTTCTTTTGTTTATTCCTCCTCCGATCGGTCTCCTTTCTCTATGAAACTTCTAGGGTATTGTCTCCTCCTCCAGGCAAAGCTTCATTGTAAATTTCACGCCCTGAGGTGGCCTCTACGCCTCTCGGTGTGAAGCCGAACCCTAGAGACACCTCCCTCGATTTCTCTCTGAATATTGGATAAAAATTAGAGATTTTGGTTTCTTTATCTTCTCCTCGTTGAGACGAGTCCGTAGCTTTTTTCGGATCTCAATTTGGTGCCCTAAATCTCAAGATATCGTCTTTTTAAGTTTCCAGCGGAATAATCGGGCAAAACTGGGTCAAATTACGATACCATAAAATAAATTACAGTAGTGCCGTAATTTCTTCAGAAGCTTCTGAAAAAGAATTGCTCAAAATTATGGTACCATAAAATTTTGGAACAAAATTATGGCTACCCGTAATTTCTTTCTGTGCTTTCTGAGGCGAAAATTACGGTACCATAATTTTTATCAAGGCACTACCGTAATTTTGCAAACTTGCTCCGATTCGCATGAAAATTGACGAGTAGCTTCGTCTCGACGTCTGGAATCCATTGGTGTGCTCAAATCTCCCAAATTCCATCAAAATATGGTACTTTTTACTAAAAATTATGAAAAATAAGAAATGGTGTATATTCTACAATATTTAACAAATAAGGCTTAAAAACAAGCAAAAGAGCATAAATATGACACAAAAAGACACATCAAATGATACAAAATATACTATGAATTTTGGTATCATCAAACACATAAGGCTCAAACTTTGCTTGTCCTCAAGTAAATAAGTAAGAACAATGCTAAGTATGGAAAATATGCTCTTTTATGATAAATAAATTTCTAAAATATAATCACTCGTGAAATATTCCACCAACTTTTTGCACAAAATTTCAGATAAATACACTGTCCTCTGAAATCAATCTTTAAGATTCAGAACTTTGATCAAATAAGATTTCGCAAAAAGAATCTCAGTCTCATGAATTGACCCAAGTTTCAGTTTAAATCTATCATACTTTTGTTTACAGGAATAGGATTTCCAAAATCTTTTTCCACTCAAAATCTCTTTTTCTCTTTTTGTGTTTTTGATGGTATGTACCCACATAGATACACACTTTTTATTTGGACTTCAACCCTTGTCTTCGGTACCACTGTCAATTTTATACAATGCCAAGTAGAGGAGTCATTTTCTTTTTCTCTCTTTCCTTTTTTTACATACTTCAACCCATATCTTCGATACCACTATCAATTTTACACAGTGCCAAGTAGGGGAGTCTCTCACTCTTTTTGGATCTTGGACTCTTTCTTCCCAACAAATAGTAAAATGGACTAAACATCAACTAGAATAATCAATTGACATCAATTCAAAAATTACACTCATATGCTCATTTTATTCAAGAAAGATGTTTCACTCTTAGATTGCATTCATCAAACAACATACCTACCCAAAAACCTTATACATCAATCAATGAATGATTTCAACAAGTAGATATATATTGAAGAAATAAATTCAGCATAATAGGCATATTTCCATTCATAGGCATTGACATGCATGAACATTCATCACTAATATTAAATCCACACACCTCTCATCACATGGATTCAAGTTATAAAAATTTTAAACATCAAAATATGAATATCAATGTAAAAGGTGTGAAGCATCAAACTCATACAATCATAGTCAAATGTGTAACATGATAGATTCAAGCAAGAGATACTACCATAGCAAATAGCAAAACAAATCAAGTAGCAATACCATACAATCATATCAAATAAGATCACTAGAAAGTGCAAACAATACTAACAAAACTATATAGCAAGCTCAATAGTCGTCTGGGGTGTACCGTCAGGCTAGATGCGGCTGGGTCCAAAGATGCGCTTTTTGAAAATTTACCTGCACAATTTTAAATACATAAGGCTCAGATCAAAAAATAGTCTCTTACTTAAACTAAAAATAGAAATCAGAGATATCGTCGATGGTCCAAAGAGGGTGCCGATGGAGAGTGCTGATGCAGGCGAGAAGCAGGGGTAGAACAGATGCTAGCTGAAGAGCTGCTAGCAATGATGGTGATGGTGCCGACAGTAGAGTGATGATGAGTAGTCTCCAGTGGCCTACTAGAGACTACAGTCCTGGAAGAGAAGACGTCGGCCAGCGGGTGCGAGAGATACCACTGCAAAAATAAAATATAATAAATGTCACTAACGAAGAGTTTGCTGCATAAATAAATAAAATCAATGGAAACAGCGGCAGCAGAAGAGGTAAGAGGCTGCTGGTGGTGCTGCAGATGATGGCTGGTGCTGGTTAGAGGTGGAAGACAGTTGCTCTTGAAAATTTCTGGATCTAGAGGCAAAAGAAGCAGTAACAGGTTGAAAGCAAACAGAGCAGCCAGTGAATTTTTTATGAAAAGTAGCTATACCCAAGAATAAGATTTCATGATCCAAAAAGAAAACAGACAAAACCATGTGGTAGAATAAAACTTGTTCTTTCCAGATGTACGAAAATTAGAGGATCAAAATCTGTCAGGAATTTAGGGTATTAACAAAAAGAAGGCTAATCATATTACTAGAATCAAAAACTGCACAAAAGCTAATCAGATTCGAAAAGTTGCCATGCTTCCTAGAATTGTAAGAAAATATTTTCATGACAACAACAAATCCAAGAGATAGAATGAAACATGTACTTCCAATTTCAAGTGAAAGATCAAGGTTTCAACTCATCAAAGCATCTTATAAATCTGCAGCAAAGACGCTAATCAGATTAGTCAAGAAAAACTGCTGCATAAATTAATCAGTTACCAAAAGATGCTGTGTGTTTTAGGTTGATCCATGGACTTTAAAATTCAATAAAAATATCCAAATAATAGTAAAAGATGAGTATTTCCATGTTGTGCCAAAGATCAAAAATTTTCCCACCCTAGTTTCTTAAAATCACAACGAGAAAACACCTAATCAGAAAAGGAGAATGCAGGAAGCAGAATGTAGATTATGTAGGAATTACGGTACCATAAATTTAGCTACGGCACTGCCATAATTTTCATAAAAATCTCAAAACTCTCGGGTTGAAAATCACACAAAATTACAACACGTGAAGTCGAAAATGGACCGAAAATACAGTATCGTAAAAATTATTACGGTAGTACCGTAAAAGAGGCAAAACTCTTGGGATGAAATCAGACCAAATTTACAACACCGTGTAAAAGATTACGGCACCACTGCCGTATTTTGCGCAAAGTTCGATTTTTCCTGCAAAAAGAAAAGAAAAATTAATTCTAAAAATAAACTAAAATAAAAAAACTAAGCAAAGTAAGAGTGCTTGGGTTGCCTCCCAAAAAGCGCTAATTTTTAGGTCTATAGCTTGAACAAAAATCAAATTTCATCGTGAAGCAGGTGGATCAGTACCATAGTAAATAACATACAATTTTCAGTATTTCCGTTGTCCAAAAAGTTTAGCCACTAATCCAAATATCCAAAATTTCATGTAAATCAAGATTGACATGGCTTTCTCAAATATGCAGAAATCAAAATCAAAATTCTCAATTCCACTCAAAGGATATTCAATAATCTTCCTAAATTTGTCAGTAAGCAAAATCATTAGTCCTTCCTTCAAATTTATATTTTCAATTGCAATAGGACTTCCATCAAAAGAATCAAGTATTGGATCATCAAAATAGTCTTTCTGTCTCACATTAGATTCTTCAACAAAGCACAATTTTTCAAATAAATCAGAAGACATAGGCAAAGCAACAAAGTGAGATTCATCAATGTTTGTAATATTCAAATTCTTTTCAAGTTCCTCAAGTTTACAATCAAATAATTTATCAATTTCAAAATTACCAACAAAATCAGAGTAAGATTTTTCTAAATCAGGCCCCTCATATCTCTTATCAGATTTAACCACAAATAATATATCATCAAAAGAATCAATTTCAAAACTATCACTAGAGTCAAAAGGAGATTTAACAAAATCAATTTCCTCAAACTTTTCAACAAATAAATTATCAGATGAATCAATTTTACAATTATCAAAATTAGAGTGAGATTCATTAATGTTCACATAAGGCTCAATCTCAAAACAATCATAATTAGAAGGGGACTTTTCTAAATCAATTTCCTCAGTTTCCAAATCAAACTCAAATAAACAATCTTGTTGTGTTATCTGGGTTTTTAACATTTCAGTATGAGTATTCACATTATCCATCCTAGAATTCATTTGTTTAAGGGTCTCATGCATTTCTTCACTTTGTTTCATGAACTTTTAAAACATTATCTCTAAGCTAGATTTTTCAGTATCCTCAAAGTATGGTTCAGAAATATGATTTGAGCAATCCTCATAAAAAGAAGTTTGATTTTCCCATCTAGAATAATATTGATCATCTTGGTACCATGGTGAATTGGGATTTTGACAAATTAAAATTTGGCAATTAGAAGTATAATGATCAAGACATCCACAAATATCACATATATTAGAAGAATAAGATTTCATAACAGTGTGCATATTAAAAGTGTCTAATTTATGAGCCAAATAATCTAACTTATCTGCAACAGTGCACCATGAATCATCTTCATACTGACCTTGTGGCATATATACCTCACCTCCTTCAATTGCCCATGAGTTGTGATTAAAAGACATATCTTCAAATCTATCAAGAACAGAAAGATTATCCAACACTAATCAATTAAAAAAAATTAAAAAATATATATATAAAAAACACAAAACACAAGCAAATAAAAAATTTCAGAAATCACAGTTATATCACAACTTGTGAATATCCAAAACCTGCAAAAACAAAAAAATAAAATTAAATCTAAAACAAATAAAACTTAGTCTAGCAACACTAACAACTACTTTGATATTAACAAAACTAAGTTCCCTGGCAACGACGCCAAAAACTAGTTGTAGTCCGCAAGTGCACGTATACTTCGAAGTAATAAAAAGATATCAAACCACAGAGACCTATGTGTTAAGTACCAAATAGTTGTTTTCTCACTAACTAAGCAAATCGAATATGATGAAAGCACAAACGGAAAGTAAACTGAATATCTGAGAGAGAAACTAGGACTAGGCTTTCATCCACCTTAATTCCTATGATTAGATATAAATATGTATTCGTCAATCAAATCTTATTATGATAAAGATGTAATTTACGTCATAAAGGGATCATCTCGCTCTCGCATAGACAATCATACAAAGGACCAATCCTCACTCTCGTGCAAGATCTATCCAATGCTGAAAATAAGTAAATCAATTAACAAAGAACTCAAGGATCACTCTCGTGCATCCGAATTCTAAGTCAAACATCTCATGTGGAAACGCAAGAATCAATCTCGTGCATCCTGAAACTCATCACAAGTTCTACTTAAGGTTCTTCGGCGATCAGAAATTTAATCTCTTACAATTTCAAATCAAACCTAACACAGTAACTCAATCCAAAGAATCAGAAAATCAACATGGAAATAAAATCACCAAAAATCAGAATTCAAAGAACAAACCTAATCTCTTACAATAAGTTCCAAACTCAATGATTTTTAGGGTTCCAAATTTCACAATCAACCTCTCAGTCTATTTTGCAAAACTCTAAAACATGCTAATATTTATAAAACTAAGGAGAATTAAAGGAAAGTCATCACATAAGCAAAATTATCATAATAAAATTATTGTGACGAAATTAACAATGTTCTAGTCATTATGAAATCAAGGGAAATTACTCCCCCATGTCCCAAAAGATGTTTAAGCTAGCATGATGAAGAAATTACAATAAACCATAGTTTAGATTGATCAAAGATCAAAAAGAAGGGGAAAATCAACCAACACAGGGCTGTAATGAAAATTACAGCCCGTAATTTTATTCAAAAACGCGCAATGAATAGTGTGGGCGCCTCTTCTTTCGTTGATTCCTCCTCCGATCGGTCTCCTTTCACTCTGAAACTTCTGGGGTATCGTCTCCTCCTCCAGGCGAAGCTTCAGTGTAAATTTCACACACTGAGGTGGCCTCTACGCCTCTCGGCGTGAGGACGAACCCTAGAGATGCCTCCCGCGATTTCTCTCTAGACTGTGTATAAAAATTGGGGCTTTTGGTTTCTTTGTCTTCTCCGCGTTGAGACGAGTCTGTAACTTCTTTCTGATCTAAATTTGGTGCCCTGAGGTGGCCTCTACGCCTCAGGACACTAAATTATTTTTTTTTTCAAAATATATAAAAAAACACAAAACACAAGCAAATAAAAAATTTCAAAAATCACAGTTCTATCACAACTTGTGAATATCCAAAACCTACAAAAACAAAAAATAAAGTTAAATCTAAAACAAATAAAACTTAGTCTAACAATACTAACAACTATTTTGATATTAACAAAACTAAGGGCCCCGGCAACGGCACCAAAAACTTATTGTAGTCCGCAAGTACATGGATACTTCGAAGAAATAAAAAGATATCGAACCACAGAGACCTACGTGTTAAGTACCAAATAGTTATTTTCTCACTAGCGAAGCAAATCGAATATGATGAAAGCACAAACGGAAAGTAAATTAAATATTTGAGAGAGAAACTAGGACTAGGGTTTCATCCACCTTAATTTCCAAGACTAGATATAAATATGTATTCGTCAATCTAATCTTATTATGATAAAGATGTAATTTACTTCATAAAGGGATCATCTCGCTCTCGCACAGACAATCATACAAAGGACCAATCTCACTCTCGTGCAAAATCTATCCAATGCTGAAAATAAGTAAATCAATGAACAAAGAACTCAAGGATCACTCTTGTGCATCCGAATTCTAAGTCAAACATCTCATGTGGAAAGCTCTACTTAAGGTTCTCCGGCGATCAAAAATTTAATCTCTTACAATTTCAAATCAAACCTAACACACTAACTCAATCCAAAGAATTAGAAAATCAACATGGCAATAAAATCACTAAAAATCAGAATTCAAAGAACAAGCCTAATCTCTTATGATAAGTTCCAGACTCAATGATTTTTAGGGTTCCAAATTTCACAATCAACCTCTCAATCTATTTTGCAAAACTCTAAAACATGCTGATATTTATAAAACTAAGGAGAATCAAAGGAAAGTCATCACATAAGCAGAATTATCATAACAAAAATTATCATGACGAAATTAACAATGTTCTAGTCATTATGAAATCAAGGGAAATTACTCTCCCATTTCCCAAAAGATGTTTAAGCTAGCATGATGAAGAAATTACAATAAACCATAGTTTAGATTAATCAGAAATCAAAAAGAAGGGGAAAATCAACCAACACAGGGCTGCAATGAAAATTACAGCCCATAATTTTACTCAAAAACGCGCAATGAACAGTGCGGGCGCCTCTTCTTTTGTTGATTCCTCCTCCAATCGGTCTCCTTTCTCTCTAAAACTTCTGGGGTATCGTCTCCTCCTCTAGGCGAAGCTTCAGTGTAAATTTCATGCCCTGAGGTGGCCTCTACCCCTCTCGGCGTGAGGCCGAACCCTAGAGAGGCCTCCCTCAATTTCTCTCTGAATAGTGGATAAAAATTAGGGCTTTCAGTCCTTTTTCTTCTCCTCATTGAGACGCATCCGTAGCTTTTTTTTGGATCTCAATTTGGTGTCCTAAATTTCAAGATATCATCTTTTTAAGTTTCCAACGGAAGAATCGGGCAAAACTGGGTCAAATTACAGTACCATAAAATAAATTATGGTAGTGCCGTAATTTCTTCAAAAGTTTCTAGTCAAAAATTGCTCAAAATTATGGTACCATAAAATTCTGGAACAAAATTATGGCACTGCCGTAATTTCTTTCTGTGCTTTCTGGGGCGAAAATTATGGTACCATAATTTTCATCACGGCACTACCATCATTTTGCAAACTTGCTCCGATTCGCATGAAAATTGACGGGTAGCTTCGTCCTAACGTCTGGAATGCATTGGTGTGCTCAAATCTTCCAAATTCCATCAAAATATGGCACTTTTACTTGAAAATTATGAAAAATAAGAAATGGTGTAGATTCTGCAACATTTAACAAATAAGGCTTAAAAACAAGCAAAAGAGCATAAAAATGACACAAAAAGACACATCAAATGATACAAAATATACTATGCCGTAATTTTTTTTTCACTTGGGCCATGTCTCAGCCTAGTGAATTCGAACCTAACAATTCTCCCCGCCCAATTTGGACATCGCCCTCGATGCCCGTTACGGAGGTCTTTCCGAAGTCTCGCCCTGTCATCGTCGTTGCCCCCTGGCGACAAAATCTCTCAGAACCTTGCTCCCTCGCAGATGGAAGGTTTGTATCTCCACTAATCTGGATCTCTCCTTCATCTCTCTGACCTCTTTCTGTCGGTCGGCGAAGGTTTAACGAGTCTTGCTTGTAGACGCCGCTTCCTTTTCTCCACAATCTTTGCCTAAAGAAACTGGTGGAGAGGACGTCGTCTTTGCATCTGCCTCACCTGCCGAAGATGCTATCTGCGCCCATGTCTAAGTCTCCTGGCACAGCTCTGCATCTCCGGAGCTCGACGCCGCCTTTGTCGACCGCGTCCTTCGGCCCTACGTCCGCGTCCAACGAGGTCGATGAAGTTCTGCCAGCGACCACTGAGGCGATGCACATACCTCCTATGTGGGCCTCTATTGGTTCGTCATCAACCACCTATTTTTCAATGAACTCTCGTTGTACCATCACCGCAATTCTCTCTTGTGTTGGGCAGTCACGCATCCAGTGTGGCCCTTTGCATAAGAAGCAGCCCATCGGTCTTGGTCGATCCTGCGCTCTTTCTGTAGGTCGGTTCTGCTCTTGCCGTGCCGACTGACCTCCGTTTCGCTGTGGAAGAGTCTATCCCTCTCTGGTGCTGTCGCTCTTGGCGGAGAGCGACGCTTCGGTGGTGACCTTGATGCCCTCGAGAAAGTCATAACTGAAGCTCTCAAATCCACAAGAGATTCGGCTACCGCTGCGACCGTCCTCCAGTCCTGCTGCGCGTGTCTTCGGACTTCAGCTTCCGCCCATGGTTAAAGGTTCCGGAGAAAGTTATAGCATCTATCTGTCTCTGACATGTTCGTTATCTCCAACATGAGTGTCGAATAAGTCTGGACATACTCCTGGATTGGGCCCGTATGCTTCAGCCGATTTAATGCGTCTCGTGCTTGTTCCTCTGAGTTCCTAGGAAGAAACTGCTTATGTGGTTCCTCTCGGAATACCTCCCATGTCCCACCAGCTGCTCCTGATGTCGAATCAACCTTAGTTCTCCACCAAAGTTTTGCATCACCGGAGAGGTATATTGTAAACACCCTCACTTTTTCCTAGTCTGAAACATGGTTAGCAGCAAAATATTATTCCATATCCCAAAGAAAGTTACCCAGCTCTTTGGATGATTGGGCTCCTCCGAACATCGCAGGTTCTGGGATGCGAACCTTCCCTCTGGTAGCTTCATACTCCACCATGGCTGCTGCAAGTGCACTGCCTTATGCCTGCGCTAATGCCATGCGCATCACCGTGAAGTCTGCCAGTACCTACTATTGGGTTGCAGTGGTGTTGATTACTTGTGTCGTATAGGTGAACTTTCAATCCCATATGCCCACTATGTCAATCTCGCACCTACGCAATTCTCTCCTTTATCGGTGAGAAGAATCAGTAGTGATTGGAGGGTTGAGAGACAAATGTCCTCTC
The DNA here is from genome assembly GCA_027563935.2 of Costus lasius. Lineage (NCBI taxonomy): Eukaryota > Viridiplantae > Streptophyta > Magnoliopsida > Zingiberales > Costaceae > Costus > Costus lasius. The sequence continues at coordinate 87,374,361 of CM050451.1, forward strand.
TCTCTCTCTCTCTCTCTCTCTCTCTCTCTCTCTCTCTCTCTCTCTCTCTCTCAGGAGAAGCTGGGGGAACACAGGCAGCGTTCCCCCTTCCTCCTCCTCTGTTCCCGATGGTCGAACCATAGGCGGCAGCGACGCCAAGGGGAACCTTAGGTGGCGTTGCCCTCTCCCTTCTCCTTCCCAGGCGGTGGCAGTGGTTCTAGGCCCAAGCGACACTCGCATGCAAGTCTCAGCGAAAGGGCACAGATGGGCTTCCTCCTCTCCCAGATCCATAATCTTCTTAGCGGCGATGACTCTTGGTGAGATCAATACGAGGAGTGGAGTTCTACATCTCGACTCAAGCGGTGGCTCACTCGTCGACCCCAGCCACAATGGTGGCATCCCTCGACTCCTTCAGGAGCAATAACGATGACAACTCTCACCACCTCTAGGAGTGGTGGCGGCTTCTAGCGGCCCTTGGTCAATAGCATCATTTCCAAGCGCAAATGTGTGCCAGAATCAGCTGATTCCCATTACTTTCCCTTCCTTGCTCACGGTGCCCACGTTCGTTGAGAGTGATGGCTAGGGCTTGGGATTGGTCTGAGGCTGCTACGGTGTGACAACGGCGAATGCTTCTTTGATGACGGTGCACAAGATCTATGAGGAGTGAGACACACATCAAGGGTAATCTCTACCTCTTGAATCATAATGTTGGTATAGTGTCTTTTTAGATAATATTATATTATTATCTATGTGTGTTGTCCCCACAAAGGGTCAACCTTGCTCTTGCTTTACTAGCTATACGCTGGCCTCATCGTCCCGAGGTAATTACGGCAGTGAGGAATACAGGTCAGGGTGTCACTTTGTGAGTGCAAGGCATTCTTGCATGTACCTAAGGAGCAAAGGTCGAAGCTTGATAGTAAAGCTACTCTTTTCATATTTATTATATATGGTAGTGAGTAGTTTGGTTATAGATTTTGGGATCTAAAATATAAAATGCTATTAGAAGTAGAGATGTTGTCTTTCATGAGAATAATACAATAGAAGATTTTGAAAGGAAAAAAAACTACTCAAGTTAGTGATGAGTATGATGATATGAACCAGAAGAACCATAGATGATGAAAATGCACAAGGGAGAGAACTAGGTACAAATGAGTCAAGCACATTAGTGATGAGTTAGAAGGTTTCAATGATAGTGCACAGTCAATGTAGAGGGTCTTAAGTAGGGGGAGTAGCCACACTTATCTGAAATCATTGAAACTCAGGTTAGAATATCTATTAGAGAGCATAGACTAACCACAAACTATCCTAGTTCTTAATATCTTTTGCTTACTGAAGATGGGGAGCCAAAAAGTTATCAGGATGTGTAGTCTACTTCAGATAAGTAGTATTGGTTGGAAGCAATGCAAGAAGAAATAATTTTGTTAATAGAAAAATAACACATATGAATTGGTTGAGCTTCCATCATGGAAAGACCACTAAAAAATAAATGGGTATTCAAGTTGAAAAAATATGGTAATAAACTAGTAAAATATAGAGCTTATTTAGTGATAAAAGGATTGGAGCATTAAAAGGGTATTGACATTGATGAGATTCTTTTCTCTAGTTATCAATATGTGTTCTAATCTAGTTATACTTAGGTTAGCAGCCAGTTCAAATCTTGAAATAGAGAAATTTGATATAAATACTACATTTTTACATGGTAACCTAGAAGAAAAGATCTACATTAACCAACCAGAGAGTTTTTAGATTTAAAGAAACGAACACTTGGTTTGTAAGTTAAAGAAAAACTTGTATGGTTTAAAACAAGGTCCATGGCAATGGTACAAGAAGTTTGACTCTTTTATAGTAAGTCAACTTTTTTAGAGAACTTTGGTAGTTCTCTATGTTTATTTTAAATCATTTGATAATGGTGATTTTATTATTCTCTTGTTATATATGTTGATTATTAGATGAGATATAAAGTGGATTCAGAGGTTGAAAGATGATTTATTTGAGTCCTTTGATATGAAGGATTTAAGACCAGCTAAGCAGATCCTTGGTATGGATATTATTTGAGACAAAAAAGCTATGGATATCATAGGAGAAATATATTGAAAGAATACTTAAAAGATCGAAGATGCAATATGCTAAATTAGTTAGTATGCCTCTAGTAAATCATTTCAAGCTTATTAAGAAATCTATTCTAGTAACTAAGCAAGAGAAGAGTGATATATCATTTATTCCATATTCCTCTGCAATTGATTCTTTAATGTATCTTGTTATTTGCACACGATCTGATGTAGCTCATGTTGTTGGTGTAGTAAGCATATTTTTTTCCAAATCTAAGAAAAGCTTACTGGGAAGTAGTAAAATGGATCTTCATATATTTAAGAGACACATCAAAAATGTGTTAGACATTTAAAAGTTCTCAGTCATCACTAAAAGGATTCATAGATGCAAATATGACAAAAGATTGATGGTAGAAAGTGTACTTCATGATATTTATTTACTTTTACATGATATATTATTTTTTGGCAGTCTAAGTTGTAGAAGTGTGTTTCCCTATCAACTAGGGAAATTAAATACATAACAGTAAGTAAAGCTTGCAAAGAAATATTTTAGTTAAAAAGATTCCTCAGTGAATTAAGGTTGAATTAGAAAGAGCATATGGTATTTTATGATAGTCAAAGTACTTTAGATTTAAGTAAAAACACCGAGTATCATACTAGGACTCAGCACATTGATGTTCAGTATCATTAGTTGCGTATAGTAATTGAACATTATGAGTTGTAGTTAAAGAAAGTCCATACAGATGACAACATTATAGATATGTTGACAAAATTGATTCCTAAGGAGAAACTTGAATGGTGTTGTAATTTGGGTAGGATAAACATCATAGTTAAGATGTGCTTTAAGTGAAAAGCAAAAGAGATATCTCCTTCTAATGGGGTTGGAAAGGATATTATTGGGCGTGTAGGCCCAAGTGGGTCCAACTCGCTTAAAAGAAAATAATTAAAAAAGGGTTATGTTTTAACTCATCTCATTCTCTCTCTTTTGTTATTTTTCTCTCTCATGAAAGCAAGCACACGACTCTTAGCAAAGAAAAAAAAAGAGAATAGAAGGAGAAAGAAAAGAAGTAAGACGACACGTCTCTTCAAGGAAAGATAAGCCCTTAACTATTGATGTGTTTTTTTCTTGAGATTAATTTTTTGCTCAAAAATGTTATTTGTTGTGGTATTCTAATTGGTTGTTCCTTAAATTTGAGCAAAAACTTAAGATATAAATAATATTGTACTGACATATATATTTTATTAGTAGATTATTTGATTTGATTTGATTTGTAATTTTTTTTCTTCACACTAAAGGATTTTCATATTAAATTTTTGTGTTAATATTATTAATTATTATCATTTTTTTTTCTTCACACTATAAAGGATTTTCATATTAAATTCTTATGTTAATATTATTAATTGTTATCAATTTTTGCTTGTTATTAATGTAATTTATTTTCTAACATCTATAGATCCTAACTAAAAAAATAGTATAAACACCACTCGGAGTACCTGTTACGTCCGTGTCCCAGAACGGACGAAAAACATATTAAAATATTAATAAATAAAAGAGACTGATGTGACTGACGAGACTTATCACTATGCGGTGGTCAAACTCATCTTTCACCCATCTCTTGCTGCCGCTGTTTCTCTCCTTCTTTATTTCTCCCATGCCTTCGCGGCTTCTTCACGAACGAATGAAGCTCGCCCCACTTTCGAGTTGCCTTCTCGTCTCCAGCCCCTCGCGTCCAGCCTACTCCGACGAGCTCCGGCTTCCGGCGACGAAGCCCTAGATCAGCAAACCATTCGGCGACGCCCTATTTCCCCCACTCGTGATTTTCGTTCGGCGACTGATGCACCGTGCGCACGCATTTCTTCCGGTGCCGGCAGATCCTCCTTCCCCTTTTCTCCAATGCCAGCGACTGCTTTCCCCTTCCTTTCCGGCACCACTTCTTACTGGCGCCTGCGTCCGGCGACTAGGGCTTGACTGTGGCGCGCGCCTGGCACGATATCGGCGGCGTTATTTCTCCTCCGGCGAGTTTCTGTGCTCGTCTTTGTGTTCCGGTGGCCAACGGTGTTTTTCCACTTGTTTCCGGCGAGTTACGAGCTTCGGCGATACTGTTCCGGCGAGATTATTGTTCCGGCGGACTTTGGATTTTGTGCCGACGCCGTGAGCTGCATATTTGGGTTAGTTCTTGCGTGCTCCGACGTTACGTGGTGTTATAAGTTTACACGTGGCTACGAACTAAGTTAGTACCCTGACCCGATTCCATATGTACTTATACGAACGCATGCGAACAAACCTAGACGTGTATACTTGACGAACTTAAATAACCCGGATCTGGACATAACTACTTAACGAACTCAGATTAGCATGTTAATTGATGATTTTAGTAAAACGGATTATAATGAAATACTGTTGACTTATACCTTGATTAACTTGTCAGGATCTGTTGATTAATACGGGTGCTTACCGGTTGGTTCTATTACTATTCATCTGCTTTCAAGGTAGGGATTCTACCTTCTTTCCTTTGTTACGGTGTCAACCGCATGTGTAGTTAGCTACACCACCTTATAGCTGTTATGACTATTGATTACTGTTCTGATTCCTTTTTGCTCGTGTTTTATTCCTGTTGACATAATATGCTTGTATGAAACACGGTATGGGAGTCAGTATTGCATGTCAGTCAATAGTTAGTAGTTAGTATGTGTTATGTATACATACATTGAGGGATGGATATCTAGCGATAGATAGTTCAGTGTACCTCGATTATTGTCTGTTATATTCTGAGACATGCGATCGTCTATCTGTGATAGTGTTAGACCAAGATAGTCCGATGTTATGGGCTTGAGGTCTTGGATATGTTGTCAACCCAATGAGATGGGTTGTACTGAGTGTAGGACGCTGCACTAACGGGCTGTCGACAGACAGTCATCTCTACTGTTCGGGGCGTCATCAGTAGGAACCACTCTATTTCAGAGTTGCGGGTCTCGGACCACTGCTGTATCAGCTCCTAGTTTTATCTATGTGTGATGACACTATATTGTTGTGTATTTTAGTCTAATTATACGATATACGGGACATGTAGAGTTATGGTGGTATTCTAGTAAATTACTCTATTCTGACCATGCACCATATAATTTGATATATCCCTACTTAGTTTTCGGCTAACCCCCTTTGACTTGCCTCCAGGTTTAGGCGCGGCTCCCTCTGGAGCACCTTAGATAGTTAGATATTGACTATCAATCTGGGTGCGTTGTTGTTTATTATGTTATGTTGTATTAGACTTATTGACCGCTGCGTCGGTCGTGTTTCTGTTGGGTTTTGTAGACCGCTGCATCGGTCGGTTTATTGTTGATTTTGTTGACCGCTGCGTAAGTCTTGTGTCAGTTGTTTGTATCTGGATATTTTGTGGCCGGGTCGGCCTTATGTTATGTTATTTTATTATGTCATGTACCTCTTGAGTTTTGTGCTATCTTATCAAATATAGTGTTGTTGTGTCCCGAGACCAGAATTCCCGGCGTGGATCTCGGGTGGGGGGTGTAACAGTACTAATACACAACCCTAACAAAGGAAACATGCAATGACAAGTGTCCTTGAAATACCATACATGAAAGGACAAGGCGAAGACAATAAACAAAAAGCACCAATCAATAAAAGCTCTACACGTACCATACATGCTCCTTCGTAATGAAGACATACGCTCATTCCTTTGATGAAAAATCCCCAACACCAACTCATGGTTTCTTTCTTCAAAGCATTCACACCAAAGAAGACAAGAGAGATTCTCATGATCCCTCGAATCAAGGCAAGAGTATTCTTCATTATATACATTCGCATCATCGCAAGGTAGTCTCCTCCCTCCATCAACATGTGACCAACTTGCAAGACTCCTCATCAAAATCTTCCAAGGCTCAAGTAAAAGAACATGAATTCAATTTCCTCTCGTTTTCATCTATCAATTCAAGGAAACCAATCCAAGAAACTCTATGTCATCAAGATGAGCTCCTTCTAAAGTCGTTATGTATACTATTCCCAAAATTGAGCCTATTTTTACCATTAGAGTGTTCATGCTAGCTGTCACGCCCTGCCCATCTTCTATACGTAAGTTCAATTTTCCTTCTTGCGGAAGTGCTCGTACGGGGAATGAACAGCGGCGAGACTTGTACATGTCTGCACAAGCCTCCAGCCTTCAAACGCTGTTACGCTCGTTCCGAAATCTCGCAGAAGAACACCTCTCGTTGACGCCAAGAAAACAACAACACAAGATGGATCTAGGGGAATTTTTCGCTCTTTATTATTTTAATACAAGAGTTACCTAAAACCCCTCGCCTCTACACGAGGTCCACACTACAGAAGTTCCCTCTCTTCGCCTGTTCCCGTCGCCTCTGGAGAAGATCGCCTGAGAGGGGAAGGAAAGGAATCACCTCTCGTTCCTTCCAACGTTTACTTGTTGAAATGGGAGATCTCAAGTGGGAATCGATATCCTTGGACGACTCCCTTGGTGACAATATGTAGCCGCTCCGATGAGCTCTACAAGGAAATAACAATCTTTGATTTTCTTTTCTTGTCGTCGCCGGCCTGTACAGCAAGGTTTCCTTGCTCGTATGGCTCCTTCCAAAATTGTCACCTCACCATCAGGCAAAATTCTATCCTTCTGTGTGTTTATATGGGAAGGGATTAAATCTTATTAATCCACAGCTTCTTCCTCAAATGCTCGCATCTCTTCCCATATCTACATACGGGTTTCCATCTGTTGTTGATGGCGCCGGACCTTCAATGCCACGTGAGGATTCGTTGTGCCTCTGCACCGTCCAGCTTTGCCACTTACTTGGTTCCTCCAACCGAGTTGGCAAAAATCCTCCCGTGTTTTGGGACCCGCCGGTCCCTGGGTATTACACTAGCTATCAAAGTGTATTATATGCATACAATTATCATAGTATACTAGTATTTTGCACCAATTAAACCATGCATACATACATGTATTGTAAATATGGCAGTAGCTGGAACGCTCTAGGTGGAGTGGATTTCCAACCACTATCGGATCCGCACTTCATTTTGTAGGATCCGAATAGCGTCTGACCTAGGATTGCGCGACGCTCCCCATTCGCCCCCGCGTCGCAAACGTCGCCACCTGAGACCACGCCCTCATACACGTGTCACGTTCTCCGGCGCCCCATTTCTGACAACCCACCCATCCGTCCATCCCTCCGCACTCCCTGACAAAACAATCCATCTTCCCTCGCTGCCCACCTTCTGAGTCCTCTCACCCTTCCCCATGGCGCCCCCTCCTCTCCCCCTCGCTGCCACTCGCCAACCGCAACCCCCTGCCCCTCCATGCACTCGCCCTCGGGTTTGTCGTCTCCTCCCCACCCAGCCTGCTAGCACCTGTGCCCAACTCGCCGCCATTTGCCCGCCCCCCATTCGCCCGCCACCGTGGCGCAAGATAAATGTCACGCCATTCCTGAGCTCCAACCAACAGTAACGCTACTTTGCTCCGAGAGCGCCCCCCTACGTGTCTCGCTCCCCTGCAACCACCTCTCCACGTACCTCGCCCCCTCCACGTGCCGCCCCCTCTGCTCCTCCGGTTGCCCTCCCCCCATTGGCCCCTCCTCCCTCTAAAACCTCCCCTCCCCCTTACTTTCCTCTCCCTCTTGCGGATTCACCATGCTCCACCCCGTCGACATGGCCAAGACCCACGAGATCTTGGCCCGCTTCCGCCCCATCGCTCCCCGCCCAGCCCACCCTCCTCCGTCGCTCGCCGACGAGCCGCCGCCGCCGCCTCCCCACGGCGCGCTTCAGCTCTGCGCTCCACGCCCCTGCCGCGCGCGCAAGCGAGGGCGCTCCCAGCTTGGCAATTCGTCAAGCAAGCGGCAGAGGACTCTCTTCCCCCTCCTCCCCGCCGTCGTCCCCTTCCCTCCGAAGCCCGCCTCCGACCTCCTGACCCTCTCCCTCCTCCCCCGCTCGCCTGAGCCCGACGCTCCCTCGCCGCCGGTGGAGCAGGACCTGCTGCGGAAGCTGCAGGAGCCGCGGGTGATCGCGCCGCAGCCGGTGCGGCCGGTGGGGTCGAGCATCAGCGTGGTCCTCATCAGCCCGCACGCGGGAGGGGCACCGCCGCCGGCGCGGCGGCGGCGGCCCGAGGAAGTGGAGGAGGAGGTCGAGGGGGACGCTCTGCCGGCCGTGGTGTCGGACTTGCGGAACCGGGTACGGCTGGCGAACTCGGCGTACAGGGAGATGGTGGGGCAGCCGGAGTGCCGGTGGCTGGACGCAATGGGGATGCGGCCGAGGCGGATCGGCGGGGAGGTGATGCTGGACGTGGGGGAGGCGAGCGTGCCGGAGGCGGCCGCCGGGTTCTCGTGCAGTGCGAGGATCGAGTGGGCGTGTGACGGGAGGAAGCGGTGCGTGAGCGCGCCGTGCAGCGTCGTCCGCCTATTCTGCGAGTCGAAAGACTACGCCTTTGCGTGGAGATTCGACACCTCCAAGACTTGCCGTCACTGCACCGCTTGAAATTTTCTCTGTACAAAAACTAGGGTTCCTGCTCGCAGGACAAACTAGCGGTCGAACTAGCAAGCAGAACGAGCAGCTTAGAAAAAGGAAGTACATATATATATATATATAAACGTTGACTTAGACTTGAACGTTGACTTTTTGGTTATTGTTCTCGTCGCGCCAGGAAATGGTCAATTAATTGATGCTCACCGGCCTAGTTTTCCTCGGATTGGAGCGTAAAAATTTGATTTTGACTGCCTACTCAATGAAATAGCAAAAACTAACAGGTTATTTGGAATAACTAGCTGGTTGAGAATTACGAAATTGATGAACAAAATATACGATTACAATTAAGTTGAGAAGCAGTTGAAAGGGCGAATTAATCAAACAAGTAATGGTCAACGTTGCACAAACTAAACTGGGGATGGAAGAAACCATGCATTGCAGGTGTGGTGCATGCAGGTACACTTGGCCGTTCGCTGACAGGCAAGCATATGAGCGTCACTTTAGCATTTTGACCGCCTCCAAATGTCGAGGGAGGTGGAGGGATCATTCGATGCATGCGCAGCAGTGTATTGAGACGACTCTCAGGAAGTCAACGCATTTCATTCAATACAAATGAATATAGTATTACAGATAGCTAATTATGGACTTATCAAGTTATAAGGACCTATTTACGGCCATTATTCAAAGTAACAATCTAATGCTATTATTGTTCAACTGATAAGGATTTTTTTTTTGTTAATAATAAAGTCTTCAGATCATCAGGATTAGCTAATTTAGATGGCCGTGCATCTATACAAAGAAATTAAATGAATAAAAGTAAGAGGCTCAATCAATCACTAGGGTAGAAAATGATATAATTTAACCCATGTTTGATGGAGTTTATTAAGATGATGATGCATAATCAATTCAACCCATCAAGTATTGGGGTATGAGCATAATACGAAGCAACAGAGAATAAAAATTTTGTTTTCCACCTAGAATCCATCCAAACAAAAAACCAATGAGTAGTCCAAATTCATACAAGCATTGGCAAAAAAAACTCAACGCACTTTGACCCAATCAGCTATGGAAAGGGAAAAAAAAAATTATTTTTTTTTTGGGTCAAAATCGGGTTTCCCACTAGGACCAAACTCCTTGATGTGGTTAAGTATGAGATATAATTTTTTAACCTCATCAAGTTCGAGGTTAGGGTCAACAATGAGTTTAAGAGTGGTGAGGTCGAGTATCCAAGCCCGCCCTCAATCCACCTAGTTGTCATCTCTATTCATATATTTTAAAACATCATATGATTGGATCCTTTTAACAAGAGCATGTAAGCATCTTGCATCTATGGTATCCACGATGGATGAAATCTTCCCTCTACTCTTTGGTGCTAGCATATTAGAGGTTTTATTCTACCTATCTCACGTGTAGAAGGTGGCAACGATAAACACAAGAAATAGAAGGTGTGCCCATTTGTACCGATATCCCCTAAGCATGATGATGCCTCTCCTTTTTATTGAAGAGTGACATTATGCTTAGAGTTGCATGTGATGACACATTTAATAAAATATAAAGAAGCACCTCCAACAAAATATAAAGTAGCGCCTCTGTTTTAGGGTTTGAAGCACCAACACTTTACAATTTTGGATGTCACTCCATATGTGTCTAGTCTATGTGCCCATGTCTTCATGTGTGACACATCAATTCTTTTTAAATTCAAATTGAACTCTATTAATTTGATTGTGCAAAAAGAAAATGGCATGTTTGTGGTTCAAATCCAAGATCTATTGCCAATTGGTAAATACTATTACCATCATGTCATTTGACAACACTTGTAAAAATGATATTCCAATTTGATCTTAATATTTGGCACATTAGGTTTTTTAGAAGTAACAATAACATCATAATCTTATTATAATATTATAAACAGTGAGCAATGTCTAGCAATATATCACTATTGCCTAAGTCATAAGAAATTTGAGATTTAACAAAACCTGTCTATAATAATATTCTTGTTTATTTTAATCCTTTTGTCAACGACATTTAGATTGAAGATAAATTATGGAATATGTCATATTTGTATAATTCAACCATCATGGTTCTTGATTCCAAAGTAGTCCAGTATACTAAATGCAATCAATATCTAATATTAATTTATTTAAGTATGATTGTGCATTTTTAGTCTCACTTGATCAAGGGGCCAAAGATATTAATGCTCTCATTATATGGGAGAGACAAATCTTTTTTTGATCACTCATATTCCTCCATGATTTGTGGCATATCCAATTATAATTTTTATGACCACGTAGTTATAAGATGATGTTTGATTAAATCAAAGTGTATGACTAATCATATATAATTTATGGTGATCTCAAATCTAAAGATCATGTACACTATTATCATAATGAAAATATTTATAACACTCATGATAATATATACAACATTCTCATGATTGGTCTATTTGTTGTGAAATAAAGTTGTAAAGAATGAAAAACTTAAATGTAGAGTTTAGATATTATAAATAAACTGTGAATAATAAAACAGAAAAGTTACAGAAGGAACCATATCTGTCCTAAGACAAAGAGCTGACCCAATGCATGAGTTTTGCTTGATCTTCTACCCCAAAATACAACTAGGGTTCCAACCTTTCCAGTGTGATGGTGGGATGTTGATGTAGCCTAAATATATGCTCTCATACCAAGCATGATGTAGCCAAATTAGGAGTGGGTAGGCCCCAATTAACTATAGACTTGGTTGATAAATGAAATGATAAAATTGATAAAACACAGGACCATAAAATGGCTTTCTAGCAAGTTGGCAACATGTCATAACATCCTTTTAGATCACATGTAAGAAACAAAAAGATGGCAATATAGTCTCTCACCTTTTCTCAACCCAATGATGGTCGGTACTAAAAGGGAGCTTTGAGGAGCCTAGGAGAAGATAGATTAATAAGATCAGTGATAAGAGTGAGATCAATGGTGGAAGGGTTGCAAAGGCACACTTCTCAACCTGATGAACGTCAATACTAGGCAGTAAGGGTGAATTTTTTTTTTTTTAAAAAAAAATTTCTTTTCCCAGCTCAAGTGTAATCGATACTAGGAGGGCTCCCAAGGGTAGAAGAAAAGAATAAAATATGTCCTATATGGAAAACACATTGGAAAAAAAAAAAAAAAAATTTAGGCCCAAATTAAATCAAAATAAATGATATATGAACTTAAATGGCCCAGCCTTCATAATCATGATAACTTGAACTCGAACCTAACTCAGCGTTTGCACGTGTTTATTGATTAAGGCATAACCAATTGAATCCCCATGAAAAGCCCAATCGCAAAAGACTAAGTTTGGTTCTGCTGCGCTTCCATAGCTGTACTGTAATAGCTGCACTATCATTGTAGCACCTGTTGTTAAGAGTGTTTGATGGATTCAACTATGCTGTTACTGTAGCAATTATTGTTAAAGTTATTTTTGTAGATTTATTATGTTGTTGCTGTTGTTAATAAAGAATCAATATTAATTTAATAAAATATATTAAAATTTAAATTATATATTTTTATAATAAAATAAAAACTATTTAAAAGTATTTTAATAAAGGTATTAAATTTTATAAGTTCAAATAATTAATTTTAATATAATATTTAATTATTAATTTTATTTTTTAAGTAAGAAATTAAAATTATAAATTTTTATAATAAAATAAAAAAATAATTATTTTAATAAAATTATTAAATTTTATAAGATCAAATAATTAATTTTAATATAAAATTTAATTATTAATTTTATTTTTAAAGTAAGAAATTTAAATAATGTATTTTTATAATATAATAAAATTTATTTTTGAAATTTAAAATAATTATTTTAATAAAATTATTAAATTTTATAAGATCAAATAATTAATTTTAATATAAAATTCAATTATTAATTTTATTTTTTAAGTAAAAAATTTAAATAATATATTTTTATAATAAAATAATTTTTTTAAAAAATTTAAAATAATTATTTTAATAAATTTATTAATTTTTATAAAATTAAATAATTAATTTTAATATAATATTTAATTTTTAATTTATTTTTAAAGTAATTAATTTAAAATTAATTTATATTATATTAATATATCAACCCAGCTGCGATGGAGATTAAGTTTTTACTGTAGCACCATGCACCATACATGGTGCTACATTAGGATCACAACAGCCTGCTTCCGTGAATAGTATTAAATTTTTTACTATTTTGCAGCTAAGCGGTTAAAACAAATGTGAGCACAGCGCCCACTTCTGCTGAATATCAGTGCACCACAGCGCAGCCCCCATGGGCCTAAGGTCCATCCAATTGTTATAAACTCTATTGCATAATCCTACTAGCATAATTGTGTTGAACTATATTATACTGACAAAAAATTTTAATTATTTAGTTAATGACTTGTTAACTAATGTTAACTATAGTCAAAGTTTAATGAACTTTTTTTCTTGCTTTTTGTTTGTTTTTACTTTTAATAATCAAGCACTTTTTATCAAAATTTTTACTTAGGGCCTGTTTTATTGGGGGAGAAAAAAATAAGAGAAGAGAAAGAAATCTTACTTTTCTCTTGATTTATTGGAAAGATTGATTTGGAGGGAAAGAAAAATGGGCCAATTTTCTCCCCTTTTGCATTCTCTCCAAAAGAGAGAGAAAACACTTTTCTCCCCCTCCTTTGCTGTCAGCCACACCATTCTTCTTCCTCCTCCTCCCTTGCTGCCCCCTCTCCTCCTCCCGGCGCCTCCCACGCCTCGTCGCCATCGAGCTCTCGCTACCCCGGTCTCTTGTCACCGCTGCCCTCCTCGAGCTCTCGCCTCCAAAGCTCCTCTAGTCGCCGGTTGCCGTTCGAAGCCCCTCCTCTCCAGTCATGGTTCCTCCAACTACTCATGGCGGCGTCGCCGTTTTGCCTGCCGCTATTGCCCCCTCCGCGAGCTCACCTCCCAGCTTCCACCTCCCCGCCGTCGCGAGCTCGCCTACTGCTGCCGCTGCTGCCTGCGAGCCCATCGCCCAACTTCTGCAAGCTCGCCGAACATCACCGCTGCCCTCCTCTCGCTGGCATAGCTGTCAGCGCAGAGCTGGAGCAGCGCGTGCAAGACGAACTCCTGCTTCCAGCGTGTGTGTTGTGCGTGCCCCAGCTTTCTTCCCATCCATTTTTCCTTACTTCCCTCTTTTCCCTTTTTTCTTCTTTTTTTCTTCTCTAAAAAAAACAGACCCTTAGAGATAGCTTTTCAGGATGCCAAAAAGAATCTTAATATATTATTATTGTTCCAATCTATAATAATAATTGACTAAAAATATTTGAGAATAATTATGTTGTTCTATATGTATTATTATAATTATTTACATTAGGTATATATCAAGTAAATATAATAACATTAATATCTATATTAAAATACAAATGTGAACATGATAAAAAGCATACTAAAATAATCACAATCACCTAACGATTAGCCAGTAAAGCATACTTTAATATCAACTTGATAATGAATTTGAAGATTCAACTATTTTAATTATCAAAGAGTAGTCATTGAAGTTGACCAAAATGAATTAATATCGTTTCTAGAAGCTCATGAATAAACATTAAACTTCACCGGAAGAAGAGGACAAAGACCTGTAAGAGTTTGAAGATTTCGATGCATGACGAACATTTCTCAACTAATGCTGAGGAAATCTTGAAACCATTTGAAAAAGAAAAAAAAAGGAAAAAAAACTAGCTCATATGTAGTTGTTCCATATATAAACCTTGAACAAACTCGGGCATCTTTTTCTCATTATCGATCAATATAATCGTAAACACACAAAAAGAGTTGAACAAAACCAGGCCAACCATAGTTTCATCCAGGGACTGCACATGTGGTGGATTACAGGACAAGGAAGGCCAGTTCTCACAATTACTCTCATAAAAATGCCTAAGTTACAGAACTGCTTGTGTGTTTGGATGAAACAGGAAGAGAATCAGCATAAGATGACTCATTTTTGGCGGATCAACTATGCTTGATCAGGTGCTTCTGACTGAGGAGCTTCTGGTGCAGGCAAAATCTTCTCTTTGTCACCCTCAAGTTGGCTCAAGTTGCCCTTCTCTTTGATTAGTTGCATGTGGTGATGTTTGCAGTACAGCTTTCCTTCATGAGCAATGTAGTTTGAAGGGGTGATCACACATCCCCCATGGCAGCATTTGAAGCAGCTCTTGTGATATGCAGTTCCATTGACCTTGACCTTTTGAGAGGGATTTTGACATCTTAATCATTTCCAACCTCACAGTGAGAAGTCGAAGATAGGGAAAAAGTATTGAGTTGACAAACATCTTCTGTTCCTATGGTAGTGGTTCTATTTTGAAAACAATGCAAGCGCTTGAACGTATTGTTTTGAAAGCTGTCTTTTTGTTGGATAATCAGTACTAAATTATTCTTACAAGTCAGAAAAAATTCACTGTTTCTGATAAGTTGTACTGTATTTACCATCTATTGTACCTGGAAATTGATATAAATTCATAATAAACGAGAAAGAAGTAAGACCGAAATTGAGTTCAAGATTACCCTTTCAGTAGGATAAACAGTCTTGTCGCATCCAACACACTTCTCTCTCGTGCCAGCAAAAGCACTAGACACTTTGGTTGCACTCTGCAGATGACACTTGAGATCAATATCAGAAGGAAAAATGAATTTTGATCAGCTAAAGTACCTCATTGTCAACAATCATTTCTGGTTTCACAACTTTAGGGGTCCCTGTAGACTCAATTTAAGGTATGTCAGAATGGCAATAATGTTCAGCAAGGGCATGAGAGAAAGGATGAACACCTTCAAAGCTTTTGTCAAGGCTTCCAGTCATCTTGTAGATTTGATCAAAATGAGGTTTGCAGTACAGGACACCCTCAAAGGAATTGTAGTTCCCCAGCTGTAAATCGACAATGTAGTAATCATCAGAGCAAGCACATGTAGGATTATATTGGTAAATTGCAGAATAATCAATCGGGATTGTGCCAAGGAGTCTGCGATAAGATCTGAAACGGCTGCAGAAATTATACGCGGAGCAGGGAATGATACCTTCAAGGTGCCCTTACAATGGTGGCAGCGGAAGCAGGCCTTATGGTAGACCCGCTTGTCGGCGGTGAGCTTGTCGACCAAGTAGACCGTCTTATCGCATGCGGTGCACTTGATCGTCGTCCCCAGGAACGCCATCTCGCTCCTCCGACCTCCTTAGTGTGCTTATTAATTGCGGTGCTTGAAGAGAAGAGAGCGGAGACCGATCTGCTCAACCTCCTCCGGCCACCGCCTGCCGCTCTCGCTGCTCCCGATCGATCGATCGGCCATAAGCGCCTAGCAGCAGGAGAGGGGGGAGAAAAAAAAGAAGTGAGGCAGGTGCAGAGAATTGCGGCGGAGCGACCAAATAAAATGGATGGTTCCGGTTAAATTTAGATGTGCGAAGAGAAAGGAAAAAAAAAAAAAAAAATCCGCAGGACCTTGCGTTCCAATCAAAAGAAGGGTCGGCCATTATGTGTTCATAAATCTTGTAGCAATCCTAACCATGCGGATCTCAACATAATACTATAATCTCAAAAACCCCTCCGCAGGACCTTCAAAGTGCTTCTAGGATTAAATATTTCAAAACCATGGAAACCCTTCGTACTATAGATTTCAAAGTAATACTATAATACTCTTCACATCTCCTCGACTTTCTGCCGGTACAGACATCCTAAAACCTTTCCTTCCCTTTCCTCTTCCTACCGGCATAGATAAGAGCGTCGTCGAAATCCCAAACCCTTCGTCGATTTTTTCCCTCCCTATCGCTAGAAAAAGGTGCTCTTTCGTGTTCTCCCGTCGGCGAATACTCCTTCCTCTCCGTCTGACACTCCTCCTAAGTTTTCTTCCTCCGATCGCCCATTCTAACTTTACAGACTCTGCCTCCTTGTCCAAGTAATGTCCTCCCCACCTTCTTTGTGCTGGCAATAATTTTCGCGTTTAGATAGCAAGATATTTGTTTCCCATTGTAAACGCAATCTTTTTCTTCCAATTTGTTATCTCTTTTCTTCTAATTTTCCTCTGCATTCGGAAGTTAGTAGTTCTTACAAATTTTATGTTGTAGAACTTTGCGGAGAATATGAAAGTTTATTAAACTTCTTTGTGTTAGCTTTGTTGTTCCTGATTATGTTAGTTATTTGCCTTAATTTGAATTTCTAGAAATTATAATCACTATTGTGGCTAAGAAGACTCTTAGACAATATAGAGAAGGGTATGGAGAAGGGTGATGAGCTAATGACATGCAATGATCTACTTGGATGGGAGTCGTAATAAGAAGAACAAGATATGGTATCTCAACCTAAGTATGCCCTGAATGAAGTAAAGTTGGTAAGAATATATATGAAGTATCATGTAGATTGGTGTGTATATTTAATGAGTGTTGATTGTGATTCTAATGTAAAAACATATACATTAATCTCTGCTAACATGCCTAGATCTGAAGCCGTGACTTACAACTCTTCTTCCATTATTGTGAATTGCACATGCAAATTATTTGAGCTAACAGGAATTTTGTGTAGGCATGCATTCAAGGTATTGACTGTTAATAATGTGTGTTCACTGCCCCAATATTATATACTGAAAAGGTGGACAAAGTATGCAAGAGATGACAATGGTTCGAATATGTGTCGACCTGCCATTGATGGGGATGGAAAAGAGATCTTAACTTCCATGTATAAGCGCATATGCCAGAAACAATACTATCTTGCAGGACATACTGCATGTTGATCAGCAAGGTGAGGACGTAGATAATGACAGCAGTGATCTTGGTCCAGACATAAATATCACCATAAAGCCCTCGGCTGTCAAGAAGGGTCCAAGAGAGAAAAGGAAGAAAAATGTCCTAGAAAAACATCCCAAAAAGACTGGTGCATCAAAGGCAAACACAAGCACTAGAAGATTTACACAGCCTCCTGTTCACATGCCTCCCACATATCCATTTGCTGCTACTAGATATGTACTGACATTGTCAATAATCTAAAATTTTATATTGTACTTGTAATTTGTGCTCAGGCTCATGTTCTAATGCCTTCTATACATCCATTTGCTGCTACACATGCACACATTTGTTCCTTATATTATATTTTTGTAGATTTTTACCACTACTAATGTTATACTTATAATATGTTAACAGATTGATGTTCCCATGCCTCCTACGCATCCATTTGTTGCTACTAGATATGTACTTACATTGTCAATAATATTATTTTTTAGGATGTTTAATAATACTAATGTTGTAATTGTAATTTGTATTCAGGCTCATGTTCCCATGCCTCATACACATCCACATTCATTTGCTGCTACCGGATATGTATGCTATTGTACATAATGTAAAATTTTAGTGATTTTCACCAATACTAATGTTCTACTATTGTAACATAGACACCTACACCAAGTCAACAGATTTCTCCAGAAAGACAATTCTCGTATATTGCCATGATGATAAGAACAACTTCTTCTTACGTAAGTATGTTTACATGATCTATACAATAATGATATGCCCTTAAAAGTTAGTACTAAACTCATTTTCTATCCTGAAGTGTTCCGATGTAGGCTCTCGCAATGCTCCGCTGCAGTTTGATCCCAATTTGCCAGATCAACATAAGTTATAGTAGCTAATGATTCTATTACAAAATTGTCTAAACGAATATAGTAGAATGCCCTTAAAAGTTCATAGAATCTATACAGATTATAATAGAATGCAATTCATTTTCGTAATATCTATACAGATTATAGTAGAATGCTCTTAAAAGTTCATAGAATCTGTATAGATTATAGTAGAATACTCTTAAAAGTTCATAGAATATATACATATTATAGGAGAATGCAACCAAAAGTTCGTAGAATCTGACCACATTTTCGTAGAATGCCCTAATAAGTTGATAGAATCTGAACAGATTATAGTAGAATACTCTTAAAAGTTCGTATAATCTGATCGAATATAATAGAATGCCCTTAAAAGTTCCTAGAATCTATACAAATTATAGTAGAATGCTTTTAAAAGTTTGTAAAATCTGTACAGATTATAGTAGAATGCAATTTATTTTCGTATAATGCAACTCATATTCTAGTAGAATCAGACAGAATATAGTCGAATACTGGTAATACATCCAAATATGCTAATACATCGAATTCAAAAATCCGAATGGAAATCAGAATTATACAATAAGCATATCATATTACTCGTCAGCATCGTCATCTAAACCACTCTCCTCATTAAAGCTGCCCTCCTTCATGGGATGATCTGGATCTTCCTCCTCTCCAGAACTAAGATCGCCGAGGTAAACACAACCTTCTTAGAGGAATTTCTACACATTCCTCATGGATATGTAGATCGTCTCTAACAGGCGCCCTTGGTGGAACACCTCTGCAGATAAGCCTGGAATCTAGGGTCATGAGAACAGGATCGAAATCCCTCTATGTTGGGGTCCTGCCCCTGTGATGAAGAGCTAGCTCCAAATGAAGAAGGTGGTGGTGATGGTGTAGAATCTAGTGGCATAGGAGTGTCATTCTCTGCGGCTGATGGGGGAATCTTCTAATTTAATTGATTCCAGACCATTGTCCGATCCTTGTTTGGCAGTGGCAGCGTTGGAGAATTCAGCCCGAGAATCAAATGAAACATACTACCTTCACGGACAATCATCCGCATAGTCGCGCATGACTCTAAATTGATCCAGCGACTACCTTGAGTAGTCTCAAATCCATCAGGGTCCATTCCTAATGATAATGCAATAGGAGTTATAAGCCCCCTTAGCACAATAGCACCCTTCTTGGCGCGTGCAGCCTTATCAAATTGCTTTTCCACAAAGAAAGCTACATCCACTTTATAAACATAAAACATTGCCCATAAAAAGAAAAGTTCAGTTTGACAGATCATACCATCGCTCTCGCTATGGCCGAAGATGGTATGTGCGAGAACTCTATGGACGTAGCGCAGGCAGGGGTTGGAAAGGCTACTGGCGCAATATTCTTTGCGGAGAACCGCAACTCTAGTGAAATCTGATAACAAAATGCATGCTCAACAAATTTGCGCGGAGGTCGTCATTGACTGCCCTCGGGTAAATCCAATGCTCAACTCAGCTCGAGTAGTGTGAGACTCATGTCAATGTTCGCAAGCCTGAAAGTAATGCGCTTGTTGCGGTAATCATAGGAATTCAGTTCTATGTCGAGGCTGCTAAGAAATTCCAGAACTATGGGAATGAAGGTCTGCGCTGCAATCTCAAAGAATTTCAAAGCTAAGATCTGATTGAACATCCACATTACATCTTCATAAATTCCTAGGGCCTCTAGAGTTTGTCGGTCAACATAGCCAGTGTTCGAGATACGTCTTGTGAGAAGAAGATTATACCGGGTTTTTTGAATATCGTCCCGGATGACTATTCCTTAGGGATTGCGCAAAGGTGGGGCTTCTGAAGCAGTCGACACCTTCGCTTTGCCCTTTTTGACCACTTGCTTCTTCTTTGGAGCCATTTCAGTAGAATAAGAAGCTAAATCAGAGTTTAACGAAGAAGATCTGAACCTAAAACACCAGCGGCAGCAAAACAGAACAGCGCAACTAAGAAAGGGAATTATGTTCCGGTGATAGATCTAACAGATCCTGGTGAAATCAACACGCAACAGCTGTAGAGGAAGGACTTGGGATCACCAACGAAGCCCTGGCAAGTTGAGAAGTCATTTGGTGAAGCAGCGATGGGGAGAAGGACGCCGGAGGTTCTGGCAACACGCGAGACTCGGTTTCACCTGAGAAAATACGGTCGTGATATTTAAACAAGCATGTGTGATAAGTGAAAGAATCACATGTGTGATAAATATCACGGCACACCCATGATTCTTTCTATCCCTTACCATATAGAATCACGGGTGGGATAAATACCACTCCCCATCCGTGATTCTTTCTGTCCCTTTATCATATAGAATCACGGGTGGGATAAATACCACGCCCCATCCATGATTCTTTTTGTCCCTTTACCATATAGTAGAATGCAACTTATAATAGTAGAATCTCTACATAATATAGTAGAATGCAACTCATAATAGTAGAATTTGCCAAACTAAAGTAGAGTCTGCCCATATTATGATAGAATATCTATAGAATATAGTAGAATGCAAATCATAATAGTAGAATTTGACAGACTAAAGTAGAATCTGCCCATATTTTCGTAGAATCTCTACATAATATAGTAGAATGCAAATCATAATAGTAGAATTTGACCGAACAAAGTAGAATATGTTCACATTTTCGTGGAATCTGTACAGAATAGTATAATGCAAATCATAATAGTAGAATTTGCTAGACTAAAGTAGAATATGCCCACATTTTCGTAGAATCTCTATAGAATATAGTAGAATACAAATCGTAATAGTAGAATTTGACAGACTAAAGTAGAATTGGTCCATATTTTCGTAGAATCTCTACATAATATAGTAGAATGTAAATCATAATAGTAGAATTTGACTGAATAAAGTAGAATCTATTCACAACAATATAGAATCTGACAGAATATAGTAGAATGCAACTCATTGTCGTAGAATTTGATTGAATAAATTAAAATCTATCCACAAAACATGTATTCCAAACCATGTACAAACAGAAACAGAATCAATATTACATCCATCACAATCGGCCAATTATCATCCCACACAATCGGCCACTTGCCAATATCTATTTTGCCATTGCTTTGACATCGGAAATGGCCTCAAAGGACAACAACCTGAAAATATGGAGGCAAGCAACAATGTAAGTAATGAAGAGATATTGTGAATCTTTTGTTCTACCTGTAAAAGAAATAAAGGACATTCATGCTTATATA
This sequence comes from Costus lasius, assembly GCA_027563935.2. Lineage (NCBI taxonomy): Eukaryota > Viridiplantae > Streptophyta > Magnoliopsida > Zingiberales > Costaceae > Costus > Costus lasius. The sequence goes on from CM050451.1 coordinate 87,395,689, forward strand.
GTCAAGCATGACAGACTTATTAGTTTTGAATTTATAAAATTGTGCACATACAACTAAGAGTCCTTCAAGTTGATGTGCAGTAAGAACCAATGATTCTTGTCATATATCGGTGAAAATATTTTTTTTAAGCGATTAACAGTTTTCTTATTCAAGTGCTTTAACTGTGTATATGAACATCTAAATCAACCCGCTTTGTAATCGGTTCAGGACATATGAGATATATAAGCAAATGGTTTAAATTTTCTCTTATTCTTTCGTGATCTGCCAAGTAGTAATCTTACGTATGCATCAATAACCTATTGAATTACAAATAATAGAATCATGGGTGTTAGAAGCTAGACATAAGGCTGAAACCCTTACATGTACAAATGGGTAGAAAGTGTTGATACTCACATCTCCAACAATCATCGTACTGAACAAGACATTATATAAGTGACAATTCTCGAACTTCATTGGCTGACGATCATGCCAAACTTCCATGTCCCATGATATGTATTCCTCCAGTTCGGTTCTTTGTTCTTCTGAAAGTGTCTCTCTCAACATAATCCTTCCAACCCTTAAACTGTATAAGAAATGTATCCGTAAATTAGACATTATTGGAGTTTAACAATAAATTCCCCCTTACCTTGTCCTCAACCGGAATTTCTTCCGCTGACTCATCTATAGTAAGCAGCTACCAAACATTTCAGCAAAAATGATTAGGCCAATTGTCCATGTAAGTAATATAACAACTTCTGAAGCCGTAGTTTTACCTCTGTGGCTGGCCTCAATCGCTTCTTTTCCTATGTGTATGGGTTAACTATTGCCCATGAAGATTTTCGTATACGCTTCTTCCTTGTCTCCCCAAAATATAAAACCAACGCAGTATCCGAGATATCAATAGAGTCATCCCCACTTGAGCTACTATTGTCTCTCACTTCCTTCCCTCTATCTTTGGAATCCTTATTAAGTGTGTCAATCTTCTCTTTCAGCTTGTTATTCTCCTCAACAAGCTCTGCATTCCTCTTATCAATATGAAATGCCAATTCAGAATTATCCCTACTTAGTTGCAACAAATTCATTTAGAGCTTTTAATTGTCTGCAATGAGCTCAACATTTCTCCTTTCAAGTTCCCCTATCTGGAATACAAATTCAGCTTTAATCCTACTTACATCTGCCTCAAGTTCCTCAATGTTTTTTTATAAGCAGCCTCCTTGTCCTCCAAAATGGGAAGCTACACACTTGGTTCAGTTTCTAACTCAACACAATCAACATTCTCAATCCGATCATGTTCCACATCATCCAAAATAACATCAAATATCAGCTACAACCAAAAAATAGAATGAAATTAGAAAAACAACTAAAGTAACTTATAGTACTCATATATGGAATGCAATAAACCATACCCAAGTCCTTGATATACTTTCAAGGTTCTTAAAATAGGATGGTCATCACATAGTTCTGACATTTACCCACCGGAAAAGTCGTGGGTGAACATTGTCAATCCGACTAGATATAAATAGTCGGGTGTGCTCATATAGCCAAACCTATTACCAAGTAAGAAAATATTAACAATTATAACAATTGAGATTGAATAAACTAATGACATTAAGGATGATACTCACAGAAAGTACAATGGCACATCCACCAATGCCACTAATTATTAATTTTCATCAAATCATCCACATATGGAACTAGGGAGTTATCCATAATATAGCTCAGCCGGGAGAAAAGAAAAGTACAAAATATATACAAAATAACGAGCTACAGCACTCGATCACCGTCCACTTCGTGTCCCTCAGTACTAAGTTTGCTCAGCTTTTTCTCAATCAGACCTCTAGTTATTGTTTGGTCACTAAATTCTGCATCATAGAAGGCTAAGCTTGGAGCGTCTGATTCTAGGTTCACCAACTCCCCCCGTTGGGGCAAACCAAGGATGATTGATACATCCTGAATGGTAAAATCAATAAAATTCCCATTAATCAGGAATCCCTGCCTTTCTTGATCCCATCTCAGTATCAAGAATTCCACTACTAGCATGTCTAGTGCTACAGAAGATCCTTGGAACAAAATGCTAAATGGGGTAGGCAACAGATGCTCCTTTATTACATTACCAATAGCTAAGTTGTCTATAAAACTATGCAACCTCTTCAAGGAACTTCTACTAAGAATAGGATGGGCCACTTGTACAGACTTTTCTTTTCTTTGTACAAGACACATTTGGGGCACTTCTTTTTAAACTTTATTGCTCGAACTAGAAGTGGCTGATTCTGAATATGAGTTAGAAACTGATTCTATGCTCGATCGACTAATACTCTATGATAAAAATATTAGATACTACGAAAAATAACTAATATTTTATGGTATACTCACATTACATCACAAAACCTATTCATATTCTGCTAAAAACAAATTAAATTCTACTAAAACAAGTTAAATTCTACGCTATACTCATATTCTACACAAAACCTACTAAAAACAAATTAAATTCTACTAAAACAACTAAAATTCTACGATATACTCATATTCTACACAAAACCTACTCATATCTACTAAAAGCAAATTAAATTCTACTATAACAACCAAAATTCTACAGTGTACTCATATTTTACTAAAAGCAAATTAAATTCAACTAAAACAACTTAAATTCTACTAAAACAACTTAGTTTTACAAAAACAACTCATATTCAACCAAAACCTATTCATTCATATTCTACTAAAGGCAACATAAAATTCTACTAAAATAAGTCACATTCTACTAAACCCACTTACATTCTACATTATTTCTCCTACTGAAACAAACTCAGAGTGTACTACAAACAATCTAAGATTCTACTAAAAATAAACTTACATTCTATAAACCTAATATTACATTACGCGGTTTAGGGAGAATAAGAATGCATAAATACAAATAGATATTTCTCACCAGAATACTTTTAGAGAAGGTCGGCAATGAGGATGCATTGGAGAGGAAGGTCGACAACACTGAGAAATTCACCATCAGGGTTTCGGGGAGATCAACGATGATTTTTTGCTCTAGAGACGAATGTTGATGACGATGATAAATTAACCGTCAAGGCTCCAGGGAGGTTGACGCTAGCACAAAGGTTCCATTTCGGCGGGAAGTCGAGGAGATGAAGGGTTTCCGCTCTTTTGAAGGCTCGGGTTCCCTAACCTATGTTTGCGCCTGCATTCCTTCTCAGTGAGAGTGGTGAAACCCATCGGTGACGACGACGGTGATGATTGAGGAGTCAGCCCCTACGTCTCCTCCCCTACTTCCTTGGTTTCGATCGAGAGAAGGGTGAGGACGATGGCACTTGCACCATTTCCCCTTTCTTGCTCTTGGACATGGACGCTAACACCCTTTAAAAGGTCTTCAAGTGCCATCTTCTTGTGGTTGAGTGCAAGGCCGCACCAGTGCCTTAGTACTCGGCTTTGTATTATGAGGAGCGAGGGTTGAGTGTCATACATGTGAGTGCAAGTGTTAGGTGAGTCACCTACATTTAACACGAGTGTACGAGTGTGTGATTTGTGAGTGTGACCGTAGGGGTGGTGGTTTCATTGAATTTCTCTTTAGTGCAGGGGTGAGGTTCTGTTGAGCATCCTTGTAACTTCCACATCACGACTTAGTAGTCGCAATGCACTTTAGTGTAGGGCTAGAACTTTGAAAAAGGTTTTGCCGATTGTGATGTAAGTTATTTATAAAAAAAAAAATTATTCATAGCATCTACCCATGAGTTTAATAACACACAGTTGGCATAATAAATATGTTTTAATAATTATTAAATTATTACATATTATTAAACATCATAAACATAAAGTTGATTTTTTCACAATTTAAAAATATAAATATTTTTTCAAAATAAATCAAATCACAATGCAATGCAATTCCTATACATGTAAAAAAAAAGTCAAATAGGGCACACAAGCTAGCTCCATCCTGAATAATAGGGTTCAAGTCAAGAGATAAATTTAGGATATCTAAAAATAAATATAATTATGGACAAAATATAAGAGGATAGTAATATTTTGTATTACTATAAAATTTATCATTCGTGATTTAAGTCGTTCAATGTTTCGTGCAACCAAGTTGTTTTATAATACTGTGAGCACGGCAACCGAAAAGCTGCTACAATGTCCGATATTAATAATTAAAGAGCGTCATTATATGAGACGGTGGATAGAAGTATAAAACGCTGGAGGCGTGCTGCTTTCTTGCTTTCTTCTTCGATTTCCCGGCCGCAATCTCGACGTCAGAAACCCGCGGCTCCTCCGCGTTCTTGAAGAAGTTCTTGGGGAAGGGAAGCCTCCGGGGCGACAACGAAGTCGAGGGGAACAAGAACTACTGCGAGCTATGGTGCTGTGCCCGTGCTTCGGAACGTCCAAGGCCGAGAGGGAGGCGGACCGCCTTGAATCTGAAGATGCCCGCACCAGAGCCGCCGAAGCCGCTCAGAAAAGGCACTTCCTCTTTCCCAATACCCTTTTTTCCTGATTTCATCTGAATCGTTTTGATGTTTCGTAGTAAAAAGACTAATTACGAGATCTGATCACAAAATTTCTCCTTTTTTTCCTCCTATAAAAAGGAGTTGATTTTCTTTTGGGGGGTAAATTATGGAGCAAAACCCCCCCATAAATCCAATCAAAGGAGTTGAATTGATGTGACCAAAGAGAAAAAAGTGAGGGGTTCGAATGATACAGCTTAAGCGAGCATTTTGATGACAGAAATTGGTGAATTGCAGGCAACAGCAGTTCGATGATTCGGCTGCCGGGCGGGCAACACGTGCGCAGATGGCAGCGGCGAAAAAATCCAGCGAGCCGAATAGAGGAGAGCCTGTTCTCAAGGTGATCCAGATCCAGATTTTCTTCGGCAAACTATTTTCTTTTTTTGTGGAATTTTGTTGGCATTTGATTTCGTTGGCTAAAAAGTTTGGTGCTTATGGAATATGCAGTGGCAGATGGGTTAATCTCTTCGTGAGGATAACAAACAGTAAGGCTGTAAGTTCATGGGGCTCATCTACTGAATTTTGGAATAATGCTTTCGGATTTTGTTAATTGATCTTAGTTAAATATTTGTGCTTGTCCTATTTGTGATATGCCCTTTTAGCTAGTTTACATTCTGTTGCATCCGGGGTTCTTCTTCATTCCTATTCACAATCAGTGTGCTTGAATAATGAAGATTCTTTGCTAATAGGGAGGGATGGCAATGGGACGGGAGGGTGGGGTATGTTTCAGTATTTTCTTTGAGCAGGAGAGATAAACAAAGATTAAACATCAGAAAGTTGGTGGTAAAAGTGATAAAAATGAAAGTATTTACACTTAAATTGAGTCGGATAGTCAAGCCATGTCCATCACATGCTTTGTCTTTTCTTGCATGATGTGCTTAGTGTACTTGATGCATAATACTTGTTTACTACTTACGGCGAATATGGCTTTAGACATGGTTATTCCAAAGCTCACTAGAGACTAGCCTGAATACCCATAAGAATGGTATATTCTACATGTATTACTGCTCCATTAGTTACTTCTCTGTCTTTTTGTTTACTTAGTATTAAAGGTTATGTATGATTTTTATGAACTTTTTTGCTAACCAAGTAATGCGTTAGGATTTAGGATATAGACTATTAGACTTGAAGACGACATAACATTATGCCTTTATGTGCTACTAAGCGAAACAAGATATCTTATCGTCACTAGTTAATTTCATATGTAAATATTTGTAAAGTTGTTTTGTGGATTATTTATTTTGTTTTAATCTTCCTTGTTTATCTTTTTTACATTTTCATCTAATACATCGTAGAAACTTAATAGTGTTACAGTTCAATCTTGCATAACCTCAATGCCCTGAATACAAAATTCTAGTAGTAAATTATATTGATTTTTTTTAGATTTGTGTGAAACTTCTAGTTTCCTCTGTGGTGAGCAAAAATATGTAATCAATTTTAGTATATAGAATGAACTTGGAATTGCTGGCGATAAAGATTTTCTCATTTCTTATCAGTGATTAATGATGTAATAGGTTTTCTTTTTGCTCGCAATGAAAAAACTACGTTTTCTAGTTCAGTCATTTCTATTGGATCTCAAAGTTTTGTAATGCGGAAAACCATCACTCTCTAGGGATCTAGGATTATATACCTTGCAGTTTTTATGGATTTAAGGATTACCATTGAAGAGTCGGGGGTCTGGTGCTTATGATTAGGGTTAAGGGATTGAAATGTTTAGACCGGAGTAGGGAGTTAAAAATTTACAGTTGATTTCAGTTCAGTCTTGGGGTTGAGAATAGGGTTCACAGGGTTTAAAAAAGTTAAGAAGATGTTAATAAACAACTTTTACTTGGATAAGAGTTCCAAAGACATATCAATTTCAAGTGGTACTTACTGCTGAAGCCTGACAAATTCAAGGTCAAAAATTAACATTTGAAGAAATGGAATAAGGAGATACATAAATGCACCTCTACAGGCCTGGGCCAATCAATCTCCATATCTAGTTAACTACTCGGCCCAGTTAAACCTATTGATTGACCAGGCAACCAATTATCGGTTTGTATTTAGAACACTGCTCAAGATAAAATTGCAGAAAACTATAGCTCATATGCACAGACAACTATTCTATATTTTATCTTACCTTAACATGTAGAACTTGATTGGAAGAAAAATTGGAGCTGTGCTAGTTATAGATCTAATTTCAGTTCTAATGAGCAAATATCTCTTAAGGTATTGCTGTCGGTCTGCTGCAAAAATTAAATTATGCTACATAAAAAAGCCTGTTCAATTAATATATATATATTTTTTTTATAAAAAACGCATATGTAGATTGAACTGTCATAAGACAACGGCATATGTGGGGATGGATACTCAAAAAAATAGTATACAAATGAATACTGATATATGAATAAAGAATGATGTATTCGATTGCAAGGAACTTATAAAACTGAATGCAAATGCCTAAGGTGATGAAAGATTCACAAACTGGAATCTTTGGTTTACTATATTTTTTATTCTTCTGGAGCAATTTAAATAGTTGACAGCAGTGAGAATCGGAATGATTTCTTTGTCACTTCTTGTAGGATATAACTTCTTGTTCCTTTTATCAAGTGCTATCAGCTACCTGTAACTTGAAATCAGTTTTTAACATATGATTAAGATCAGATCAATCTTCTCAGGCTAAAGAATGGTGTGTTGAAGTTGTTCTCGTCCCCGCGGGTCTATTTGAAGCTCTTAGGTGTCAATAAAGCATTCGACAGGTTATATAGATGATAGGAGAAAAGGAAATGTAGCAAATAACATGCATGATTGCCTGATTGGTATTGTCAATCTTGTGCTGCACAGGCTAAACGAGTCATGTGGGTAGTCAGGTTTGAAATTGTGTCGAGAATTATGGTATGTTTGCTTTACATTCCTGTGATCACATTCATGAGTAACAACAGCATGGATCTTTGTCAAAATCCCTGTTCAAACTGTCAGCCAAAAGCTCCAACTTCTAACTTATGCTTCGAATACCCTATTCTTTTTTGTCAGCTATATCTCCTGATGTTTAAAGTCTCTCTCATATTTCGTTTTAAATAGTCTTGATTATAGAAATGGAGCCTTCAGGAACCATGATCTTTCTAATCATTCAAAATACTCGAGCTGCAAACTATTGCAGTTGAGTATAGAAGCAGAAATATCTGGAGCAAGAGAAATTAATGCAACATATATAAATTCATCCCTGTTTCTAACATGGAGGCAATCAACCAACTTTGATTGAAGAGTTAATGACATGATGGCAGATTGCAGTTTGCTCCGTCCCTTGCGGCATGTCAACCTTACTAGTTTCTTTGAGTTTCCCATTCAGTTACGTGGCTATTAGAGAGGAGAATTTTGACTCAATCAAAACTGAGAAAACTCATGCCCTTCCGTAACTGCAGTCCAATTGGTATTATCAAAGCTTTTTTTTTTAAGAAAAAAAATCGAGCTTTAGCACGGGGAGTTTCGAACAGAACAATGGATAGTTTCCTGAAAATTTATAAAATAGTTAGAGATATTTCTTTCACTTGTGAACGCGTACTAATCTCTAGATGTCAGCAGGTGATAGGCTGATAGCCACTCTTAAACTAGTTGGTGCGAAACTAATCAAGTTACCACAAAATCTAATATTTAAGTTAAAGATTTAACTTCTGATTTTGTTTGAGTTAGAAATAGTTATAATTGAATCAAATTAGATAACCATATATAATAAAATATTCTTGTTTTTATTTAAAGCCTCTATGTATAGAAGTTATATCTAGTATATAATTAAGTGGAATCTATTTAAAATATAACCTCATTATAATTCTTCATCTAAATATATCTTTTTTTTTCTTCTACGTAGCATTAGAGTATAACTAGTAAAACCTGACCCGACCCATTAACCCGACCTGACTTGACACGAAGTTAGGCGGGTTTGAGTCAGCTATAATCCTGTTCGGGTCATAAATAGGTCAACCCGTTTATAACCCAAAAATAATCAGGTCGTGTCAGGTTGTAAATGGGTTAATCCATTTAACCTGATTACATTATATATTTATATATATAAATTTTAAATATAGGTCTGCCCAACTCTTAGTACTAGCCCATAAGTCTAAATCTTTTCTAACCAGCTTTTAACCCAAATTTTAGTGCACACCACAAGCCTAAATTTTTACAAATTTTAATAAAATTTTTATCAACTTATTATTATTTATGTATAAAATGTATATAATAAATTTATAATCAGGTCATGTCGGGTCAAGTAGATCAGGTTAAATAAATGATCCATCTAATAAATGAGTTATTCAGGTCATGTTGGGTTGACTCGATTATATTCGTGTCGTGTTCGGGTTAGATAATTTGACCCAATTAATTATACGGGTTGCGTTCGAATTAGCTTAATCGAGTCATGAGTCACAGCTGAGACGACATGTTTATTATCCGCTGATCCGAATTGCTAGGTCTACATAAAAATATGTTTCTTTTTTTATCTTAGCCATTTCTCTCTATGCTAAAATCTTCTTCAACCCTAGCCGGTACTATAGAGTTATCATCTCCTTCTCTATCCAGAAAATTATACAGCGTCCATTTATGATTTTACTTTTTTTAATAAAATTTTTATTAAATTATATTAGTCTATTACATCTGTGATCAAAAGTTTAACCAGTTTCAGTTGGCTAGTTGATATTCCATACATGTTAGATTTTGAGATTCTTAGCATATCTTGTCAATCAGTTGGCAGATTCATTTCCTTCCCTTTTGATGTGCCTGAAACAATAGCTTTTAGCTATTTTCATAAAATTGATTTCATCTAGGAGAGTGAATTTCAACTAGTGTATGAGCATTTCTTTCCATAATGGCTTATATTGCTTCTAGGCTATCTGACTTAATTTGAAATGTATATATTGTCATGTTCATACTTGTGTGAATATAACTCATCGTGCTCCCAATTGTCAATAGCTCAAAATGTAGTATACACTGACTTTCATAATAAGCTGTAGCTACAAGTAGAGTGTTTCTTGGGCTATTCCTAATAATATAATCAATTTCTGCTTGTTTTGTATTGCAATCTCATCCCTCATTTGTATTAATTTTCAGTTGTTCCTCAACCGGCTTTTCCTATTTGCTTTTTCTCCCTTTCTTCTCTATTGCATCATCAATTTTGGTGGATTTCATTATGGCCGCCCTCCTTATTTGTGTTAGGCTGATTTGTTCTCCTTGAAATATTTTTACATTTCTGGCTTTTGAAATCTACCAGAAAATAATAAATATTAGATTTTAATATTGAATTAAGTGACTTTGATGTTGTTTAACCAGACCCATCTTTCCCATCCTTAATTCTTCCATAAAGCACATGATGTGTCCATGGTTTTTATTTCTTTGTTACACATATGAATTCCCATTTTGTTGCATTTTACTTTCTCATTGCTTATGTTCTTTAAATTGCGAAATTGATCGTGCCGTGCCCGTTTGTCTCCTCCGACACCATGACTAAATTAATCATACGAGGCCAATGGGTTAGTGGAGATATTCTTAACTTGTTTTATGGTCGATGTAACAACACATAGTAGACCAACAGTTTCAGACTCTACTCTAGGGAGTTGAAGGAGGCGGCCTAACATTTTAGCCTCTTCTCCATCTCGACGTAACAATCGGCAACATATTTCAATATTGAACAGTACAATGAGAGCTTGGTGAAAATTGAACACTTGACTTAGAAAGAGTGCTAAGAGGGAGAGGAAGCAATCAAGCTCACAAAAGTTCTCATTCTCAAAAGAGTTGATGAAGATTTGATTTTTACAGGGAAGAGGCACCTCTTGAACATACATGTTTGAATTTAACCTAGTTTTATAAGTAATTAAATTAAAAATAAACCAAATGAGCATGCCCCTTGTGAAAATAGTAAATGAATTTGATGGATTACATGAAGAAAGAAGAATTTAAAACTCAATGCTCTTGTGCACACTCTCACTGATACCTTCAAGCCCAAGTTTTCAAAGTTCGAGTGCTGGAGCTCGAAATACTAATTACGAAGATTAACATTGTATTTTTTCAGAATGAATCCACAGCAGAAAGAAGAGAAAAATATTTTAATTCAATACTAATTAAAGTACTTTTCTCTTCTTTCCGCTGTGAATTTCTTCCAAGAAAACACAACCTAAAGCTTGAGTGATCTAAGCAATCTAGCCGAAGTCTCAGCCACTAAGTTCAAATGACAAAACCAGAAATTGGCCCCATGTGTAAATGCCAAAGCTCAAATAACTAAAAATTGAACACCATCACCTTTGATATAGATTGAGTAAAAGTCATTTATAGTAAGCCTCCTTTTGCAGGTTCAATGTAGTTTAAAAATAAATTTTATACAAAAAAAGTTAATAGTTACACATTGCTCATATAAATAGGGGCGTAATCTTAATACTATTATGCTTATGATTATCATTGAGTGCCTTCCTAATTTGCTATCTTTATTACTTAAATATTTTCTTTTTCAGTTGGACTATGTTAATTATGTCTAGCTCAATAAATTGACTTAAATCTAGTTGCTTGATGAAAAAAAAATCCTCCACGTTAATTATCTAAAATATGAATAGTGTGTATACATTCTTTAACATCACCACATTTGTAATAAAATGATAGCTCAATATTCGTAGCACTCTCATACAAAAGTAGAATTGCAGATCATATAAATTGAAGTTGATTGCCACATAAGATTGCCATTAGCTTAATGCAAGTAAACCTTAGTTCTATAATAAAGATTTAAAGCCACATTATCTCCAAAGTGGCAAGAGTCATAACCCTCAATCCCTAAAAAAAAAAAGAGAAATATGCTTGCCAAGATTTTTAATAAAAAAAATGACAAGCTGCCTTCTATATCCCTTAAGTAAAATATCATCAAATTACAATTAAGAAAATACTAGAGGTACCATGAAATAAAATGGAGTAATCGACTATGATGTAGTGAATGCCAATACTAGTGACTCCTTGAGAGTACTTATCAAACTCTGTGTTTGAGGTAGGACAGACAGAAAATAAAAGAGAAAAAATAGAAACAAAATGAGAGAGAAAATATCCCTATTTACTTTTCGCCTAAATCAGGTGAAAAATCAGGCGGAAAGCTGGATTTGCCCTTCTAATGCTTATTTTCACCCTTCTCTTTTTTATGCTCACTCTCCCTCTCATGCTTCTCTTGCAACCCTATTCACCATTACTATCGTCATCGTCGTCGTCGCCTCTTCACCGTCACCTCTCACCTCTCGTTGCCGCCTTTTCACCGTCGCCGCCTCTTTACTACCACCTCTCATCGTCATCGTCGGCATAAAAATAAAAAGATGGGGTGTGTTTATCAATCTTTCTAACTTTCTTTCCCTCTAAATAAACACAGAAAGGAAAAATCTAATTATTTTTTTTCTTCTTTATTTTTCCTTCTTTCTTACTTTCCTTTCCTTTTGATTTTTCTTTCTTTCCTACTAAACATAGCCTTTAAGTAAAATATCATCAAATTACAATTAAGAAAATACTAGAGGTATCATTAAATAAAAATGGAGTAATCAACTATGATGTAGTGAATGTCAATACTAGTGACTCCTACAGCGTACTTATCAAAGTGTGTGCTTTGGGACTTTGTTTTAATCCATTGATAAACTTTTTTGAGTTTGCCCACTTTAATCTCTCTTTAACCATTATATCCAAGAAATTACTTCATACAAACAATTTCATTGTAATTTGTATAGCTTGCTTAAAATAATCAATATCATAAGTATGTGTGAATCCCTTTGTAACAAGCCTTGTTTTAAAAGAATCTATTATGTCATTAGAGTTATATTTCACCATAAATATTCATTTATAATAGTTTAGGACCAAGAAAGAAGAGCAACAAGTTCCTAAGTGCAACAAGACATTAGTTTTGTCATCTCATACTAGAGTTTCATGTGGTTTTTTAGCTATAAAAATAGTAGATCTATTATATGCTAAGTGTCAGGCCCTTGGACCAACGGGCTAGACCCATGGATCAGCAGGCTAGGCTAAAGCTTGTTGGACCGAGAGACGACTCAAATCCACACCGGAGCCTACACAGCAAAACTCGTAGCGGAGAAAGATTTGCGTGGTAAAATAGGGGTGTTGACCCCAAATCGAGCTCATCTACTCCACATACACTGAACGAAGGCATTGGCAACGCGAGCTCTTTGCCTGAAGACATGGACGATGACATCAATGGGGATTCGGCGCGGCGAAGTTCTCGGGCGGTAGACGAGGACTCCGGACGCGTCTGGGAGGAGTGCGAGCTGCGGCGCTGTCTTCCTTAATTAGAGGAAAACGCAGACACTGCGGAGAGGGGAAGGAGGTGGGTGCTCTTTAAAACCATCCAACGAGGGGGATGGAGGGACCTTCATCAGCGAATCGACACCAGTTGTGAGTTAGGGAGACTCGAGAGGTGTTTCCAGCGTCTGGGGAGACGCCGACAAGAGAGTGGAATCCGTGAGGTTGAGCGACTGTAACCGGCGAAACAACCGGCGAGGGAGGGATTGAGGGGCGTCGCCGACGGGGGTTGGCGACGAGGAAGGAAGAGATTGTAAGTGTTGGCATGGTAATAAACTCCTCTTCTTCCACCTTCCCTATTCCGGTGTTTCCGAGCTTCGTGAATCTCGGCAGTGATTTTGGAAAGACATGAGGAAACTGATTTTGGAAAGTCTCATTTTGATTTTGATGATAATTTTTAAATTGATAAATTATTTGATGAAGTGCATGAGGAACTTGAAAAAGATGTGAAAAATATGAATATTGATGAATCTCACTCTGGTGTTTTGCCCATATCTACTGTTCAATCTTATGATTTATTTGAAAAATTATGCTTTATTGAGGAATCTAAAGTGAAACAGAAAGACTATTTTCATGATCCAATATTTGAATCTTTTGATGAAAGTCCTATTGCAATTGCAGATATAAATTTGAAGAAAGGACTGATGATTTTACTTTCTGACAAATATAGGAAGATCATTGAATATCCTTTGAGTGGAATTGAAAATTTTGATTTTGATTTCTACATATTTGAGAAAGTCATGTCAATCTTGATTTACATAAAATTTTGGATGTTTAGATTAGTGGCTAAGCTTTTTGGACATCGGAAATGCAAAAAATTACATGCTATTTACTATGGTACTGATCCACTTGCTTCGCCATGATATTTGAGTTTTAGTCAAGCTATGGACCTAAAAATTAGTGCTTCTTGGGAGGCAACCCAAGCACTCTTACTTAACTTAGTTTCTTTTATTTTAGTTTATTTTTAGAATTAATTTTTCTTTTCTTTTTGTAGGGAAAATCAAATTTTGTGCAAAATACAGCATTGTCGTAATCTCTTTCACGGTGCCGTAATTTTGATCTGATTTCATCCCGAGAGTTTTGAGTCTTTTACGGCACTACCATAATATTGGGCTAAAATTTTATAGTGCCATAATTTTGGGTAATTTTTGTATAGAAGGATTTGTGGCTTTTACAGCAGTACCGTATGCTTTTTCATGGTACCGTATTTTTGAGTGATTTTTGGTCCGAAAGTTTTGAGATTTTTGTGAAAAATACGGAAGTGTCGTAACCATTTTTACGGTGCCGTAATTCCAGTATATTTCTGACTTGAGAATTTGTGTAAATTATGGCACTGCCGTAAGGAATTTCACGGTACCATATTTTAAAGCTGCATTCTACTTATCTGACTAGGTGTTTTCTTGCTTCGATTTTAAGAAACTAGGTTGGGAAAATTTTTGATCTTTGGCATAAGCATAAACTACTCATCTTTGTCTATTATCTGGATATTTTTGCTGAATATTAAAGTCCATGGATCATTCTAAAACACATAGCAACTTTTCGATTCTAATTTATTTTTGCAGCAGTTTTCTTTTGACTATTCTGATTAGCGTTTTTGCTGCAAGTGTTTAAGGTGCTTTAATGACTTGAAACCCTGATTTTTCGCATGGAATATGAAGAACATATGTCATTCTATCCCGTGGATTAGTTGTTTTCATGAAAATATTTTCTGATCATTCTAGGAAGCATGACAACTTTTCGAATTTGATTAACTTCTGTGCAGTTTTTTATCTGATTAGCCCTCTTTCTACTGATACCCTAAATTCCTGACAGATTTTGATCCTTTAATTTTTATACACCCGGAAAGAACAAGTTTTATTCTACTTCATGGTTCTGTCTGTTTTCTTTTTGGATCAATAAATCTTATTCTTGGGTATGACTGCTTTTTCATAAAAAATTCACTGGCTGCTCTATTTGCTTTCAACCTGTCACTGCTTCTTCTGCCTCCAGGTCTAGAAATCTTCAAGAGCAACTATCTTCACCCTCTTGTCGAGCGCCACAAGCAGCTTCTTACTTCTTCTACTGCATATGTTTCTTTTGATTTTATTTATTTTGTAGTAGAATCTTCATATAGTGACTTTGATTTTTTATTTTTGCAGTGCTAACTTTTGCATCCACCGGCCGACGACTTCGCCACCACAACTGTAGTCACCAACTGGCCACTGGGGACTCTTCATCATTACTCTACTATCGGCACCAGCATCATCATTGCTAGCAGCTCTTCAGCTAGCATCTGTTCCACCTCTATTTTTTGCCTGAATTAGCTCTTTCCATCGGCACCTTCTTCGGATCCCCAGCGATATCTCTGATTATCTCATAAGAAAAAAATTTATTTTTGCTAAGCAAAAGACTATTTTTAGTCTGAGTCTTATGTACCTTAAATTGTGTAGGTAAAATTTTCAAAAGACACATTTTTGGACCTAGCCGCATCTGCCCTGACGCTATACCCCGAATGACGATTGAGCTTGCTATATTGTTTTATGAGTATTGTTTGCACTTTCTTGTGATTTGATTACTTGATTTGATATGATTATCTACACTTTTCTTATCCTAAAATTTCTATCACTTTACATCCTTTGCATTGTTTGAGCCTTGTATGGTTTCTTGAGTCTATCATTTTACACTTTTGATCATGATTGTATGAGTTTCATGCTTCACACTTTTTGCATTGATTTGATATTTTTGATGTTTAAAAATTTTAATGACTTAAATCCATGTGATGAGAGGTGTGTAGATTTTTTCTATGATGAATGTTTATGTATGCCGATGCTTATGAGTGGAGATATAACTATTATGCTGAATTTATTTCTTCAATATATATCTACTTGTTGAAATCATTCATTGATTGATGCATAAGGTTTTGGGTAGGTATGTTGTTTGATGAATGCAATCTAAGAGTGAAGCATCTTTCTTGAATAAAATGAGTATATGGGTGTAATTTTTGAATTGATGTCAATTGATTAACCTAGTTGATGTTTACTCTATTTTATTATTTGTTGGGAAGAAAGAATCCAAGATCCAAAAAAGAGTGAGAGACTCCCCTACTTGGTACTGTGTAAAATTGACAGTGGTACCTAAGATATGGGTTGAAGTCTGTAAAAAAAAAAGTGAGAGAAAAAGAAAATGACTCATCTACTTGCCATTGTGTAAAATTGACAGTGGTACCAAAGATAAGAGTTGAAGTCCAAATAAAAAGTGTGTATCTATGTGGGTACATGCCATCAAAAATAATAAAAAAAAAGAAAAAGAAAAATTTTGATTGGAAAAAGATTTTGGTTATCCTATTCCTGTAAACAAAAGTGTGATAGATTTAAACTGAAACTTGGGTGAAATCATGAGACTGAGATTCTTTTTATTATGCGAGTTGCGAATTTTTATTTGATCAAAGTTGTGAATCTTAAAGATTAAATTCAGAGGACAGTGTATTTATCTGAAATTTTGTGCAAAAAGTTGGTGGAATATTTCATGAGTGATTATATTTTGGAAATTTATTTTTCATAAAAGAGCATATTTTCCATACTTAGCATTGTTCTTATTTATTTGTTTGAGAGCAAGCAAAGTTTGAGCCTTATGTGTTTAATGACACCAAAATTCATAGTATATTTTGTGTCATTTGATGTGTCTTTTTGTGTCATATTTATGGTATTTTGCTTGTTTTTAAGTCTTATTTGCCAAATATTTCGGAATCTACATCATTCTTTGTTTTGATCAATTTCAGACAAATAG
This sequence comes from Costus lasius, assembly GCA_027563935.2. Lineage (NCBI taxonomy): Eukaryota > Viridiplantae > Streptophyta > Magnoliopsida > Zingiberales > Costaceae > Costus > Costus lasius. The sequence goes on from CM050451.1 coordinate 87,412,233, forward strand.
GTATCATTATCACCGGTTTTCAAGCACTTTCAATGCATGAACGAGTTCTATCAAGGGGAGTTTACACATCAAATTTCAAGTTAAAACAAGCCTTCTAGCAAAAATACAGCACTGCCGTAAAAATTTCCACGGTACCGTAATTTCCGACGATTTCACACAGACACTTTTAGAGTCATCCGAGAGAAATATGACACTACCGTAATTTTGAGACAAATTTCCACGGTACCGTAATTTCAGACAATTTCGACTAGAGGACTTGGGCAAAAATAAGGCACTGTCATAAAGATTTCCACGATACCTTAGTTTTTGCCCAGAATTCACAGAAGAAATTATGACACTACCGTAATTATTTTATGGTGCCGTAATTTTGCACCCAGATTTCTGAGTTTTCCGAAGCAAACTTAAAAACACGATTTCTCGAGATTTAGGGGACCAAATTGAAATCCAAAAGATGCGGCGGACTCGACTCAACGAGGAGAAGATTAAGGAACCGAAAGCCCTAATTTGGGGGGGGGGGGAATCCAGAGAGTAATCGAGGGAGGCGTCCTTAGGGTTCGGCCTCACGCCTAGAGGCGTAGAGACCACCTCAAGCCGCGATTTTTACAAGGAAGCTTTGCCTGGAGGAGGAGAGGATCCCCCAGAAGTTTCAGACTAAAAGGAGATCGATCGAAGGAGAAATCAACAAAAGAGCGGGCGTCGGCACTATTCACACGCGAAATTACGGGCTGTAATTTTCATTACATGTGTAATTCCCTTAATTTCTTAATGACTAGAACATGTTTATTTTTGTTATGATAATTTTGCTTATGTGATGACTTTACTTTAATTCTCCTTAGTTTTATAAATATCAGCATATTTTAGAATTTTGCGAAATAGACTGAGAGGTTGATTGTGAAATTTGGAACCCTGAAAATCATTGAGTTTGGAACTTATCGTAAGAGATTAGATTTGTTCTTTGAATTATGATTTTTAGTGATTTTATTACCATGTTGATTTTCTGATTCTTTGGATTGAGTTAATGTGCTAGACTTGATTCGAAATTGTAAGAGATTAAATTTCTGATCATCGGAGAACCTGAAGTAGAACTTGTGATTTGTTTTAGGATGCACGAGAGTGATCCTTGATTTTTCACATGAGATGTTTGACTTAGAATTCGGATGCACGAGAGTGATCCTTGAGTTCTTTATTCAATGATTTACTTATTTTCAACATCGGATAGATCTTGCACGAGAGTGAAGATTGGTCCTTTGTATGACTGTCTGCACGAGAGCGAGATGATCCTTTTATGAAGTAAATTAAATCTTTATCGTAATGAAATTTGACTGACAGCCTTTATGTCCTTCTAGTCATTAGAATTATGGTGGATGAACCCCTAGTCTCAGTCTCTCTGATATACTATTCCGAGTTCTTTTCGATCGATTGTTTAACACTATTCGGTTTGCTTAGCTAGTGAGAAAACATCTATTTAGTACTTAACACATAGGTCTCTGTGGTTCGATATCTATTTTATTACTTCGAAGTATCCGTGTACTTGCGGACAACAACAATAAGCTAACGACATACGGTGGCAAGGATGATGCAGGCGGCGTCGTTCGTTCCAACGAAGAAGGCGAAATCAATTTTGACTGGGTCAAAATCGATTGCTTGAGATTGCGAATCGGCGACTGACGTGAGGGCAATGTTAGTGAGAGCGAAATTTGATTTCAAAGTTCAGATTTCGATTTCATGCTATCATGATTTGGGGCTGACGTCAGCATCAGAATAAAATCAGCGAGCGCACGGCATTGACGGCGAATTCGGGTTGATTGGTCAAAATCAGGGTTTGACCAGAGGTATTTTCTAATTTAGAGTTAGGGTTTTCGATCCTCTCTTCCGATTTGGGGATAAAATTTGGACGGCTGTTAGGGTTTTCTATTTGGGAGTGATTATGCACCCGGAAATCCTAGGGTTTCACGCTGGTCTAAAGGTCCGTCGGACTACCTTAGGCCAGGGCGTGACTATTGGTATCAGAGTTAGACTGTGGGCCCATAACCCACAGATCTTGGAGGAAGCAACACGGCTGCTTCACCCGCGAAGGTGAAGATCGATCGGAAGTTCCAGAAGATCACGTACACAGCCAGAGGGCCATCAGAGGACGTATTGCCTAAGCAGGACAAAGGTAAAGCCAAGGTGATGGCTAAACCTGACGAGATGGTGAACCAGGGCGATCGCATAGCACAGATCGAGAAGGTGCTCGGTCTGATTGGTGATGGGGACAACACGGTGGTTACCCAGGTTGAGCATCTTCAGAGGACTGTGGAGCAGTAGAGGTTGCAGATCACAGCTCTACAATAGACTCTGGAGAGTCTGATCGAATTGCCAGACCAGATGACACGCATGAGAGAGGAGATGCAGGTAGAGATCGTTGTACTGTGTTTGGCTCTAACGCAAGTATCATGATCGACAGCAACGGCAGAGCAGGAGGCTCCTAAGTCAAAGGTGTGTGTACCTGAGCCAGCGACGTTCGGGGGGGGGGGGGGGGGGGGGCGATCATCCAGAGAGGTAGATAACTTTATATGGGACATGGAGCGGTTGTCTCTACGAGCCATGTTCTAGAAGAAAATTGGTTGCGGGTATGCATCGCATATCTCACAGCTGACGCGAAACTTTGGTGGCGGACCAAAGTTAGCTCGACGTCGAGGGCTTCTAGTTGGCCTTGGGAGACCTTATGTGAGGAACTGCGGCGATAATTTCTTCCCGGAAACTCTTCGGATCAGGCGCGTGGCAAAGTGGATCGGCTGAGGCACACTTGGTTGATCCAGAAGTACGTCAGGACGTTCTCCGTGTTGATGTTGGAGCTACCAGACATGGCAGAAGGTGACAGGAAATACTTCTTCATCTGGAACTTTCAACCATGGGCGGAGGCGGAGGTCCGACGACATTCCCCACTTGACTGGAGGGCGGCTGCGGCGGTGGCCAAGTCCTTGGTGGATAATCACAATTCCAAATCAACACCACCAAGAAAATCGCGGTCACCACAGAGGCACGGCTCCTCGCTGAGGGCTAGAGTTCAAGAGAGGGGTAGTCCCTTACCCTGGCAGGACAGAGGTTCACCGGGACGATGAGAGCCAAACCGTCCTACGGGAAGGACGCATGCAGAATCGAAGTCACAGGGTTGCTTCTTGTGCGGCGGTCCTTTGCCCCACGAGACAGAAAATTATGGCTATCATGGCACAGGAACTAGCTGAGGAAGCTAAAGTTAACACCGAGGAGGTAAGGGTCGGTGCAATCCAAGCAGCTCCAAACACTGCCACAGGGGCGCAGTAGTGTCGGATCGAGTTTATCGGGGCTATGGTTGCACGAGATCCGTCCATCACAGACATTGAGGGCGATGCCCAGGTTGGGCAGGGGAGAATTGTCAGACCCTTGGACCAACAGGCTAGACCCATGGATCAGTAGGCTAGGCTAAAGCATGTTGGACCAAGAGACGGCCCAAATCCACACCGAAGCCTACACAGCAAAACTCGTAGCGGAGAAAGATTTGCATGGTCAAATAGGGGCGTTGACCCCAAATCGAGCTTGTCTACTCTGCATACACCGGACGAAGGCATTGGCAATGCGAGCTCTTCGCTTGAAGACACGGACGATGGCATCAATGGGGATTCGGCGCGGCAAAGTTCTCGTGCGGCAGACGAGGACTCCGGACGCGTCTGGGAGGATTGCGAGCCGCGGCGCCTGTTGGTGTGTATACCCTGAGACCTAGTTTTGGTCCATCTTTGTACTACTTGACTATGATATTTATATATCATTCTCGCATTGTCATTATCAATGTTTGTCTACATCTGCGATTATGTACTTACATGATAATATCCCTGAAGACAGATTGGATATGTGCTCAAACTCTTGTCCCCAGTCAATGTACCTTAGTGGATATGGGATAGTTATGGTACTTGTGAGACTGGTATATGGGCTGGTTAGGCACGAGGTGCTAACGCAGACATATGAGTATATAAGATACACTGGACCGACCCACTGTGAGGCAATGACTTGGTGTCATGAGTTATCCTCACAAGGGACAGGAGATGCATTGATCCCTTGACTTGAGGTCATTGACTATTCTATATGGTTAATGACATGCATTGATACAACCTAACACCTCGCCATAGTTGGGAAGTAATAATGGTTGTTATTGAGCATGCCACGACCCATATGAGAAGGTAAATGGACAAATAGAGGATTTGCCCCTTCCTGAGGGAAGCTTGATATCCATGGAGCTCCTCTATGGTTCTATGACTGAAAGTGTATGGCCATACCCAGGTGAGAACCTATTTTAGTCATAACCATGTGATTGGATGAAAACAAGTGATGAGACACTTGTCCAATCAGATATTAGTTCAGCAAAGAGACTGTAATGCATCTGTACCTAGTTGTGAAGATGGGGATGTTGATATCGATATCCATTACGATAACTTGGGTAGCAGCGATGCACTGCTAGGTGCCACTCACTGCTTGTGATGACCTTAGGTCAGCACTGCCAATGTCAGAGGAACCTACAGGGTCGCACACCTTGATACTCGAGTTCTCATATTGATCGGGAAGCCTTATGATCGAGTTATTGGATAACTCGGATCTATTTTGGAGATTTCATCAACGCCAATGGGCCTGATGAGATGGAAGAATGTTATTGGAGCCAAATTTATTTTTTGGCAGGTTGACTCAAAATTGACCAAGATTGGTCACATTTGGATTAGGGTTGCATTGGATTGGATCCAATGGCTTAATCAACCAATGTAATGAAGTTTGGGCTAGCTTGTTGACACAAATCTTTACAGAGTTTTACATGTCAATTTACTTATGAAACCATCCCCATTTCGTGACTTTACGCCTCATAATTGCCTATATTTGGATACATCTATAGAATCTATACCTATTTTGGTATTTTTCAAGTTTTCAGGTCAATTCGACCACAAAGGGGGTAGATTTTGACACTTTTGTGGCAGAGCGGCTTATCCCAACTCAAGATGTTCATAACTAGAAACTTTTAGATTCATTAGAGTCTTTGTTGGAAATCACGACCGGGTCCCGACCAGAATCATGCCCGTGATCGTAGTTAGACTTGAAGCTGGCATTGATAAATCACGACCGGATCACGACCAAATTCTCGCTCGAGATCGCGGACCTGCCTGTTACGAAATCACAATTTAGCCAGATTTCTTCAACCTAACCCTAGGGGAAGCTCAAGGGCACCAAGAACCTTTCTCCCCCGTTGACAAAGGGGACGTGGAGCAGCTTTTAGGGGAGGTTTTGGCCACGAAATCATGATTTCGTGAGGGATGGGCGGCTAAAGCTTTGCAGGAATTGGAAGCTGGCAGCGAAGACTTCTTTTGCTGGAAGATGGCAGCAACTGCAACAGCTTTCGGCAGGGTATGGGAAGAAGGAGAAAGTGCAGAGAAGACAGGAATAAAAAGGGAGAAGAGAAGAGAGTTGAGGAGAGGAGGGGGGCTCGGCAGAGGACTCGCACAGGTGGAGGAGAAGAGATTGTCACGCCGAAGAAGAGAGGATTGCACCTGGGCTTCACCGAAGACATTCTTGCGTGAATCACTTCGAGGATAGTTTGCAAGAGAAACCTTTAAAGTTACAATTAATTCCCTTGCCATTTTGTAACCATATGAAAAACGCTGCATGATCTTATGATATTCTTGTAACCTTTACATAGATCTGCACATGCGTATAATGGTAGAACTGCTCATTTGCGATTCCTTGGTTAATATGATAGGCTAAAGTTCTTTACATCAGGATGTGGGGGTAGCTCTCGATTACTTATTAGTTGGAAAGGTGTAACTTTATTCATCCAAAAGCCCTTACTCAACCCTATGAACGCACCTTGCCTGCATTACTCGGAAGAGTATGCTTGATCCTTTAATCGCCTAAGTAAGGTTGGTTAATCAGCATCTCTGGGAGGAAGATCCTTGCCAGCGGATCTATACTTACTTACGGGAGTTATAAGGAGCCTAGACGTTTCGAGGAGAAGCTTTTTCGACCGAGCGTCAGAACCATTGGGTTGAGGGTTTATCCTTTCCGTTGGCGTGCTATGCCTACGCTGCCCAAAAGGGAGCGTTTGAGCCTTTAATCACTATTGAGTAAGGTTGGTTAATCAGCATCTCTGGGAGGAAGATCCTCGCCTGCGGATCTGTACTTACTTGCGGGGATTATAAGAAACTTAGACGTTTCGGATAGAAGCTCTTCCGACCGAGCGTCAGAAACCTACGGATTGGACCGATAATCTTGTCTGTGAGAGCAGACAAGACTATTGGAGGGAGTGATCTGTACGATGGGTAGCAAAAACCCTTGAACTAGGAAGAATATTGGTGATAAAGTTTAACTATTCCACTATGAGGAATGGAAGCGGTGAACCCATATCCTGATGCATTTTCTCATCAACTCCCTCTTGTGCGAATTTCTACATTTACATTCTTGTATGTGATTGATTAGTTTAACACTCTAAACTTCACAAATTCTTATATCGTCTAGTTAGTAAATTCGCGATCTGTCGGTATTTGCCCATTAGTCCCTGTGGGATCAATATTTTATTACTTCGATAGACCTGTGCACTTGCAGGGAAACGCCTACTATATCTGTGGGCGCTATCAAGTTTTTGGCGCCGTTGCCAGGGACTAATTTTGGCAATATTGACTAGAATAAGAAGTTATTAGACTAGACATTTTTAGTTTGTTAATATACTTTCTTTTACTTCATTTTACACCTTTCTTGATTTAACGGAACATTTACTTGTTATAATTTTAGTTTATGCATAGAACTCCGCGACAGGAACCTGCAATACCATGTGATTCGGAAATTGAAAGAACGTTCCGGCGTCGCAAGAATCTTCAGAAATATCAACCCAAAAAGAATTCGCAAACATCAAACATGGACAGTAACAAATCACTTCGAGACTTCGCTGCACCGAATGTTCAAGGACTGCATTCTAGTATTGCACGTCCACCAATAGAAGTGAATAATTTTGAGATAAAACTGTCACTTCTGTCAATGTTACAACAAAATCAATTCGGTGTATCACCGACTAAAGATCCGAACATGCATTTATCTGTTTTTCTTGAATACTGTGACACTCTTAAAATGAATGGTGTGACCACTGACGCTCTGCGGCTATGACTTTTTCCTTTTCCACTTAAAGACAGGGCGCGAGCTTGGTTACATTCATTACCATTTGGATCCATTACCACATGGGAACAACTCTCACATGCTTTCCTTGCAAAATACTTTTCTTCAAGCAAAACCACGCAACTAAGAAACCAAATTACCAATTTCTCCCAAAAGGAAGGCGAATCGCTATATGAGGCGAGGGACCGCTTCAAGGAATTGCAGCGGATGTGTCCTCACCACAGTCTCGAGAAATGGATACTGGTACATACATTTTACAATGGCTGGCTTTATAACACTCATCTTACCGTTGATGCAGTTGCTGGAGGAGCTTTGATAAACAAGCCAGTCGATGAAGCCTACAATTTGATCGAAAAAATGGCGCTCAACCATTACCAATGGTTGGGCGAAAGAGTTACTTCATCTCGACAAGCAGGTAACTATGAACTTGACGCTCTTAGTTATCTTGCTGCTAAAGTAGATTCACTATCTTGTAAGCTTGATTCTATGAACATACGTCATAATGTTGTTATATGTGAAATTTGTGGAGTAGAAGGTCATCTTTCTGACACTTGTCAATTAGGAAATATGGTATCACAAGACCCTCCACCTACTTTGGTAAATGCTATAGGTAACTTTATCTCGAGGATTCAAAACAACCCTTACTCTAATACCTACAACCCCAGGAGGAAAAATCATCCCAGCTTTTCCTATAGAAACAACAATGCAGCCCAACCATCAAACTATAGGCAGCCCCCTGGATTTCATTCATCTAACACAGGGTATCAGCCTAAACAATTTGACCAGCCACCTCAACCGAGCACCAACACAGTACCATCGGAATAAACCTTAGAATCGCGCTTTGACAACTTCGTGTCAGCGCAAACGAAGGCATTGGACTGCATGTTAGAAGCAATCAAAAACTTAACCACAAACTAGAAGATAATGGAAAACCAAATTGCCCAACGGGCTAGTACATCTACTAGACTGTCGGGCAGATTACTTGGATAGCCCGAGACGAACCCTAAGGAGCATTGTAATGCCATTACCATGCGTAGTGGCAAGCAACTTGAGGAACCAAAAATGCCCAAGGATGACCATTGTGAGAATGAGACCAAGACCCCTGAGTCTGAAGAACCAAATAAACCTATTGAGAGTGAACCACAAATAAAAGAAACTGAACCTGTTCATGTTCCACCACCACCCTACAAACTGCCCATTCCATTTCCCCAGAGATTGGCAAAAGCAAAACTCAATCGCTAATTCGGTAAGTTTTTGGAAGTTTTAAAGAAATTGTACATTAACATACCATTTACCGATGCTTTGTCACAAATGTCATCCTATGCTAAGTTTTTGATGGAAATCTTGTCAAAAAAAAAAAAATGGAAGAACACGACAGAGTGGCGTTAACTGAAGAATGTAGCGCAATCATCCAAAACAAGTTACCGCCAAAACTAAAGGATCCGGGTAGCTTTACCATTTAATGTCTGATCGGAAATACGTCTTTCGACCGCGCTTTGTGCGATCTTGGCGCCAGCGTAAGTCTGATGCCACTCTCCCTTTGCAAGAAACTAGATATCGGAGACTTGAAGCCGACGAACATCTCTTTGCAATTGGCCGACCGTTCCGTACGACATCCAGTAGGAATTCTAGAGGACGTGCCAATAAAGGTCGGTAAATTTTTTGCTGAGCAATCTAAGATCCGGGTAGCTTATACCGATATTCTCGACTCAAGTACAACAGTTGAGTCAGAAATTGCGAAACTTGAGGAATCATCTACACCGAAATCTAAGGTCTGTAAGCAACTTAACCAAGAACTCAAATCTTTGCTGAGCAACCTCAGGTATGAATTTTTAGGTGAGAATTCTATTTACCCTGTCAGTATAGCTGCCCATCTTGATTCGGAACAAATGAGCCTTCTTCTAGATAAGCTCCGACAACATAAGAAGGTAATTGGCTACACTTTAGATGACATAAAAGATAATAACCCTTCCTTTTGCATGCACGGGATATATCTTGAAGAGGACAGCAAACCATCTATCGAATACCAGAGACGTCTGAACCCGAACCTGAAGGAGGTGGTTAAGAAAGAAATTCTGAAACTATTGGATGCTGGGGTCATTTACCCTATTTCTGATAGCCAATGGGTAAGTCCAGTACATGTGGTACCAAAGAAGGGAGGTGTAACGGTAGTGAAGAATGAAGACGATGAGTTGATACCGATGAGAACCATTACCGGGTGGCGTATGTGTACTGACTACCGGAAACTGAACAAAGCCACCTGGAAGGACCATTTTCCTCTTTCCTTTATTGATCAAATTCTTGAAAGATTAGCCACTAACTCTTATTTTTGTTTCTTGGATGGATACTCAGGATTTTTCCAAATACCGATACATCCCGACGACCAAGAGAAAACTACGTTCACATGTCCCTTCGATACTTTCGCTTATCGACGTATGCCGTTTGGTTTATGTAATGCGCCAGCTACCTTTCAGCAGTGCATGATGGCAATCTTTTCAGATTTCATCGACGACATCATGGACGTCTTTATGGACAATTTTTCGGTATACGGGTCTAGTTTTGATTCTTGTTTATCTAACCTAACCCGTGTATTGCAGCGTTGCGAAGAGACGAAATTGGTACTTAATTGGGAGAAATGCCACTTTATGGTAAAAGAAGGGATTGTTCTTGGTCATATGATATCGGAGCATGGTATCAAAGTTGATAAGGCGAAGATCGATGTGATAGAGAGAATGCCGCCTCCGAACTCCGTTAGAGGAATAAGAAGTTTCTTAGGACATGTGGGCTTCTATAGGCGTTTCATTGAAAATTTTTCTAAAATTGCTAGACCTTTAACATCTTGACTTGCTAAGGATGTTCCATTTGTTTTTGACTAGAACTTCATTGATGCGTTCCAACAATTGAAGAAGGCGTTGGTTTCTACTACAATAATACGACCTCCGGATTGGTCGCTACCCTTCGAAGTTATGTGCGATGCAAGCGACTATGCGGTGGGAGCCGTATTAGGACAACGAAAAGACAACCGAACTCACGCTATTTATTATGCTAGCCGAACGCTGGATGGAGCACAAAGCAACTATGCCACGACGGAAAAAGAACAATTAGCTGTTGTTTTGGCATTCGACAAATTCCGGTCATATATAATTGACTTGCGTGTTACTATTTATACAAATCATGCGGCAATCCAATACCTTATGACGAAGAAGGACGTGAAACCATGGCTAATCAGGTGGATACTGTTGCTGCAATAATTTGACATTGAGATCAAAGATAAGAAGGGAGCCGAGAATTTAGTAGTTGATCATCTCTCCCATCTGACGTCTACTCCTAAGAGCAACTCGGAAGAAGAGATTAATGATGCATTCCCATAAGAAAAATTATTAGCCGTCACTGCAATGAAAATACCGTGGTATGCCGATTTGGTAAATTTCTTGGCAGCCGGTATTTTGCCTCCAAATCTCACATACCAGCAACGAAAGAGATTTAGATCAAATGCGAAGTACTATTATTGGGATGAACCACTTTTATTCAAACGCTGTGCTGATTGTATGATTCGAAGATGCCTACCAGAAGAGGAGATCTCCGATGTCTTATTCCAATGTCATTCCTCCTCCTATGGAGGGCATTGTAGTGGCAAGAAAATAGCATATAAAGTCCTCCAAAGTGGTTTCTTTTGGCCGACCCTATTTAGAGACGCAAGGGATTATGTTAAATCATGTGATCGCTGCCAATGAATGGGTGGAATATCACAAAGAAATGAGATGCCTCTCAATACCATCCTAGAAATCAAAATTTTTGACATATGGGGAATTGACTTTATGGGCTCATTTCCACCTTCTTGTGGTAACAAGTTCATTTTGGTTAGAGTTGATTACATCTCTAAGTGGGTAGAAGCTTTGGCTGCACCAACAAACGATTCCAAGGTAGTTACCAGATTTTTCAAGAAATTAATTCTTCTACGATTTGGAATACCTCGTGTGGTGATTAGCGACGGCGGATCTCATTTCATCGAGCGAAAGTTTGAATCGCTTCTCAAAAGATATGGGGTAATGCACAAAGTGGCTACCGCTTACCATCCTCAAACTAGTGGCCAGGTGGAAATATCAAATCGAGAGATAAAGCACATCCTTGAGTAGACGGTATCGCACACTCGCACCGATTGGTCACTTAAACTTGACGACACTCTATGGGCATACTGTACAGCATTCAAAACTCTAATAGGGATGTCCCCATTCCAGCTGATATATGGTAAGTCGGCCACCTGCCAGTTGAAATTGAACATAAGGCCTATTGGGCGATCCGACAAATGAATTGTGACGGAAAACAAACTGGCGAGGCCAAGAAACTTTAGCTTAATGAGCTTGATGAATTTAGACAAAAAGCCTATGAGAATGCCATGATTTATAAAGAACACACCAAAAGATGACACAATCAAAGGACTATGATGAGGGAATTTCGCGAAGGTGAATTGGTACTCCTGTTTAACTCCAAGATCAAGCTTTTTCCTGGTAAGCTTCAGACTAAATGGACAGGGCCGTATGTAGTATAAAAGGTTTATCCTCACGGTGCTGTAGACATTTTCCAAGAATCAACTAGCACATTCAAAGTTAATGGACAAAGACTTAAGCGCTACATTCCCCATGAACCAATACCAGAGAGGAGCGCTCTGATCCTCACGGACCCTTCTTCACCGAAATGACACTGAACATGGTCAAGCTGATGGACCATTAAATCAGCGCTTCTTGGGAGGCAACCCAAGCACCTCACCCTACTTGAATTTATTTTCAGCATTTCTTTTTTTTTCTTATTTTCATGTTTTGTGTTAGTTTAGTTTAGTTTGCATATTTTGAGAACATCCTAGTTTTTCCTGCCACATGTCTGAAATCTCTTGTCCTAACTACTTGAATTTTTACTCGGCTTCATGGGTTCGATATCTGACATTGGTGGTAATCTTGTAGGAATTGCACATACATTATGTCGACGCCACCCATTGAACTTAGCGTGTCTGAGCAAAGTTTTGATGTTGACATTGGCATGGGAATCCCTGAAAGGAAACACTCGTCGAGAAGGACGCAAGCTACACTCGCACTAATTAACTTTTAATCTGTTCTATTTGGGAACCTACCCGTATTCATAAACTGATATTGTTTATCTTCAGCATTGGCGATTTACTTTCATAAAAGTTGAAAACGATGTTTGGGCCTTGTTGTGCCCTTTCATTACTTGCATTGTTTGTTATACTCCCGTTTATTTAGCCGTGGACATTGATACTTTTATTTGACTTTGAATGATATAGGAATATCACAAACTGATGCAGTAAAAAGAGGCATTTTCTGCCGATTTTTCCAAAATCACGGGCGGGTCCCGACAGAAATCTCGATCGTGATTCTCACTCAGCTGAAACATCAGAAAATTCGCCAAGAACATCACAGCTGCCTAGTGATTCCAGTCACGACCGTGAGAACTGGTACCAAAAATCTGCGAGAAGATCACGACTGGGTACTGACAGAAATCTCGCCCATAATTTCCCAGCAGACACTTCCACAGGAATTTCATGACTGACTTGATGAAAATTTAGGGCGTGATCACTAAACTGGCAGACCCATTTCAGACCACGGTCTCATCAAAGATCCAAACACATACTCAGAAGATTTCACCTGATCAGAGAGATCATTGACAGAGGTGATATCAAGATTAGCAGAGTTGACACAGAGAACAATCTGGCAGACCCATTGACCAAGGCTTTGGCGTAGGAGAAGCATGATGGTCACGCTAGAGATATGGGGTTGAGAGGTCATAACGGTTGTCATAACGGTTGGGAGGTTATAACGGTTGTCATTGAGCATGTCACGACCCATATGAGAAGGTCAATGGACAGACATAGGATTTGCCCCTTCCTTAGGGAAGTATGATATCCATGGAGCTCCTCTATGGTTCTATGACTGAGAGTGTATGGCCATACCCAGGTGAGAACCTATTTTAGTCATAGCCATGTGATTGGGTGAAAACAAGTGGTGACACACTTGTCCAATCGGATATCAGTTCGGCAAAGAGACTGTAATGCATCTATACCTAGTTGCGATGATGGGGATGTCGATGTCGATATCCATTCCAATAACCTGGGTAGCAGCGATGCACTGCTAGGTGCCACTCACTGCTTGTGGTGACCTTTGGTCAGCACTGCCAGCGTCAGAGGAACCTACAGGGTCGCACACCTTGATACTTGAGTTCTCTTATTGATCGGGAAGCCTTATGATCGAGTTATTGGATAACTCGGATCTAATTGGGAGATTTCATCAGCGCCAATGGGCCTGATGAGATGGAAGAATGTTATTGGAGCCAAACTTCATTTTTGGCAGGTTGACCCGTAATTGACCATGGTTGGTCACATTTGGATTAGGGTTGCATTGGATTGGATCCAAATGCTTAATCAACCCATGTGATGAAGTTTGGGCTAGCTCATTATCCAATGAGGCCCAATAACAAGTTCTCATGAAGAGATGAGAGGCTAAAAGGGTATAATGGGGAGAAACATGAACCATTAAGCGCCTAGGGGCATAATGGGGTCATGTTGGCGCCTTTGCTTCATTATGGAAGTAAAGGGCGCCTCCCCTCTCTTCTTTGGATGGAATGCATGCCTCTATGGTATGTCTTGGGCTGATATGGTGCTTGGGCAATTATGGATATGTTGAATGAAGTTTATGGTAAAGTCTTGGAGACTTTCCTTGCATCAAACCTCCTCATCCTAGCCCTACACTTGTCATGATCCTAGCCCTTGCCCTAATCGCCTCTTGCCCTATATATGTGACCCTAGCCGCCCCCTCTTGCATGTATTCTTCTTTGGAGGCGTGACAACAAGAAGAGGGGCGAGAGCTAGGAGCAAGGGCGCAACTTCTTCTTCCTTCTTCCATACCCGCAAGCTTCTCCCTCCTGTCCTCTTGGCGCAAGGAGCTTTGGTGCTTGGCGGCTTGGCTTAGTTCCTCTTTCTCTTGGCGCATCCTTTCCTCTTGGTGGCGCAAGTGAAGTGGAGCATCTCCCTAAGGCTTGGATCTTCTTCTCGAGGCTAGCACTGGGTGTGGAAGAAGAGGACTCAAGAGATCCGTGTGTGTGAGACTGCAGAGGGCGCACACTTGGGCGCCTGCATCAGCATCACTCCAAACCGCTCTTAAGGTATTTCCTAACTCATCGTGCCGACTCTCTTGCTTGCGATCTTCACTAGGTTTTTGGGACCGGCCTGTTTCGAGGACATTCTTTCGCTGTGCAATGTATGTATGTATGTCTATAACTCTGAAAAATTATAAAATGTCCCCGGGGTTTCCCAACACATCCCACGTACATCCCGTTCACCCTCAAATTTCTCAGCTCAGTGGAACTCAAAGTCTCGGCACTGGATACAGACCCAGGCCTTCTCACATTCCGACTGGCGAATACAAAGTATTGCCTTACAATCGCTAATTCGCATGATATCTTCAGATTCCCTGCATATGCTTCCAAGGTTGGGGCCACCGAACTTCAACGAAGATATTTTCTGGAAGTGCATGTCCTCCATGTCCGCCTACTCGCCCCGAAATGCCAGAGCATCTACGCTCTCCAATCCCTGCATCCGATATGCACACAAGCTACTCGCGCATTCGATCTTCATGAGGGAAGGAGATGGAATTGTACGCCAGCCCAAACTGTTATGTTTATGGGGCCTCTTGCACCATTTTCAGATCAATGCCGGTTACCATCTCGCCGGGCAATTCATGCGGGTGGCACATGCGCAAAAGGGAGTCATATGCATTGGGGGGATGATCACCATGATAGCGCTTTCTCTTGGACATAACCCGTATGGCCAGCCTGAGGCAGTGGGGAGCCGGCGTTTAGACCTGGAGCATCTTCTCTCAATGAAGATGATTGTCTGGAGAGGGGACATCTATCATCTAACTTTTGCAGATACCACCACCACTATGGCACTCCCAAACTCTGCACTGACATATATCCGAGATAGCGCCAATTGGTGCATGCATCCCGACTCTGCTGTACCAGAAGACCAAACTACACCACTCGACATGGATCCTGGCTCCTCTATCGGTAGCCAGCCTAGAACCGCCGCATGCCCTTCTACCGACGATATGCTTCACCTGCTTCGCCAGGACTAGATTCAACAAGAGAAGCAGCTAGCAACCTTGATGGACACGGTAAAGTGCATTGAGATCTTTCTTCACAACAACATGGCACCACCACCACCGAGAGACGAAGACGAGGACACTGACGATACCATCCATGTTTCTGATTCCGACTCATCCGAGCAGGTCGACGATGACGATGACGACCTGGCTGAGTGCAGTGAGTAGGGTTGCACTCTAGTAAGTCTTCCCTTAGCCCTTTTTGATACATACCTATACTATATGCATCTGGATGATGCATCTTTTGCTTTGGGGGAGGGTACTTACACATTTTGATAGGTCGTCATAACTTTTACTCTTTCCTGATGGATGTTGTACTGAAGGTTTAACTTTATACTGTTTGCATGCGATGGTAAACTGATAATGTTTGTTGTGATACTATTAATGTGCTGTTGTAGCACATCTGCCAAAACTTTAGAAATCCTTCATGCTGTTTTTATTGCAAGTATTTGTGTCCGCAAGCGCACGGATACTTCGAAGTAATAAAAATATCAAACCATAGAGACCTACGTGTTAAGTACCAAATAGATGTTTTCTCACTAACTAAGCAAACCGAATATGATGAAAAGCAATGATGGAGAACACACGAAAAAGATAATCAGAGAGAAACTGGGACTAGGGTTTCATCCACCTTAATTCTCATGACTAGAAGTAAATAAAGGTTGTCAGTTTAATTCTATTATGATAAAGACCTAATTCACTTCATACTGGTATTGTCTCACTCTCGTACAGAGAATCATGCAGATAACGGATCCTCACTCTCGTGCAAGATCTATTCTCAATGCTAAAGATAAGTGAATCATTGAACAAAGAACTCAAGAATCACTCTCGTGCATCCTGAAACTCAACACAGGTTTTACTTATGGTTTTCCGACGACTCGATCCTCACTCTCGTGCAAGATCAAATCAAGTCTAACACAATAACTCAATCCAAAGTATCAGAAACTCAACATGGCAATAAAATCACTAAAGATCATAATTCGAAAAACTACCTAATCTCTCACGATAGTTCCAAACTCAATGATTCCTAGGGTTCCGAATTTCAAACGATCAACCTTTCGGTCTATTTCGAAAAACTCTAAAACATGCTGATATTTATAAAACTAAAGAGAATTAAAGAACAATCAATCACAAAAGTAAAATTATCATATTAAAATTAAACTTGACAAAAATCAATGTTTTCTAGTTATTAACAAACTAAGGGGATTACACCCCATGTCCCAAAAGAAGATCTAAGCTTTCATGATGAAAGGATTACAACAAACCATAATTTCAGAGGATTAGAAAGCGAAAAAGGGAAAGAAAATTTACAAAACAGGGTTGTAATTGAAATACAACACGTAATTTCGCTTGTGAACAGTGCTATCACCACTATTTTGATGATTTCTCCCTCGATCGGACTCCAAACGCTCTGAAACTTCTGAGGCGTGCTCTCCTACTCTAGACGAAGCTTCGGTGTAAAAATCACGGTCTGAGATGTCCTCTATGCCTCTTGGCATGAGGACAAACCCTAACCTCCTCTCTGACGATTGCTCTCTCAATTGATGATAAAAATTCTTTCTTCCACTTCGTGCGTCTTCGCCTCTTAAAGACAAGTTCGTCACTTCTTTCGGATCTCAATTTGGACTTCTGGATCAAAAGTTATGGCCCCCGCAAGAATCAGCCCGAAAAAGTCACGAATCTGGTTTAAAAATACGGTACCGTATTCGGATTACGGCAGTGCCGTATTTTCCTTCTGTAAGTTCTGGGCAGAAAATACGGTACCGTGACAATGTCGCCTGAATATATGGTAGTGTCGTATTCTCGCTGAAACTTTCTGGTTGAAATTGCTGTAAAATACGGTACCGTGTAGTTTCATACGGCAGTGTCGTATTTCACCCAAGTCTTCTGCTGAGAAATACGGTACCATGAGAGTTTGTCCAGAAAATACGGTAGTGCCGTATTTTTGCAATTCAGCTCCGAATTTCATGAAAATTGATGGGTAGCTTCGTTTCAACGTTTGGAATCCATTGGTGTGCTCAAATCTTCCAAAATCCATCATAATATGGCACTTTTAACCTGAAAATGATCAAAAACAAGAAGTGGTGTAGATTCTGCAATATTTGACAATTAAGGCTTAAAAACAAGCAAAAGAGCATAATTATGACACAAAAAGACACATGATATGACACAAAATATACCATGAATTTTGGTGTCATCAAATACATAAGGCTCAAACTTTGCTTGTCCTCAAGCAAATAAATAAGAACAATGCTAAGTATGGAAAATATGCTCTTTTATGAAAAATAAATTTTTAAATATAATCACTCATGAAATATTCCACCAACTTTTTGCACAAAATTTTAGATAAATACATCGTCCTCTGAATTTAATCTTTAAGATCTACAACTTTGATCAAATAAAACTTCGCAACTCGCATAATGAAAAGAATCTTAGTCTCATGATTTCACCTTTGTTTCAGTTTAAATCTATCATAGCTTTGTTTACAGGAATAAATTCTCCAAGATCTTTTTCCACACAGAACCTCTCTTTTCTTGCCCCTCTTTTTTATTATTATTATTTTTTTATTTCTGCATATACCCACATAGATACATACTTTTTATTTTGGACTTCAACTCTTGTCTTAGGTACCACTGTCAATTTTACACAGTGCCAAGTAGAGGAGTCATTATTATTATTTTTCTTCTCTCTCTTTTTTTTTATATAGACTTCAACCCATCTCTTAGGTACCACTGTCAATTTTACACAGTGCCAAGTAGGGGAGTCTCTCACTATTTTTGTGAATCCTGGATTCTCTCTTCCCAACAAATAGTAAGATAAATCAAACATTAACTAGGCAAATCAATTGACATTAATTCAAAAATTACACTCATATGCTCATTTTATTCAAGAAAGATGCTTCACTCTTAGATCGCATTCATTAAACAACATACCTACCCAAAACCCTATGCATCAATCAATGAAAAATTTCAACAAGTAGATATATATTAAAGAAATAAATTCAGCATATAGGAATATTTTCATTCACAGGCATTAGCATGAACTTTCATAATCAATGTTTAATCTACACATCTCTTATCTCATGGATTCAAGTCATAAAAATTTTTAAACCTCAAAATATGTCAAAATCAATGCAAAAGGTGTGAAGCAAGAAAACTCATATAATCATAGTCAAAGGTGTGACATGATTGGTCCACATAATCACATAAGGCTCAAACAATGCAAAGGGTGTAAAGTGACAACAAATCAAAGATGCAACCATATGAAAAATCATGAATACAAGAGAGTGTAAACAATACTCACAAAACTATATAGCAAGCTCTGACCAAAGATACATAAGGCTTAGACCAAAAATAGTGTCGGGGCAGATGCTGCTAGGTCCAAAGATGTGCCTTTTGAAAAATTTTATCTGCAAAATTTAAGGTACATAAGGCTCAGTCTAAAAATAGTCTCTAAAAATAATAATGATAAAAATAATTTTCTAAAAGAAGAATCAGATATATCATCGATGGTCCAAAAGAAGATGCCGGTAGAAAGAATCGAGCAGAGGTGGAACAGAGGCTAGCTGAAAAGCTGCTAGCAACAATGGTGATGGTGCCGACAGTAGAGTGAGTAATCTCTAGTGGCCTGCTAGAGAATACAGTCCTGGAGGTGAGATCGTCGGCTGGTGAGTGATAGAGATAATGTGCAAAAAGGTAGTGCCGTAAAAGACTTCAAAGCTCTCGGGACCCAAATTACGGCACCGTGGAAGAGATTACGGCAGTGCCGTATTTTGCGCACAGTTTTGTTTTTCCCTGCAAAAATAAAAGAAAAATTAATTTTAAAAATAAACTAAAATAAAAGAAACTAAACTAAGTAAGAGGGCTTGGGTTGCCTCCCAAGAAGCGCTAATTTTAGGTCCATAGCTTGACCTAAACTCAAAAATCAAGGTGAAGTAGGTGAATCAGTTCCAAAGTAAATCGCATACAATTTTCTGCATTTCCTTTATCCCAAAAGTTTAGCCACTAATCTAAATATCCAAAATTTCTCATAAATCATGATTGACGTGGCTTTCTTAAATATGCAGAATTTAAAATCAAAATTTTCAAATCCACTCAAAGTAATCTTTATGATCTTCCTATATTTGTCAAAAAGCAAAATCATTAGTCCTTTCTTCAAATTAATTTTTCAATGGCAATAAGAAAAGAACTTTGATCAAAAGATTCAAATATTAGATCATCAAAATAGTTTTATGCCTTTCATTAGATTCCTCAATAAAGCATGAATTTTCAAATAAATCAAAAGATTCAACAAAAGATATGGGCAAAACATCAGAGTGAGATTCATCAATGTTTGTATTTTTCAAATCTTTTTCAATTTCCTCATATTCATCATCAAACCAATTTTTTAATATCAAAATTATCAACAAAATCAAGATAAGACTCTTTAAAATCAATTTCCTCATGCCTCCCCACAAATAATTCTATCATCAGAAGAGTCAAAATCAGAATCATATGAAGAATCATGAGATTTAGCAAAAGAATTAATAGAACCAGAGTTAGCCACAAAAGATTTATCATTAATTTCAACAATATCATCAAAATCAAATTGAGGTACATGAATATCACAATTTTCAAACTCATCAGATTTAACCATAAATGATATATCATCAACAGCATCAATTTCATCAAAAGAGTATTTTTCAATTTCAATTTCCTCGACTTTTTCCAATAATACATTATCAAAGGAATCAATTTCAGAATTATCAAAATCAGAGTGAGATGCATTAATGTCCACATAAGGCTCAATCTCAAAACAATCATAATCAGTGGGGGAATTTTCTAAATCAATCTTTTCAGCTTCTAAATCAAACGCAAATAACATGCTTGTTGTGCTAATTGGGTTTCTAAAATTTCATTGTGTGCAACCATGGCATCCAACTTAGAATTGATTTGTTTGAGGGTCTCATTCACATCTTGTTTCATGAACTTTTCAAACATAATCTCTATGCTAGATTTTTCAGTTTTCTCAAAGCATGGTTCAGAAGTATAGTTTGAGCAATCATCATAAAAAGATCTAGAATCATATTGATTATCTTGATACCATGGTGAATTGGAATTTAAAAATAGACAATTAGAGGAACAATGATCAAAATATCCACAAATTTCACATCTAACAGGAGAATAAGATGTCCTAGAAGATTGCATATAAGAGTTAAACGTATCTTCAAGTGTGCTCAATGAATTATTTTCATACTTACCTTGTGGCATGTATACCTCACCTCTTTGAGTTGCCCATGAGTTGTGATTAAAAGACATATCTTCAAATCTATCAAGAATAGAAAGATTATCCAACACAAATCAATTAAAAATATTATTTTTTTTTCAGAATATATAAAAAATAGAAAATCTAAAATACAAGCAAATTCATAAATTTTTAGATATCACAGCTCTGTCACAACTGTGAAAATCCAAAACCTGCAAAAATAGAAAACAAAGTTAAAACTAAAAATAAATAAAACTTAGTCTAGTAATACTAACAACTATTTTGATATTAACAAAACTTAGGTCCCCGGCAACAGCGCCAAAAACTTGTTGTGTCCGCGAGTGCACGGATACTTCGAAAAAATAAAAATATCGAACCACAGAGACCCACGTGTTAAGTACCAAATAGATGTTTTCTCACTAGCTAAGCAAACCGAGTATGATGAAAAGCAATGATGGAGAACACACGAAAAAGATAATCAGAGAGAAACTGGGACTAGGGTTTCATCCACCTTAATTCTAATGACTAGAAGGAAATAAAGGTTGTCAGTTTAATTCTATTGTGATAAAGACCTAATTCACTTCATAAAGGTATTGTCTCACTCTCGTGCAGACAATCATGCAGATAACCAATCCTCACTCTCGTGCAAGATCTATTCTCAATGCTAAAGATAAGTGAATCATTGAACAAAGAACTCAAGGATCACTCTCGTGCATCCGAATTCTAAGTCAATCATCTCAAGTGGAATCTCAAGGATCACTCTCGTGCATCCTGAAACTCAACACAGGTTTCACTTATGGTTTTCCGACGACTCGATCCTCACTCTCGTGCAAGATCAAATCAAGTCTAACACAATAACTCAATCCAAAGTATCAGAAACTCAACATGACAATAAAATCACTAAAGATCAGAATTCGAAAAACTACCTAATCTCTCATGATAGTTCCAAACTCAACGATTCCTAGGGTTCCGAATTTCAAATGATCAACCTCTCGGTCTATTTCGCAAAACTCTAAAACATGCTGATATTTATAAAACTAAAGAGAATTAAAGAACAATCAATCACAAAAGTAAAATTATCATATTAAAATTAAACTTGACAAAAATCAATGTTTTCTAGTTATTAACAAACTAAGGGGATTACACCCCATGTCCCAAAAGAAGATCTAAGCTTTCATGATGAAAGGATTACAACAAACCATAATTTTAGAGGATTAAAAAGCGAAAAAGGGGAAGAAAAGTTACAAAACATGGTTGTAATTGAAATACAACCCGTAATTTCGCTTGTGAACAGTGCTGTCACCACTATTTTGATGATTTCTCCCTCGATCGGACTCCAAATGCTCTGAAACTTCTGGGGCGTGCTCTCCTACTCCAGACGAAGCTTCGGTGTAAAAATCACGGTCTGAGATGTCCTCTATGCCTCTCGGCACGAGGGCAAACCCTAACCTCCTCTCTGACAATTGTTCTCTCAATTGGTGATAAAAATTCTTTCTTCCACTTCGTACGTCTTCGCCTCTTAAAGACGAGTTCGCCACTTCTTTCGGATCTCAATTTGGACTTCTGGATCAAAAGTTATGGCCCGCGCAAGAATCAGCCCGAAAAAGTCACGAATCTGGTTTAAAAATACGGTACCGTATTCGGATTACGGCAGTGCCGTATTTTCCTTCTGTAAGTTCTGGGCAGAAAATACGGTACCGTGACAATGTCGCCTGAATATATGGTAGTGTCGTATTCTCGCTGAAACTTTCTGGTTGAAATTGCTGCAAAATATGGTACCGTGTAGTTTCATACGGCAGTGTCATATTTCACCCAAGTCTTCTGCTGAGAAATACGGTACCGTGAGAGTTTGTCCAGAAAATACTGTAGTGCCGTATTTTTGCAATTCAACTCAGAATTTCATGAAAATTGATGGGTAGCTTCGTTTCGATGTCTGGAATCCATTGGTGTGCTCAAATCTTCCAAAATCCATCAAAATATGGCACTTTTAACCTGAAAATGATCAAAAACAAGAAGTGGTGTAGATTCTGCAATATTTGGCAATTAAGGCTTAAAAACAAGCAAAATAGCATAATTATGACACAAAATATACTATGAATTTTGGTGTCATCACAAGTTGCTTTAGTGATGCTTTAACTTCGCAAGGACATCTTTATTGTAGCGTACTTATCATGTTCGCATCTTTCTGCTACACTTTCGTCATAAGTTTGTAGATAAACTTTGAACCTTGTGATGATTGCTTCCCAAACACGTAAAAGCCTAAGTCGTAGGTCCTAGCCGAGATTTCTTATTTTCATTGACTGATATTTTCTTCATTTAAGATTGATCCTTGTTTATTGACCTGATTTATGATTGATTTAGACCCCCACACTACATTTAGATCACATTCATGATTGAGCAACTAGCCACTCGATTCCTTATACACTGGAAACTTGAAGATTGAACTTTGATAAGCTTTGAGTCTAGGAAATATCTGTATGTCGACATGAGTACTATTTATTTGGAAGATTATAGACCAAACCAATTGACACACACCTACCACCCTTGGTAACTCTTGGTATTAGTTTTGGTTCGAACTCCTCTGACTTGGCACCGTGTAAGAAATAGGAAGAAAAGAAAAGAAAAGAGGAAAAAGAGCAGTGGTACCGAAGTTACAACTTGGGCACTGCCCAACAGAAAGAAAAAAAAAAGAGAAGAAAGAAGAAAGATCAGTGGTACCGAAGTTACAACTTGGCACTGCCACTAAAAGAAGAGAAAATGATTGAAAAGAAAGGGGCAGTGGTGCCGAAGCTGTAACTTGGCACTGTAAACCAGAAAGAAAAGAAGATAGTGGTACTGAAGCTACGGCTTGGCACTGTGGAAAAGAAGCAAAAGTGCGGTGGTACCGAAGTCATGAGTAAGGCCTTTACTATCACTTTAGAGTTTACACCTTTGGTGCTTTGAGTGTATTGGTGTCTCATGTGGTAAGGAACTATTTTTATCCAATATTATCGTGCAGCTATTGTCTATAGATTTAACCTAGATACCCTGCTTTTCATCTTGACATCTTTAAAGTCTACAGTGGTTTGTGCATCCTGTGACTAGTTGTAATCATTTCACATATATAGATCATTAAGGGTGTATCACTTCTGTTGAACAATCCTCATGGAATGTCATCTCTTTATTTTTGCTTGAGGACAAGCAAAGGTCTAAGTCGTAGGTATTCTATTGACACAACTTTTTATAGAGTTTTACATGTCAATTTACTTATGAAACCATCCCCATTTCACGACTTTACGCCTCATAATTGCCTATATTTGGATACATCTATAGAATCTATACCTGTTTTGGTATTTTTCACATTTTCAGGTCAATTCAATCACAAAGGGGGTAGATTCTGACACTTTTATGGCAGAGGGGCTTATCCCAACTCAAGATATTCCTAACCAGAAACTTTCGGATTCATTGGAGTCTTTGTTGGAAATCACGACCGGGTCCCGACCAGAATCATGCCCGTGATCGTCGTTAGACTTGAAGCTGGCACTGATAAATCACGACCAGGTCACAACCAAATTCTCGCCCGAGATCGCGGACCCGCCTGTTACGAAATCGCGATTTTAGCCCAGATTTCTTCAACCTAACCCTAGGGGAAGCTCAAGGGTACCAAGGACCTTTCTCCCCCGTTGACAAAGGGGGGCGTGGAGCAGCTTTTAGGGGAGGTTTTGGCCACGAAATCATGATTTCGTGAGGGATGGGCGGCTGAAGTTTTGCAGGAATTAGAAGCTGGCAGTGAAGACTTCTTTTGTTGGAAGATGGCAGCGGCTGCAGTAGCTTTCGGCAGGGTATGGGAAGAAGGAGAAAGTGCAGAGAAGACAGGAATAAAAAGGGAGAAGAGAAGAGAGTTCAAAAGAGAGGAGGGGGGCTCGGCAGAGGATTCGTACGGGTGGAGGAGAAGAGATTGTCATGCCGAAGAAGAGAGGATTGCACCTGGGCTTCACCGAAGACATTCTTGCGTGAATCACTTCGAGGATAGTTTGTAAGGGAAACCTTTAAAGTTACAATTGATTCGCTTGCCATTTTGTAACCATATGAAAAACGCTGCATGATCTCAAGATATTCTTGTAACCTTTACATAGATCTGCACATGTGTATAATGGTAGAACTGCTCATTTGCGATTCCTTGGTTAATATGATAGGCTAAAGTTCATTACATCAGGATGTGGGGGTAGCCCTCGATTACTTATTAGTTGGCATGGTGTAACTTTATTCATCCAAAAACCCTTACTCAACCCTATGAACGCACCTTGCCTACATTACTCGGAAGAGTATGTTTGATCCTTTAATCGCCTAAGTAAGGTTTGTTAATCAGCATCTCTGGGAGGAAGATCCTCGCCTACGGATCTATGCTTACTTACGAGGGTTATAAGGAGCCTAGACGTTTCGAGGAGAAGCTTTTCCGACCGAGCGTCAGAACCATTGGGTTGAGGGTTTATCCTTTCCGTTGGCGTGCTATGCCTACGCTACCCGAAAAGGAGCGTTTGAGCCTTTAATCACTATTGAGTAAGGTTGGTTAATCAGCATCTCTGGGAGGAAGATCCTCGCCTGCGGATCTGTACTTACTTGCGGGGATTATAAGGAACTTAGACGTTTCGGAGAGAAGCTCTTCCGACCGAGCGTCAGAACCCTACGGATTGGACCGATAATCTTGTCTATGAGAGCAAACAAGACAATTGGAGGGAGCGACTTGTACAACGGGTAGCAAAATCCCTTGAACTAGGAAGAATATTGGTGATAAAGTTTAACTATTCTACTATGAGGAATGGAAGCGGTGAACCCATATCCTGATGCATTTTCTCATCAACTCCCTCTTGTGCGAATTCCAGCATTTACGTTCTTGTATGCGATTGATTATTTTAACACTCTAAACTTCACAAATTCTTATATCGTCTAGTTAGTAAATCCGCGATATGTCTATATTTGCCCATTAGTCCCTGTGTGATCGATATTTTATTACTTCGATAGACCTCTGCACTTACAGGGAAACCTACTATATCTGTGAGCGCTATCATAGCTCATTACCCAATGAGGCCCAATAATAAGTTGTCATGAAGAATTAATGGGCTAAAGGGTATAATGGGGAGAAGTCTCCACCCCATTGGCGCCTAGGGGCATAATGGGGTGGAGTGGGCGATTTTGCTCCATTAGGAAGTAAAAGGTGCCTCCCCCTTCATCCATGGATGGTATGCTTGCCTCTATGGCAAGTCTAGGGGTTGATATGGCTTGAAGGACTTCTTAGGAAGGTCCTTGGCGCATATGGAAAAGGGGAAGAGGTTTATGGTAAAGTCTTAGAGACTTTCCTTACCTCAAACCCTAATTGCTCCCTCCAATTAACCCTAGCCGCCCCTCTTACTTGGATTTGCGCCAACACCCCTCTAGCCTTGCCGCCTCTTGCATCTATATAATAGATGAATGCGTGACCCCCTTGGGTGATTATTAAGTTGGCGTGAGCAAGGGCAAAGGGGTGAGAGCATCAAAGTGTTGGCACATCTTCTTCCACCTTGAGGCCACAAGCTACTTCTTCTACTCTCCTCTTGGCACAAGAGGGATAAGGGCTTGGTGGCAATCTCCTTTCCTTCTTCTTCCATTAACGCATCTTCCTTTGAAGGTGGCGCAAGCATAGAAGAAGGTGAACAAAAGCTTGGATCTTCTTCCCGAGGCTAGCACCGGGCGAGGAAGAAGAGAGCTCGAGGCATCCGTGTGTGCGAGACTACAGAGGGTGAACGCTTGGGTGCCTACTTCGACATCGGCCTCATCTTGCTCCTAAGGTATTTATTATCTCATCGTGTTGACTCCCTCGCAAGACAATCTTCACTGGGTTTTTGGGACCGGCCTGTTCGGGGATATTCTTCCACTGTGCACTTGTATGTGTTTGTAATGACTTTGAAAAATTATAAAATATCCCCAGGGTTTCCCAACATTGGTATCAGAGCGACTTGCGAGCCTCAAATGATGTACTTTCATGCTTTTCCATGCTCACATGTCATGTTTCAATTTTTCAAAAAATTGCATATTCACATGGCACACGATTTTTCTAATTAAGAAAAATTATAGTTTCTTGTTCTTATCATTTTGTCAATCTCTTTTGGAATTTTGGGTTATTTTTCTTGACTGATTTAAGATCAAAGGCGCACATAGTTTTGTCAAGTAGGACGGGCTTTGTGTCTATGGACTGGCCGGGTCTCTTGATCTGACAAAATTGCCAGCCGAAAGGATCCATGAAATCATCATGAAAAGTTAATCGCAAATAACCAAAAGATTTGTGATAAGAAGATGAGGAAAGGAGACTTGTTTTATGAGAGACTAAAATTTCAGATTTTGAGTTTTTTTCATGAGCATGTAGAATTGCATGAGTAAATACCTTGCTTGTGCATGATGTTGTGGTCATGAGTCAAGCCTCTTTGCATGCCTGTGATGTATCCTTGTGAGGCCTGCGTACCGCTTTTCTTTTTGCTTTTAACTAAGAAGAAGATTAGGGTGGCGCATATCACTTGGAGCATTGGCGCATGCATCTCCCTTGATGGCGCATGCATGGTAAGTGGCTTAAGATGGCATGGCCGAACCCCTATGGTTTGTGAGCTAGCCATTTTGGCCCCTTGCATGGTGGCTCATCTTCCTTGGAGGAAAATCCATGGCATTGGCTGAACCTGTTGGGGTATGCCCTTAAGGCTAATGTTTGAGGCCTTGGGATTGTATCAGTATCATGTAATAAACTCTTATGTTTATAAAGGCATGGTTGTTATTCAGTTTGTTACATTGTCTGCTGCAATAAGTGTACTTCTGAATAATGTCTCAAAGCTGTTCAGCTAGGCTGACATGCAGTTATGTCCTTAGTCAAGATATCTTGGTGAACATGAGACAGCCTTGATATGATTGAGACTAATATGTGTTCTAATCTTATAGGATGCTTCGAGCATGGAATAAGATGTAGACTCATGGGTACATTGGATGTACTGGACAGACCCTACTAGGATATTCAATTGCTTGTCACAATGTGAATAATCCTTGATTGCAACAAGTGGCACATTTCCTCTGACTTGAGATCACTTGTATTTCTAAATGATGATTGTCATTGTTTTGAGGTAGTTCAATATCATTTGAAACATAATGATTATAGACTATCTTGGATGGTGAGCTTGAGTCAGGTTAGGGCACTAGTGATAGATAAAGGATTGCCGTCTCCTTAATTGGAGTATGATGTTCTAAAGGGGCCCCCCTCTGTATGAGATGATTGAGAAAGTGTATGGCCATACCCAGATGACAGTGTTCATCTGATCTAATCATGCTCATCATATTGGAGCTACAGGCTTGACACGCTTGTCCAATAAGAACATCCAGTGGCAAAGGAAATTTGCATGCCTTGTGAATTGGATTCACACTTGTGCTGTGGTTTGGGTGTAGTCTTGGAAGACTCTTTCCTTTATATCGGGAGACAGTGATGTGTTGCTAGATACCCCTCACTGATCGTGATAACGTAAGTTATCGTTACCGACATTTAAAGGAAACCCTTAGGGTCGCACAATTTGATGATATGGCTTACTTAAGTCAGATCGTGTGGACTGAATTGTTTGGGTTCAGTTTAAAGGGATTTAATCTCTGATTGTAAGTGAGATCCAGTCTGATCATGTTTGATTGATAAGGGCTTGAGATCGGTAAGCTTCGATTGAGAGAATGGATGCTAGATCGGTGAGATCAGGAGCATCAAGAGATGAACGGTCAGATCTTAAGCCTTAGGGGTTTTTGTTATGATCTGGACTAGTTGCTTGGTTTATTTGGTTATTGAACCAAATCGATTTGAACCAGCTCATTGGGTGAGCGCATGGTTCAAGTAAAGAGGCATTGGCGATTGGGGTAATGCATGGTCGCATGAACGTTGAGACATTGCTATTTTTAGATAGCATGTTCTCTAACGTGACCACATCTCACGTTCACGCCAAGAGAACTTCTCTCTCGCCTTTCCCCACTTACTCTCGAGAGGGCATTCGTGTGTGACGAGTCTTGGACGCCTTGGAGAGTCATTTGGCAAAGCGAGCAAAGCTTCATCCATCCCTTCCATTCGATCAAAGACACCTCTTGGAACCTTGCTAGCACAAGGAGCACCAAGGAAGTGAGCGCATCCTCATTCTTGTGTGCGCATCATTTGGAGGAGATCTCTCTTGCTCTCTCTTTCCAAGACGCCATCCAACACATGGCTTCGGTATGAATTCTTTTCATGTTGTTAAGTTGATCATATTGCATGCGATGATACTAAGAAACCCACTCCGCTGCTTTAGAAGAAATTTTTCATGCGCCTATCTAGGGTTTCGCCACCTTGTTAGGACTTTCAATTGGTATCAGAGCCAGGTTGATGCATGTTTTATGATTGCTATACCATGTTTTGTGATCCATGTTTGCGCAACATGCTTAGATCTAAGGTCGGCGCATGCTTACATGCGAAAATGATTACATATGTTTTTCATGTTTGAGCATGTATGAAAGTCGGCGCATCTTTATTGTTGATGTTTTATCAAACGTATATTACTTGCGCGACCTCACTAGATCTAAGGTCTTACTATAAATCCTTAGACGGGTTAGTAGGGTTGATGTCATCCTCTAGGTTAGATCCAACCAGTCTGATCAGATCATCTGACAGCCTAGATGGGTCGACCAGATAGCACCTTTGCACAAGCAAAAGGTGGCTGTAGGTCGACTGCATCACAGGCGTGTAGCGATGTCTGGTTGAGACAACCCATGAACGCACATGAGTTAGGCCCGGGGTCACACCCGCTTGCCAGAACTCATGGGGTGGTTCAGCCCTTGGCGCATGCATAGTTGACCACTGGGTCGACTCAAGTCAGTTAGGACTTGGTGCATGCAAGGGCACTGGATCTGATTAGATTGGATGAGTGGATCCCTATTAATGGACCGTTGTAAGGTTGTAGGGCATATAAGAATATTAAAATTGATGCCAAAGGGGTTTTCAAAACTTTAATTTCTTAATTGGATCACATGCTGTTTGGATGCCATATGTGTGTTTATTTTATCTTATGTGGGCTGCCCGTTTAATGTGTGCTGTGCTGGGGCCTGCGTGCCTGGAAATTAAATGTAAATTATTTTATTGTGATCTGCGCATCACATTTCCATTAATTTATAAAGTGTTATTGACCTGCGTGTCAATCTTGTCTAGATAGTTAAATTGTAATTTAATTAGACAAGAGCACAGAGCACACTTGGTAGAGGCGCATGCAGCAGTGGCTTGACCAGGTGGGAGGTCCAGGGTTCGACTCTGGGACCAGGCGCACTTTCCCTGGTAGGCGCACCTGAGCTGCAGTAGGCGCTTGGGCCCTGGTTTGGATACCGCATGTGAAGCTCATATTTGCACAAATATGCAGAGGCTCAAGAAAAGTAGATTGGTTACGTTTGGAGAGATTGACATACGAGTTGGAAATGAGGTACAAGTTGCTGCTGTTGATGTAGGAGTTTTGATTTTCTCCCTGCCTTCTGGACTTCTGTTAGAGCTAGACAATTGCTATTATGTACCTTCACTTACCAAAAACATTATATCCATTCCTTGCTTAGCAAGGAAAGGCTTTAAATTTGAAATAAATGAGAACTTTTGTTCTTTTTCATTTGCAAATATATTTTATGGGAAGGGTACATTATACAATAGTTTGTATGTCTTGGACATGAATAGCTCTATCTGTAACATAAATAGTAAGAGGGCCAAATTGAGTGGTTCAGTTGGTGCCTTCCTATAGCATTGTCGGTTAGACCACGTAAACAAGAATCGCATTCAACAACTCCATGCAAATGGATTGTTAGATTCAAATTCCTTGGATGAATTTGGCACATGTGAACCTTGTTTATTAGGGAAAATGACAAAGGCACCCTTCACCAAAACTGGTGAGAGGGCACAAGGTTTATTGGATCTCATACATACTGATGTGTGTGGGCCATTCAATAAACAAGCCAGAGGAGGACACAGCTACTTCATTACATTCATTGATGACTTCAGTAGATATGGTTATGTCTACTTGATGAGACATAAATCTGAATCCTTTGAGAAATTCAAGGAGTTCAAAAATGAAGAAGAGAACCAGCTTGGGAGATCCATTAAAACTCTTCGATCAGATCGTGGTGGAAAGTACCTGAGCGTTGAGTTCTTTGATTATCTTAGGGAATGTGGGATCCTATCCTAACTCACTCCTCTTGGAACACTACAATGGAATGGTGTGTCTGAGAGGAGAAATCGTACTTTGTTGGACATGGTTCGATCTATGATGAGTCATGTAACTCTACCACCATCATTCTGGGGTCATGCACTTGAAACAGCTTCTCTCATACTGAATAACGTTCCATCTAAGAGTGTCTCAAAGATTCCATATGAGGTATGGAGTGGGAGACGCCCTAACCTCTCTTTTATCAGGATCTGGGGATGTGAGGCTTATGTCAAACGTTAGGATTCTAGTAAGCTAGAACCTAGATCTGATAAATGTGTCTTTGTGGGGTATCCTAAGGAAACTAAAGGATACTACTTCTATGTTCCCACCGAGAACAAAGTCTTTGTTGCTCGGGGTGTTGTCTTTCTAGAGAAAGAATTTCTCATGAAAGAAGTTAGTGGGAGCAAGTTTGACTTGGACGAGGTCCAAGTGCAACCACAAGACAAGGAGATGGAACCTAAGCCACCTGCACCGGTTGTTGGGCAACCTGAGGCTCAAACACAAGTCCCACGTAGGTTTGGAAGGATTTGTCATGCACCTGAGAGGTATGGGTCGCTGCCGATCCAACACGATGAAATCTTCATCATTGAGGATGAGCCTAGGACTTATGATGAGGCGGTCACTAGACCGAACTTCGAGAAATGGCTCGAGACCATGAAATCTAAGATGGATTCCATGTCTGCTAACCAAGTCTGGGATTTGGTTGAGCTGCCTGATGTGATAAAACCCATAGGGTGCAAATGAGTCTTCAAGAGGAAGACCGACATGGATGGGAAACATAATTACCTATAAAGGTAGACTTGTGGCTAAAGGATTTAGACATGTCCACGGGGTGGACTATGATGAAACCTTTTCGCCAGTTGCTATGATCAAGTCCATTCGGATACTGCTTGCTGTAGCTGCATATCATGACTATGAGATATGGCAGATGGATGTTAAGACAACATTCCTTAATGGAAAGGTGACAAAGGAAGTGTATATGACACAACCTGATGGGTTCATCCATCTAGTAGAAGCCAATAAGGTCTGCAGGCTAAAGAAATCCATTTATGGATTAAAGCAAGCATCTCGAAGTTGGAATCTTTGTTTTGATGAAGCTATGAGAGATTATGGCTTTATCAAAAGTGAAGATAACGCCTGTGTATAAAGAAAATTCAGTGGGAGCTTGGTGATTTTTCTGGTCTTGTATGTCGATGACATACTACTCATCGGAAACGACATCCCTAGTCTTCAGTCTGTAAGGACATGATTGGGGAAGTGTTTTGAGATGAAGGACTTAGGGGAAGCCGCCTATATCTTAGGCGTGAAGATCTACCAAGATAGATCCAAAAGGCTCCTGGTCCTTAGTAGAGTATCTACATTGATAAGGTCCTAGAGAGGTTCAACTTGGAGCAATCCAAGAAGGGGTACCTTCTAGTGAAACATGGCCTTACTCTCTCAAAGAGTCAGTGTCCCATCAGACAGGTTGAGAGGGATGACATGAGTCGAGTGCCTTATGCTTCGGCAGTGGGCTCGATCATGTATGCAATATTGTGTACTAGGCCAGATGTGGCTTATGCTATGAGCATAACCAACTGATACCAATCCAATCCAGGTCTGCAGCACTGGGTGGTTGTAAAGAACATCCTAAAGTATCTGAGAAGAACTAAGGATCTATTCTTGGTCTACGGGGGACAGGAAGAGCTCAGTGTTCAGGGCTACACTGATGCGTCGTTCCAGTCTGACCCTAACGACTTCAGATCATAGGCCAGCTATGTGTTCAAGATGAATGGAGGCGCTGTATGCTGGAAGAGCTTCCAGCAATCCACCATAGCTGATTCTACAACCGAGGCTGAGTATGTGGCCACTTCTGAGGCAGCCAAAGAAGCCAATTGGATCAGGAAGTTCATTTCTGAACTTCAGGTGGTTCCAAGTGCAATGGATCCCATTGAGCTATACTGTAACAACAATGGAGCAATTGTACAAGCCAAGGAACCACGGTCTCATCAAAGGTCCAAACACATACTTAGGAGATTTCACCTGATCAGAGAGATCATTGATCGAGGTGATATCAAGATTAGCAGAGTTGACACAAAGAACAATCTAGCAGACCCACTAACCAAAGCTTTGGCGCAGCAGAAGCATGATGGTCACGCTAGGGATAAGGGGTTGAGATTCCTCCACCTTTAGGTCTTAGTGCAAGTGGGAGATTGTTGGTGTGTATGCCCTGAGACCTAGTTTTGGTCCATCTTTGTACTACTTGACTCTGATATTTATATATCATTCTGGCATTGTCATTATCAATGTTTGTCTACAGCTGCGATTATGTACTTACATGATAATGTCCCTGGAGACAGATTAGATCTGTGCTCAAACTCTTGTCCCCAGTCAATGTACCTTAGTGCATATGGGATAGCTATGGTACTTGTGAGACTGGTATATGGGCTGGTTATGTACGATGTGCTAACGCAGACATATGGGTATATCAATGGTGAATATATTGGACCGACCCACTGTGAGACAATCACTTGGTGTCATGAGTTATCCTCACAAGGGACAGGAGATGCATTGATCTCTTGACTTGAGGTCATTGACCATTCTATATGGTTAAGGACATGCTTTGATACAACCTAACACCTCGCCGTAGTTGGGAGGTAATAACGGTTGTCATTGAGCATGTCACAACCCATATGAGAAGGTCAATGGACAGATAGAGGATTTGCCCCTTCTTGAGGGAAGCTTGATATCCATGGAGCTCCTCTATTGTTCTATGACTGAAAGTGTATGGCCATACCCAGGTGATCACCTGTTTTAGTCATAACCATGTGATTGGATGAAAACAAGTGATGACACACTTGTTCAATCGGATATCAGTTCGGCAAAGAGACTGTAATGCATCTGTACCTAGTTGCGATGATGGGGATGTCGATTTCGATATCCATTCCGATGACTTGGGTAGCAGTGATGCACTGCTAGGTGCCACTCACTGCTTGTGATGACCTTAGGTCAGCACTGCCAATGTCAAAAGAACCTACAAGGTCGCACACCTTGATACTAGAGTTCTCGTATTGATCGGGAAGCCTTATGATCGAGTTATTGGATAACTCAGATCTATTTTGGAGATTTCATCAGCACCAATGGGCCTGATGAGATGAAAGAATGTTATTGGAGCCAAATTTTATTTTTGGCAGGTTGACCCGAAATTGACCAAGATTGGTCACATTTGGATTAGGGTTGCATTGGATTGGATCCAATGGCTTAATCAACCCATGTAATGAAGTTTGGGCTAGCTCATTACCCAATGAGGCCCAATAACAAGTTGTCATGAAGAATTAATGGGCTATAGGGTATAATGGGGAGAAGTCTTCACCCCATTGGCCCCTAGGGGCATAATGGGGTGGAGTGGGCGATTTTGCTCCATTAGGAAGTAAAAGGCACCTCCCGCTTCGTCCATGGATGGTATTCTTACCTCTATGGCAAGTCTAGGGGCTGATATGACTTGAAGGACTTCTTAGGGAGGTCCATGGCGCATATGGAAAAGGGGAAGAGGTTTATGGTAAAGTCTTGGTGACTTTCCTTACCTCAAACCCTAATTGCTCCCTCCAATTAACCCTACCCGCCCCTCTTACTTGGATTTGTGCCAACACCCCTCTAGCCTTGCCACCTCTTGCATCTATATAATAGATGTGTGCGTGACCCTCTTGGGTGATTATTAAGTTGGCGTGAGCAAGGGCAAAGGGGTGAGAGCATCAAAATGTTGGCGCATCTTCTTCCACCTTCAGGCCACAAGCTACTTCTTCTACTCTCTTCTTGGCGCAAGAGGGATAAGGGCTTGGCGGCAATCTTCTTTCCTTATTCTTCCATTGGCGCATCTTCCTTTGAAGGTGGCACAAGCATAGAAGAAGGTGAACAAAGGCTTGGATCTTCTTCCCGAGGCTAGCACCGGGCGAGGAAGAAGAGAGCTTGAGGCATCCGTATGTGCGAGATTGCTCCTATGGTATTTACTATCTCATCATGTCGACTCCCTCGCAAGACGATCTTCACTGGGTTTTTGGGACCAGTCTATTTCGGGGATATTCTTCCGCTGTGCACTTGTATGTGTTTGTAATGACTTTGAAAAATCGTAAAATATCCCTGGGGTTTCCCAACAGCGCCGTCTTCCTTAATTAGAGGAAAACACGGACGCTGCGGAGAGGGGAAGGAGGCGGCGGCTGCTCTTTAAAACCATTCAACGAGGGGGACAGAGGGACCTTCATCAGTGAATCGACACCAAGTGTGAGTTAGGGAAACTCGAGAGGTGTTTCCGGCGTCTAGGGAGACGTCGACGAGCGAGGGGAATCCGTGAGGTTGAGAGACTGTAACCGGCGAAACAACCGGCGAGGGAGGGATTGAGGGGCGTTGCCAACGGGGGTTGGCGACGAGGAAGGAAGAGATTGTAAGTGTTGGCGTGGGAATAAACTCCTCTTCCTCCACCTTCCCTGTTCCGGTGTTTTCGAGCTTCGTGAATCTCGGCGGCAGTTGACGGCAGCAGGCGGCTGTTCCGTCGATGACGAGAGACTGAGGGGAAGCCGGCGACTCTTCCTGCTGGCCCGCCCCCTTCTCCGGCTACGTAAGCTGACGACGTACGGTGGCAAGGACAATGCAGGCGGCGTCGTTCGTTCCAACGAAGAAGGCAAAATCAATTTTGACTAGGTCAAAATCAATTGCTCGAGATTATGAATCAGCAGCTAACGTGAGGGCAACAGCAGCGAGAGCGAAATTTGATTTTGAAGTTCGGATTTCGATTTCGTGCTATTGTGATTTGGGGCTAACGTCACGCTGACGTTAGCATCCGAATAAAATTGGCGAGCGCACGGCGTTGACGGTGAATTTGGGTTGACCGATCAAAATCAGGGTTTGACCAGAGGTATTTTCTAATTTAGGGTTAGGGTTTCCGATCCTCTCTTCTGATTTGGGGATAAAATTTGGACGGCAGTTAAGGTTTCCTATTTGGGGGTGATTTTGCACTCGAAAATCCTAGGGTTTCATGCTGATCTGAAGGTCTGTTGGACTACCTTAGGCCAGGGCGTGACACTAAGTAACAAGAAGCAAAGGAACACTATCATATGTTAAATAACTAGAAATACGATGAGCAATAGTAGATCTATTACCTTGCTATAATCATATAATATGACGTGTCTAAATCAAGAGGTAATAGAGGTGAAATTTGTACTTGAAGATAAGGTTTAAGATACTGATCTCTACTAGTGCACTAGTCCAAGCTCTAACAGATATATACTCATTGGTACCAACACATGCTACCGATATTACTAAGCAATACAAACCTGGTTTTAAATCTATGCTTGAAAGTACAATTGGTGGTGAACAAAGCTAGAGACTATTGTGGATATGGACTATGTGGTTGTATGGTGAGGGGAGAAAAGTTTTCGAGAGGGGGCTGCTTAAAGCCATTGGATTAGAGGGAAAAAAAGTTAATATGCAGATTTCAGTGCACGTTAGCATAATGTTATCGTGCACCATGTTATCCTTTTTGATCCAAAAGCTGCCCTGTGTTGTGCAGGTAATCTAATGTTGCAATTTAATTTTTTTTTTAAGAAAAAAAAAAAGAGGGCCTTCTCAAAATTCTACACTTAGGAGGAGATGCTGGAGAGGATTGAGGTGAAGAAATACGAAGCGCATCATGTGCAAAAGAGAGATGCATGAAATAGGAATTAACACTAGGTCATGGTTTAATGTAATTTGACATTTTCAAATTTATCTCATAATAATAAAGTTTTTTTATTTAAATGGGTTCTGACTTTCAATGAGCATAAGCACTCATTGTTAATTATCCTAAAAAATCAGGACACATTTGATTGAGATATCTATGTTATGAAATAAAAATGACTGAATAATATGATTCATTAAACATTATAACAAAAATACATGATGAGTTCAGAAAGAACATGACAGAAGAGAAAAGTCTTCGCCAACTTAGGTGATTTGTATTCGTCAAATACTCGGCCTTGTAATGGCTTATTAGATATTTTGGATTTAGGAGATATCTGGCCTCAACGGCTTGTTAGATAATGATTTGAAATATATCCAGCCTCAACGACTTAGTGGATATTTTAATTTGTAAAGATATCGGACCTTGACGGCATGTTGGATATTTGATTTGAAAAAGGTTCGGTCACAACGGCTTAATAGATATTTTAATTTATGAATTATCCAGCCTCAGCGACTTGTTGGATATTCAATATCTGGCCTCAATAGCTTATTGGATATTCAATTTAGTAAAATATCCGATATCAATGGCTTATTCGATATTTTATTTTGAAAAATATTTGACATCAATGGCTTATTGGATATTCAATTTAGAAAATATCTAGCCTCAACGGCTTATTGGATATTTTATTTTTGTGGAATATTCGGCCTCAGCGGCTTGTTGGATATTTTAAATTGGGAAATATCTAGCTTTAATGGCTTATTGGATATTTTAATATATGAAATATCTAGCCTTGACGTCTTGTTGGATATTTTACTTTGGAAAGTATCCGACCTCAATGGCTTATTGGATATTTAATTTGGAAGATATTTGGCCTCAGCGGTTTGTTGGATATTTTATTTTAGAAATATCTGGTCTCATCGGCTTATTAGATATTTCAGCATTTAGCAAACATAACATCATATTGAAGAATTACGCCCCGATGGTAAACATCGACGTACGCACCTCCTAAACAATATTTTATTGTGATACATTAAGGTTTTCGGAGATTCTTTATTTGGTCTCAATGGTTTATTAGATATTTGAAAGATTTTCGGCCTTGATGGCATGTTGGATATTTCAATTCCAATTGGCTCAGATTGATGAAAATTATCCTCAGCTGTCAAATATCTAATTTTCTCATGACCATTGATTTAAATTCATAGATTTACTTTGTCTCAGATTAAAAATCTAATATTGTATTTAGAAAGAACAGGTTTAATTTAGTAGGGATCAACACCTTGATCATGTCAAAAGTCAACTGGTTGATCTAGATTCATGCAGATCATTTTCAGCCATTAATTTGAAATCATCTGATTGACCTAGATATGTTTAGATCATTTTTAGCTGTTGATTTGAAATTTAAATCTGAGCCATTCAATCATATCTAATTAATCCTGACCATTCGATCAAAGTAAATGATCTGGGCTGTTCGATCAACAATTATTTAATCTGATCCGTTTATATTGAATAAAATCTTGACTCTTAGATTTAGAACAAACAGATCTTGCTGTTGGATTCAATTTATTTGATCAGATTGATATCTACCATCTGATTTCGCTTGAAGTAATCTGGATCGTCATTTTTTATTCAGATCTGGATCGTCGGATTTGATGTGAATAGATCTGAGCCATTGGATTTAGTTTATTAAATCGAATTGATTTCTGCCATCCAATTTGGCTTGAAGTAATTTGGATCGTCATTTTTTATTCAGATCTAGACCATCAGATTTGATGTGAATGGATCTGAGCCATTAGATTCAATTTATTAAATAGGATTAATCCCTGCCGTCCAATGTCGCTTGGAGTAATCTGGACCATAGTATTTGATTCAAATTTGGACCATAGTATTTGATTCAAATCTGGATCGTTAATTTGATTTGAACGGATTTGGACTGTCCGTTCTTTTCTCTCATCACCACAACAGAGGCTGCGGCATGCGGAAATTAGGGTTTGCTGTTGCTCGCCACTCCTCTGCCCAATCGACTCTGGGTATACCTTCTCTATGTCCAGAAGGACTCATGGCCGGATTTTGGCATCGTCCGGTGGAGAATCTACGGGAAACTGAAGGCTCAAATTCTCCTTGGCGAAAATAGAATCGCCAGCAGTAAATCATTTGATTCCACCAATCCAAAGGTCAGATGAAAGGATCCTCTAGCTTGTAGGTTTGCAGGTGTGAGGAGAGCATATAGGCATGATTTAGGCGAAATCGAACAATCGAATCTTGAGTTCTTGCGGTGGAGGTGTTGGCAGACAAAGAGGGCTTCGGCGTTGGGGCTTCATACGCGAGCGTCTGTCGTTGAGGCTTCAAGTGACAATGGCAAAATCTTTTTCTCGTCCAGATAATAGAAAAAGAGCAACAAGCAACATGTGCAATCTTGCACGGCTCTTAAATCAAAACCACGGCAGCGTCGAGCAAGCTTCTTCCCGAAAATTAACCCCAAGGTATAGCAAGTCGTAGCGTCACCGAATCTATCCTATGTAATATCTCTTTCTATGATTTCCCTAGCTATAGTGAGCTGGAGTGTCACCGGATCTAACCTAAGCAAGATTCTTTTCCATGATCTCCCAGCTACAGCAAGCCATAGTGTCACCGGGTCTACCCCTAAGCAAGATTTCTTTCCATGATCTCCCTAGCTACAGCAAACCATAGTGTCATGAGTCTATCATAACCAAGATTTCTTTCCATGATCTCCTTAGGTATAGTAAACTTAGCTTCACCGGGTCTACCGTAAGCAAATCTTACCTTTAATCAAATATCACTGTTGCCTGTCGGCAATAGAGCGTGGCAGCAACACTTCACCATGAGCGTTTGTCTCTTGCTCCTATTAGTGTCAGCGTTTGGGCATTGTGATCGTCTTCGCATTCGTTTTTCCTTCAAAGTATTTATTTTTTTATAAGGAGAACAAAGAAAAATTGGACGTGGTCGAGCCCAAGGTTTTTTTTTTTTTTAATTTTAGCCATATCACCCCGCTTTCTCTAATCGTGGAACACCAGTGGCAAATTTGCAGCCATGCCATTCGAGAAGACTGAAGCCACGTCTTCAATTTTGCCAAATTTGGCGGTCTATTGCGTGGGAATTGTGGAGTAAAGGGCCTGCGAAGGGTCCCTTCATTTCAATCAAAAGAAGGGATCCCTTATCTTTCGTTCACATATCATAAAGCATAGAGTTGAGCTCAAATCTTAAAGTAGACAAAAAGAAGACTTAACCCTGGTTAGGCTCCTTTCCTTTAAGCCTTCAGTGCATCTCTCGTCGATGAAGGAAGAGAGACCGGAGCATGAGGAGAGTAGAGGAGAGGAGGGTAGCGACTCCCTCTCTAGTGCATCAGCGACTCCCTCTCCAGTGTATCTCCTCCCCTTTCGCCCACTCTTAGCACACTGGTACGTTCTCTTGTTCTTCCTCCCATTGCTGCTTCCAATCTCTTTTTTTCTCAAGAGTTTTCTTCTCATTTGATGCTGCCACAGTAGTTATTTCTCTATTCTGTAGCATGCTCCTACCTTGATTTGAATCGACGATTCAGTGCTCGTCGATTAGATGTGTTATTTTTCTAGCCATTTTTTGAAACCTCGATACGAGATTTGGTGTGTTCGAGTTGATGGCTAATCCAGCATTCACGGATTTGATTTGGTGTTCTTCGTCATTGCTGGTTTCGATCTCCGTTTTTCTAGAATTTTTCTTGTCATTTGACACTGCCGCAATAATTTTTTCATTATTTTCGATTCTAGTTTTGGTATTCTGAATTGACGATTAATCTGGAAGTTTATATCCCTTAGTGGTTTGTGCTGAAAATTTTGATTTATACCAGTTTGTTGCTATTTGCTTTAAAGCTTACTCATCTTTGATGCATTATTTGAAGGCGCTAGTTTTGAGCCATTTTTCTCTTCGTCTCCGATCATTGCTGTATAGCCACATGAGATTTACACTAAGATGCAAAAAAGTGCTCTTTCAACCAGGCTTGGAATTCCAATGATTTATGGAATTGATGTTGTTCATGGCCATAACAATGTTTATCGAGCTACCATTTAAAAAAGCCATCAAACTATTATACGTTGGAATGCATTAATCAGTTGCTTCCCTCTTTTTATCTTAAAGAGAGATGTTTCTTAGATGTTAGTTGATACATTTGGAGAAATATTGTACTACTGTGACTAGGAGAAAATATGATATACCAATTTGTATCTAAGTGCACTCCTTGTTGCTATCTTGCATGATTAACACCTCTAAAAATTTTGTTTGAATTAAGTTTTTAAATACACCTACTGGATAGTCTATGGTCTTTACTTTTGGCAGGGACACGGAAGATCATTATGTCTGATCATGGATTTTATATGGCAAATGGAGGTTGTGGATATGTAAAGAAGTCGGATATTTTGCTCCAGTTGGGCCAAACAGTGAGGTTTTTGATCCTAAAGTCATTTTACTCGAGAAGAAAATTTTAAAGTTGCGATTCATTTCTTTTGCTTATGTTTCTTTTTTGAATAAAAGTTAAACATGGTGGATGAAGGATTCGTTTTTGCAACAGGTGAAAGTTTATATGGGAGATGGTTGGCTTATGGATTTTAGTCAGACACACTTTGATACATACTCCCCTCCCGAAGCAATATAATAGCAACAATTGCTTTAGATCTCTTTAGAGAATCTATAGTTAGTTCAGGATGATATACTTGTATTAATAGTAATAAATGTGGATGTTTCAGTTTGTAATATTTTGTAAATACAGTTTGTAATATTTTATTTCAGAATGTAATTGCCCAAATCACACAGGATGTTTCAGTTTGTAATTATGAGCACTAATTGCTTTGTAAATACAGTTTGTAATATATTCCCCCCTATAAG
This sequence comes from Costus lasius, assembly GCA_027563935.2. Lineage (NCBI taxonomy): Eukaryota > Viridiplantae > Streptophyta > Magnoliopsida > Zingiberales > Costaceae > Costus > Costus lasius. The sequence goes on from CM050451.1 coordinate 87,453,602, forward strand.
GATTCTACTAACTTATAGAGGGAATATACGATAATCTATAAGGATTCTACTATCTTATAAGGGGGAATATAGTATAATTTATAAAGATTCTACTATCTTGTAGGAGGGAATCTGCTATAATCTATAAGGATTCTACTAACTTGTAGCGGGGAATATACTATAATTTATAAAGATTCTACTATCTTGTAGGAGGGAATCTACTATAATCTATAAGGATTCTACTATCTTGTAGGGGGGAATCTACTATAATCTATAAAGATTCTACTATCTTGTAGGAGGGAATCTACTATAATCTTTAAGGATTCTACTATCTTGTAGGGGGGAATCTACTATAATAGTAGATTCTACTAACTTGTTAGGTGATTCTACTAGCTTGTAAGGGTGATTCTAATAACTTGTAAGTATGATTCTACTAACTTGTAAGTATGATTCTACTAACTTGTAAGGGTGATTCAACTAACTTGTAAGTATATTCTACTAACTTGTAAGTATGATTCTACTAACTTATAAGTATGATTCTACTAACTTATAAGTATGATTCTACTAACTTGTAAGAGTGATTCTAATAACTTGTAAGCATATTCTACTAACTTGTAAGTATGATTCTACTAACTTATAAGTATGATTCTACTAACTTGTAAGGGTGATTCAACTAACTTGTAAGTATGATTCTACTAACTTATAAGTATGATTCTACTAACTTGTAAGTATATTCTACTAACTTGTAAGTATGATTCTACTAACTTGTAAGTATGATTCTACTAACTTGTAAGGGTGATTTTACTAACTTGTCATGGTGATTCTACTAACTTGTAAGGGTGATTCTACTAACTTGTAAGTATATTCTACTAACTTGTAAGTATGATTCCATGATGTTGCATGACTAATCCACAATGTTGCATGCCTTAATCCACGATGTTACAGTCTCAATCCACGTTATTACAGCCTTAATCAACGATGTTACAGCCTTAATCCACGATGTTGCATGCCTAATCCACGCTGTTGCATGCCTAATCCACCATGTTGCATGCCTTAATCCACAATGTTACAGTCTCAATCCACGTTATTACAGCCTTAATCCATGATGTTACAGCCTTAATCCAGCACGTTGCATGCCTAATCCACGATGTTGCATGCCTAATCCACGATGTTGCATGCCTTAATCCACGATGTTACATGTTAGTAGAATCATACTTACATGTTAGTAGAATCATACTTACAAGTTAGTAGAATCTTACTTACAAGTTAGTAGAATCACCCTTACAAGTTAGTAGAATCATACGTATAAGTTAGTAGAATCACCCTTACAAGTTAGTAGAATCACCCTTACAAGTTAGTAGAATCACCCTTACAAGTTAGTAGAATCATACTTATAAGTTAGTAGAATCATACGTACAAGTTAGTAGAATCATACTTACAAGTTAGTAGAATCACCCTTACAAGTTAGAAGAATCACCCAGACAAGTTAGTAGAATCATACTTACAAGTTAGTAGAATCACCCTTACAAGTTAGTAGAATCATACTTACATGTTAGTAGAATCATACTTACAAGTTAGTAGAATCATACTAACAAGTTAGTAAAATATACTTATAAGTTAGTAGAATCGCCCTTACAAGTTAGTAGAATCATACTTACAAGTTAGTAGAATCACACTTATAAGTTAGTAGAATCACCCTGACAAGTTAGTAGAATCACCATTATAAGTTAGTAGAATCATACTTATAAGTTAGTAGAATCATACTTACAAGTTAGTAGAATCATACTTATAAGTTAGTAGAATCATACTTACAAGTTAGTAGAATCATACTTACAAGTTAGTAGAATCATATGTACAAGTTAGTAGAATCATACTTACAAGTTAGTAGAATATACTTACAAGTTAGTAGAATCATACTTACAAGTGTGTAGAATATACTTACAAGTTAGTTGAATCACCCTTACAAACTTATAAGTTAGTAGAATCATACTTACAAGTTAGTAGAATATGCTTACAAGTTATTAGAATCACCCTTACAAGTTAGTAGAATCATACTTATAAGTTAGTAGAATTATACTTACAAGTTAGTAGAGTCATACTTATAAGTTAGTAGAATCATACTTACAAGTTAGTAGAATCATACTTACAAGTTAGTAGAATATACTTACAAGTTAGTTGGATCACCTTTACAAGTTAGTAGAATCATACTTACAAGTTAGTAGAATCATACTTACAAGTTAGTAGAATATGCTTACAAGTTATTAGAATCACCCTTACAAGTTAGTAGAATCACTCTAACAAGTTAGTAGAATCTACTATTATAGTATATTCCCCCCTACAAGATAGTAGAATCCTTATAGATTATAGTAAATTCCCTCCTACAAGATAGTAGAATCTTTATAGATTATAGTAGATTCCCCCCTACAAGTTAGTAGAATCCTTATAGATTATAGCAAATTCCCCTACAAGATAGTAGAATCTTTATAAATTATAGTATATTCCCCCCTACAAGATAGTAGAATCCTTATAGATTATAGTATATTCCTCCTATAAGTTAGTAGAATCCTTATAGGGGGAATATATTACAATATATTGCAAACTATATTTACAAAGCAATTAGTGCTCATAATTACAAACTGAAACATCCTATGTGATTTGGGCAATTACATCCTGAAATAAAATATTACAAACTGTATTTACAAAATATTACAAACTGAAACATCCACATTTATTACTATTAATACAAGTATATCATCCTGAACTAACTATAGATCCTCTAAAGAGATCTAAAGCAATTGTTGCTATTATATTGCTTCGGGAGGGGAGTATGTATCAAAGTGTGTCTGACTAAAATCCATAAGCCAACCATCTCCCATATAAACTTTCACCTGTTGCAAAAACGAATCCTTCATCCACCATGTTTAACTTTTATTCAAAAAAGAAACATAAGCAAAAGAAATGAATCGCAACTTTAAAATTTTCTTCTCGAGTAAAATGACTTTAGGATCAAAAACCTCACTGTTTGGCCCAACTGGAGCAAAATATCCGACTTCTTTACATATCCACAACCTCCATTTGCCATATAAAATCCATGATCAGACATAATGATCTTCCGTGTCCCTGCCAAAAGTAAAGACCATAGACTATCCAATAGGTGTATTTAAAAACTTAATTCAAACAAAATTTTTAGAGGTGTTAATCATGCAAGATAGCAACAAGGAGTGCACTTAGATACAAATTGGTATATCATATTTTCTCCTAGTCACAGTAGTACAATATTTCTCCAAATGTATCAACTAACATCTAAGAAACATCTCTCTTTAAGATAAAAAGAGGGAAGCAACTGATTAATGCATTCCAACGTATAATAGTTTGATGGCTTTTTTAAATGGTAGCTCGATAAACATTGTTATGGCCATGAACAACATCAATTCCATAAATCATTGGAATTCCAAGCCTGGTTGAAAGAGCACTTTTTTGCATCTTAGTGTAAATCTCATGTGGCTATACAGCAATGATCGGAGACGAAGAGAAAAATGGCTCAAAACTAGCGCCTTCAAATAATGCATCAAAGATGAGTAAGCTTTAAAGCAAATAGCAACAAACTGGTATAAATCAAAATTTTCAGCACAAACCACTAAGGGATATAAACTTCCAGATTAATCGTCAATTCAGAATACCAAAACTAGAATCGAAAATAATGAAAAAATTATTGCGGCAGTGTCAAATGACAAGAAAAATTCTAGAAAAACGGAGATCGAAACCAGCAATGACGAAGAACACCAAATCAAATCCGTGAATGCTGGATTAGCCATCAACTCGAACACACCAAATCTCGTATCGAGGTTTCAAAAAATGGCTAGAAAAATAACACATCTAATCGACGAGCACTGAATCGTCGATTCAAATCAAGGTAGGAGCATGCTACAGAATAGAGAAATAACTACTGTGGCAGCATCAAATGAGAAGAAAACTCTTGAGAAAAAAGAGATTGGAAGCAGCAATGGGAGGAAGAACAAGAGAACATACCAGTGTGCTAAGAGTGGGCGAAAGGGGAGGAGATGCACTAGAGAGGGAGTCGCTAATGCACTAGAGAGGGAGTCGCTACCCTCCTCTCCTCTACTCTCCTTATGCTCCGGTCTCTCTTCCTTCATCGACGAGAGATGCACTGGAGGCTTAGAGGAAAGGAGCCTAACCAGGGTTAAGTCTTTTTTTTGTCTACTTTAAGATTTGAGCTCAACTCTATGCTTTATGATATGTGAACGAAAGATAAGGGATCCCTTCTTTTGATTGAAACGAAGGGACCCTTCGCAGGGCCTTTACTCGGAATTGTGGGCTTTTATTATTTTATTGTCATGTTCCATCCGCTCCCACGATTATTTTTTTTGCCATGTTCGCTGCCATGATGTCGCGTTCTCCTTTTTTTTATATTTGATCTTGGTCAAAATTTTTGATTTGACTTCTTTCTTCCTCAATTAATTTTCTTGGCTACGAAGTTTATCAAATCCAATGTTGACCATGGATGACAAAAATTCTTAAGCGCCCGGGGGCGCCCCGTTTTTGGCCTAAAAATATTTTTTTTAATTTTTTTTTAAAAAATGATGTACACTTTGTAAGCTATCCAATGGTACTAATATTGGGGTATTTTAGTTTACGTATACATATAAAATACCCTAATCAATATTAGATTTTTTATAATGTGAATAGTATTTTTTGTCTTATATATCATATTGATTAGGGTATTTTATATCTATATGTAATCTAAAATACCCCAATATTGGTACCATTGGATAACTTACAAAGTGTACATCATTTCTAAAAATAAAAAATAAAAAAATATTTTTAGGCCAAAAACAGGGCGACCCGTTTTTGGCACCTAAGCGCCCCCGGGCGCTTATAAGATTTATTCAAATTGGATTACTACATATTTGCAAATTCACCAAGACAGATTTTAATTTTAGGAATCCATGGTCAAAATTAAATTCGATTCTAGCTCTAGATGATTTTTGCTCGGTCAAAATTAGATTTTCACAGTAAACTTTGAGGCTCCGCCTAATTATATTTTAACTCACAATTAATTACTATGATTTTTTTTTTACAAAAAAAATAAAATACCTTCAACAAACACATGGTGTAAATGGAGTTAGGTTTAATTCAAATATGTGGACATTGCGTTTGCAAAACTTCCAAAGGGGGAAATGATTGAAACAGTGCACTCACCCTCAACTTCTTCTATGCTCAGTGGTCAAGTTTCGGAAGAAACAAGTCTTGTTCATCACCATTATTAACCCATTTGGATGTTGGCTCTTGGCATGTTTTTCATTATTAAGGCCACCTTTAGCATCCAAATGCTGAAGGGAGCTGACAATGTCAGTCCTGTAAAGACCTGTCTACTCTTTTTGGAACCTTTTCCAACTCCTAAATATCATGCTTCCTACATCCCAGTTTCATAGCTAAAAGCAGTTAGTTCAGCATCATGCTATAAATTCTGCTTCTTCCGACTTAGCATATCCCTGAACAAAAGGATAGTTGAACCAATGAAGTACCACGACAATCCGTTTTTGCTTTACTGAACTTGTGCTATTTATGAATCCATAGAACTGGCTTATGGTCAGACAAATGAGAGGGAAGAATCATAATGAGCAGCAGGGATGGAAAGATTCTAAATTCAGAACTTCCATCAGAACTGATTAAAGTTATATCTAACCAAACTTCAGTAAAAAATTTTAAGGTAATAGCCGGTAGCATCTCACTGATCATACTATCAATGTAGCCCCTCTGCAATTCCATATTTCAGCACTACATAGGCTAATAGAACTTCAATCATTCATCTAATGTACCTCTGAGATTTTTTTTTCTTCTTTGCTTATGTAACACAGGATACAACATTATAATTGAAATTCTACTACTCATGTCACTGTTCCGTCTATTGACGAACAAGCAGAACCTCTTCCAAGTTTACATACAAAAAACTAAAATATTTATATACCAATTTAAACGTCTCCAATACACTTCATTGAAGCTTTTTTTCGGGTACCCTTTCCTGCCATCTTGTTTCTAACGAATTTCTATAGGAATCATTCCTTTAATTATGTAGCAGACATGGAAGATTATTAATCAATCTAAATTGACAAGTACACATAAAACAAAAAAATAGCAGAAGGATACAACTCATTCCGAAATATCACCACAAAATACTCATGCATATTTAAACAATTCCCAACATTGATGTTTCATGATGCTTTTGGACAATTGACGAAATCGTTAGTACTGTGGCTTGGAAAAGGAAAAACACGGATGAATAAAGCACAGCAATAGCAAACATAATTGAAAATCGATCATTGTCGAAAGAACAGAAAGTTCGTTATCGTGAAACCAAGAGTATAAATCATAATTCATTTTATCATCATTTGATTGGAACACAACATTTGGATGCTAGAAGGCACTGATGGGTGTCCTGTAGAACATCCACGATCCACGTAATCGTAAATAGACACAATACTTGTAAAGTCAAAATTATCCTCCCCGAGTGAAGAAACATCCACGATCCACAAATAAATACTATTTGCAGTGCAAATCATCACACCTCTATTTATAACCATTTGATTGGAAGGTCAATTATTTGGAAGTCAAAAAGGATGGATGGTTATCCTGCCCGAGTGAAACATCCATGTAGTCGTAAATGAATGCTGTTTGTACCGCTTCCTCACTAGCATACCTACTTTCACAGGTAATGAGTAGAAGCAACTCATGCTCCGCATACTCCATCATCTATGTAATCTCTTTGGCCTGATACGCCTTAGAGCCATGTACGTAACAGCAGCTGAGAGGGAGTACCTAATATCACAGCAGGAAACAAAAGCTAAATTAGATTTGAACAAGCTCATATCGGGTAAATACAAGCCCATAATCATCATAGGCGTTAAAGAAAAACCCAGTCTGCGTTCTATTATGTGCATTAGTCTTTTCTCTTAATCCCTAGGAAATCATATCAGCAAAAGCGGTTTGCACATGTACCACATTATAATGCCTAATCACGGGAAACAATAGGGAGGGCTTCTTTCCCAGAATTATCTTTTTGACCTTGAATTCAATTCATCTATCAAAAATAACATATAGTGGAAGTCATGACTCCAAACAGGGGAAATCCAAAAAATGATAGAATCAATTGCACGAAATTGAAACTTTAAACAATTATGGATGCCAAAAAGAAAGTAATGGCTAGCCGATAAACATGTAAACATACATACCATGTCAAAGTATAATTCAAGTGGTCTTGAGGCATAACTGAATATCGGATCAAGGTGTTGACATCTTTAGGAAGTGGATAAGGATTGCCTGCACTTACATCTTCACTTATATCTTCGACATAAGGAGTATTGTCTGGAAGATCACAGGCCCGAGCAATCATGGGAACATCAACAAAGAACCACTGACCATTGCGGGGGTCATTTTCTGGTACAAATATACTGGGTTTCTCACTTCCTCGAATTACACCAATAATGCGTGTTGGAGCTTTCTCATGCTCTAAAACCTGAAAGTTCATTATTATAATGAAAAGCATATCATAACAAACATAAGACTATAGATTAAGACGGCTTTCCATAAATAGCATTTGTACCAATGAAATGATTGCATGGCCTACAACTTTCAGTGAATTCATTGGACTTTTTATATTAGTTGACAACTTGACATAACCTCCTATGGCCATATTCACAGATATCCAGTACCCTAGGTAGAAATTAGTGATTGCTAGCCTTTTTCTCTAGAGTGCAAAGTAATGGCCCTATGGTACCATAAATAACAGCTTCCAACAAGTCTGAAAATATTTCAGTTATATATAAATAAAACAATTAAACTCGCACACCAAATCGATAATATGACCTTTTATAGAGAAAAACAGAAATAAGAAAACAATTAATTGAATAAAATAGATTAGAGAAGCACTAAATTCAATTATCATTTTTTGTGTCCTAAAAATAAAAAAAGGAAGAAACAATCAACAAAATTACGAAGTAGACAAATGCTTATGTCATGATCATGAAAGAACACATTGTAAAGTGGAGACTACAAAGATTTAAAAAGAAAGAATTTAATTAAATATACATATTCTTGGTGTATCTGACTTAGCAAAGTATCAAGCATCGAGTAGTTGCTCACTCAATACATCACAAACAAACACATGAGGCTCAACAAGTGAAGAGGTCCACGAGTCAATCCTTATCCACACATTCATATTCGTCTCCAACCTTCTTGATCACTAGCGAAAAAGATACTAACTCAGTAGTCAGATCCAAAAATTAGTCCAAACATCTCAGCTAAGGTCTTGGTCTAAATCAAGACGACAGAAGGCCTCAAATGAAAGCATTCGAAGGAAGAATAAATGGTTCCACAACATCTTGACCAAACCAAGAGCAGCACTCCTAGGATTGCCACCTAGACTAATATCCAAAGCACTTATCATCTTTGTTGGCCCAAAAAAGTGAATGCCCTGTATATTCAAAACAAACACCTCCCTAACTCACCAATCACTCAACGATCAAACACCTAGAGTAGTACAAATCGCTTCTACACCTACCATAGAAGCTGAAGCCACACCACTTTGGAGTGCAGGGATCTACAATGTTAGATCTGACAACTGATTCCACGAGGTGCTGCACTGACCATGGACCCTCTGGAGGTTTGGCCCATTGATCAAGCCATGCTAAGGCACCCAAGTCACCTTCACCACTGATAAAAGTAGTGATGTAATGCATCATATCACTAAGTAGGCAACTAAGCACAAAGCCAAAGCCAAATCCAAGTGGGCAAGTCCAACCTAACGCATCCGCACTCTACCTGGCTAACTAACCACAAGTAACCTTTAACAACTGACACCTACCTCAATGAGAGGGATGTGCCATGTTCTCTAGCATTAGTAATACGTCTTAACCAGAACAAGTATGTACTCATAAAACTTGGGGCCACCTTTATGTCCTCAAACCCCACCTTTCTGCATCCTTAGGCTAAGCTAATACTCAAGCCCTAATGTCGCATTTAGCCTCAAAGCCACCTATTAAGCCTTGAGCCCAAAAGGTACCAAGCTTGAGTGCTGATTAGTGCTATTTTTATATGTTTTAAAGTATCATTCATACGATCTTTTCAGGCTTAAATATTGTTTTATGTCATAATTTAGTATCTTTTCTTGTCAAATACGGAATCTTCATTATTTTTCACTTGTTTGTGAAATGCATAGCTTTCTCCTATAATTTCGTGAAGATTTTAAAGATTTGATACTACGAGAAGATTCGTTACAAATCAGCAAGGTCACAGATCAAATTTTAGCATTTTTGGAGTTTTCTATGGAGATCGCGGCCTGGCCATGGTCTCCCTGAGAAACTCTGGGAAGTAATCACGGCCAGCCTGTGACAGGGTTCACGGCCATGATCGTCGAGTATCAGAAACTCTACGAAGTCATCACGGCTTGGAGCACGTGCGTGACCATTGTGCAGATTTTGTTGCGAGCTTGTCACGACTTGGTCGTGATGGTCATCACGGGAAGGGCTCTGACACATTTTCTGATGAGGCAAGCATGAGCGTTCTTCACAACCGTGATCTTTCAGATTTTCTTTTACGAGCTCTTCACGGCTTGTCCGTGATCATGGCCGTGAAGACAATGCTGTAGATTAGTGAACTCGTCATAGCCTGGCCGTGACGGTCATCATGCCCGTGACTGCGTCCGCAAATCCTGTCCATTCGGCGGTTATTCACCAAATTCGATGATCCTGAAGCCTAGAAATTGGAGAAAATTACCATGAAACCTTCCTTACCGCCAGGGGAATCGATTGAGGTATAAAAGTTGCATTTTTGGGCGGTTACAAGGTTCGAATCTTGGAGGAATGTGACTAGGGCGAAAGTGGGGCGAAAACTTGCATTCGAGGGCTTATTTGGACAGATTTCTTTGGGGTTATCGATAGAAGACCGAAGATCTATCATCTCCTACCCAAGATCTGTAAGTTCCCACCTTTCGATCATATTTTATAAAGTTTTTGTGTATTATACGATGTATTTCGTAGAGTAAACTCTATTTCGGGACTAGGGCGTAATCCGTTAAACAAATCTCTATCTATAAAATATTTCTATGAATCTAAGTAACGCTTTTAGTAAATTGCTTATTTAATTTGGATGTGCTTATTGCCTATATGTATTTTGGCCAAACATTGTATATGTGTTAAGTGTTACGAGAAAAACCGAAAGGTGAATCGTAGCACTCGACTGTCTAACTTAAACTTGAGACTTAAAATACGAGAGTCGTTCAAAGTCACTCGAGGATTTAGGATTGTCATAGAGCCCATTGGGTCTTTCCTAAGCTAATAAGCCACCAGAGTAGGAGATTAGCTTAGGTAGACACCGGATTACGCTTTGAGAGAAGATAATCTATACAAAAAAATGAATTGTCTTAAGTGGTTTACTGTTGGATTACGCTTTAAGAGAAGATAATCTGTTTCCTAATTCGATTTGCTTAATGTTTTACTTAAAATTCTTCAACGAGGTGAAACTTGAAGTCCCGAAGCTTTCTTAAACTGTAATTCTTATTAAGTCGTTGACTTCTAGATTCGATAATTTAAACTTAAGAATAGTTTTTTTCAATTTCTATTTTAAACTGTCTAGCTATGATGCTAAAAGTCGATACTTGACACCTAGTTCTCTTGGGACGATATTATTACTACTTCGATAGAAACTGTGCACTTGCGGTATGCCTATCAAGTACCTCTCCCAATGTCCTCATAAAACAACACATTCAAGTCCTAACACGTTGGATTGCCACGCACTATGTTGTGAATCCTTTGAGGTAAACCAACGCAAGTAAACATCAGAGCTGGGGAAACCATGTTGAAGCTAGTAAGCCTCAAAGCTAAACACGTAAGCTTCTAGGCCAAGTAAAAAAACAAGCCTCAAAGCTAAGCTAAGGTCAATACATCTCAAAGACATGTTACAGCTAATAAGCCTCAAATACTAGCAAAATTCCCACATGCTTTAGCTAGACTTAAGCTCTCCTAAGCACTGCATGCACAATAGTCAAATTTCATATGATATCTACCTCAATGCAACAAGTTGTGTCACATAAAGAAAATTTTCCCATAGTATTATTTTTCTACCCACAGCAATTGTCGTACAAGAGGCCTACTATATGGGTAGATTTAGCATTAGTTCACAATCTGCATAAGCAACCCAAGACCTCCCAAGTAGGATAGCATGCTCAGGTTGATTGCTCATAAGATCATCGCCTACACTTTTGCACATATCACAAGGGTGCTACTCAAGTTACCGAGCCAGTTTTCTCTTTAGTTTGGCCCAATCACTTGGGTGACTCCTACGCGATCAATCCTTCCATAGCATTGACTTCTTGGGTGCCAAAAAAATTGTGGTCCATCTGCCTTAACTATGCTTAAAAGTATAGCACATAGTTGTTCTTTTTTAAATTTACAACTCCAAATATGTAGTTTACTATAAAATTATTATGAGATAAAAATATTTAATACAATCACGACAAATAAATTACAAGTTCACCATGAGGTACATTGTGTAGGATGTCGTTTGAAAAAGAAGACAAGTAGGGATCAACAAACAATAAGTCTTGATAGTACAATAAAGCAAATGTCAAGATCTAACTATCTACCCATGTAAATGTAGATGTATATATTCAGTCACCAAACTCCCTTGGTCCCAATATTAAGGTTATTGATCTTTATCTCTTCTTCCTTCTTGCACAATTATCTATTGAGTCATAAAAACAAATTCTAATCAATTTTGACATTTATTTTTAGCCTCAGGTCAATGGAGGTCAAGCATAGAAAACTTTCCAATCAACATGCAGAATTATCAAACTCAGCTCTCTCAACTTCCTTGAGCACTTTTTATAAATGAAGATAAAACCTTAAGACAAGAGGCAAATGATATAGTATAGATTCTCTATTTAAGCAAAAAACAAAAACCTTTGAAACCTCAGGTTTCTTAGACCAGAACTTCCACCATATGCTTCCTTCACTTTGTTTTGTGCCTGATATGTCAGGATTTGCAGGTCTTTTAGAATTCTCTAGATTTTTCATAGACTTCTGTCGCCAACCTCGAGGAACCCAACCTCTGTTAACTAGGATAGGGAACTGCACACTGACACAACTTTTCTTAAAAATATGTGGCAGAGTGTACGAATCATAAATCAAATATAATCTGAGAATGATTATATGTAATTCAACCATTCTATTTGATTTCCAACAGAATAATGCTTCACATAACACAACTAACTATTGTGAAATTATTTCATTAAAACTGCAAAAGAATTTTGAAACTCAACCTCATATAGAGAGAGAGAGAGAGAAAGATAGATTTTTCACAACAGATTAGTGAGGCCCTCAAAACAAGTAACTTAATAGTAGGATTTCTGTTTTCAATAATCTCTCAAACAGAAGCGTTTTTGAAAAAACAAAAAAAGAAGAAGAAGAAGTTTGTAATATGTTATCATTGCCTTTTGCAATCCGCTCATTAAAATGAAGGAATGTAATCACTGCTAGTTTGAGTAGTTTATCTAATACATAAAAATTGCCTTTATTCTCACAATAAAATGATCGATTTAAGTCTTCTTAATATTGTCCTGCTGCATTCTTTTAAAAAGTTTTACTTTCCTCTATGGATAACACATCCATGCGCCACCACCTCACATCTTATGTTGATTATGCTATCATTTTATAATTAATAACAAGTTAATGGACAGGCTGAGGCATCATGTTCTCTTCATCGAAGATGTTTGGATAGAGAATTCAGCATTTGACACACCAGCATAGCGTAGTCATCTTGAGATCAAAGGACTCACAGCGCGTAATGTTTCATGGGTGCGCAGAACAATTAACAAGAAATTGCAATTAGTGTTAAAGTTTGTTTGCATTTTCTCGATTTAAGAATGAACATCTTTTAAAATTCCAACAGCAATACCAAGTTAAATAAGATTCAAATAATAAAAAAATTTAGATAGAAACTAAATAAACATTGTGGAGGAATAGGGGTGTCAATGGGTACCCGACCCGACCCGACCCATTTATGGCAGGTTCAGGTCGGGTTCGAGTTTACCCCGGGTACCCACGGGTACCCGATACCCGATTATATATAATAAAAAATAAAATTTTATATTTATATATATATATATATAATAAAATAATTTTTTAATAAATATATTTATTATTATTAATATTATTTTATAATTATATTTTATAAAAATAAAATTAAAAAACTGTTTAAAAATAAATATTTTAATTTAATACCCGACTCGGGTTTAGTCGGGTTCAGGTTTGGGTCGGGTCAGGTTCGGGTTTGGCCAAAAGTGCAGGTACCTGATCCGTTGACATCCCTATAGAGGAATAGGGGGTCATGCGGAAATAATTTGATTCAAGAAGAACTTACCTCCCAGTCTCAGTTTGCCTTGGAACTGAAGGAGTAATAACATAAAACCCGTTCTCAACCACTCCTGATATGGTCCTCGACCGCGGGCCGACATAGATAGACTTGCTCTCATCAAAATCGCCCTCGCAGATAATCCTCCTAAATTCCAAAGAATTCAAATCGAAATCCGAGGTAGATAGTTCGTTCCACTTTAATGGCTCCATCTCTAGCCTTTTCCTCCTGTACTCTAACATGTCTATCTGAAACAAATGAAAGGCAAGAAAACACATTGAAATCTCATATCGACAATCCATTGTGAAATGAAATACCTGACTGGCACTGCAGATGGAAGGGCTGCTGACCTTTTCCTGTCTTCTGAAGATTTGCCATGTCCCAAGACCGAAGGTGATGACGCCGGGCAGGAAGAGCAGGGATTTGGACCATTTACCCCTTTCCCTTTCTGGAAATCAATACATATAGCCATGTAAGACCTTCAAGAAGAGTCTGGAAGGCGAGAAGGAGCGGCAAACCTTGGGATCGAGAGGCGGAGGGTGCTGTGGCGGTGGTGGCGGCAGCGGCGGAATCTGGTGGCGGCGTTTGTGAGGAAGAGAAAGCGGAGAGAGGAGAAGCTGGTGAAGGGGTTCGGAGAATAGAGAGAAGAGGGCGCTTGAGTCCTAGGGTTTTGGAGAGGGATGATGCCATGTGGAAGACGAACAACTCGGGATCTCGCCCACTGATGGAGGGCTGGAGCCTGACCTTAGCTCGATGCCTGACAGTTTTCTCATAAAATTTTGTTTTCATAGGCGACTGTTTATAGTTACAACTAAATAAAGCTAAATTTAATTTTAATTAATATTTATAATGTGTTGAATAAAAAATTTAAAGAAAAAAATAAAAAATATATTAAATTTAGATATAAAATTTAACTAGATTCAATGTACTTTTCATTCATTCTTTCTAATTTTTTGTCTAACAAAATACTAATTATCAAACCTAATGACACCAATCAATTTATTAGAATTATTAATTTTATTTTTAAAAAAAAAAAAATTAATGATTCTAACCAATAAAATGTTGACACGTATATAAATTAGAAAAGCCCCATGATATTTTAGGGCCTGATTGGCCTCGCTTTTAAGTTGCTTTTAATCAGCTTTTAAGTAGAAAGCAGAAAAAAAAACTGTTTGGTAATGAAAAATAGAAACATAAAAAAGTAGCAAAAAAGCAGAAGTTGAAAAAGCTACAATTTGATGCTTTTACAGCTTCTGCTTCTTAAAAAAAGTAATTTACATTATTTTGTTTAAAATTTTAAGTATTATTATTTTAAATAATTCAAAATTTTCATACTAAAGAAAAATAAAATATTTATTATTTAAAATAATATATTTATTTATTATTTTAAATTTTGACAACGGTTAAAAAGTTATTAACCAAATATCTTATAAATTTTGACAGTACAGCACAATGTAGCACAACATAGTTATAAAGCTATTGATAGTGGGGCCAAACAAGCCCTTAGAGAGTTAAGTTGTTGGTGCGATTTAATTATAAATTATTTTGTCATAAAAATATTTTTTATCCCTAAAAGTCTAAAAATATTGTGGTTCTGTGAATTACAGCTTACAAAGTAAAATATAAATGAAAATATAGATCCAAGTTTAAATTTTAAATTCTTAATACTAAATTATAGGGACTAAACTAGAAAAATAAAACAAAATCTAAAAACATTAATCTCATAGAATCCTTTCCTGTTTTATCTGTACATGAATCCAAGACATATATTAAATTTTATGTGGATGTACTTGTTTTTTTAAAAAAAAATTCAGTAAATTACTTTTTTTTTCTTTTTTTGCTTCCGAAAAAACTTTTTTTTCTCCTGGAAAATTTCCAGATTCATGCAGTACGAAGCTTAGACTTGAATCCTCTGATCAACTCGGTCCTGAGAATCTGAGTTGACTTGAAGTAATATCTCTGTCGTTGACGAATTTGCCGAAGGGTGCCTCACGCTGACTTTGTGCTCTCCGTGGAACAGTAGGGCCTCCAAAAAGCCATCCGCGTCGGTTCGGCCAGCCACCTCGCCGGACTTCCACTCCGCAATCAGTTTGTCCACCACGTCGCCGGTCGGAAGGTTCTTAAATTCGCCGTCCGTCAAACACATCCGGTAACACCCCTCCGGATGCCACGCTCCCCAGATCACGATCCCTTCGACTGCCGGATGCGCGTACGCCTCTCTCAGTATCTTCTCCAAGTCCGCCGCCTGGTTTCTGTCCTCGGCGACGTCTACTTCCGTGAGCCAAATGGGCCGCTTGGCTGCTGCAAGGGTGTCCAGAGCGGATCTCATGTAAGCTATGTCGGGTTTACCAAAGTGGCCCTCCAGCCCCATGGCCACCTGCGCACCGCCTATGGCGGTCTGGATCTGGGTCAACTTCTGGAGGTACTTGGCCGGAGCTACGGCCCCGTCTCCCGGCTGCTCCAGAGTGTTGAAGTCATTCAGAAAAGCAATGGCGGTAGGGTCGAGCTGGTGGACCTTGTTGTAGACCTCCGCCGACACATTTCCGCCGAGCTTGCTCTCGAAGAAGGAGAAGTGGAGGTCCTCGTTGACCACGTCCCAGGCAATGAGTTGACCTTTGTATCTCGACACGACGGAGTTGACTCTCTTGTAAGTCGCGTCCCGGAGTTGCCGCGAGGAGAGGGAATGGACCCAGCGCGGCTGGAACTGGGGATCGTCCCAGAGTACGTTGTGGCCTCTGACCGCGATCCCGTGCCGCTTTGCCAAGGCGAGCATTGCGTCCGCGGCGGCGTAGTCCTCCTTCCCCTGGACGTTCTCGTTCGCGTACCACTTCATCTCGTTCTCGAAGGTGGTCACGGTGAAGCGGGAGGTGAACCAGCGCTGGTACGCGGCGTTGCCCAGGATGGTGCTCGAGATGGCGCAGCCAAGCGGGAAGCCCGGCCTCTGCTGCTCGATGGCGACTGCTGCGCCGGGGACGGCGTTGCCGCCGCCATCTACGACTCGAAATCTAACAGTTTTCTTGCGAATCTACCGAGAGATAATTTCCATTAAATTAGGACCGACTTACGTCTGCTAATTAAATTTAGGTTTTACGTACTTACCTTGTCGATGCTGTCCTCCTGGTGAGTTCTCCATTCATCTCCGGTGAACGGTTGCAGCGACACACTGTCCACCCAGATTTCCACGGCCGTGTTTTCGCTCTGCAATAGTTGATCGTCAGATTTGCAATACCTCGGGGTACCCTGCTGCGATAGCTTCCCCGAAAATTTTTTCCCTCCAAGACGCACATAATCTCAGAAGAAAGAGCTGTCACCTCAAAGTAGATACGAGCTGCACCAGTTGACTCGGCAGTGAGGCCTCCCTTGAGCATTGACCAGCACCCCGACTGGGCTTCAACTGCCCCAGCGTGGACGAAGCCGCCAGACGTCCTGAACAACGCCATGACAGCAGCGTTTCCTGCGTTGACTTGAACCCAAGCTGGAAAAACAACAACACATGCCCGGATCATCATTACAGGGCAAAAAACGTAACTCCACCTGCTGCTTAATTTCGTTGACTAATAACCGTAAGTCAACCGGAGGGCGCACCTGAGAACGTGTACATCGTGTTCTTCTGCAGATAGATCTGCTGAGACATGCTGTCATAAGGCAAGCTCCGGTTATGAGCTACCGAGAACCAGTTACCTGTGTCAGATCTCCTCGCCCCAATCTTGGAGTTTCCGAGTCCAGACCATCCCTTAAGGCCACGCTTGAATTCCGGGTTGCGGATGATACCGCCGCCATATTGAGCTCTGCCGGGATCTGCTAAGCACTGCATTTCTTTTCAAGTATGTAAGCTGAAAATTTACGCAAAAGAAAAAAAATTTCTCACTTGTATTCCTGCCGAATAGTCGTAGGACGTTGAAGCCACCAAATCCACTAAAGCCAGTAAGAGAAGAAGTAGCTTTTCCATGGCTATGATCTCTATCTACCTCTGAAACAAAAACGTCGACTTTGAGAAAGAAGGTGAGCATGCATATCCTGGATTAACGCAAGAAAACAAAAGAAGAAGAAGAATTTATTGCAGTGATATTCTTTAGAAATCTGACAATTATGCAAATCCTGATATTGCTGATGAATGGCTTCCTACTGGATTTTTTTTTGGTGTAATTACTTGCTATTCAAGGATGAAGACACTCGATTTACTACTAAATTACCATTATTTCAAGAAAAGAAGGCTGCTGCTGTATTTCCTAATTTGCCAAGTATTAAATGGAAATATAGCAGGTAACTTTTTTTTTTTTCTTCTTTATGATATTAAACGGAGACTAATTTGCCATAAGTGAAATAAAGAAAATATAACTTTTGTAATAAAAAAAGATCGATCAATCGTTCAGAAAATCAAAGTAAAAAATGTACCTTACCAGATTTAATTTGCTACAAGGGGAGATTAAAGCATGAATGCTGATAGAGAGGCGAAGCATTTTAAATTGTGTTCATCCTCAGAAAAATTTTGGCACCAACTCAAGAAGCGAGCTTTGCATGAAGCTAACAAAAATTATGTTACAGTTAGGTTTGTTAGATATAATTTATAAATTATATAAAATTTAGCTCAATTAAAGTGATCCAGTAACATTTTAAAATTTGGGCTTCAAACGTCTCACATTGCATGAGGTCTATTTTACTTTAATTTTTTTCTATAATAAGGTAAAATAGAAATATGATATAAATAACCATTATCATAGCTTTCATGCGAAGACTATGAACTTAGGTGCAAAGTAAATTGTGAAGCTATCAGAGATAGCAAAGATTAAATTTCATATAGCCGCCTTCAGATAATTTCTAGATCATTTTAAGGCTAAGTTTCTAAAGTTGAGAGGGGCGAGTGTCAATGCTTTTCCTAAATACTCTTTGCATAATAAGTAATGACAACCTATGTGTTATCCCCTCTAATGCAAAATTGTACCAAAAGTTACTCTTACCTTTAGGGGAGTTCATTGAGTGAATTCAATAAATTAGAAGACCAAAATCCATGGTGCCGGATCATACTCATGTGTTACTAGAAATATCCTTAAGGAGTTTGAGGATATAATACAAAAAATATTGTCAAAGAAATTACTATGTGGATCATCACCTCGAGCTAGAGCCCAATTGCAAAGTATTAATACGTATGCTATATGGATATTCTTCTTTTGAACTAAATGAATTATAGATGCAATTTAACAAGTTCTCATAGGAAGGGCTATTTGTAGTTTGAGCCATGAGGGCACTAGTGTTGTTCCAAAATAAGAAAAATAGTAGCTTGAGACTATATGGACTAAATAGCACGAAACAAGAGTATTATGAAGAATCATCGCAAATCTATTCAATTATTTAGGACAAATAAAGCACTTCTGAGAGCTCAATCAGTTAGGATACTTGTAAGTGCACATTACAAAGAAAGACATCTAGAAGACTACATGTATCATTAGGTATTAGGTATGAGTCATCTAAATTCTTGGTAATACCCTTTAGATTAGCCATTACACCAACCATATTTTATAATTTAACAACTATAGTTGTCTTATATGATATTGTAATAGAAGAGGACACACATCACCTTCATGGTAAGACTTGATAGTAACGTTGAAGAAGTTGAAACTATAGTTGTCTTATATGTAGGGGTAAGCATTCAGGTCGATAAAATTAGTTTTTACCAGTTACTGAAAAATTTAGTAAAATCAGTTCAGTTAAAAGTTTTCAGTTTCAGTAACGGTAATTGATTTTGTGTAAATCGATTTTCAGTTTTCGGTATTGGTTTTTATAATTCGGTTTAGTAAATCACCGATTTACTAATATAGTTTTTTTTAATCAGTTAGAGGTTGGGTAACTAGGTTAAAGGATTCTAAAATCCAAACCCAATTAGATAATTACCCATATCCAATACCGTTACTATACATATTTACCCATTAACCATTTAACCTAAAACCCTAAATCGAATTCCCCAAATCACTTATACCTTGAATCCCTAATACTGTGATACGCGACCGGCCGTCCGCCGACTCGTCAGCTGCCTCCAATCCTCTGTTCTCCTTCTCGTGTGACACCATCGGTCATCACCTGTCGTTGTCTCTCGTCTCCAATCCATCTTCGAACTCTAAGTCCTAAGGTGACCCGTCCGTCGTTGTCTCCATCTCATGTGACCCGTCGCCAACTCACCATCTCTTGATCTCCAACTCTCCATCTTCGAAGTTCGAACCCTAAGTTCCAACTCTGAGTGTGACCCTGTGAGGTGTGACCTGTCGTCATCTCCACTCTCCACTCTCTAACTCTCTGTCTCTCCATCTTCAAACTCGTCACCGTCGCCAATCGCCACTTGCTGTCTCCAAATCTGCATCTTCGAATCCTAAGAAGTAAGCTCCATCTCGTGTGCTCCCGCTCCATTGTGTGTGAACCCCGTCGCCACTCGTCGTCTCCAACTTAGCTGCTGCCACCAACCCGCCATTCTCCATCTCTCAGAGCAACGAAGCGCCGAAGCCTCACAGTCAAAAAACCCTAAGTGCCGATTGTTAGCAACAACTACGGTAAGCCAAATCTCCACTTTACTTAGTAAAAATAATTCTGATTTATGCATGTAGATGTTTATCTTTATAGTATTATTCATTTACTTGATTGAATGCGTTGATATTTGTGACATGAGTTGAGATATGATTATCCTATGAGCTGCACTCTATGCCTAGGTATGTAGTTATTTTTGTATTTTGATGTCATTAAAATTATATTAGCATGTGCTAACATCTAGCTTCTAAGCATAGCTTTTGACTAAAATATATTTTTTAATGTTAAAGATTTTGAGAATAATTTTGGACAGTTGGACCTTTGTTTTTTTACACGAAAGGCATAAAATGGCTTCTACATCTTTAGCTTCAAATGTAAGTTTTAATAAATGTATAAATATAATGTTTATATTTTATAGTGTTATATTTATAGTTATATAACTTATATTTATGTTGTAGATACCAGAAGATATGTCAATGGATAACACTTCTCCAAGTCTAGATTCTATACATGAGACTGGAAAACAACTATTGGTTCAAGGACAAGAGTCACAACCTTTACTTGCTATTTCAAAATTAAAAAAAAAGAAAAAAAGTTAAAATAAGATCAGAGATATAGAATCATTTTAGAAAGCAACTCAATGCACAAGGTTTGAATATTGGCAAATGCAAATATTGTGAAAGAAAAATTCGTGCTGATCCAAAAAGTAATAGTTCATCTGGTTTAAGAAATCATATCAGGATATATAGAAAGTACCAATGTAGTATTAGCCAACAATAAACTAAACTTAATTTTGTGAAAGATGATAGAATTGATAAAATATTTACTAGTAGTATTTGGAAATTTGACTAGGACATTGTAAGGAAGGCATCAGTTTGAATGATTATTATGGGTGAGCTTCCTTTTAAGTTTGTTGAGAGCGAAGGCTTCAAAGAGTTTCTTTCAGTTGCTTGCCCTAGATTTAAAGTTCCATCACGTTGGACTATCTCACGTGATTGTTTTCAGCTTTACATGGATGAAAAATTAAAGCTTAAGCAACAATTCCAAAACTCTACTCGCTCTCAAAGAATTTATTTGACAACTAACACATGGACCTTATTACAAAGGATGAATTATATATGCCTAATAACACATTATATTGATGAGGAGTGGAGGTTGAACAAAAAAATTATAAACTTTTGCCCAGTTAATGATTATAATGGTAGGGGCTTAGGCATGGCTATTGAAATGTGTCTAATTGATTGGGGGATTGATAAGATTTTTTTCTATAACTGTTGACAATGCCTCAGCTAACAATGTTGCCATTAATTATTTAAGAGAGAAGATCATCAATTGGGGCTTTAGCATTGCACATGGAAAATATATTCACGTAAGATGTATTGCTCATATAATTAATCTTATCGTGAATGATGGATTGAAAGAGATTAGTATATCAGTCACAAAAATTCACCATTTTATTCGCTATATCAGGCAATCTCTATCAAAATTAAAGAGGTTCAAAGAATGTGTTGAGATTGAAAAAATTCAATCCAAGAACTTGTTGTGCTTAGATGTTAGCACTAGATGGAATTCAACCTATCTTATGCTAGATGTTGCTTAAAAATTCAAAAGAGTTTTTGATAGATACAAAGTATTAGATCATCACATCTAATTAATATTGAAGATTGGTTTAGAAGATCATCACATCTAATTAATATTGAAGAAACACTTGAAGACATAGATAAATTTGAATCAGGTATAATTTTCTTTGCAGTTAAATATTTTCTAGTATATTGTTTTAAACATTTTTCTTTTTGCTAAACTCATTCTTTTATTTTTGCAGAATTTTTAAACATGCAGTAAATGACAATGAATTTAAAGCTGTGATTGGGATGCTTAGTGCTCTCACTTGTAGGAAGTAAAATCACTTCAAAGTTCAAATTACATGCATATATTTTTCATTCTTTTATGTGACTAATAATGATTATTTTGTTTGTTTTACTTTGTAGTTTGTGGAATCTTGAGACGATTGATGGTCTACAATCTATTAGATGTTTCATCTTTTAGTTTTATTGTGAACTTATGATTTAGATGTCAAGACTTTTTAATATAGACTGCTTGTTGAATTGTTATGGTTATAATTTTGTGAGACAAATTAACTTTGATGTAGATTTCTCATATTTTGCTTTTGATGTTGATATCTAAGTTTTATATCTTTTTAATTTACTCAATGATGGTTGAAGAAGGTATTTTCTCAATATTATATTTATATATCTTTTTTTTACTGAGGATACTATGCATTTACTAGAGCTGATTTTTGTGGCAGGAGCTAGGAGCCTGATTTTTTGTTGATATGCAAAATCCAGATCAAATGCTGAATGGTTGATGTGGTAAGAAGGTATTTTCTCAATTATATATTATCTCTTTGATGTTTTTGCTTTTAACGTGTTATATTATGTAGCAGCACGTAATATGATGGTTGGACCTGGTAATCTGGTATATTGGCATCGGAGACAATGGTTTTATAATCAATAGAAGGCAACTCTTCTTTGAGTACAGGTATTCTTTATATTTGTGCATAACTGTATAAGTGCATATTGTAAGTTAACTGTAATTGCTTAGAACACAAAAGGACATTATTAGAAGAAAGAGATGTTTTTCATTTACTAAATGTTTCTACCGTCTATACTTCCATATAATGCCATCTTGTGCATAGTCATAAGTCATATGGTCTTCCAATGTGTAACCAACTTGAGAATTGAGATTCATAAATAGTTTACCTGAATTTCAGCACAGCCATATAACTGTATTTTACTTTTTTTGTTGGCTTAAGTGCACGATTTATTTTGAATATTATGTATCTTTGCAGCATCTAATTTATATCTATTGCAGTAGCAAGACAACTGCTGGAGTAGTGGGGCTGGACGGCTGGTGGCATGTGGCTGTTGCACTTTTTGTAGGATAGGAAAATCTAGTTAAATCAAGTCATCGATATGTAAAAAATATCACACCTTGTGACGAGGTGTGTAACATGTGTGTGGGTGTTTAAAATTTGCACTTATACTTTGCATTTTTAAGTGGTTGTGCTTGTGTGTAATGTGTTTAAATTTGCATTTTTAAATGGTTGTGTGTGTAATGTGTTGAAATTTTGCAACTTGGACTCAGCAGGTCAGTTTTATTTACTCTCGTTGTGTGTAAATGTGTAATGTTAGTATGTTACAATATACGAATGTCACTACTCCCTTAAACAAGTAGATACTAATAGACTATGATATATTTAGTTTTTCATATTTATTTGATGGATTATGACATTTTGACTTCGGCTGAGTATTTTACAATTTATTTTTTTTGTCAATATGTTTATTAAGTTGAAACATTAGTCCATTACATTTTTTTATACTAATTTGCATTATATTTTCAGTAATTTATTGAATTTACCGAAATTTGATAAATTCGATTTGGTAAAAAAAATAATATTTTAGTAATTCGATTCGATTTTGATTTATAAAAATTTGATAAATCTAATTCGGTAAATTTAGTATCAGTAAATACTGAATGCTCATCCCTATCTATATGATATTGTAATAAAAGAGGACACACACATCACCTTCATGGTAAGACTTGATTGTAACGTTGAAGAGGTTGATTGATGTAGGTAATAAAACTTAATTGCTTTTGTATAGAAAATAGTGAGTGCACATGCCATCAGTGAATAACCTAAGATATCAAAATATTAATGCATTTTTTTATCCATCTTGATTCTTGTTTTCTAACATAGGTATCCTAAATGAAATCTTAAGTAATAATCTCAATTTTCCATTTTCTAGAAAACCAGATTTTAAAAATAAAAAATTGTTTTTTTATGTTCTCTTTGTAACTTTCTAGAATTCACAGCATGCCCCACTTGACTTCACACTTTGACTTTCTCTGTTGAAAGGCTGGTAGCCGGGCCCACACTCTGAGCAGAGTACTATTGTTGACTAGTAATTGAATTTATATTGTTGACTACATCTCCCTTCTATAGATCTAGTACACGACTGGTTGACTATTTCCTTCTTATTACCAAGCAAATAAGTTCGGTGTTAATTAATCACACGCCAGGATGGATTTAGAATTCCATTTCCACCCGCAGAACTTCAAAAATATCCCTACGCTTCTCGATTCAAGAAACTTTCCACCATTAACATGCTGCCAAATTCCTCCACCTCTCTGCCGTGCTCGACCAACCTCTCTCCCACAAACCTTTTCTTTGATTTCTTAATTCATTGTCCAAAGCTTGCAACTTGGTCTTCCTTTCCCAAAGATCACGCCTTGAAGCCCCACAGCACTCAGAGGTAGCACTTTCCAGCGGTGGAGTGGAGGGAGGAGGAGAAGGAGGGCGGCGGCGATGCCCAGAGCTCGAGAAAAGGAGGAGGAGAGGAAGGTGGTAGTGATGGAGCCGTCGATATGGGGACGGCTCCCTGACGAACTCCTGGAGCGCATCGTCTCTCTCCTGCCCCTTCGAGGTATCCTCGCCCTCCGCCCTACCTGCCGCCGCTTCCGGTCGCTCCTATCTTCCCCCGCCTTCCTCTCCCTCCTCGGCGCCCACGATTCCCCCTCTTTCCTCCTCCTCTCTCATCCCCAATTCTTACACCGCTGCCTTCCACTCTACGACCCTGCTTCCGACTGCTGGCGCTCTGTCCCTGTCCCATCCTCCTCCTCCTCCGCCACCTCGCCTTCCTCTCTCCTTCTTGTCTCGGCTTCGTCAGGGCTCCTTTGCTTCTCTCTCGGCCGCTCCTCCCTCCTCGTAGTTAATCTCCTCACTGGCGCTTCAAAGGTCTTGTCTTTGCCGTCGCACTCCGCCGCCTCCCCTTCCGCCGCCACCCTCGTCGCCCTCCCCTCCCCGTCGAACGCCCCCCACGGGTACAAGATCTTCCTTCCCTCCGCCTCTGCTTGCGCCGTTTTCCTCTACGACTCTGCTTCCCTCTCCTGGGCCCGATTCACCGGCTTCGAGCCCATCCTCGGGCGGGGGCATCCCGACCAAGGCAGCGCCTTTTTCGATGGGGCGCTCTATTTCACCACCGCTGAGCCTTTCTCAGTGGTCGGATTCAATCTCCGGAGCGGCGCGTGGGACATCGGGACGGCGCCCGCCCTGCCAGAGGAGCTAGCGTTCGTCCGCCTAGTGGGCAATGGCGGCGGGGACCGGCTCTTCGCCGTCGGCGGCGTCGGAAGGGACGGGATTTCGCGGAGCTTGAAGGTGTGGGAGCTCGTGGGGCGGCAGAGGGAGGGAAAGGAGAGATCTTGGGAGGAACTAGGGCGGCTGCCGGAGATGATGTGCCGGAAGTTCATGTCGGTCTGCTACCACAACTACTCCCATGTGCAATGCCTGTGGCACGAGGGGCTGGTCTGCATCTGCTGCACGACATGGCCGGAGGTGCTGTTCTTCAAAGTGTCGAGGGGGACATGGCATTGGCTGCCGCGGTGCCCGATGCTGCAGGAAAAGTGGAGCTGCGGATTCCGGTGGTTCTCCTTCGTCCCCGACCTCTTTGCTCTAGTCTGAAATATACATCTTTTCTTTCCGACGATCAATGCGTTCTATCAATCAGACGCTGGCCAGATTGAATAACTTGAAATTTTCATTTTGGTTTCTGCTCTCGTGCATTCATTTGTCGATCGATGATTGATTGGTTAGTAATTTTATGTTGCTGTTTGTAATCTTCTGTAAATGAATGCCCCTGTTGGACCTTGAGTTGCTTGTGTATGATCAAATTAGTGAGTTTTCGACAGGCAGAAACTGCTTTAGTTGGGATAAGTTAAAGGTTTTAGGAAAAATTCTTAGGAGACAGTCTCCCTACCCTAAAAGATATTTTAGGCAAATCGCTGCTTCGAATCTAAAATCTGATGAGCAAAAATGGATGCTATTTGTGTATCGCCTTACTTGTTTTGAAGTTGTTTGTGTTAGTGCAAGTGATCCACCGTGTAGGTTTCATTCCTTAAATTTTTTAGAAAGTTTTATACAGTTTTTTTAGCTTTTCTTGACTTTGACTGCTAAAAAAGTCAAAGTCTTTTATTGATTTAGCCTTAAATTCATAGACTATACAGAATGAACTGGAAATTTTTAATGATCAGTTGTAGATAACAGGAAAGGAGATCCTATCTAATTCCCCTTCTTGTAGATTTAGGTGAAGGTTGACCACTAATAAGGCAAGAGAAAGTAGAGGACTCCACCTAACCTTTAATTCAATTGATATACCTAGACGAAGATTAAACATGTCCATTCCCCCATAAATGGATTTTCTTTTGGCACTGTCATTGTGTCAACTCTCAAGCCTCAACTATCAAGCCAATATATTGGACAAGCTATATATAATTTGTATTGTTATATATAATTTCATTTGTCATGTATACAATACAAATTAGCCATCCATGTTTCCTATTTTCTTCTAATACTTATATTGCATTTCATGTATAGATGACTGATGATAACAATACCCATCAATTAATTTCTTGACCAACTAGAAGGGAACCTCAATCACTTGAAATTGGAAGTTCTAAATATACTACTCTAAATGAAAATGTTATGGAAAGAGATATAAGTCAATCAATGGATCAAATATATTTGAGTATAGTAAGTGGGAAGCTCAAAAGTGTAGTATGGAATCATTTTAAGAAGATACAAATTAATGGAGAAGATAAGACAATACAATTATTGTAAAAAGATGTTGGGAGGAAAATCAAAGAATGGAACAAAGCATCTACATCAACATATGGATATTTGCATTCAACGTAAGATTAGTATGTGGGGGGCAAACAGTTCTCACATCTAAGATAAGTAAAGACAAACTTGAGTTATTTTCTAAAACTTACGATTCAAAGATTGCAAAGAAAGAGTTAGCATATGCAATTATTATGCATGAATATCCACTTTGGATCATGTTAGTTTTAAAAGGTACTCAAGTGCACTCCAACCATTGTTCAAAGTTACTTTATGAAAGACTAAAAAAAGAGATTCTAAAGGTTTATAATGTTGAAAAACCAATGGTATTGAAATTAATTGATGGTAATGAATGAAGAGTATCAGTGACATCAGATATGCGGACTTCAAGTAATAAAAAAAAAGGATATATGACTATTACTTCCCACTACATTGATTCTTCTTGGGTTTTATAAAGTTAAAATTTGAGGAAAATATTTATAAATGTTTTTTTTGTTAGTGTTGGTAAGTGTTATTTGATTTTCTATTTAATATAATGATTAAATATAATTTATTTTATGTTAGGTTTATTTATGTTCATGTTCCTCACACAAGTGATAGACTTAGTACTATTTTAGTAGGGTGTTTGTTAGATTAGAATATTGATACAAAGCTATCTACAATTACATTAGATAATTGTAGTATAAATATCAAAATCTCAAGGATAAATTATAGTTGAATACTTTATTAAGAGATGGTTCTTTGCTCCATATGCATTATTGTGCACATATTTTAAATTTAATTATAAATGGTGGATTAGAAGTGGTGAAAGATAGGGTAGAAAAAATTCGTGATAGTATAGCTTATTGGATTGCAACCCCTCTCGGTGCAAACTAGAGACAGGCGGCTGATGCTCCCTCTGGCCACCGTGATCCGCTCATCTACAGCCCTGATCATCACCGTGTTGGTGTATATGCCCTGCAGACCAATGCTTGTACATGGTCAGACATTGTTTGAATATACTTTGATAGAACTAGTATTCTTTATAGAGGCATGGTCGTTATTATGCAGACTTTTCTATCTGCGTTGATGTATAGAGTTGCATAAATAATGTCCCAGGAGTTTGGTTGGATCCATTCTCTTAAGCTATCCCCAGTCAAGGTACCTTAGCAAATATGGGACAGCTTTGGTACATGTGAGACTGGTGTATGGGCTGGTTAGGTGCGGGGCACAGTAACGCAGACATACAGGTGCATTGGATGCACTAGAGTGACCTACCGTGAGCATTGACTTATCTAGTCAACAAGTCAATCTCACATGCGAGAGATTTGCATTGATCCTTAAACTTGAGGTATTCATGTCTAGATTGGATGATGGATATGCTTTGATGCAGTCTTACGTCTCTCCGTAATTGGGAGACCAAAACGATTGTCATTGGGCATGTCACAAGTCATGTAGAGACATGGATGACCAATAGTAGGATTTGCCCCTTCCTTCAGGGGAAGCATGATATCCACTATGGGGCGCCCCACCTCATTGGTGCATGATAGGAATGTGTGGCCACACTGATTGAGTCATGACCAATAGATTGGATTGATAAACATGAGATTAATCCAATGGCAGGATATCAGTTCAGGCAAAGGGATATATATAATGCATGAGAATCCTCATTGCTTGTTTAGGAGTTGTTGCCATATGACTTAAGTCCGATGACATGGGTAGTAGTGATGTGTTGCTAGATACCCCTCACTACTTATGATGTTTACATCATTGCCATCGTCATATGGATCCTACGGGGTCACACACAATAGACTCTTGACGTTGCTTTAATCAGAAGCCTTAGGATCAAGTTATTGGATAACTTGGATCAGTTTGGAAGATTTCATCAGTGCCAATGGGCCTGATGAGATGAAAGAAACTTATTAGGGCCAACTTCTATTTTTGGGATATTGACCAAATTAACCATGGTTAGCTTCATTTGACCTTGGGTTAAATTGGATTGGATCCAGTTACATGGTTAGCATGCATAATGAACCTTGGGCCAAGCCCATTGCTTAATGGGGCTTGCTAATAAGTTATAATGAGAAGCCAAGGGGCTAAAAGGGTATAATGGGGATGAAATAATGGGATAAGCGCTTATGAGGATTTGCGCTAATGCTATTTTTGGTATCTCCTAGGTGATTGATTCAAATTGGATTTGAATGTAATCACTTAAAATATTTAATTGCAAAGTGTTAGGCGCATATGGGGCTGATTATTTATATAATTAGAACCCTAACTAAATTAGGATTTGCGCCTATACCTAAAATAGGCAAGCTATCTTCATGCCTTGGCGCATGAATGAGAGATGCCCTTCCAATTAACCCTAACCGTCATTGAACTCTATAAAACAAGCCCTTGTCGCCCCCTCTTATCTAATCTAATCTCTTGGAGGCGTGAAGATATAGAGGGACGACAACTTGAGTGCTTGGAGCTCTCCTTCTTCCATCAAAGGCGCAAGTTCTTCTTCTTCTTCCTCTCTTGTTGGCGCAAAGAGTCTCGGTGCTTGGTGGCGTCTCCTTGCCACAAGCCCCCCGTACTTCGTTGGCCATAGGCGCACCTTGCTTGAAGGTGGCGCAGGCATAAAAGAAGAAGAAAGCACTTGGCGCATCTTCTTCATCCTCACCTCTTCTTGGCGCTTCTACCTTGGAGGTGGCGCAAGACAAGAAGAGGGTGACAAAGGCTTGATTCTCTTCCCGAGGCTAGCACCAAGCGTGGAAGGGAGCAACGTTGAGACGGTCGATGCGTGGATACTTGTAGAGGGTGAACACTTGGGCGCCTTCAACATGGCTTCAACATCTCGACAAGTAAAAGAGGTACATCTCTAACACATCCTTGTGTTTTCTCTCTCGCATGGATCCTTGGGAACGGAATATGTTTCGGGTGTAATGACTCTTCCACTGCGTCCTGGGACTGTAAAATTTTAAATTACACCCGATATTCCCTAACAGTGGTATCAGAACTACTTGCTTGAAACACAAGGTGTACGTTTGCTTGTGTGAAAAATTTTTCTTCTATCCATGCGCGTTTCACCTAGAAAGCGTTTCTTTTATCTAAACTTCTCTTTTCAATTTTATGGCCAAAATTTGATTGTGTTTTATGATTGATTTAAGACCAAAGGCGTACGTGGTTTTGTCAAGTAGGACAGACATTGTGTCTTCGGACTGGCCGATCTCTTGATCTGACAAAATTGCCACCCGATAGGGTCTATGAAACCATCATGGAACTTAATCTAAATTCTAGCATAAATTTGGTTAAGAGAATGCTTTGGATGATGATGGCGCATAAGAGGCTAAAATTTGATTTTTCCCGGTTTTTCAAATTTTACATGCGCCACTTGGTTGGGTTGATATGGTCATAGCGAGTGCCCCCCTGTGTTGTGATGTGGAAGCATGTTTCCACTTGTGATGAATGCTTGTAAAATCTCCTTCCACCTACGTGTGGTTATATCCCTATCCTGATGTAAAGTTTTTCATCTTGTTTGAGAATAGAATTTATAGATAGGTTAAGGCTTCATCTTGACAACAAGGAGTCTTCTTCAACTGA
Source organism: Costus lasius (assembly GCA_027563935.2). Taxonomy (NCBI): domain Eukaryota; kingdom Viridiplantae; phylum Streptophyta; class Magnoliopsida; order Zingiberales; family Costaceae; genus Costus; species Costus lasius. The sequence goes on from CM050451.1 coordinate 87,483,756, forward strand.
AGTTAGTAGTGGCGCTAGCTTTGGAAGCGTGGTGATGGACTTGCGGCTGAAGGAAGGACACATGCTTTCAGCTTTTGGCATGGGCTGATCTGCTATAGGGACTCGCAACCCTTGGATGCACCATAACATGTCACATGGCTCGTGACAAGTTATGTGTATGAAAAGGGCTATGACCATATCGACCATATTAGCATGTCTGTGATGGTTTATTATTCTGTCCATAGCATACCTGTGATGTTTTTCCTTTGCTGTCATAACCATAGGAAAATTGCATGTTAGAAAAGAATAAAATAAACATGCAAAACTCTCATTGAAATATCAAGTCGGTAGCCTTCTAACGCATAGCCCTCATCAAACTATCGATCAGTGGTGTTGTGAACTGTTTTCCACCCTCGTGGGACACACCCACTTATCCTTATGAGGTGTGTGGTGGCAATGGTTTCCCCAGTCTGTTTTAACCGGGCGTGCCTTCGCAAGGAAACTCATTGACCCTGGGCATAACGGTTAGGATCAGACTTGACTAGTTTTTCATATGTCACTGACATGATGAATCACTAGAGGCAGCTGTTGAGAGGATAGAGTTCTGTGTTGTATCCAGCCCTCGCTGGACAAGGGCGCCTAGTCTGTCTTAACTAAGCGGAGTTGTGCACGGCACAATTGGTTGGCATGCCTACCTAAAGAAGCATGAGATCACTCTGTGCATCCCAACTCACCCTCGTGAGTCGCGGAGACCTCATGTGAAATTAGGATCCTACTCACTTATTTCTATGTTGAGTTTGAGAGTTCTCAACTTGTTTTGGAAATAGTGGGAGCATAGCATTTAATTAAAGTCCTAGTTAAATGCTTTATCATTGTACTTATCTTACTTATTTGCTTATTGTAGATGACATCTCCTGATCTAAGATTGAAACTTTATAAAAACAAATTGGATATGACAAATTGGACAAAGTGGTTCAAGATTTTGTCCAAGATACTCGAATAAGAAAATAAGGTGTATCTTCTTGAAAGGCCTCCATCCCAGCCCAGTATGTATTTCACTACTGAGTGGGAGTGGAATGTATATCTTGAACATTGTGAAGATAACTTACAGCACACTGCTCTTGTCTTAGAGTGCATGACCCCAGAGGTCAAAGTTGAGTGTGATGAGATGGGGATTTATGATCTTATCATACATCTCAAAGGTCTCTTCACACCATGCTCTATAGACAAAGATCAAGAGAGTTCTGTTGGATCTTCAGAGTGTATGCCTGAATCTGAGAATGACCATGGTTCTGTATCTTCGAAGCTAATACTTTGGAAGACTGGGAATGCATGGGTATTTCGAAGAGGATTGAGGCCCAAAAAGAGCATGACAAAGAAGAAGGGATGTATTCCATCCGCTTTAGGTATTGTGTTACCGAGGTCTTTATGTCTACTTCTTATTCATGGGTACAGGGTACCGCATGTGAGGCTCACATATGTTTTACATGTGTAGGAGCTCAAAAGAAGTAGGACGATGAGGCGTGGTGGGATCGACTCTCGGGTCAAGGACTGAGCATTGGATGCTGCTGATATCATCTCACTACCTTGAAGACTTTATCTAGAACTTTGCTATTATGTATCAGCTTATGTATTAGAACATCATTCCTTTTGGAAAGGACTTCAGTTTGAAATAATAAATGATATTTTTCCTGAGATGTTCTATTACAGATGATAATAGTTTTTAGTTCTATATGTAACATGAGATCAGATCCAATCAACACCCTCTTATAGCATTGTCTCTTGAGCCATAGAACAATGGTCACATCCAAAGGTCCATGGACTGTTGGGATCATTATCCTTTCAGGATTATGATAAATGTGAGCCTTGTTCAAAGGAACAAAGTGACAGATGCTGCCTTCACTAAAAGGGTGGAAGGATTAGTGGCTTGTTGGATCTCTTACATAGCAATGTGTGTGGACCCATATAGACAAGCACGAAGAGGTGTTATATACTTCATTAGGTTTGGATATGTCTTATCCAACCTAAGAACTTTGGAGAAATCCAAGATGAAGTACAGAAGGATCTACTAAAGCACTTTGATTGGATCAAGGTGATTAGTGGAAAATTTGATGACTGTCCTAAGGAGTGTGGGGGTTATCTCACAGCTTACTTGGAACACCACAACTGTGTGGTGAATTTCAAAGAAAGAAAGAGGAACACATTGGATGTGGTTCCATCTTTGAATAGTCATGCAAATTTACTACTTTTGACGCCATGCAATCAGATGTACTGTCACTCCATTGAAAAGTGTGTCTAAGATGACTTTTGAGTTGGAAACTGCAAATATCCCATTTCCTCAAAGGATTTAGGAATGTAATATGCGGTGATTCAAAAGTATGTGTGGAGCACTATAGAGTGCTTATTCTATCCCAAAGAGAACAAACTATTTGTTGCTCAAACTACTGTCTCTCTTGAGAAGATATTTCTTTTGAAAGAAGCTAGTGGGAGTAGAATTGATTGGGACAAGGTCCAGAATTAACCACAATATAATTAGACACAAATGGAGAGTAGAATCTCACATTCAGGTTCAAAGTAACCTGCAGTTCAAGTAACACAGGAACCACATAAGTCTGGATGGATTTGAAATGCTGGGCATAATGAACTTTTCATCTAGGATGAACCTGAGACTTATGAGGAAATGGAAGTGGTCAGTGGATCAGATTCTAAGAAATGGCTAAGCGCCATGAGAACCATAATGGACTCCATGTCTGCTAATCAAGTTTGAGACTTCGATAAGCTGCCAAAAGGGTAACACCCATAGGCTGTAAATAGATCTTCGAGGAAGATAGACATGGAAGGTAACATTGTTACCTTAAAAGGCAAGCTTGTGAATAGAAATTTCAGGCAAATCCACTGGGTGGATAATGATGAAATTTTTCCCAATAGTTGTGTTTTAAGTCCATTAGGAATCTGCTTGTTATAATTGCATGATCAGTTATGACATGTTGTTATAAAAACTGCTTTTCTTAAATAGACGTCTGGAATAGGATGTCTATAGGGAAAGAGCCGAAAGGTTTTCATATCAAGGCCATAAAGATATGCATGGTGTTATGCAAGAATGTTGAAAAGAGCCTGTGTTTACAAGAAGATCAGTGGGAGCATCATAGTATTTCTTGTTATAGATGATTGATGATATTCTCCTCACACGGAATGACATCTCAGCTCTTCACATGGTGAAGACGAGGCTTGAGAAGTATTTCGAGAAGAATGATCTAGGGAATGATGCCTACATTCTAGGCATAAGGATCTATAGATAGAGATCCAAGAAAGTCGTTGCCCTTTAGTCAATCTATGTTCATCCAAGAGTTTCTGGAGAGGTTCATATTGAGTGAATCCAAATAATAATACCTTCCAGGAAGATATGGTCTGACTCTCACAAAGATGCTATGTCCTATGACATAGCTGGAGAGTGGTAACATAGGTCTAAAATCCTGATACATTGAGTATAGGATAGATCATGTTTTGTATAATATACATAAGACCATTTATGGTAAATGCTTGGAGCATAGCCAGCAAGTTTCAATCAGATCCCAGTGTTTGACACTAGATAGCTGTGGAAGCAATCCTTATATATACTTTCAAAGTACAAAGGAGTGAGCTGTAGTCTGTGATAGACAGGAAGAATTTTGTGTACAGGGGTACACTGACACTTCGTTCCAGTCTAATGACTATTGATCACAGCCAGGATTTGCGCTTTGCCTTGTTGTGGTGTTGTGTGCTGGAAGAGCATTAGACTAACCACAGTGGCAAATTCTACAATTAAAGATGAGTACATTGCAGCTTCTTGTGGCAGCCAAGGAAGTAGCTTCATTCACTTGAACTTGATTTAGTTCCTGGTGCTCGATGGTCTAATATAATTCTTATTGGGGCCATAGCATGAAACTTAGCACTCAAGTATGTACTGCAGCAATATCGTCTGATCTTAGAGATCATGGATAAAGATGATGATTCAAATTTGTTAAAATAGACACGGATAGCAATCTGGAAAAACCCACTGACATAACCTCTAGCACAGAAAAAGCAAAATAAGTTATACTAGAGACATAGGAACTGATTAAATATTAATTGCCCTTGGTCTTAGTGCAAGTGGGAGATTGTTGGTGTATATGCCCTGCAGACCAATGTATGTACATGGTCAGACATTGTTTGAATATACTTTGATAGAACTATTATTCTTTATAGAGGCATGGTCGTTATTATGCAGACTTTTCTACCTGCGTTGTTGTATAGAGTTGCATAAATAATGTCCCAGGAGTTTGGTTGGATCCATTCTCATAAGCTATCCCCAGTCAAGGTACCTTAGCAGATATGGGACAGCTTTGGTACATGTGAGACTAGTGTATGGGCTGGTTAGGTGCGGGGTACAGTAACGCAGACATACAGGTGCATTGGATGCACTAGAGTGACCCACCGTGAGGATTGACTTGTCTAGTCAACAAGTCAATCTCACATGCGAGAGGTTTGCATTGATCCTTAGACTTGAGGTATTCGTGTCTAGATTTGATGATGGATATGCTTTGATGCAGTCTTACGTCTCTCCGTAATTGGGAGACCAAAACGATTGTCATTGGGCATGTCATAAGTCATGTAGAGACATGGATGACCAATAGTAGGATTTGCCCCTTCCTTCAGGGGAAGCATGATATCCACTATGGGGCGCCCCACCTCATTGGTGCATGACAGGAATGTGTGGCCACACTGATTGAGTCATGACCAATAGATTGGATTGATAAACATGAGACTAATCCAATGGCAGGATATCAGTTCAGGCAAAGGGATATATATAATGCATGAGAATCCTCGTTGCTTGTTTAGGAGTTATTGTCATATGACTTAAGTCCGATGACATGGGTAGTAGTGATGTGTTGCTAGATACCCCTCACTACTTATGATATTTACATCATTGCCATCGTCATATGGATTCTACGGGGTCACACGCAATAGACTCTTGACGTTGCTTTAATTAGAAGCCTTAGGATCAAGTTATTGGATAACTTGGATCAGTTTGGAAGATTTCATCAGTGCCAATGGGCCTGATGAGATGGAAGAAACTTATTAGGGCCAACTTCCATTTTTGGCATATTGACCAAGTTAACCATGGTTAGCTTCATTTGACGTTGGGTTAAATTGGATTGGATCCAGTTACATGGTTAGCATGTATAATGAACCTTGGGCCAAGCCTATTGCTTAATGGGGCTTGCTAATAAGTTATAATGAGAAGCCAAGGGGCTAAAAGGGTATAATGGGGTTGAAATAATGGGATAAGCGCTTATGAGTTCCTAGTTGGACTAGGATTTGCGCTAATGCTATTTTTGGTATCTCCTAGGTGATTGATTCAAATTGGATTTGAATTTAATCACTTAAAATAATTAATTGGAAAGTGTTAGGCGCATATGGGGCTAATTATTTATATAATTAGAACCCTAACTAAATTAGGATTTGCGCCTATACCTAAAATAGGCAAGCTATCATCATGCCTTGGCGCATGAATGAGAGATGTCCTTCCAATTAACCCTAACCGCCATTGATCTCTATAAAACAAGCCCTTGTCGCCCCCTCTTATCTAATCTAATCTCTTGGATGCGTGAAGATATAGAGGGACGACAACTTGAGTGCTTGGAGCTCTCCTTCTTCCATCAAAGGCGCAAGTTCTTCTTCTTCTTCCTCTCTTCTTGGCGCAAGGAGTCTCGGTGCTTGGTGGCGTCTCCTTGCCACAAGCCCCCCTTACTTCTTTGGCCATAGGCGCACCTTGCTTGAAGGTGGCGCAAGCATAGACGAAGAAGGAAGCACTTGGCACATCTTCTTCATCGTCACCTCTTCTTGGCGCTTCTACCTTGGAGGTGGCGCAAGACAAGAAAAGGGTGACAAAGGCTTGATTCTCTTCCCGAGGCTAGCACCAAGCGTGGAAGGGAGCAACATTGAGACGGTCGACGCGTGGATACTTGTAGAGGGCGAACACTTGGGCGCCTTCAACATGGCTTCAACATCTCGACAAGCAAAAGAGGTACATCTCTAACACATCCTTGTGTTTTTCTCTCGCATGGATCCTTGGGAACGGAATATGTTTAGGGTGTAATGACTCTTCCGTTGCGTCTTGGGACTACAAAATTTTAAATTACACCCGGTATTCCCTAACACACTGGACTCTGGCAGCAGCAACTCTTCACCGGTGCAAACTCGTGGTCCAATGCATCGGGCCATCGGACGGCCGAATCGCCGGAATCAAGCTTCACCGTGTCTAGTGCCTCGTCTTCTGTTCCACCCCATCCGCAATGCCAATCATCGCCAAACTCTGGCCACAACCTCTCCTCGTCACCGCAGCTAGAAGGATTTGCCCATTTGGCCAGTGGATCGCCAGAATCGAAAGATTTTCCAATCGCCATGTTCTGCCCTATTCTCGGCCCGACGCAATACAATCTAGTCCATCCTCCTGCGGCCGCCCCACGCACGTCCAGCCGAAGTATCGCTGGCGATTAGGCTCGGAACGACATCAACATTCCCCACCATGTCCCATTCGACTATGACACCATCCTCAAAGATGGTTACATAGATCGGCCTCCACCCGAGCATGATAAACTTCTTTTTGGTTCGCATCCACTCTCATCTCTTCTCACACGCCTACTAATTCAGCCTTATGTGTTTGTCTTTGCATTCCCTTGTGTTAGTCTGTATGTCAATTTTTTGCATTAGATCTATTTGAGCAACTATAGATGTAACATGGAGGACATTGTGCACATTAAGCCACCAAATTGTGAGAAAAATCTGAGTTTCTAAGGAATTACATGCCAATTTAATTCTTTGGAGGAGAATTCTTCCAACCGAGGGAGGGTTGAGGCCTCGCAAATACAGCAAACCTAGTAATCCTATAATCTACGTAGAAATCACGGGCGTGACAGCATTCACGGCCAGCCCATGTTCATCTAGGCCAAGCAAATCACGGCCGTGACAGGATTCATGGCCAAGCCGTGAATATAGAGATTTATGGAGACAACTAAACAACTATGCATGACCTACACTAGGAGTTTATGTTTGGATTGCCTAATAAGATGGAATTCAACCTATAAAATGCTTGATATTGTTATACCATACAAGAAAGTATTTTTTAGGTTGAAACAAAGTGAAGATAAGTACACCTATTTGTCAACAACAACACAATGGGAATTTGCAAATGAAGTTTGTGAAAAATTAAAAGTTTTTAGTAATGTTACAAAATTATTTCCTGGAATTAGTTATCTCATTATAGATATTTATTTTCCTAAAATTTGTGAGATTAATTTGACAATATCAACTTGGTTGACTTTTCCTAATCTAGTGTTTCAAAGAATGATAACAAAGATGATGGATAAATTTAAATTTTATTGAAATGTAATTCATGATATTATGGGAGTTGCTACGATGTTGAATCTTAAATATAAGATGAGTTTACTTAAATATTATTATGGAAAGTTATATCAAGTTGATGCTTTAGTTGAAGTTAGTATGATTCAACAATTTTGTTATTATCTAGTTTCTGAGTATCAATTAAGAAGTAAACAATTTAATATTGCCCAAGTTGAAGAGGATGATATTTCTATTATTGATGATTCATTAAATAACTTTGATATATTCTTGATAAGTCAAAAAAGAGCAAAAACCTCATATGTCAAAATAGAGTTAGATGTTTATTTAGAAGAAGACATAATACCAAGATCTATAAGTTTTGATATTTTATTATGGTGGAAGTTGAATGGAGTCAAGTATCTAATACTATAAGCAATTGTAAAGATGTGTTAGTAATTTTCATATCTACCGTATCTTCTGAATCTACATTCAGCACTAGTAGTCAAATACTTACCCCACATCGCAGTCAACTTCATTGGCATATTTTGGAGGCTTTGATGTGTGCAAGAAGTTCGTTATGGAGAGGAGTTGAGAAAATAAAGGTAAAGTTGTATATTAATAATATGCATTTCTTTGTAAATTACTAGTTTTTATTATTTATTATTTCTATTGTAAGTTGTAACCTTGTTAACTGTTAGATTGTGAATTTATTTATTTTTGTGTTATTTTACATAAATGAGCCTAAAGCGATGGTGGACTTTGTAAATATACTTGATAGCATAGATTTTGAAGATGAAGGTATGATTAATATTTTATAAATTAATCATTATAAATTTAAATGATATATAATTATAAACCATATTATATTTTTATTTAATGTAGATGAATTATTAGCAAGTGGTGCTACATTTGAATTAGAAGAACGATTGATGCCGATTGTGACTTAGTACTTGTCTAATTGATGAATGTGGAATTGTGAACTTGATGTTGATTTGTATTAAAACTTGTTTTGTATCTTAACAATTCTTATTGACTTAGTCTTGATTGTGGTTTGTTGTATGAATTGTGATTTATGAAATACTTGGTACTTGGTAGTTGGTATGTTGATGAAACTATTTTTATATATTGTGGATTGTAGTATACGTTGTGAGATATTTTGTATGTGGATACTTGATAGAACTATTTTTATGTATTACGGATTGTGAGATATTTTGTCTGTTGATACTTGATAGAACTATTTGGTGTGTTGTAGTATGGATGTTTGGTATGTTGATACTTGATAGAACTATAATTTTTTTTTTAAAAAAAATCACAACATTGTATATTTGTATTATATGTAGGGCCGATAATTTGACTCGTCGGGGTTAGGCACCCGACCCGATTTGACCCGTTTACACTGGGTTTGGGTACCCATTTACCTAAATGGGATGAGTTCGGGTTAAGGGTTTAGGGATGCGGGTACCTGGTACCCAATACCCGAATTCAATAATAAATCTATATTTTTTATTATAAAATATATATAATAATAAAATAACTATTATATAAATATTTGTTATGAGTAAAAATATAAAAATAATAATAAATAGTTATTATATAAACATATGTATTATTAATTTTAATTTTTTAAATTATATTTTTTAAAATATAAATAATAAATAATATATTTTTATTTAATCGGGTATCCATTTAAGTAACCGACCTGGGCTCGAGTTATACAATAAAGTACCTGACTCGAGTTCAAGTTTAGAGTGACAATGCGGATACCTGATCTTTTGTTACCCCTAATTATATATAGAAGAATATTTTTTTTAGTTAAATTTTTAGTCAAGGTTGGGTTTCCCCATGGGGACCCGACTTCTTGATAGGATCGGATATGGGATAGGGTTTTTTTAACCTATTGGGTTTAGGGTCAAAGGCAGGGTCAATGATGAGTTTAAGGTGTTGGGGTTGGCTCAGGTTTGGCAAAACCTACTTCCGACCCGCCCATTGCCAAGCCTAGACTATGAAGTAAATGAAAAGAGAGGCATGATCAAAGATATCCTCACTAAATAAGTTATAGTAGATTAGTCAAAAAGGTTCAACCAATTAGGCAAAAAGCGCTATCAACTTTAGTAAGGATTTTAGTCTTCCCTTTCATAATGTTACTCTGTGTAAGGGGTGCAAAAAAATAGCCATGAGAGGAAGTGAACTTCCAAACCCTTGAGTTGAGGAAGGTGCTGTCATTTTTTTTTCTTTCTTGATAAGTTATTTTGATGTGAGTTATTAAGTCAATATATAGTAGGTTATGTAACATGATAACATTTTTATCACTTGACAAAAAATAATCTTTCGGAAAGATATTACTATTGGTAGGCCAATACCAATTTGATTGATAGGCAAATATTCTGATACTAAAATGATGTGGATTAAAATTTGAAAAATGAGATAGCGAGTGAAATTAGAGAAGATAAAGTGGAACAAAGAATTGAAAAGTCAAAGAGCAATAACTTGAAACAGCTAAAGAACATGAATATAAACATTTTGATAAACTTTATGAATTCAATGTGGCGATGCTGTTTGATTTTCAAAACATTGAGCTAAAATTGGACCATATATTTCAGATTAATGCCAGCTTTTGACCGAGCAGAAATTTTAAAACCTCAACCGCTCTTGGGTCTCCCTCCATTATGGTTGCTTGCTTGCTCATCCTTTTGTAAATTATTAGGCATTAATTAGGAGTCAACCTTGCCCAAAGTCAAACTGATAAGACTTCTAGTTTGGTAGACCACCAAACTGATAAGTCCTTTTGATTTTTCTTTTTCATGTGATTTTTCAAGTTTTCTTTTCAATGGATCATGGTTTTGGCATTTACGCAAGTTGATTACGTGGTTGACTTCTTGAATGCATGAAGAGTTCCCATAGCATTGACCCTAATGAGATCTAATATTGTTTTTTTTATTTTTCTTAATATTTATATTTAAATTCCATTAAAGAAGACAATCGACAAAAGGCTATTGCTCTCACTATGCAGGATTTTAGGCTTTCACATAAAAAGTTTTTAACAAGGAAAATTTAATAAATATCTTTTCATAAAAAATATTTTTGTTTGATGCATTTAAATAACTAGGAAAATATTTTGAAATGTGAATTCAATTACAACAATAAATTTCATGTGATTCCTTCATCAACGAGAAAAAAAATGCTATAAAGGTATTAGAATCGTTAACCTAATATTCAAGAATAATAAATTAGAAGTTTACTAGTGATTTTTCTAGATGCAACTTCCAAATGGATGATGGTCCCACATTGCTAAATTACAAAAAGTATCATGGTAAAATCTATCATAAAATAAGCTCCTATGACTTGCGTACCTGTTTCTTTTGGAGAGAATCTATATAAGAAAGAAAAAAAAATACAATAAATCTCTTCTTCTCCCCGGTATGAATCTTGTCAAATAACTATCATAGCATAGTGAATCTTGAGCTTCCTACGTCATATCCTTATGCAGGCCTTTAGCTATTTTTGAATGCTTGTGTTCATCGAGATATCTCAGCCTCAAGCTTCTATTGGTTAAGTCTTTGGTCGTCCCGTATGCTTCAAAAGCCTCAAAGCTACTTGAGTACCTCGAGGTATTGTGATTTAGGTGGGATATGCATAAGGTTTTATTTGAACTTGTGCTACAAAATCTAGCATTTTATTTTATTTTTCTATTTTTTGTCACTTTCTAGTTCCATGCCCTATAGTATTATTAATTTAGCCATCACCAAAAAGAAGAGCATGTTACAAAGGTACAAGAATTGTTAATATTTCTTCCCCAACATGTACAATTTTAAGAATTTTTTATATTTTTACTAATAATAAATATTTATATATTTATTATCATTTATATTTTAATAATAAAAATATATATTTATATTTATTATTGAAATTGGGTATCAAGTACTAGTATCTTTAAATCTGAACCTGATTAAAATTCGACATATCAAATTTGAACCCATCTCATTTAGATAAATAGGTGCCCGAATTCGATGTAAACAGGTCAAGTACCCGATCTTGACGTGTCAAATTGCCAACGTTAATTAGACTTGGGAATGATTTCATATTATGTGATACATAAAATATATAATACATGCTATCCATTGGATACACCTCATTTTTGTTGCATTTACAATCTTTGAAGCAAAGTGCGTGCATTTTTTAGAAAGATCATAATTTGAATAAGTAATACATATGCTTTTAGCATATCCTCAAAGTAAAATATATTGACCATTAAAGGATTCCTAAAATGACAATTCATTGATTTTGTTTTTATATACAATAATGATGTATTTAATTTATAATTTTCATACAAAATATATTAATTTTATTCAGCTTTGTCAAATTGGCTACATTTTTTTTGATAAATATAAAATTTTAGGAAATGGGAATAAGTTTTGTCTCTCTCTAAAAAAAACATTACAATTTGTGTAATTTTCCCAAATAATTCTTATTGCATCAAAACTTAATGTGGTCTTGTATTTTTATTTTTCTACTTTTAATTAATATTTATATTCAAATTCTATTGAAGAAGACAACAAAGAAAAAGGCTAATTTGCTCTTGTTATTTGATTTATTAGGCTACAAATACCTTTTTAAAATATTTTTTTAATAGTGTGTTGATTTAATTTACAATATTGCATTCATATTAAACTTTCTCAGAAAAAATCTTTTGTAATCTTATTGAAGAATTTAAAGAAATAGGAAAATATTTTCTATGTTAATTAAAAATCAATATAATTATTTATATAAAAAATATATAATTTATGTGATAGAATAAAAACTCTAGGAAGTGACAATTTGTACTCTTCCTTTATAAAGGCCTACAATATCTAGATTGTAAGTTGAGTCATGATGATGTTAGATTATGTTACTCACCTAAACGTGTTGAATATAAATTTGTTCAAAGATTTGTTGAGTTTGTTCATGCAAGAGGTGACTGTGGATAGTCTTTTTAGGTGTGTTATGTATACCTACACCTTCTTATATAATTTTGGTTAAACAAAGATTAATATAAAAATTATTGTATTCTAAAATCAAATTATATGGCTATTCAAGATGATAACAATACAAGATAAAGCACTCATAAATATTGATGATAACAATACAAGATAAAGCACTCATAAATATTTATGTGGTTCGGCAAAAGTCTACATCCATGGGCAGAGATGGAACAAATTTCACTATAAAAAATGTTCAAAGCGTACAACGATATACGAATACCCAAGAAACAAACAATACCTCTCTGACAATAATATCTTTTGATGTGTAAAAATTTGTACATTAATTAAGAGAACAAAACCTTCTAGTAACAAAGGAAAGATTATGAGATTTACTATAAAGAAAAATAACACCTTTTTTTTTGCACCTTGAAGTGTTATTGTAGAAGAGAAAACTCTATAACATATTGATCAAAGGTTTATGTAGAGTATGGAAAAGATAATTCATTGGTATCAAGCAAATTTCCAAAGTGTAACCTAACATATTTGGTCTCATATTTAGGTCAATAGTTTTTTAAATGAATAGACTGTTCTTAGAATTTCACTCTTAAGATTCACAATCCAAAATAAACAAAAGCTGCAACTTATAAAATATATCGAATCTCCATTTCATGAGTTCACTTCATATATAATTCAATACTACCATACTTTTGTTTATAGAATAGGATCTCTAAAATCTTTTTCTCTTTTTCATTAAATTGTCTCTAAATCATTCATCAACCTTTTTGCGTGAAGATCAAACACTTGTGGTGAATGCCCCCTATTACTTAGTTAGTGATGAATTTAGAGTACACAAACCACATAGTCGATGTAATTGAACTCTTATCTTTCAACTAGAAAAGTTGAGACTTTATTTAAATTGTTCATCAACCTTTTTGTGTGAAGGTCAAACATTTCTGGTGAATGCCCTTAGTTACTTACTTGGTAATGAATTTAAAGTGTACTAATTACCACAATAGAACTCATAGCTTAAAAATTGTGGAGTTGAAACGAATTTAAAGTGTACTAATTACCACAATAGAACTTAGCTAAAAAATTACTAAGTTGAAAGTCATAGGCAATGCATATACGCACATAGATATATGCTTTCTTTTCCTTTTTTTTCTTGCATATACCCACATAGATATATATTTTTTTTCCTTTTTTTCTAGTGACTTTGGAGTCTTCTTCCCAACAAATAACACAAAAGATTAAATATGTACATAAAGCTAATTAATCAATATTAATTCAAAAAAAAAAATAATACTCATATGTGTACCTCGTTCGAGAGGAGTGTGTCACTTTTTTTAATTATGTTCCTCGAATAACCCATTCACAAGAACTTATGAGCTATGAGTATGAAATTAATACGAAGATATACACAAAGGAAGCAAGCTTAAGATTATAAATTATCAAATCCGTGCACATGTTGGTGTATATGCCCTAGGACTAGTTGTTGGTCCGAATTATATACTATATTCACACATGATATTTCATATATCCTAGCATTGTCATTGTTGTGCATTTGGTACACCTACATTATGTGTACATTTGCATGATAATATTCCCGGAGATAAATTCTATCTAGTCTCAAAATTTGTCCTCAATCGAGTTTCACAGTGGATAAAGGATAGTTATGATGTATGTGAGACTGGTATATGCACTGATTGAGCACAGGATATTAACATAGGCATATGGGTATATCAAGATAAATATATAAAATGACTCGAACGTGAGAATTCAACTTGGTGTCACAAGTTAATCTTACAATAACAAAGGTGCATTTGTCCTTTGACTTGAGGTCCTTGACATCTCTATATGCTAAATGGTATACTTTGAAACAACCTAATGTTTCACCATAGTAGGTGTAATATCCCAAGTTTTTGAAAAATAATTTTAGACAATCAGAATTTGCATTTTGGATTTTTAGATATTTTTTTGGAATTTTTCCTGAATTTTTAAAGGTTTAAAAAATTAGTTTTATATTAAAAAGTTTTATTTGTGCTCACAGGGGCTCAAACCCGCGTCACACACCTTTTTCCATCTCAACCGAACCGCTGAGCTAGTTTGTAATTTATTAGTTAAACCGCATCTGATTTTACCTGTTTTAAAGTTTGATTCTGGTTTTGTGGTCGAGCCGACTCGTCGTCTTCCCTGCTGTTTGCGGTGATTGAGTCGACAGCGGCTCTTTACTATTTTGGGACGTGTTCTACATCCAAATTAGAGGGTTTCTCTTCGCTTGGTTGAGACGAGAACCCTAGAGCATCTTCAACCCGCGGCAGGCCATCAGGAGGGAGATATCAAGCTCAAACCAGTCGCCTACGCACCCTCGTGCTTCAGTTTTCCGGCACCTCCATCGGCACACGTTTGCTTTGCCGGGGCTACGATATAGCTTCGTAGCAAGGTAAGATTGCTTCTCTGAAGTTTTAGTTTAGTTCCATTGAGTTTCTATGTTGTTCTGTGTGTCGATGACGGCAGCGCCACTATCGATAGTTTCGGCGGTTGCGAGAGCTTCGAACGTGTGTCGAAAGCTCGCCGTAGCCACCTCAGGAGCTTCCCTTCATCGTTGCGAGTCTTTCGACGATGTTTGGTGTCGAACAGACGCTCGACGTGCCCTCAGGAGCTTGCCGGCGCAAGTAGGGGACGCAGGTCCAGCAGCCTTGCACGGCGGCAATCGGGCGGCGCGGGCAAGCGGCTGGTTCAAGTTGGTTTAGGGTTTGAGTCTAGTTTATTTGGAAATAAACCTGGCTCGCTGAGTTTTGGAATTGATTTGAACCGATCCAACAGTTTGGGCAGTTCAATTTCAATTCCAGCCCAGTACTGTTTTTCTATCTAGTTTGTCCCTAATTCGATCGAATCTGGGCCGGTTTAGGTAGCCATTGGAAAGCTTATGGAATTTCCTATCCAGTGGTACCTAGTGTGTCCCTAGATGCTTTGTATATTTGTTGTACTCCGCAAGTGCACGGATACTCGAACTAATATTTAAGATATCGAACCACAGAGACCTACGTGTTAAGTACCAAATAGTTGTATTCTCACTAGCTAAGCAAATCGAATAATGAAAGTAAACAATAGGAAGTTGTATGAAATATCAGAGAGAAAGAATTGGGACTAGGGGTTCATCCACCTTAATATTTATGACTAGATATGATTAAAGATTCATCAATCTATTTTCGCGATGGTAAAGATATAGCTTACTTAATAAAGAAATTAACTCGCTCTCGCGTAGTCAATTTACAAAGAACGATTCTCACTCTCGTGCAAGATCTATTCAATGTTAAATATAAGTAAACTTTGATCAAAGAAATTAAGAATCACTCTTGTGCATTCTATCTCAGTATCAAGATCTCAAGCAAAACTAAGCACTCTCGCACCTTAGTTTCACAGGTTTTACTTAAAGTTTTCAAACAATTCAATATCTATCTCTAGCATATTTTCATGTCTAAAATAGTAATAATTTCTAGGTCAAAACATCAACAAGAAATAAGCATCTAAAATCTAAAAATAAGAACAAAAACAATCTCTTGCGATGAGCTCCTTCCATAAATTCTAGGGTTCCAAGTTTATGCGTATCATCTTCTCAGTCCATACACAAAAACTCTAAAACATGTTAATGCATGACACTAGAAACGATTAAAGACAATAATCTCTTAAGTAAAATTACCATACCAAAAATATCATGATGGAATAAAGATTATCTAGTCATTGAAATATCAAGGGGATTACTCCCTTTGTCCCAAAAGAAAGTTTAAGCATGCATGGAAGAAGAATTACAATAAATCATAGTCTTAGATGATCAGAATTCAAGAAGGAGAGAAAATTGGGGCTTTTGATTCCTTTATCTTCTCCTCATTGAGACGAGTCCGCCGCTTCTTTCGGATCTCAATTTGGTGCCCTAAATCTCAAGATATGGTCTTTCGAAGTTTGCGGCGGAAAACTCGGAAATCTGAGTTCAAGATTACGGTACCGTGAACGGATTACAGCAGTGCCGTATTTTCTTCTATGAGTTCTGGGCAGAAAATATGGTACCGTGTAAGTTATCACAGTGGTGCTGTATTTTCTTCGGGAGTGCTGTAGAGAAATTGTCTGAAATTACGGCACCGTGGAATTTGTTACGGCAGTGCCGTATTTCGCCCAAGTCCTCGGGTTGAATTTTGATGGAAAATATGGTACCGTGAGAGTTTCGCCCAAAAATACGGTAGTGGCCGTATTCTTGCTAAAACCTTCTGGTTGAAATTGCTGGAAAATACGGTACCATGAAAGACTTTACTGCAGTGCCATATTTTACCCTAAACCTCTGGTTGACATCTACTGTAAATACGGTACCGTGAAAGTTGTGTCCAAAAATACGGTAGTGCCATATTTTTGCTAGAATGTCCATTTTGATTTGAAATTTGATTTGTAAACTCCTCTTGATGGTTAGAACTCATTCATGCATTGAGATTGCTTGAAAACCGGTGATAATGATGCCTTTTTGCTTGAAATTGATGAAAAACAAGAAATGGTGTAGATTCTGCAATATTTGACAAATAAGGCTTAAAAACAAGCAAAAGAGCATAAATATGACACAAAAAGACCAATAAAATGACACAAAATATACTATGAATTTTGGTGTCATCAAACATATAAGGCTCAAACTTTGCTTATCCTCAAGCAAATAAATAAAGAATAATGAATATGGAAAATATGCTCTTTTGTGAGAAATAAATTTCTAAAATATAATCACTCATGAAATATTCTATCAACTTTTTGCACAAAATTTCAGATAAATACATCATCCTTTGAAATTAATCTTTAAGATTCACAACTTTGATCAAATAAAACTTCACAACTTGCACAATAAAAAGAATTTTAGTCTCATGGATTCACCTAATTTTCAGTTTACATCTATCATACCTTTGTTTACAGGAATATGATATCCAAAATCTTTTTCCACACAAAATTTTTCTTTCTTATTTCTTTTCTTTTTTAGATGGCATGTACCCACATAGATACATACTTTTTATTTGGACTTCAACTCTTGTCTTCGGTACCACTGTCAATTTTACACAGTGCCAAGTAGAGGAGTCATTTTCTTTTTTTTTTTCTCTTTTTTTTTTATAGATTTCAACCTATGTCTTCGGTACCACTGTCAATTTTACACAGTGCCAAGTAGGGGAGTCTCTCACTCTTTTTGTGGATTTTGGATTCTTTCTTCCCAACAAATAGTAAGATAAACTAAACATCAACTAGGTTAATCAAATGACATTAATTCAAAGATTACACTCATATGCTTATTTTATTCAAGAAAGATGTTTCACTCTTAGATTGCATTCATCAAACAACATACCTACCCAAAAACCTTATGCATCAATCAATGAAGGATTTCAACAAGTAGATATATATTGAAGAAATAAATTTAACATAATAGGTATATCTCCATTCATAGGCATTAACATGCATGAACATTCATCATCATAGAAAAATCTACACACTTTCAACACATGGATTCAAGTCATAAAAAATTTAAACATAAAAAATGTCAAAATCAATGCAAACGGTGTGAAGCATCAAACTCATAGAATCATAGTCAAAAGTGTAAAATGATAGACTCAAGCAACCTTACAGAATAGAAATCTCAGTGAGTGATACATCTAAAACAAATCAAAGATGCAAACCATATAAAATAATCATGAATACAAGGGAGTGCAAATGATACTCACAAAACTATATAGCAAGCTCAATCATCATCGGGTGTATAGAATCGGGGCAGATGCAGTTATGTCCAAAGATGTGCCTTCTGAGAATTTCCCTACATAATTTTAAGTACATAAAGCTCAGTTCTAAAAATAGTCTCTTACTTAAAAAATAATTTTTTTTTCAAAAGGAAATCAGAGATGTCGCTAGAGGTCTGAAGAGGGTGCTGGTGGAAAGAGTTGATGCAGCAGAGGTGGAACAGAAGCTAGCTGAAAAGCTACTAGCAATGATGGTGGTGCCGACAGTAGAGTGAGTAATCTCTAGTGGCATGCTAGAGACTATAGTCCTGGAGGTGAGATCGTCGGCCGGTGGGCGGCGAGAAATAATGCTACATAGCTGAAAAGAAATCAAAGTCAATACTGAAGATTCTGCTGCTAAAAATGAATAAATAAAATAATAAGAAAAATGCAACTTCCGAATAAATTGCAGAGAGGTAATAGTGGATGCTGCATAGCAGTGAAGAAGCTGGTTGAGGCAAAGGCTCCCGGAAACAGAGGTTGATGGTAGCTAGCGGATCTGGAATCGGAAGATTTTATTGAATAAGAGTCCGCGGCCAGATCAACATGATTCAATAGCTTTGAAGAACTTTGGTCGAGCGGATGTAGAAGGAGCTAAAGATGCTGCGGCGTTCTTCCGACTTGGTCGAATCCGTGGGTAGTAGAAGACTTCGGCTGCTGAAGGCGGTGCTTCTGGCTGGAAAATGTTGATCACAGAAACTGGTGCTACATGATAGTTGGGAGTGGTTGGAGTAGGTCGCCGCTTGGAACAAAGACGGCGGCAGATACTCAGCGGTTGGCAAAGTCTGCAGGTAAATCTGAAGGAGAGATCGCCTGCTGGCTGGATGGAGCTGCTTGTGTTGAACAGAGGTAGAGAAGGTCTCTCTGGTGGTAGACTAGATTTGAAAGCAGAACAAAGAAGCCGCAGCAAGATACGAAACTAGTTGAAGAAGCTAGCTGCTGCAGAGTTGGTCGGCTAGGAAGCTCGCTGCCGGCCAGAAAGGAGTTGCTGTCATGGCAAGAGTTGCTGAAGATTCTGGCGGCAGCTGCTTGCGGTAAACAAAGGCGGCGATGTTGTAGTCCGCAAGTGCATGGATACTCGAAGTAATAAAGAAAGATATCGAACCACAGAGACCTTATTGTTAAGTACCAAATAATTATTTTCTCACTAGCTAAGCGAACCGAATTTGATAGAAGTAACTATGCAGAGAATATGCTAAAGAGATAATCAGGGAGAAACATTGGGACTAGGGTTTCATCCTCCTTGATTCTAATGACTAGACATAAATAAAAGGTCGCCAGACTAATCTTATCATGATAAAGACTTAATTTACTTCATAAAGGGATCATCTCACTTTCGTGCAGACAATCATGCAGGGATCAATCCTCGCTTTCACGCAAGATCTATCCCAACGCTAAAGATAAGTAAATCATCAATCAAAGAATTCAAGATCACTTTCGTGCATCCGAATTCTAAGTTGATTGTCTCAAGTGGAATCTTAAGGATCACTTTCGTGCATCCAAGACTCAACACAATTTCTACTTATGGTTTTCCGACGACTCGATCCTCACTTTCGTGCAAGATCAAATCAAGTCTAACACAATAACTCAACCCTAGATTCAAATTATCAACAAGGGATTAAGATCACTAACATCAAATATTATGAACTAACCTAAGAGAGTTCATATCATGCAATTCTAGGGTTCCAAGTTCTAAAGCAAATCACCTTTCGGTCCTTATTGCGAGAACTCTAAAACATAAATAATAACATCAATCTATGGAGAATCAAAGTACAATCATTCACATAAGTAAAATTATCATCATAAAACTATTCTGACGAAAATAAGAGTTATCTAATCATTAAAAATCAAGGGGATTACACCCCATGTCCCAAAATATGTTTAAGCTTGCATGGAAGAGGAATTACAATAAAGCATGTTTTCAAAGTGTTAAAAATCGAAGAAGGGAAGAAGAAAAGTTACAAAATAGGTGTTGTAATGAAATTACAGCACCGTAATTTGCAGCAGAACTCGATGAACAGTGCTGTCACCACCGATTTCATCAATTTCTCTTCCGATCTATCTCCTTTCGATCCAAAACTTCTGGGGTATCCTCCTCTCCTCGAGGCGAAGATTCTGAGTGAAAATCACAGCCTGAGGTGTCCTCTACGCCTCTTAGCATGGGGACAAACCCTAAGCGCCTCTCTGTCAATTGCTCCCTTGATACTGGATAAAAATTCATATTTTTTACTTCGTGTGTCTTCTCCTCTTTAAGGCAAGCCTGCAGCATCTTTCGGATCTCAATTTGGAGGTCTGGATCAAAAGTTATGGTCCGCGCAAGTTTCGGGCCCGTAAAAATCACCTTTTTGAATGGAAATTACGGCCGTAAACTATTTTACGGCAGTGCCGTATTTTGGTTCTGTAAACCTTGTGTCAAAATTATGGCCCGTAAAAGTTATTATGGTAGTGCCGTAAAATCTGACGAGTTCTCTTGTTTGAAATCTCTGATAAATACGGCACCGTGAAATGGTTTACGGCCGTGCCGTAAAATCAGCAAAAGTCTCTGGTTTGAAACGCTCCAAAATACGGCCCGTGTAATTCTTTACGGTGGTGCCGTAAAATCAGGAAAATCTTCTTGTCTGAAAACTCTACAAATTACGGCAGTGCTCTGATTTTACAGTATCGTGCGGAAATACGGTACCGTAAAATAGAATACAGCACTGCCGTATTTTGGTTCGTTGTTCCGTTTTACGTGAAATTTGTCATGTGATCTCCTCTTGATGATGGTAACTCTTCCATGTATTTGATTTTGCTTGAAAATGCCTTAAAATAGTGTCTTTTTACCTAAAAATCATCAAAAACCAAAATAGAAGTAGATTATGCAATATTTGATAATTTTGGCATAAAAATAAGCAAAAGATCTTCAATTGAGCATGAAAAGATATCTAAAATGATACAAAATATACTATATATTTTGGCGTCATCAAAATACATAAGGCTCAAACTTTGCTTGTCCTCAAGCAAAAATCAAAAGTTGATTAAAAGATAAACCTTTTCATGCTCAATAAATTTCTAAAATACAATCATCAATGAAAAATTCCATCAATTGTTTTATAAAATTTCAAGCAAACATATCATTCTTAGAACTCAACCCTCTGGATTCACAATTCAATCAAATAAAACTTTGCAACTCGTATAAAATTAGAATTTTCAATCTCAAGACTTCACCCAATTTCAGTTCAAATCTATCATGCTTTTGTTTACAGGAATTAGGTTTCCAAGATCTTTTTCCACACATAATTTTTTCCTTTTTTTTATGTATTTGATTAGTTTTGCAAAGATGGCATGCATCCACTTAGATACACACTTTTTATTTTTGACTTCAACTCTTATCTTCGGTACCACTATCAATTTTGCATAGTGCCATGTAGAGGAGTCTTATTCTTTTTATCTCTCATTATTTTTTATTCATAGACTTCAACGCATGTCTTAGGTACCACTATCAATTTTACATAGTGCCAAGTAGGGGAGTCTCTCACTATTTTTATGGATCTTGGATTCACAAATAGCAAAATAGACTAAACATCTTATAGGTTGATCAATTGATATCAATTCACAAATCATACTCATATGCTCATTTTATTTAAAGGAGTAGTTTCACCTTTAGATCTTATTCCTCAAATAACACATCTACCCAAAATTTCATGCATCAACCATGTTAAATTTCAAATATAGATATGCATTGAAGAAATAAATCTAACATGATAGGTTTCTCTCTAATCACAAATATGGGTCCATTCATCATCAATCAATCAAGTCATCAACAATATAAAACAAGAATATACTCATCATCATCATCAAATATCACAATACAAAAATATCATCGTAAACGCTAAATATATCATCATATATACTACAACCATATCGAAGATAGCTCATCAGAATATCGAAATATCATAATACAACCTCATCGAAAAAGCATGTGAAACAGAATAGCAGTGTCGGTGGTTATAGAGGTGTAGAAGCATCAAACTCAACAATCATGAGATGTAAGGTGATATATCCGTATAATCACATAAGGCTCAAACAATGCAAAGGATGTAAAGTGATAGATCTAAGAGAAGAAAAATGTAGATAATCATATCAAATCAAATAATCTAGGAAAGTGCAAACAATACTCACAAAACTATATAGCAAGCTCTGACTGAAAATACATAAGGCTCAGATCAAAAATAGTGTCGGGGTAGATGCTGCAAGGTCCAAGGATGTGCCTTTTGAAAATTTTACCTGCACAATTTAAGATACATAAGGCTCAGTCTAAAATAGTCTCTAAAAATAATAATGATAAAAATAATTTTCTGAAGGGAGAATCAGAGATGTCGCCGGAGGTCTGAAGATGATGCCGGTGGAAAGCAGAGGTGAAATAGATGCTATCTGAAAAGCTCCTAGCAATGATGGTGATGCCGACAGTAGAGTGAGTAATCTCTAGTGGCCTGCTAGGGACTACAGTCCTGGAGGTGAGATTGTCGGCCGGTGGGTGTGAGAGATAGCTCTGCAAAAATAGAAAATCAGTCACTAATGAATATTCTATTGCAAAAATAAATAAAATTAATGGAAACAGAGGCAGCAGAAGAAACAAGAATCTGCAGATGGTATAATCCAGTGTCGACGGCTAGATACAGTGATGTCAGAGGCAGATGCAGTGGTGGCTAGAGGTGGAAGACAGTTGCTCTTGAAGAATTCTGGATCTGGAGGCAAAAGAAGCAATAACAAGTAGAAAGCAAACCAAGCAGTTTTTGAATTTTTTATGAAAAGTAGCCATACCCTAGAATAAAATTTAATGATGCAAATAGAAAATGGACAAAACCAAGTTGTAGAATAAGATATGTTCTTTTCAGACGTATGAAAATTAAAGGATCAAAATCTATCAGGAATTTAGGGCATCAGCAGAAAGAAGGCTACTCAGATTACGAAACTGCAAAAACTGCATAAAAGTTAATCAGATTCGAAAAGTTGCTATGTGTCCTAGAATGATCAGAAAATATTTTCTTGAAAACAATTAATCCACAAGATAGAACAACACATGTTCTTTATATTCCAAGTGAAAAATCAGGGTTTTAAGTCACCGAAGGATCTTAAAAAGTGGCAGCAAAAGTGCTAATCAGATTAGTCAGAAAAAACTGCTGCAGAAATTTATCAGAATCGAAAAGTTGCTATGAGTTTTAGAATGATCCATGGACTTTAAAATTCAGGAAAAATATCCAGATAATAGACAAAGATGAGTACTTCGTGATGGTGCCAAAGATCAAAAATTTCCGTGACTCAGATTCTTAAAATCGCAGCGAGAAATCACCCAGTCAAGTAAGCAGAATGCAGAAAGCAGGTTTCAAATTACGACACCGTATTATCTTTACGGTACTGCCGTATTTTTCAAAAAACTATTGGAAAGGAAATCACTCAAAATTATGGCACGTGAAAGATGTTACAGCCCTGCCGTAAAAATTACAAAACTTTCTGTCGTAAACGGACCGAAAATACGGTACTGTAAAACTAATTACGGCGGTGCCGTATTATGCACCAAAACTTGTTTTCACCTACAAAAAGAGAAGAAAAATTAGTTCTAAAAATAAACTAAAATAAAAGAAACAAAGCTAAACAAGAGTGCTTAGGTTGCCTCCCAAGAAGCGCTAATTTTTAGGTCCATAGCTTGACCAAAAATTAAATCTCATGGTGAAGCAGGTGAATTAGTTCCAAAGTAAAGAGCAAATAATTTTCTGCATTTTCTTTGTCCAAAAAGTTTAGCCACTAATCCAAAAATCTAGAATTGCATATAAATCACAATCAAAGTGGCTTTCTTAAATATGCAGAAATCAAGATATTCAAAATTTTCAACTCTACTAAAAGGATATTCAATAATCTTCCTAAATTTGTCAGTAAGCAAAATCATAAGTCCTTTCTTCAAATTCGTGTCTTCAATTGCAATAGGACTTTGATCACAAGATATAAGCATTGGATCATCAAAATAAGTTTTATGTCTTTCATTAGAATCCTCAATAAAGCTCAAAATTTCAAATACATCAAAAGATTCAACAAAAGATATGGGCAAAACATCAGAGTGAGATTCATCAGTATTTGTAACATTCAAATTTTTATCAATTTCCTCATGCTCACAATTAAATAATTTATCAATTTCAAAATTACCAACAAAACCAAAATAAGATTTTTCTAAATCAACCCCCGCACGTGCTTCATCAGAATTAATCACAAATGATGCATCATCAAAAGAATCAACTTCCTCAAAAGAGGGGTTTTCAATTTCAATTTCCTCAAAATTTTCTACAAATAAATTAGCAAAAGAATCAATTTCACAATTATCAAAATTAGAGTGAGATTCATGAATATTCACATAAGGCTCAATCTCAAAATAATCATAATCAGATGGGGAATTTTCTAAATCAAGTTTTTCAATTTCCAAATCAAACTCAAATAAACAATCTTGTTGTGCTCTCTGGGTTTCCAAAATTTTAGAATTAGCAGTTAAAGATTCTACTTGAGAAGCAAGTTGACTAATCATCCCCTTAAGATTTTCAATTTTCTTACTTCTATTTGTTATGATCTTCAATTTCTCAAGCATTGACTCTAAGCTAGAATTTCCAGTGTCCTCAAAGCATGGTTTAGAAACATGATCAGAGCAATCATCATAAAAAGATCTAGAATCATGTTGATCATCTTGATACCATGATGAATTGTGATTTGCATGTTTTCTAAATTGACATTCAGAAGCATAATGATGATTAGATTTACAAATATTGCATCTAATAGAAGGAATAGAGTGAAATTTTAATATATCTGCAAGAGTGCATCATGAATAATCTTTATGCTCACCTTGTGGCACGTATACCTTACCTCTTTTAGATGCCCATGAATTGTAATAAAAAGACATATTTTCAAGTCTATCAAGAACAGAAGGATAATCCAACACCAATCAATCAAATTTTTTTTTCAGAATATATAAAAAAATAGAAAAAGATAAAACACAAGCAAATTCACAAATTTCAGAAATCACAGTTCTGTCACAACTTGTGAAAATCCAAAACCTGCAAAAACAAAAAAAAATAAAGTTAAATCTAAAACAAATAAAACCTAGTCTAGCAATACTAACAACTATTTTGATATTAACAAAACTAAGGTCCCCGGCAACGGCGCCAAACACTTGTTGTAGTCCGCAAGTGCACGAATACTCGAAGTAATAAAGAAAGATATCGAACCACAGAGACCTTATTGTTAAGTACCAAATAATTATTTTCTCACTAGCTAAGTGAACCGAATTTGATAGAAGTAACTATGCAGAGAATATGCTAAAGAGATAATTAGAGAGAAACATTGGGACTAGGGTTTCATCCTCCTTGATTCTAATGACTAGACATAAATAAAAGGTCGCCAGACTAATCTTATCATGATAAAGACTTAATTTACTTCATAAAGGGATCATCTCACTTTCGTGCAGACAATCATGCAGGGATCAATCCTCGCTTTCGCGCAAGATCTATCCCAACGCTAAAGATAAGTAAATCATTAATCAAAGAATTCAAGATCACTTTCGTGCATCCGAATTCTAAGTTGATTGTCTCAAGTGGAATCTTAAGGATCACTTTCGTGCATCCAAGACTCAACACAAGTTCTACTTATGGTTTTCCGACGACTCGATCCTCACTTTCATGCAAGATCAAATTAAATCTAACACAATAACTCAACCCTAGATTCAAATTATCAACAAGGCATTAAGATCACTAAAATCAAATATTAAGAACTAACCTAAGAGAGTTCCTAACATGCAATTCTAGGGTTCCAAGTTCTCAAGCAAATCATCTTTCGGTCCTTATTGCGAGAACTCTAAAACATGAATAATAACATCACTCTATGAAGAATGAAAGTACAATCATTCACATAAGTAAAATTATCATCATAAAACTATTCTGACGAAAATAAGAGTTATCTAATCATTAAAAATCAAGGGGATTACACCCCATGTCCCAAAATATGTTTAAGCTTGCATGGAAGAGGAATTACAATAAAGCATGTTTTTAAAGTGTCAAAAATTGAAGAAGGGAAGAAGAAAAGTTACAAAATAGGTGTTGTTCATTACAGCACCGTAATTTGCAGCAGAACTCGATGAACAATGCTGTCACCATCGATTTCATCTATTTCTCTTCCGATCTATCTCCTTTCCATCCGAAACTTCTGGGTATCCTCCTCTCCTCCAGGCAAAGCTTCTGAGTGAAAATCACAGTCTGACGTGTCCTCTACTCCTCTCGGTGTGAGGACAAACCCTAAGCACCTCTTTGTCAATTGCTCCTTCGATACCAGATAAATATTCATCTTTTCACTTCGTGTGTCTTCTCCTCTTTAAGACAAGTCCGTAGCATCTTTCGGATCTCAATTTGGAGGTCTGGATCAAAAGTTATGGTCCGCGCAAATTTCGGGCCTGTAAAAATCGCATTTTTGAATGGAAATTACAGCCGTAAACTATTTTACGGTAGTGCCGTATTTTGGTTTTGTAAAACTTGTGTCAAAATTATGGCCTGTAAAAGTTATTGTGGCAGTGCCGTAAAATCTGACGAGTTCTCTGGTCTAAAATCTCTGATAAATATAGCACCGTGAAATGATTTATGGCCGTGCCGTAAAATCAGCAAAAGTCTCTGATTTGAAACGCTCCAAAATACTGCCCATGTAATTCTTTATGGTGGTGCCGTAAAATCAGGAAAATATTCTGGTCTGAAAACTCTCCAAATTACGGCAGTGCTCTGATTTTACGGTATCGTGCGGAAATATGCTACTGTAAAATAGAATATGGCACTGCCGTATTTTGGTTCATTATTCCGTTTTACGTGAAATTTATCATGTGACCTCCTCTTGATGATGGTAACTCTTTCATGTATTTGATTTTGCTTGAAAACGCCTTAAAATAGTGCTTTTTACCTGTCATCAAAAACCAAAATAGAAGTAGATTTTGTAATATTTGATAATTTTGGCATAAAAATAAGCAAAAGATCTTCAATTGAGCATGAAAAGATATCTAAAATGATACAAAATATACTATATATTTTGGTGTCATCAGGCGACAGAGCGAGTCATCGGCAGAAGCTTTAAATGAGAAGAGGTGGCGACAGCTGGCTAAAATAGATCCTGTTGTAGAAGCAACTAGAGGTGGAGAACAGAGGAGATCTGCTTATCTTCTAGCTGATATACAGGCGCTGCTTTCGGAAGACGTTGGCTGGAAAAGATCTGTGAGGGTGCTGCTGCTAATGGCCGAGAATGACTTGCGTGTTTCTCTGGCTAGATTGAAGTTAAGGAAGCCTGCTGGAATAGGTCATGGTGTCTCTTGGATTAGAAGAGCTTGCTGAAACAGAGATGCTGGAGGCAATGAATAGAATCAGAGTAGCTACCGAGAATTCCTCTGGTTGGAAGGAAGTGATGCCAACGAAGAGGAAGAAGCTGGCAAGTTCTACTGGTTGAAGATGTGTAGCTGTCTGGAAAGAAAAGATTCATCGTCGCTGGAACAGAGAAGCTGCAGTGGCTAAAGGCTAAGCAGAGCAGCTATTGATTTATTTTCGAAAAGTAGCCATGCCTAAGAATAAAATCTAATGATCCATAAAGAAAATAGACAAAACCAAGCTGTAGAAAAAGATTTGTTCTTTTCAGACGTATGAAAAATCAAAGGATCAAAATCTGTCATGAATTTAGGGCATTAGCAGAAAGAAGGCTACTCAGATTATTCAATCAAAAACTACACAAAAGATAATCAGATTCGAAAAGTTGCTATGCTTCCTAGAATTGTCAGAAAATATTTTCATGAAAAAAAAAACTCATGCACGAGGTAGAATGACATATGTTCTTCATGTTCCATGTGAAAAATCAGGGTTTCAAGTCATTAAAGCTGCTTAAATATCTACAGCAAAAACGCTAATCAGAATAGTCAAAAGAAAACTGCTATAGAAATTAATCAGAATCGAAAAGATGCTATGTCTTTTAGAATGATCCATGGATTTTAAAATTCAGCAAAAATATCCAGATTATAGAGAAAGATGAGTACTTCGTGATGGTGCAAATGATCAAAAATTTTTCCAACCCAGTTTCTTAAAATCACTGCGAGAAAACACCTACTCAAATAAGCAGAATACAGATTTCAAATATGGTACCGTGAAATTCCTTACGGCAGTGCCATATTTTACACAAATTCTCAGGTTAGAAATATGTTGGAAATATGGTACCATGAAAATTATTACGGCACTGCCATATTTTTCAAAAAAATCTCAAAATTTTTGGATAAAAAATCACTCAAAAATACGATACCATAAAAAATTTTCGGTAGTGCCGTAAAAGCCATAAAACCTTCTGTACAAAAATTACCAAAAATTATGGCACCGTAAAATTTTAGCCCAAAATTACGGTAGTGCCGTAAAAGACTCAAAACTCTCAGGATGAAATCGGACGAAATTACGGTGCCGTAAAAACATCACGGTACGGCCGTATTTTGTACAAAACTCAATTTTCCCTACAAAAAGAGAAGAAAAATTAATTCTAAAAATAAACTAAACTAAGTATGAGTGCTTGGGTTGCCTCCCAAGAAGTGCTAATTTTTAGGTCATTAGCTTGACCAAAAATCAAATCTCATGGTGAAGCAGGTGGATCAATACCATAGTAAATAGCATACAATTTTTTCCTTTTCCGCTGTCCAAAAAGTTTAGCCACTAATTCAAATATCCAAAATTTCATGTAAATCAAGATTGACATGGCTTTCTCAAATATGAAGAAATCAAAATCAATATTTTCAATCAGAGGATATTCAATGATCTTCCATTATTTACCAAAAAGCAAAATCATAAGTCTTTTCTTCAAATTTATATTTTCAATTGCAACAGGACTTTGATCAAATGATTCAAGCATTGGATCATCAAAATAGTCTTTCTGTCTCAAATTAAATTCCTCAATAAAGCATGATTTTTCAAATAAATCGGAAGGTTCAACATTAGATATGGGCAAAACATCAGAGTGAGATTCATCAATGTTTGTAATATTCAAATCCTTTTCAAGTTCCTCATGTTCATCATCAAATCATTATCAATTTCAAAATTATCATCAATAAAATCAGAGTGTGGCTCTTCAAAATATGTTTTCTCATGTTTTTCAACAATTCCAGAATCATCAACATCAGAGTCAAAATCATCAAATTCAGCAATTTTTAATCCTTTTTCAAGTTCTTTAGATATAGCTACAAATAATTTATCATCAAGATTAGAATTATCATCAAAAGGGGGGGGGGTTTAAATTTCAATTTCCTCAAATTTTTCTTCAAATAAATTATCAAAGGTATCAATTTCACAATTATCAAAATCAGAGTGAGATTCATTAATGTTCACATAAGGCTCAATCTCAAAACAATCATAATCAGAGGGGGAATTTTCTAAATTAATTTCCTCAGTTTCCAAATCAAACTCAAATAAACAAGTTTGTTGTGCTAACTGGGTTTCTAAAATTTCATTGTGAACATTCACATTATCCATCCTAGAATTCATATGTTTAAGTGTCTCATGCATTTCCTCATTTTGTTTTGCTTGGGTACTCATGAACTTTTCAAACATTATCTCTAAGCTAGATTTTCAGTATCCTCAAAGCATGGTTCAGAAGTATAGTTTGAGCAATCATCATAAAAAGATCTAAAATCATATTGATCATCTTGATACCATAGTGAACTGGAATTTAAAAATTGGCAATTATAAGTGTAATGATCAGAATATCCACAAATATCACATCTATTAGAAAAAATAGAGTGCATATAAGAGTTAAACATATCTTGAAGAGTACACAATGAATCATTTTTATACTTACCTTGTGGCATGTATACCTCACCTCTTTTAGTTGCCCATGAGTTGTGATTAAAATACATATCTTCAAACTAAAGCTTTCTACACAACTAAAAAAATTGTTATCTCAAAATTCACAGGAAATAAAAATATCAAGATCTAAGAGTCCTATGTATAAACAAATAGAATAAAAACAGAAAGATTATCCAACACCAATCAATCAAATTATATATATATTTCAGAATATGTAAAAAAAAAAGAAAATATAAAATATAAGTAAATTCAAAAATTTCAGAAATCACAGTTCTGCCACAACTTGTGAAAATCCAAAACCTGCAAAAACAAAAAACAAAGTTAAATCTAAAACAAAAAAAACTTAGTCTAGCAATACTAACAACTATTTTGATATTAACAAAACTAAGGTCCCCGGCAACGGCGCCAAAAACTTGTTGTACTCCGCAAGTGCACGGATACTCGAAGTAATATTTAAGATATCGAACCACAGAGACCTACGTGTTAAGTACTAAATAGTTGTATTCTCACTAGCTAAACAAATCGAATAATGAAAGTAAACAATAGGAAGTTGTATGAAATATCAGAGAGAAAGAATTGGGACTTGGGGTTCATCCACCTTAATAATTAGGACTAGATATGATTAAAGATTCATAAATCTATTTTCGCGATGGTAAAGATATAGCTTACTTAATAAAGAAATTAACTCGCTCTCGCACAGTCAATTTACAAAGAACAATCCTCACTCTCGTGCAAGATCTATTCAATGTTAAATATAAGTAAACTTTGATCAAATAAATTAAGAATCACTCTCGTGCATTCCATCTCAGTATCAAGATCTCAAGCAAAACTAAGCACTCTCGCACCTTAGTTTCACAGGTTTTACTTAAGGTTTTCGAACAATTCAATATCTATCTCTAGCATATTTTCATGTCTAAAATAGTAATAATTTCTAGGTGAAAACATTAACAAGAAATAAGCATCTAAAATCTAAAAATAAGAACACAACCAATCTCATGCGATGAGCTCCTACCATAAATTCTAGGGTTCCAAGTTTATGCGTATCATCTTCTCAGTCCATACAAAAAAACTCTAAAACATGTTAATGCATGACACTAGAAATGATTAAAGACAATAATCTCCTAAGTAAAATTACCATACCAAAAATATCATGATGGAATAAAGATTATCTAGTCATTGAAATATCAAGGGGATTACTCTCATTGTCCCAAAAGAAAGTTTAAGCATGCATGGAAGAAGAATTACAATAAATCATAGTCTTAGAAGATCAGAATTCAAGAAGGAGAGAAAAATGACAAAACACAGTGCTGTAATTCACGGTGCTGTAATGAAATTACAGCACCGTAATACTTGTTGAACACGGTGAACAGTGGCGGCGCCCACTATTTCATCGATTTCTCCCTCGATCGGACTCCTTTCAATCTAAAACTTCTGGTGTGTCCTCCTCTCCTCGATGCAAAGCTTTCCTGTAAAAATCACAGCCTGAGGTGGTCTCTACGCCTCTCGGCGTGAGGCCAAACCCTAAGGATGCCTCCCTCGATTACTCTCTAAATAGTTCGTAAATTTGGGGCTTTTGATTCCTATATCTTCTTCTTGTTGAGACGAGTCCGCCGCTTCTTTCGGATCTCAATTTTGAAGAGTCCCTACCAGGAAGGGGGGGGGGAAACCCTAAGGGGGCGCATATCAAGAATCTCATAGCGGAAGCTAGGGTTTCCTTAGGATCATTTGAATAAACATATGATCAACTTGCTGAAAGATTGCAAAGATGAATGAAAGATCATACCATCGCCATCCTTTGGATGGTGCCTTGGAAGCAAAGATCGAAAGGGATCTTCTCCAAAGATGACGCACACAAGACGAGGAATGGCTTCTCCTTGTCGTCTTTGTGCTAGCAAAGCTTCAAGAGGTCCTTTGTGTGGAGGAAGATTGAGATGCGAGAGCAATTCTCTCCTTGGCCGAAATCTTCTCTTCTCTTCTCGTCAACACACATCCACGAGAGTGCAAACCGGCCACATGAGAAGAGGGGAACGTCTTTGGCGTTTTGGCGTTAAGAGGAAGTGGCCTTGATGACATTCCAAAAATAGAATATCATGAAGCCATGCGCCCATGATCTTAAAACCAACCAAAAACGCTTACAAGCATTGAACCAAGCGTTCACCTATGTGAACCGGTTCAAGCCAAACCGTCCCAATTGAATTTGGTTCATAAACCAAATCAAAACAGCCCAAGCCATGGTCTAGATCTTATTGAACCAAATGGTTCAAGATCTAACCGTTCATCTCTTGATGCTCTTGATCTCACCGATCTAGCATCAACTCTCTCGATCGAAGCTTACCGATCTCAAGCCCTAATCAATCAAACATGATCAGACCAGATCTCACTTACAATCAGAGTTTAAACTCCTTTAAACTGAACCCAAACAATTCAGTCCACACGATCTGACTTAAGTAAGCCATATCATCAAATTGTGCGACCCTGAGGGTTTCCTTTAAATGTCGGTAACGATAACTTACGTTATCACGATCAGTGAGGGGTATCTAGCAACACATCACTGTCTCCCGATATAAAGGAAAGAGTCTTCCAAGACTACACCCAAACCATAGCACAAGTGTGAATCCACTTCACTAGGCATACATGTTTCCTTTGCCACTGAATGTTCTTATTGGACAAGCGTGTCAAGCCTGTAGCTCCAATATGATGAGCATGATTAGATCAGATGAACATAGTCACCTGGGTATGGCCATACACTTTCTCAATCATCTCATCCAGGGGGGCCCCTTTAGAACATCACACTCCTTAAACAAGGAGACGGCAATCCTATATCTATCACTAGTGTCCTAACCTGACTCATGATCATTATCCAAGATAGTCTATAACCATTATTTTTCAAATGATATTGAACTACCTCAAAACAATGACAATCATCATTTAGAAACACAAGTGATCTCAAGTCAGAGGAAGTATGCCACTTGTTTGCATATAAGGATTATTCACATTGTGACAAGCAATTGAATATCCTAGTAGGGTCTGTCCAGTACATCCAATGTACCCATGAGTCTACATCTTATTCCATGCTCGAAGCATCCTATAAGATTAGAACACATATTAGTCTCAATCATATCAAGGCTGTCTCATGTTCACCAAGATATCTCGACTAAGGACAAAACAGCATGTCAGCCAAGCTGAACAGCATTGAGACATTATTCAGAAGTATACTTATTGCAGCAGATAATGTAACAAACTGAATAACAACCATTCCCTTTATAAACATAAGAGTTTATACATGATACTGATAGAATCCCAAGGCCTCAAACATTAGCCTTAAGGGCATACCCCAACAATCTCCCACTTGCACTTAATCTAATGGTTGAGAAATCTCAAACCCATATTATTACAGTGCTTCTCATGCTTCTGCTGCGCCAGAGGCTTGGTAAGCGGGTCAGCCAGATTGTCATCTGTATGAACCTTGCAGATTTTGATCTCACCACGATCAATGATCTCCCGGATCAAGTGAAACCTTCTCTGTATGTGCTTGGACTTCTGGTGCGACCGTGGTTCCTTTGCCTGTGCGATTGCTCCAGTGTTATCACAGAAGATAACCAAAGGATCTGCACTCGAAGGAACAACACCAAGTTCCTGAATGAACTTACGAATCCACACTACCTCCTTGGATGCTTCCGAGGCTGCAACATACTCGGCTTCTGTTGTGGAATCAGCAACAATAGATTGTTTGAAACTTTTCCACACCACTGCTCCTCCATTCAAGCTAAAAACATAGCCTGATTGCGATCGGAAATCATCCTGGTCCGATTGGAACGAAGCGTCAGTATATCCTTCTATACTGAGTTCTTCCTGACCACCATATATCAAGAACATATCTTTGGTCCTCCGAAGATATTTTAAAATGTTCTTGACTGCAATCCAGTGCGCCTGACCTGGATTACTTTGGAATCGACTGGTCACGCTTAACCCGTAAGCGACGTCTGGGCGAGTACACAACATCGCATACATAATGGATCCAATAGCCGAAGCATAAGGCGTATTGTCCATTTCATCTTTCTCAGTCTGTGTTTGTGGACACTGACTCTTTGAAAGATTCAGACCATGTCTGACTGGAAGATATCCTCTTTTAGAATTCTCTAAATGAAATCTCTCCAGGACTTTATCGATGTAGGTACTCTGGCACAGCCCGAGAAGCCTCTTAGATCTATCCCTGTAGATCTTCACACCTAATACATAGGCTGCTTCTCCTAGATCTTTCATCTGGAAACATTTTCTTAACCATGCTTTAACAGCATGCAGTTCAGGAATATCGTTTCCAATGATTAAGATATCATCGACGTAGAGGACTAGGAAAGTAATTACGCTCCCACTAAACCTCTTATATACACACGGGTCATCTTCGTTCTTGATGAAACCAAATTCGCAGATTGATTCATCAAAACGAATATTCCAGCTTCTCGATGCTTGTTTAAGTCCATAAATGGACTTCTTTAACTTGCATATTTTATGACTATCTGATGGATTAGTGAAACCTTCAGGTTGTGTCATATACACATCCTCATCCAGTTTTCCATTAAGGAAAGCGGTCTTCACATCCATCTGCCAGATCTCATAATCATAATATGCCGCTATCGCAAGTATAATCCGAATAGACTTGAACATGGCTACAGGAGAGAAAGTTTCATCATAATCTATCCCGTAGATTTGTTTGAAACCTTTCGCAACTAGCCTGCCTTTATAGGTAACCACGTTACCATCCATGTCAATCTTCTTCTTGAAGATCCATTTACAGCCTATAGGGATTACTCCCGGAGGCGGATCAACCAAATCCCAGACTTGGTTATCTGACATGGAGTCCATCTCGGCTCGCATAGCTTCAAGCCATCTAGCTGACTCCGGTCCACTGACCGCATCCACATAAGTAAGGGGTTCATCATGATCAATGATGTAGACTCCGTCATAGCGCTCAGGCTGTCGACGGATCCTTCCCGATCTTCGCGGTTCCCGTGATATCTGAGCCTCAGGTTGTTCAGTAACCTGTTCTACTAGCTCAGGCTCATCCAATTGCGCTTGACTACTTTGTCCTTCCTCTGGACTCTCATCCAGTTTTATTTCTCTCCCACTGGCTTCTTGCAGAAGAAACTCCTTCTCAAGAAAAATAGCCGTCCGAGCAACAAATATTTTGTTCTCTTTGGGATCGTAGAAATAATAACCCTTAGTTTCCTTAGGGTAACCGACAAAGATGCATTTCTCAGATCTGCTCTCTAGTTTCCCAGAGGCGAGCTTTTTGACATAAGCCTCGCAACCCCAGATCTTAATAAATGTCAAGCTAGGCTGTTTCCCATACCATAACTCATATAGAGTCTTTGAAACTGCCTTGGATGGCACTCGGTTTAGTACTTTTGCAGCTGTTTCCAGTGCAAATCCCCAAAAGGAGTAAGGTAGAGTAGCCTGACTCATCATAGAACGAACCATATCAAGTAAGGTTCTGTTCCTCCTCTCGGACACACCATTCCATTGCGGTGTTCCTGGCGGAGTGAGCTGTGAGATAATCTCACACTCCTTCAGATAGTCAGTAAATTCTCGACTTAGGTATTCTCCACCTCGATCAGAACGAAGTGCCTTGATATTTCGGCCTAGCTGATTCTGTACTTCATTCTTGAACTCTTTGAACTTGTCAAAAGATTCACTTTTATGTCTCATTAGATAGACATACCCATATCTACTGAAATCATCAGTAAAGGTAATGAAGTATGAATAGCCACCTCTGGCATGTTTACTAAATGGCCCACACACATCACTGTGTATAAGGTCAAGTAAACCTGAAGCCCTTTGACCTTTGTTAGGAAAAGGAGACTTCGTCATTTTGCCCAATAAACAAGCTTTGCATGTATCTATCTCCTCACAGGAGAATGATCCCAGCAGTCCATGGTCATGCAACCGCTTAATGCGCTTTTTGTTAATATGGCCTAAACGACTATGCCATAGCAAGGTGCTGTCATCAGCATACTTGGCTTTCTTATTATCAATATTTTGTATAGAACATTCCATGTCCAACATGAATAACCCATTGTTAATTGACGCAGTAGCATAAACAATATTATCAAGAGAAAGATAACACTTTGAAATCTTGCATTCAAAGGAAAATCCCTTCCTGACAAGAGCAGGAATGGAGATAATATTTTTAGTAATGCTTGGTACAAAGTAACAATTGTTTAGTTCTAATACAAGTCCAGATGGTAATGAGATGTAATATTCTCATACAGCAACAGCAGCAACCCGTGCCCCGTTTCCAACTCGTAGGTCCACCTCATGCTGTCCCACCTGTCTTCTTCTCTTGAGTTCCTGTACATTTGAACAAATGTGAACTCCACATGCAGTGTCCAACACCCATGAAATAGAAGAAGAGGATATCATGACTTCAGTCACGAAAATACCTGAGCCAGAAGCGATGCTTCCCTTCTTGTCTCCTTGGAGCGCTTTACAGTCCTTTTTCCAGTGACCCAGCTGGCCACAGTGGAAACATCTGTATTCCTTCGACCGCTTAACCTTCTGTTTCAGAGCCTTGTTGTAGTTCTTGACAGGGGCTTTGCCCTTCTTCCCCTTCTTCTTGTTCCTGGAAGGGAACATCAAGACAGAGGTTGAAGGCTTTCCCTTTAGAGTCTCCTTTGTAGTCAAGAGCATATTCAGCAACTCTGCCGGTGTACAGTCGATCTTGTTCATATTAAAATTAATAATGAACGGATCGAAAGAGGCCGGGAGGGACTGCAGAATAATGTCTACAGCAAGCTCCTGATTGATGGTATGCCCCAGTTTCTCTAGAGCCTCTTTGTGCCCAATCATCTTGAGCACATGAGCTCCCACTGGACTCCCTTCAGCCAGTTTGCTCTGAAAGAAAAGCTTGGTCAAATTATAGCGTTCAGTCCTCGCCTGTGCAGCATACAGCATCTTGAGGTTTGCTATAATTTCTATAGCAGACATATCCTCATGCTGACGCTGCAGCTGTGGTGTCATAGACGCTAGCATCAGGCAAGCGACATCAATGCTATCATTGACATGCTTTTCATAGGCATCCCGAACCGCCCTTGCGGCGTTCGGAGCGGGTTGAGGCGGTATAGCCGTCTCGAGGACATACAGTTTCCTCTCAGCCTTAAGAACGATCTTAAGGTGTCCGTACCAGTCTGAGAAGTTTGGCCCAGCAAACTTCTCCCTTTCCAGTAGGGATCGCACATTGAAGCTCATGGTGTTCGTTGCTGCAGGAATCTACAACAATGCAAGAACAGCAAGGTCAGTATCAATGTTAGAATCAATCCAGGACTTAAGAATGATTCTTTTCTCACTATTTTATCTGGCTGAAAAATCCAGCAAAACAGCCTGAAAGAGTAACACTCTTTTAGTGAGATGGGATCCAGATTTCATACTTGGTCTCCGCGTCCCGCTCAGGCGAGATAAGATGCACAGAGAGTACAAGCACTAATTTCTGGTAGGCAGTCCCTGCCAATCGCCAACCGTGCGATTCCCCTTCATCTGGGCAATCCAGCAGACTGTGCCAACTGAGTTGGTACAACACAGTCTCTGGTCCCACAGATGGCTGCCTCCATATAGCTAACATATGCCCCATATGTAGCCTACATGGTCAAGCTGACCTGACCTACTCCCTGGACCACCACGTGCTATGCTGAGCAACGAGAAGCGATAAATCCCTTCCCTGTAACACGCAGGTGAAATCACACACCGTCTGAAGATAGATGGACGTGCCCACTGAGTGGGTACAACACGGCTCCAACGATAGTCAGAACAGTGAGGTTTCGCGTCAGAAGGCTATCGAGCTTGATATTCTAGCGTTGGATTTTAACGGTCTTTTATCTTCTTAACTATCATGAAATATCGCATGTAATTTAGATCTACACAAACATGGATCACAAAGACATGAAGCAATCATATGAATCATTCAGAAATCGGCTTTGATACCAATTGAAGAGTCCCTACCAGGAAGGGGGGGGGGGGGAACCCTAAGGGGGCGCATATCAAGAATCTCATAGCGGAAGCTAGGGTTTCCTTAGGATCATTTGAATAAACATATGATCAACTTGCTGAAAGATTGCAAAGATGAATGAAAGATCATACCATCGCCATCCTTTGGATGGTGCCTTGGAAGCAAAGATCGAAAGGGATCTTCTCCAAAGATGACGCACACAAGACGAGGAATGGCTTCTCCTTGTCGTCTTTGTGCTAGCAAAGCTTCAAGAGGTCCTTTGTGTGGAGGAAGATTGAGATGCGAGAGCATTTCTCTCCTTGGCCGAAATCTTCTCTTCTCTTCTCGTCAACACACATCCACGAGAGTGCAAACCGGCCACATGAGAAGAGGGGAACGTCTTTGGCGTTTTGACGTTAAGAGGAAGTGGCCTTGATGACATTCCAAAAATAGAATATCATGAAGCCATGCGCCCATGATCTTAAAACCAACCAAAAACGCTTACAAGCATTGAACCAAGCGTTCACCTATGTGAACCGGTTCAAGCCAAACCGTCCCAATTGAATTTGGTTCATAAACCAAATCAAAACAGCCCAAGCCATGGTCTAGATCTTATTGAACCAAATGGTTCAAGATCTAACCGTTCATCTCTTGATGCTCTTGATCTCACCGATCTAGCATCAACTCTCTCGATCGAAGCTTACCGATCTCAAGCCCTAATCAATCAAACATGATCAGACCAGATCTCACTTACAATCAGAGTTTAAACTCCTTTAAACTGAACCCAAACAATTCAGTCCACACGATCTGACTTAAGTAAGCCATATCATCAAATTGTGCGACCCTGAGGATTTCCTTTAAATGTCGGTAACGATAACTTACGTTATCACGATCAGTGAGGGGTATCTAGCAACACATCACTGTCTCCCGATATAAAGGAAAGAGTCTTCCAAGACTACACCCAAACCATAGCACAAGTGTGAATCCACTTCACTAGGCATACATGTTTCCTTTGCCACTGAATGTTCTTATTGGACAAGCGTGTCAAGCCTGTAGCTCCAATATGATGAGCATGATTAGATCAGATGAACATAGTCACCTGGGTATGGCCATACACTTTCTCAATCATCTCATCCAGGGGGGCCCCTTTAGAACATCACACTCCTTAAACAAGGAGACGGCAATCCTATATCTATCACTAGTGTCCTAACCTGACTCATGATCATTATCCAAGATAGTCTATAACCATTATTTTTCAAATGATATTGAACTACCTCAAAAAAATGACAATCATCATTTAGAAACACAAGTGATCTCAAGTCAGAGGAAGTATGCCACTTGTTTGCATATAAGGATTATTCACATTGTGACAAGCAATTGAATATCCTAGTAGGGTTTGTCCAGTACATCCAATGTACCCATGAGTCTACATCTTATTCCATGCTCGAAGCATCCTATAAGATTAGAACACATATTAGTCTCAATCATATCAAGGCTGTCTCATGTTCACCAAGATATCTCGACTAAGGACAAAACAGCATGTCAGCCAAGCTGAACAGCATTGAGACATTATTCAGAAGTATACTAATTGCAGCAGACAATGTAACAAACTGAATAACAACCATTGCCTTTATAAACATAAGAGTTTGTACATGATACTGATAGAATCCCAAGGCCTCAAACATTAGCCTTAAGGGCATACCCCAACAAATTTGGTGTCCTAAATCTCAAGATATGGTCTTTCGAAGTTTGCAGCGGAAAACTCAGAAATCTAAGTTCGAGATTACGGTACCGTGAACAGATTACGACAGTGCCGTATTTTCTTCTGTGAGTTATGGGCAGAAAATATGGTACCGTGTAAGTTATCACAGTGGTGCTGTATTTGCTTCGGGAGTGCTGTAGAGAAATTGTCAGAAATTACGGCACCGTGGAATTTGTTACGACAGTGTCGTATTTCGCCCAAGTCCTCGGGTTGAGTTTTGATGGAAAATACGGTACCGTGAGAGTTTCGCCCAAAAATACGGTAGTGCCGTATTCTTGCTAAAAACTTTATGTTGAAATCGCTGGAAAATACGGTACCGTAAAATACTTTACTGCAGTGCCGTATTTTACCCTAAACCTCTGGTTGACATCTACTGTAAATACGGTACCGTATTTTACCCTAGAAGGTCCATTTTGATTTGAAATTTGATTTGTAAACTCCTCTTGATGGTTAGAACTCATTCATGCATTGAGATTGCTTGAAAACTGGTGATAATGATGCCTTTTTGCCTGAAATTGATGAAAAACAAGAAATGGTGTAGATTCTGCAATATTTGACAAATAAGGCTTAAAAATAAGCAAAAGAGCATAAAAAGGACACAAAAAGACCAATGAAATGACACAAAATATACTATGAATTTTGGTGTCATCAATATTTCAATCGTAAATGAGAAACTAAAGCAACGACTAGAGAGAATATATATGAGAGATCAGGGCTTTGGTATCCACCACGTTGACGATCTTAATTGTGATTAAAAGGATCAATTACATGGATTCAAGGTTTTTGCATAAGGAATCTATCCTTAAGGTACAAGGAGCCTCCTCTCAGTTGTACACCTCGGTATTTATCTAGAACGGTCTCCTACTCTCGTGGTGGATCGTTCTAAACAAACCCTATGGGTTCTATGGAAGGTTATGAAATCCTCGTGTGAATACCAAGCACTCTCGTGTCATGGATTCACAAGTTTTATTAAGAAAATCTACCATCACAACCCTTCTCTCGATATGAATCGTGCCGGCTAATACATGAAAATACGTGGCCAAGGTAAAATCATGAAATACGCATAGCAAAGTAAAATATGTCAACACAAAAAAAATCCAAATAACTGTTTGTAACAAGAATTTGCAACTAACAATCGTTAGCGGGCTTCAACCGAGCCCTGAAAAGAGTTTTACGCTACGATGTTCATGGAATCACTCAAAAATCCCTCTATGAAGAATCATGGTGCTCTGATGAAGAAATCTCGCAAAGTCGCATGGAAATGCCTTGTCACCGCCTTTCATCCGCCCTAGCCACCTTCGCCCCAATTTCTCAATATTTTGGCAATAAAAATTAGGGTTTTTATATCCCCCGTGTTCTCCTTCGAGTAAGCTTTCCAAAAAGTCCTCCCTTGCCAAATTTGGACATCAATCGGGTCAGAAATTAGGGGAAATCCAAAAAGGAGTCGGGCTGCCTGGAAGAAATCACGGGTGAACCCCGTGGGGTTCACTAGGTGGTGAAGCTTACTGTGAAGTTCCAAGCGAGAAAGAAGCATCGGTGAACCCCATGGGGTTCACCTACCAGTGAAGCTCTTTGTATGTTTCTGGGTGAATTGCCTCAGAGAAAATCACGGGTTAGCCTCGTTGGGTTCACCAAGTGGTGAAGTCTTCTGTGAACTTTCGGACGTCTGGTGAAAGCACCAGTGAACCCCATGGGGTTCACCTGGCCGTATTTTTAAATCTAACTCTGGTTCATCTTCTAGTAGGGAATCACCCCATGGCCTTAGAATCTTTAAAAGACTTCAAAATTGGGTGATTTTGCATGAAATTGCACAAATACAAAGAAAGTTTAAGATTCCGAAGCTTTTGAGCAAATAAGTCTTAAAAGAGTATAAAAATTATCAAAATAGGCCTAGATTCATCATGGAATAATAGTGAAAATTGCTACTAAAATGCAAGGCATCAAACACTCCAGACTTAAATCTTTGCTTGTCCTCAAGCAATAAAAATAAGATGAAATACATGATAGGTATAAGAGTAATCATTCGTGTTGAAGCATGCATCCAAGTTAAAAAAGCATTTATTAGCAATCCAAGATCTAATCATAAGAAATCAAGTAAAAGGTTGTCTTAAGCATTCAGTAGTTTGATCCCACAATTTCTAGACGTCAATCAACTCTGCTTGTAATAAACATAGAATCCATTAAAGCATACACAATACTCATGCAAGTCCAATCCATCTAAATCAGATTGTTGGGGTTAACTCAAATGTATTATGTAGGATACGATACTCTAATCATTGTATTAGACTTTAACTCATATCCTCAGGTACCATTGTCAATTTTTTGTAATGCCAAGTAGAGGAGTTTCTTTATGGATTTCAACTCACATCTCTTAGATTTCAACTCATATCTTTCGGTACCACTGCCAATTTTTCGCAATGCCAAGTAGAGGAATCTAATGATGATATTTTTTTTTTTCAAATAACGTATCCTTTCTTCTCTTAACAAATGCAGTGTCTCCCCAACAATAGAAAGGAACTCAAGGAATAAATAAGTGGATGTGCATCTTAATATGAATCAAATGTAAATTGTAAGCTTAAGTTGATTAAACAATCATAGAAATGTTCGCCCCACTAATGAACGACCTAAAAATAATCCAAATTAGAAGATTTCAAAATCATAGAACATATAGACATGATCATAAAATATTTCTAACAAGAAGATATGTTCAACAAGTTTTGATTATTCTTAACCAAACATGCATTCAACTTTAAAAATGTGTGCATAGCTATCATGAGGACAAGACAACCAAACCCTCAACATGAATAAACTCATGAATGAACTTTCATCACAAAATTGCGATATACACCCTAAAATGACCACATGCAAACTCATAGAAAATTCACATAGCGTGTATGAGAATCATAGTAATAGTAGCAGAGTACCTAAATAGACAATAAAGCAAATCTCAAAGTGTCATACAGAACTGTCAAAGGGTGGGGCCTGAAGAGGTGGACCAGGCCGACGAATAGCGTAGCATATAGGTACAATGCCAAATACCATCCATCACAGCAAAGTAGCAGATCCAAACACAGCAAGTCAAACAGCCACATGGGGACAAAAAGAAGAAACTAGAATAGAGACAACTCACCCACTCTGAATATCGCATAGTCCTCTATGCGGTGGCATGGATGTGAGAGGAGCAGGTGGCGATGTAGGTGTTCGGGGAAGCTACTTCCTCTTGCGTGGTCAAGAACCAGAGCCCCGTGAGCTGTTTCCCTTGCCACGTGAGTTGTAGTCGGGCTCGGCCTCCTTGTCCGAAGAGATGTCCATGCGTGCCATATTTTCCTCGGAGAGGAAGGAGAGCCGCTCATCCATCGCTGATAGCTTCTCCCATACGG
The DNA here is from genome assembly GCA_027563935.2 of Costus lasius. Taxonomy (NCBI): domain Eukaryota; kingdom Viridiplantae; phylum Streptophyta; class Magnoliopsida; order Zingiberales; family Costaceae; genus Costus; species Costus lasius. Next base: position 87,526,840 of record CM050451.1, read on the forward strand.
ACCCTATCATCTTGTGCTGTCGTTGCATGCCAGCCTCCTTAGACTCCCAACGAGAAGATTGATCCTGCTGGATGTAGGTAAGGGTGGTGTCCATATGATCAATCACTTCCCGCTAGTGGAGTTGTTCTTCCCTAATTTCCTGCAATATAGACATCATGGAGTCAGAGGAACCGCCAAAACGGAAAGCGCCAAGGGCCGGTGGAGCGGTATTGACTGGATCAGGCTGGGGGTCAGCGATTGGCTGGATGCGCCAATTAGCCCGCGCGCGGACAGGGTGAACTGGCTCCCCTTGAAGATCATGCAGTAGGAGTCTCCCTTGCGAATGATAAGCTTCATGGTCACACAAGACTCGATTTCAAGCCTATTGTTGCTAGTGGCTTCTAATGTTCCATAGGGAATAACACCCAGAGAGACTGCCAAGGGCGTGATAAGCCCACCAATCACAATCGCCCCTTTCATCGAGCGGGCAACAAGGCTGAACTATTTAGCTAAGTAATACCCGGAATCCACCCTAAAGCTGTGCAGCATACACCAAAGATAAAACAACTCAGTCTGTCTTACCATCCCGTCGCTCTCCCCGCACCCGAATATGGTATGGGCTAGGACGCGGTGAACATAACGAATGACTAGATTGCATATGCTGGACGCCCGGGCGACGCGTGCCGAATAGATGTGTTCATTTGTGATGGCGCCCCAGAAGCCTTGTTCGCTATACTCATGTGGAACCTTACGTGGGCTTGATGACACCAAAATTCATAGTATATTTTGTGTCATTTTATTGGTCTTTTTGTGTCATATTTATGCTCTTTTGCTTGATTTTAAGCCTTATTTGTCAAATATTGTAGAATCTACACCATCTCTTGTTTTTGATCATTTTCAGGTTAAAAGTGCCATATTTTGATAGATTTTGAAAGATTTGAGCACACCAATGGATTCCAGACGTTGAGACAAAGTTCCCTGTCAAATTTCATGAAAATCGGAGCCAATTTGCAAAAATACGGCACTACCGTATTTTTGGGAACAACTGTTATGGTACCGTATTTTTGGAGGATTTTAAACAGAAAATTTCAGAATTTTTGGGCAAAATACGGCAACGGCACTGCCGTATTTACGATACGGTACCGTATTTTAGGCCTAGTTTTTTGATTTTTCCGCCTGAATCTTGCGCGAACCATATCTTTTGATCCAGAAGTCCAAATTGAGATCCGAAAGTTGCTGCAAACTCGTATTTAAGAGGAGAAGACACAAGAAGTGAATGACCTAATTTTTATCAAGTATCAAGGGAGCAATCAACAGAGAGGCGCTTAGGGTTTGGCCTCACGCCGAGAGGTGTAGAGGGCACCTTAGGTCGTGATTTTTACACTGAAGCTTCGCCTGGAGGAGGGAAGGTCACACCAGAAATTTTAGAGCAAAAGGAGATTAGATGGAGTAGAAATCAATGAAACACCAGTCACCACCGCTGTTCATCGCAGATTTTTAAGGTGCTTTAATGACTTGAAACCCTGATTTTTCACTTGGAATATGAAGAACATGTGTCGTTCTATCTCATTGATTAATTATTTTTATGAAAATATGTTTTGATCATTCTAGGACACATGGCAACTTTTTGAATTTGATTAACTTTTGTGCAATTTTTGCAGTTTTGTAATTTGAGTAGACTTCTTTCTGTTGATATCCTAAATTCCTGACAGATTTTGATCATTTAATTTTCATACACATGAAAAGAACAAGTTTCATTCTACCACATGGTTCTATCTGTTTTCTTTTTGGATCATTAAATCTTATTCTTTGATATGGCTACTTTTCATAAAAAATTATAGTTGCTGCACTGTTTGCTTTATACATGTTATTGATTCTTTTGCCTCCAGATCTAAAAATCTTCAAGAGCAACTGTCTTCCACCTCTAGCCACCACTGCATTTGCCTCTGACATCACTGTTTCCAGCCGTCGACACTGGATTATACCATCTGCAGATTCTTACTTTTTCTACTGCCTCTATTTCCATTGATTTGATTTATTTATGCAGCAGACTCTTCATTAGTGACTGATTTTTTTTATCTATGCAGCATTATTTCTGGCACCCACCTGCCGACGATCTCACCTCCAGGACTATAGTCTCTAGCAGGCCACTAGAGATTACTCACTCTACTGTCGGCACCAGTACCATCATTGCTAGCAGCTCTTCAACTGGCATCTGTTCCACCTCTGCTTCTCGCCTACATCAGCCCTTTCCACCGGCACCTTCTTTGGACCGCTGGCGACATCTCTAATTTTTCTTTGAGAGAATTATTATTATTTATCTTAGTAAGGGACTATTTTTAGAACTGAGCCTTATGTACTTAAAAATTATGTAGGAAAATTTTCAAAAGGCACATCTTTGGATATAATCGCATCTACCCCGATTCTATACACCGGATGATGATTGAGCTTGTTACATTGTTTTGTGAGTATTGTTTGCACTTTCTTGTAATTTGATCACTTGATTTGATATGATTATCTTCACTTTCCTTCTCCAAAAATTTCTATCACTTTACACCCTTTGCATTGTTTGAGCCCTATGTGATTATATGGATCTATCACTTTACATCTTTTGACTATATAAGTTTGATGCTTCATGGCTTTGCATTGATATTGATATTTTTTGTTTGAAAATTTTTATGACTTGAATCCATGTGACGAGAGGTGTGTAGATTTTTCTATGATTATGCATATCAATTCCTTAAATGGAGATATACCTATTATGTTGAATTTATTTCTTCAATAATATCTACTTGTTGAAATTATTCTTTGATTGATGCATAAGGTTTTGGGTATGTATGTTGTTTGATGAATGCAATCTAAGAGTGAAGCATCTTTCTTGAATAAAATGAGGATATGAGTGTAATTTTTGAATTGATGTCAATGGATTAGCCTAGTTCATGTTTGGTTTATCTTACTATTTGTTGGGAAGAAAGAATCCAAGATCTACAAAAAGAGTGAGAGACTCCTATACTTGGCACTGTGTAAAATTGACAGTGGTACTGAAGAAAAGAGTTGAAGTCCAAATAAAAAGTATGTATCTATGTGGGTACATGCCACCCAAAAAAAGAAAAAAAGGGGGGGGGGAATTTGTGTGAAAAAAGATTTTGGATATCCAATTCCTGTAAATAAAAGTATGATAGATTTAAACTGAAAATTAGGTGAATTCATGAGACTAAAATTCTTTTCATTATGCGAGTTGCGAAGTTTTATTTGATCAAAGTTGTAGATCTTAAAGATTAATTTCGGAGGACGATGTATTTATCTGAAATTTTATGCAAAAAGTTAGTAGAGCATTTCATGAGTGATTATATTTTAGAAATTTAATTTTCATAATAGAGCATATTTTCCATACTTAGCATTGTTCTTATTTATTTGCTTGAGGACAAGCAAAGTTTGAGCCTTATGTGTTTGATGACACTAAAATTCATAGTATATTTTGTGTCATTTTATTGGTCTTTTTGTGTCATATTTATGCTTTTTTGCTTGATTTTAAGCCTTATTTGTCAAATATTGCAGAATCTACACCATCTCTTATTTTTGATCATTTTTAGGTTAAAAGTGCCATATTTTGATGGATTTTGAAAGATTTGAGCACACCAATGGATTCCAGATGTTGAAACGAAATTCCCTGTCAAATTTCATGAAAATCGGAGCCAGTTTGCAAAAATACGGCACTACCGTATTTTTGGGAACAACTGTCATAGTACCATATTTTTGGAGGATTTTAAACGGAAAATTTCAGAATTTTTGGGCAAAATACGGCAGTACAATATGGTATCGTAGTTTAGGCCCAGTTTTCTGATTTTTTCGCCTTAATCTTGTGCAGATCATATCTTTTGATCCAGAAGTCCAAATTGAGATCCGAAAGTTGCTGTGAACTCGTCTTTAAGAGAAGACACACGAAGTGAAAGCACTAATTTCTATTGAGTATCGAGGGAGCAATCAACAGAGAGGCGCTTAGGGTTTGGCCTCGCGCCGAGAGGCATAGAGGGCACCTTAGGTCGTGATTTTTACACTGAAGCTTCGCCTGGAGGAGTGAAGGACACACCAGGGCTCTGAGATGGAAAATCGTAAATGCCTTGTAACTGGGGAAGGGTAAGGGTGTGCTTAGTGTTTCCCAAATGGAAGGTGAGGCGGCCGGGATCGTCCTTAAGGATAGGATCAGCCTTTACTTCAAGCGAGCTAAGGAATTCCAATGTAATGCCAACATAGGTAGGGAAGAAAAGTTGCTAAAACTGCTCCCAGCCCACAGAATCATACATTAGATCAATATCATCCATAAGTCCCAGCAGGTTCAGTGTTCCTCTATCGAGGTAGTGGGTATTCACCATTCGGCGCTGACGCAGTATAAGATACCTTTCTTCTTGGCCAACATTTCGGAAAATGATTCCGAATTCGTTCAGAGGGGTGACATAAGGTTGTGGTCGATTGCTTGATACGCGCCCTCACCGAGACGATGAGGATCCATGAGCAGACATTGGCGGCGGATGAAACAGAGGCGATGGCTCATAGTCGTCCTTTGTCTCAGAGGAATCAAAGAAAATCTGTGGCGCGTAATGCTTAGAGGCTACCGCCTTTATCTTCGGAGCCATAGATGCCAGAGAAATCCTAAAGAAAATCCAGGTGGAAAGCTCGAGCGAAGAGGGGTGGCGGTGATGAAGTAATGCCATCGGCGGAAAGAACGCTACTAAAAAGGGGAAAACCGAAAATCCGATGGGGGAAGAGAGTAAACTTCTTCGAACCTGATCGGATTCTCAAGGTAGGGAAATAGAGATCCGCCGGAAATTTTGAGGAAGGCAATGGCGGCGTGAGGAAGATGGCTTCGAGCGGCTAGGGGAGGTGGCGCACGAGTTAGGCGGAAGCCCTAACCGTGCGATGCCCTAAATACGGGCAGAGGTCAGTCATAAACACGGGTGAACCCATTGGGGTTCACCAGGTCCTGAAGACTCCTGGAAAGAATGGTGCGTACAGAAATACAGGTGAACCCTTGACCGTGAAATACTCTGGAGAGCGATTCAGAAACTCTGGTACAGTAGACTTCACACCATGGCCGTGAAGTGCACTATGCTGCAGAAAAATTCCAATTTAAGTTTCCTGTTTACCCACCACACCTGCATCATAAAATAAGACTCCTATCAGTATAATTCGAAACCAAAATCCTCCAAGAGAAATCGACAAAACAAGACAATGAAAGTACTCATGAACGATAAACTAAAAACCAAACACAAATTAAGAGAAGGGAAAAGTTGGGTTGCCTTCCAAGAGTGCTAGTTTAAAGTCAATAGCTCGACTATAAGAGTTATCAATCCGTCAAGTCTGTGGGGTCTGAAAGGGCAAGAACTTCCCCTTTTTTGACCAGTTCGTCTTCAAAGTAGTGCTTGAGGCGATGCCCGTTAATAATAAAACTTCCTGTGCGTTCAGTCCAAATCGTGATTGCGCCATACGGTTGAACGTGCTAAACTATGAAAGGCCCAGACCACCTTGTGCGGAGCTTCCTTGGAAATAACTGAAGTTTTGAATTAAAGAGAAGCAATTTGTCCCTTTCACCAAATTCCTTCTTTACTATGCGCTTGTCTTGCTAATACTTAGTGCGTGCTTTATAGATCTTGGCATTCTCGTAAGCAAAAAGGCGAATCTCTTCCAATTCGTTGACACGTCCCGCAAGTGCACGGTTATGTTGAAGTAATATAAAAGATGTCGAATGCCACAGGGAACAAGGTTGAGTATCAGAAAATCCGAGTCCTAATAGTTAGGCGAATCGAAATTAGGTTTTGAAAGCAGAAATCGAAAACAAGCAATCAACGCTACGACGACAGGGATTAAATATGAGAGAGAAATCAGGGCTTTGGTTTCCACTACGATGACTACTTTAATCGCACAAGACAGATGTCGGTTATTTGGATTATTGATTTTGCACAAGGAATCTAACCCTAAGGTACAAGGTGCCCTCTCTCGAGTGTACACCCCGGCGTTCGGCTTAGATCGACCTCCTACTCTCGCGGTGGATCATTCTAAGACGAACCCAATGAGTTCTATGGCAGATTATAAAACCCTCGAGTGAAGACCAAGCACTCTCGTGTCAAGGTCTCGCAAGTTTTACTAAGGGATTCCACCCTTACGATCCTTCTCTCGATATGAATCGTAACGGCTAACACGTGAAAGTACTCGGCCAAGGTAAGATCACGAAATAAACACTTCAAAGTAAAATATGCTCACAACACAATCCAAATAACAGAATAAAGATAAAGTTTGCGATTAAATTCATCAACGGGTTTCAACTAAGCCCTGAAATAGGGTTTACGCTACAATCGTCATTGAAACGCTCAAAAATCTCTCTTTTAACATAGGAAGATCACAAGGAAGAGTTTCTAAAGGATAGGAGAAGATAAACCAAAACAAATCCTGAAGAATCGAAGCGTTCCGACGATCAAATCTCCAAAAATCACCCCGAACTCGTGTTGTCGCCTTGTTCTTCTACCCCCGCCACTTCGTCATGTGATTCCTCAATAATTAGGGCAATAAAATTAGAGCTTTTATGTCCCCTGTGTTCTCCTTCGAAAGAGCTTTCCATAGAGTCCTCACTTGCCAAATTTGGATGTCAAACGAGTGAGAAATCACCAAAAATCCGAGTGGAACTCGGTCCGCGCGAGTCTGGGTTAGAATCACGGGTGAACCCCGCCGGGTTCACCTGGCCATGATTCGTTATGTGAAATCCCGCTGAAAGAAACGCGGTGAACCCCGGCACCTGGCTGTGCTTTGTTCGGTGAAGTTCTCGGCCTGAAGGAATTCTGGTGAACCCCGCTGGGGTTCACCCGACCATAAAGCTCTCTGTGAGGTTCTGCTGGTCTGGCAAAGAAACTGGTGAACCCCATGGGGTTCACCTGGCTGTATTTTTCAGGCTAACTCCGTTTTGGCCCAAATTTGACATGTAGCTTCGTCTTTGTATAAGAAATCGTCCTATGGCCTTAGAATCTTCAAAAGATGTCAAAATAGGGCGATTTTACCTGAAAGTCCATAAAAGTACCAAAAAGTGAAGATTCCGAAGATATGAAGGAAATAAGCCGATAAAGAGTATAAAAGTATCAAGATAAGCCTAGATTTAACATGGATCAGCTAAGAATATTACTATCAAAATGCAAGGCATCAAAATACTCTAGACTTAAATCTTTGCTTGTCCTCAAGCAATAAAATAAGATGAAACACAGGATGGGTATAAGAGCAATCTTTTGGGTTGAGGCATACATCCAAGTTAGAGAAATATTTAATAACAATCCAAAATCTAATCAGAAGAAATCAAGTAAATGGTTGTTTCAAGTGTTCAACAGTTTATTCCCACGATAACTAGATGCCAAACAACTTAGTAAGCAGCAAACATAGGATTCAGTCAAGCCTGCACATAACACTCATGTAATTCCAATCCTCCCTATTCAAATCGTTGGGGTTAACTCAAATGTTCCATTAGGGTATGATACACTGATTATTGCAATAGACTTCAACTCATAACCTTAGGTACCATTGCCAATTTTTCGCAATGCCAAGTAGAGGAGTCTCTTTATTGACTTCAACATCACATCCCTTAGATTTCAACTCATGTCCTTCGGTACCACTGCCAATTTTGCGCAGTGCCAAGTAGAGGAATCTAAGGGTAAGTGATATATATATATATATATATATATATATATATATATATATATATATATATATATATATATTGATTTTTTGTTTTTTTTATGTTCAGCAGTTGATAACATAGCCTTTTGGACAAATGTAGTGTCTCCCCAACAACAGAAAGGAATTAAAAGAATAACTAAGCGAATATGTATCTTAATATGATTCTCATGTAAGTTGCAAGCTTTAGTTGATTTAACAATCATAGAAATGTTTGACCCACTAATGAACAACTCAAACCAATCTAAATCACAAAATTTCAAAATCATAGAATAAATGGACATGATAAAAAAGTATCTCTAACAAGGAGGTATTATTCCAGATTTAATTCTTTGATCATTCCTACCTAATCATGCATTCAATCTAAATTTTTGAAATAGCCTTCATAGGACAAGTCTTGATGGACAAGTAAACTCAAGATAATAAGCTATCATGACAACTTTAACATTTCAAAATTCACAGCATATATGAGGATCACAATCATCATGGCAGATTACTGATATAAGCAAGAAAATAAAATGCAAGGTGTCATACATAACATGTCACATAGTGGGGCCTGAAGATGTGGACCAGGCCCACGAATAAGATGGCATATAAGATACAATGCCAGAATATCCATCACAGAATAACAGTCTCAAATCCAAACACAACAAACCATGACAAGTCAAATGGTCATACAGAAAGGAAGGGAAAAGACCGGAGTAAAGAAAGCTCACCCACTCTAAAAGTTTGCATACTCCTCTATGCAATGCCATGATGTGAGAGGAGTGGATGATGATACCAGTGTCCGGGAAGCTACCTCCGCTTGCGCGAGCAAGAGCCAGAAGCTCAGGAGCTCTTGCTCTTTCCGCGCGCGCTATAATTTGGCTCGGCCTCCTCGTCAGAAGAAATGTCCATGCGAGCCATGTTTTCTTCATTGATGAAAGAGAGGCGCTCATCCATACTTGATAGCTTCTCCCAAACGGACCCCATCATTTTGTGTTGCCGCTGCATATGTGCCTCCATGGACTCCCAACGGGAGGAATGATCCTGCTGGATGTAGGTAACAGTGGTGTCCAAGTGATCAATCATCTCGCGCTGATGGAGTTGCTCCTCCCTAATTTCCTACAACACAGACATCATAGAATCATGAGAGGAGGTGCCGCCAGAGGAAAAGGCGCCAGGGGCTGGTGGTGCAGTGTCGACAGGGTCAGGAAGTGGATCTTCAGTCAGCTGGATACGCCAGTTTCCTCGCACTCTAACTGATGTGCGCTCTGGGTTCGGTAAAGGCAGGCAGAAGGGGTTCCCCTTGAATGTCATATAGTAGGAGTCTCCCTTGCATACAATTAGCTTCATGGCAACACAAGACTCGATGTCGAGCCTGTTGTTGCCAGTAGCTTCCAGTGTGCCATATGGAACTATACCCAGAGAAACTGCCAAAGGAGTGATGAGGCCGCCAATCACAATTGCCCCTTTCAAAGAACGGGCGACGCGGCTAAATTGCTTTGCCAAATAATACCCAGAGTCCACTCTGAAACTGTGGAGCATGCACCAGAGATAGAATAACTCCGTCTGATGGACCATGCCATCGCTCTCACCGCGGCCAAAAAGGGTATGGGCCAGGACGGGTTGGACATACTTGAGCGCTGGATTGCAAATACTGGAGGCACGGGCCACGCGAGCAGAGTAGATATGCTCATTGCTAATTGCTCCCCAGAAATTCTGTTCACTGTACTCGGTGGGGACCTTGCATGCACACAGTTTAGGAAAACCATAAATGTTGCATAACTGTGATAGAGTAAGGATATGCTCGATATTACTAAGACGAAAGGTCAGGCGGCCTGGATTGTCCTCAAGGATAGGGTCTACCATTACTTCTAAAGAGCTCAGAAACTCCAGTGTGATGCCAATGTAGGTGGGAGAGGATAGTCGCTGAAACTGTTCCCAACCGGCTGCAACGTATATCAAGTCGACATCTTCTAGTATCCCAAGCATCTACAACGTGCCTCTGTCTAGATACCGCGTGTTGAGCACGCGACGTTGCCGCAGCGTCTGATACCGTGCCTCTTGCCTGGCATTTCGAAAGATGATCCCGAACTCGTTCGGGGGAGAGACATAGGGCTGTGGTCGGCTGGCATATTTGCGCCCATGACGAGACGAAGAGGAGCCTGGCGTGGCCGAAGATGGTTGGTAAGATGGAGGGTTCGGCGTCGGCGTCGGCTTGTCCTCCTCGTCGTCGGTGGTGGACGAGTTTGAGAGTGCATGCTGCAGACGCGCGGTCCTCTTGCTAGCCATGGCTTTTGTCCTTGGAGGCATAGTGGCTGGAGAAGGTCGGAAGTGGCTGGTGAACTTAGAGTTGAGAAGATCTGGCTGAAGGTGCAGAGAAAACGGACACGGCGGCGGATCGTCTGAAACAAGCTTCGAAGAACAGGCGGAAAGGAAACTTGGAATCTGGAATCGATTGAAGTAGAAATCCGTCTGGATGAAGAGGAAGGCTAGATCGAACCCTTGGAGACCTTCCTCGAGTGCTAGGAAGGAGAGAAAACGGCGCGATCTGGTTGTTGTCGTCGAAATCGGGAGGCGGCGGCGATCGGCTGAAAGACTCGAAGAAACTGGCGAAACGAAAATCCATAACTGGTTGAAGAAGAAACCGGTTTGGATGAGAGGGGAAATCAAGATCAAACCCGTAGAGATCCCTTCTGCGTGTTGAAAAGGTTAGCAGGCGGCGCGATTGGGTGAAGTTCGTCAAGCTTGGAGGCGGCGATGGAAATTCTTCGCGTTCGGTGCCCTAACTCGGGTGAGCACAAGTTGAAATTCCTGTGAACCCGCTCGGGTTCACCTGCCCGTGAAGTATTCTGGGGTTGGGCTGTTGCAACGGAAGCACGGGTGAACCCGCTGGGGTTCACCAGCCCGTTAAGTGTTCTGGTGGCTTCCTTCGAGTGCAGAGAAGATGGTGAACCCCGTGGGGTTCACCTGCCTGTGAAGTATACTGGAATGTTTCTGCGCAGAAAGAAACACTAGTGAACCCCATGGGGTTCACCTGCCTGTGAAACGCTTTGGTCACAAAGTCTAGGCACGCTATACAGTGCACTTCACGAGTGAACCCCATGGGGTTCACCTGGCCGTGATTTGCACTGATTAACTCAAAAAATTCTGGAAAAATCTAGAAAAATTCCCATGCGCTCCAACTTCCTCCTACAACATAAAGAGACATCAAATTAGTAGCGATCCCCTCTAGAAAACTGAAATTAAATGAAAAATAAATCAACGTTCTAAAACACTGACTAATGACATGGAAAAATTATGCATAAGAACTAAAATCAATCAAAAACTTGGGTTGCCTCCCAAGAGCGCTAGGTTTAGGTCGGTAGCTCGACCATAAGAGTTTTCAGAGTTGCAAATTTGTGGGGTCTGAGAGAGCAAGAACTTCCTCTCTTTCGACCCGCTCATCTTCAAAGTAGTGCTTGAGGCGGTGCCCGTTAACTGTGAAACTTCCAGTTCGTTCTGTCCAAATTGTGATGACACCATATGGTTGAACTTTCTGAACTGTAAAAGGACCGGACCACCTCGTGCGAAGCTTTCCTGGAAATAGCCGAAGTCTTGAATTAAATAGAAGTACTTTGTCTCCCTCATGAAATTCCTTCTTTGTTATGCGTTTGTCATGCCAAAACTTGGTGCGTGCTTTGTAGCTCTTGGGATCTTTAGTGGGATTTGTCAGGGTGGGTCCCAATGGTTCAATTTCTCTTATGTAGGGCTCAACATTCTGTGTGGCCTCTTCCACAACATCCACTCTGCAGCATGTACCCACTGGACTCCGAACTGATCTATCAGCAAGCTGCTAAGAGATATTAGTCAATTTCAAGTCACCCAACTCTAGCTTTCTACACAGTGATAACGGCATAATGCTGACGCTCGCTCCTAGATCGCACAGTGCTCTCTGGAAGGTCATCTCTCCTATCTGGCATGGTATGGAAAAGCTGCCAGGGTCCTTGAGTTTCTGTGGAAGCTTTTTTTGCAAAATTGCACTGCACTCCTCAGTAAGTACGATGGTTCCTTGGTATTCCAGCTTTCTTTTATTTGAGAGGATATCCTTCAGGAACTTTGCATAGGTCGGCATCTGCGAAAGGGCATCAACAAAGGGAATGTTAATATAAAGTTTTTTTAATACCTCCAAAAACTTACCGAACTGCTTGTCCAATTTGGCTTTGACAAGCCTCTGTGGAAAAGGAATCGGTGGCTTGTATATAGGCAGTCCCACGTAGGGCCGCTCCTCTTCAACTGGTTCAGGTGCCACCGGTATTGCATCTGACTATGGTTCCACAGGTTCTGGTGTCGCTTCATCCCTCCTGTCATCAGTCGGCATCTTTGGGTCTTCGAGTTGTTTGCCGCTCCGAGTGGAGATTGCATTGCAATGCTCCCTCGGGTTCACCTCTGGTTGGGATGGAAGATTGCCTGGTGCTCTGGAAGACGAGCTAGCTTGCTGGGCTAGCTGACTCTCTAGCATTTTATTGTGTGTCTCCAGGGAGTCCATCCTTGTCATCATCATCTTCATCATGTCTGTAAGTCCTTCAAGTTGTTTGCTCAAATTTGAATCATTATTGGGTTTTGGCTGTGGTGGTGGTGCATTGTAGTTCCTAGCTTGAAATCCTGGTGGTCTGAAATTATTCTGTTGGGGCTGCCTAAAGTTTCCTTGTGGGGGCTGGGCTTGCTGAGGTGGAACTTGTCCAGTTTGAATTGGTTGAGTTGTCCGGTAAAAGAAATTTGGGTGGTTGCGCCACCCTGGATTGTAGAAGTTAGAATAAGGGTTGTTGTTAGAGTTGAAATTTCTAACAGCATTCAATTGCTCAGAGTTGATCGCAGCCATCTGTCCATCTCCTGCCTGACAATCTGCCCTTGCATGACCTACAACTCCACAGACCTTGTTAGTGTATATGCCCTAGGACCTAGTTTTGGTCCATCTTTGTACTACTTGACTCTGATATTCATATATCTTTCTGGGATTGTCGTTATCATTGTTTGTCTACACCTGCGATTGTGTACTTACATGATAATGTCCCTGGAGACAGATTGGATCTGTGCTCAAATGATTGTCCCCAGTCGATGTACCTGAGTGGATATGGGATAGCTCTAGCACTTGTGAGACTAGTATGTGGGCTGGTTAGGCACGTGGTGCTAACGCAGACACATGGGTATATCATTGGAGGATATATTGGACCGACCCGCTGTGAGGCTATGACTTGGTGTCATGAGTTATCCTCACAAGTGACAGGAGATGCATTGATCCCTTGACTTGAGGTCATTGATCATTCTATATGGTTAGGGACTTGCTTTGATACAACCTAACACCTCGCCGTAGTTGGGAGGTAATAACGGTTGTCATTGAGCATGTCACGACCCATATGAGAAGGTCAATGGACAGACACAGAATTTCCCCCTTCCTAAGGGAAGTATGATATCCATGGAGCTCCTCTATGGTTCTATGACTGAAAGTGTATGGCCATACCCAGGTGAGAACCTGATTTAGTCATAACCATGTGATTGGGTGAAAACAAGTGGTGACACACTTGTCCAATCGGATATCAGTTCGGCAAAGAGACTGTAATGCATCTGTACTTTGTTGCAATGATGGGGATGTCGATGTCGATATCCATTCCGATGACTTGGGTAGCAGCGATGCACTGCTAGGTGCCACTCACTGCTTGTGGTGACATTTGGTCAGCACTGCCAACGTCAGAGGGACCTACAGGGTCGCACACCTTGATATTCGAGTTCTCGTATTGATCGGGAAGCCTTATGATCGAGTTATTGGATCACTCGGATCTAATTGGGAGATTTCATCAGCGCCAATGGGCCTAATGAGATGGAAGAATGTTATTGGAGCCAAACTTCATTTTTGGCAGGTTGACCCGTATTTGACCATGATTGGTCATATTTGGATTAGGGTTGCATTGGATTGGATCCAAGTGCTTAATCAACCCATGTAATGAAGTTTGGGCTAGCTCATTATCCAATGAGGCCCAATAACAAGTTCTCATGAAGTGAGAAAAGGCTAAAAGGGTATAATGGGGACAAAACTTCTCCCTTAGGCGCCTATGGGCATAATGGGGAGAAGTGGCGCAATTTGCTTCATTAGGATGCTTTAGGCGCCTTGCCCCTCTACCTTGGATGGTATGCTTGCTTCTATGGCAAGTCTTGGGGCTGATATGGCTTGGTAGACTTCTTTGGAAGGTCTCATGCGCATATGGATAATTAGGAGAGGTTTATTGAAAAGTCTTGGAGACTTTCCTTACCTCAAACCCTAATTACTCCCTCCCCTTTACCCTAGCTGCCTCCTCCTTTGAGAATTGCGCCCACACCCTATTATTGCTGCCCCCTCTTGCCTCTCTATATATACATGGGTATATGCGAGAGAAAAAGTTGATTTTGGCATAAGCAAGAATTAGAAGGGCAAAGAGGGAGGCTTTGGCGAAAGTCTTCTCTTCCATCTTCATCCTAACGGCAAGTCTCTTCTATCCTTCTTCTCTTGGAGCAAGGAGGGATAGGACTTGGTGTCTTCACCCTCTTGCCTCTTATCTTGGCGCATCTTCTCTAGGAGTTGGCGCAAGTAAGGATGAGGAGTTGAAGACATGGCGGCAACATCTCCATCTTTCTTCTTCATTGGCACTTCTACTTTGGAAGTGGCGCAAGGGTTGAAGGAAGTGCACTAAGGCTTGGATCTTCTTCCCGAGGCTAGCACCGAGCGTGGAAGAAGAGGACTCGAGGGGTCCGTGTGTGTGAGACTGCAGAGGGCGCACGCTTGGGCGCCTATCACGACATCGACCTCATCTTGCTCTAAGGTATTTACTAACTCATCATGTCGACTCTCTTGCTTGCGATCTTCACTGGGTTTTTGGGACCGGCCTGTTTCGGGGATATTGCTTCTGCTGTGCAATGTATGTTGTAATCTCTATCTCTGAAAATTGTAAAATATCCACGGGGTTTCCCAACAGTGGTATCAGAGGGACTTGCAAGACTCGAACGATGTTTTATGCTTTTTTTTCATGCTCACATGCCATATCTCTATTTTCGTAAATAGCATGATGCATGGCAAACGATTTTTCTAAAAGTAGAAAAATTAGGGTTTCTTGTTTCTATCATCCTCTCAATCTCTTTTGGATTTTTGGACTATTTTTCTTGTCTGATTTAAAGATCAAAGGCGCACGCAATTTTGTCAAGTAGGACGGGCATTGTGTCTTCGGACTGGTCTAGTCTCTTGATCTGACAAAATTGTCAGCCGAAAGGATCTCTGAAATCATCATGAAAAATAAATCGCAATTAACCAAAAGATTTGTGAGAAGAAGATGAGAAAAAGAGACTAGTTTTATGAAAAAGTAAAATTTCAGATTTTATGTTTTTCATGAGCATGTAGAATTGCATGAGTAAATACCTTGATTGTGCATAATGTTGTGATCATGAGTCAAGCCCCTTTTGCATGCCTGTGATGTATCCTTGTGCGGCCTGCGTGCCATCTTTTTCATTATTTTTGTAAAAAATTAAGATGAAGATTAAGGGCTAGGCGCATCCTTCTTGGACCTTGATGCTCGCATCTTGCTTGATGGCGCAAGCATGCAAGGTGGCGCATGCAAGTTGGTGCTTGGTTGCTTGGTGGCGCAAGAAAGCTTGGCCAAACCTCTTTTGGTTTGAGAGCTAGCTATCTTGGCCCCTTGCATGGTGGCGCACCTTCCTTGGAGGAAGACCATGGCATTGGCCGAACCTGTGGGGAACTTTTAAAGTGTACCTCTAGGGTTTGAGAGCTAAACCATGAGAGAAGGACCTTGGAGCCAACCTTAAAGTTCAAGCTAGAGGTCGGCTAGGCTAGGTCTAGTTTTTGGGGCTTGAATTCTAGGACAAGAGTTGAACCTCTTTCATGGCATGGGTTGGTTCAATGTCTTGAATAGGATATGATCACATCATTCTTTACTGCTTTTATTATTATCTGCAGAAGCATGCCTGTAATGTTTTATCGTTATGTTATCACCATAGGATTGCATGCCTATAATGATAGACATAAGATAAAACTGAGATGATGAGACTTTAAACAAAAACCCTCAATTAAAATATCAAGTCTAGTAGCCTTCTAATGCGTAGCCCTCACTAAACTATCGATCAGTGGAGTTGTGAATTGTTTCCCACCCTCGTGGGACACACCCACTTATCATTAGAAAGTGCGTGGTGACAATGGTTTCCCCAGTCCAGTTTTAACCTGGGCGTGCCTTCGCAAGGAAACTCGTTGGCCCTGAGCATAACGGTTAGGAATGGACTTGACTAGATTTTCATGTGTGCTAGGCACATGATGAAACTCTAGAGGCATCATTGAGAGGTTAGGGTTTCATGCTGTATCCAGCCCTCGCTGGACATGAAATGCCTGGACTGTCTCAATAAGGGGAATTGCTTGGAGCAATCGGCCGGCGCGCCCACCTTAGGAAACATGGGTGACTTTGTGCATCTCATCCCACCCTCGTGGGACGCGAAGCCCTGTGTGGAATGAGGATCTCGTCTTACTAGGAAATCTTGGATTTCTCGATTGACTTTGTGGGTTGTCAATTCGATTAAAAATAGTGGGAGCCATTGTCATTTAAAACAAGTCCAGTTTAAATGACTCGAAGTAGTACTAATCTGCTGTTTCTTGGTTGTTGTAGAACAATGGCTATAAACAATAGCAGTTGGTCACTGCGATCTACCCTGGAAAGGGATAAGTTGGTTGGATCCAACTTACTGGATTGGTATATGAACTTGAGAGTCATGCTCAAGCTCGAAAGGAAGCTTCATGTCCTTGAGCGTCCTTTTCTTGAGCCACTTCCATGCTCGGCCTCAGCGGCTGAGAGGGATGCTTATGATAAGCATCAGGTTGATACTTTGGAGGTTGCTAACCAACATCTCACCTGAATTTAGAGGGTGATATGAATCAAAGAGTGCCTCTGAGATTATTTTTAATCTAAGGCAGCTCTTTGATGAAATGGTTGAGCTCAATCCTCCTAAAGTTGATATTCAGTGTGTTGAGCCGAAAGGCTTGACCAAGGAACTGGAATTAAGGATGGATATGAGCAGGAATAATAGGTGCTATTCATGTGGAGGGCCACCTCACATGTTGAAGGACATGTTGCAACTTCAAAATGAGGAGAAGAAAGGCAAGGCCTTGTCTTCATGCTCAGGTATTTATGTTACCGAAGTCAACCTTTCTACTCCTATGACATGGGTATTGGATACCGCATGTGGAGCTCATATTTGTACAAATATGCAAAGGCTCAGAAAGGGTAGATCGGTAAGGCCTAGAGAGATTGACCTACGGATAGGTAACAGGGCATAAGTTGCTGCTGTTGCTATAGGAGTTTCTCTCCCTGCCTTCTGGACTTCAGTTAAAGCTAGACAATTGTTATTATGTACCTTCCCTTACCAAAACATTGTGCAAACATGTTTTATGGGAAGGGTACTTTGTGCAATGGTCCGTATGTCTTGGACATGGATAGCTCTATTTGTAACATAAATAATAAAAGGACCAAACTGAGTGGTTCAGTTGGTGCTTTCCTACGGCATTGTCGATTAGCCCATATAAACAAGAATCGCATTCGACAACTCCATGCAAATGGGTTGTTAGATTCGAGTTCCTTGGAGGAACTTGATACATGTGAGACTTGTTTATTAGGGAAAATGACAAAGGCACCCTTCACCAAGACTGGTGAGAGGGCAGGAGGTTTATTAGATCTCATACATACTGATGTGTGTGGGCCTTTCAATAAACAAGCCAGAGGAGGGTATAACTACTTCATCACGTTTACTGATGACTTCAGTAGATATGGTTATGTCTATCTGATTAGACATAAGTCTGAATCCTTTGAGAAATTTAAGGAGTTTAGATATGAAGTAGAGAACCAGCTTGGTAGATCCATTAAGGATCTTCGATCAGATCGTGGTGGAGAGTACCTGAGCGGTGAGTTCTTTGACTATCTGAGAGAGTGTGGGATCATATCCCAACTCACTCCTCCTGGAACACCTCAATGGAATGGTGTGTCTGAAAGGAGAAATCGAACTTTATTGGACATGGTTCGATCTATGATGAGTCATGCAACTCTACCTCCCTCATTCTGGAGGCATGCACTTGAGACAGCTTCTCTAATACTGAATAATGTTCCATCTAAGAGTGTCTCAAAGATTCCATACGAGGTATGGAGTGGGAGATGCCCTAATCTCACTTTTATCAGGATCTGGGGATGTAAGGCTTATGTTAAACGTCAGGATTCTAGATCTGATAAGTGTATGTTTGTGGGGTACCCTAAGGAGACTAAGGGTTACTACTTCTATGTTCCCACGGAGAACAAAGTTTTTGTTGCTCGGGGTGTTGTCTTTCTAGAGAAAGAATTTCTCATGAAATAAGTTAGTGAAGGAAGTTTGACTTGGACGAGGTCCAAGTGCAACCACAAGACATAGAGATGGAACTTGAGCCACCTGCACCGGTTGCTAGGCAACCTGAGGCTCAGACATAGGCCCTATGTAGGTCTGGGAGGATTCGTCATTCACCTGAGAGGTATGGGTCGTTGCCGACCCAACACGACGGGATCTTCATCATTGAGGATGAACCCAGGACTTATGATGAGGCGGTCAGTGGACCGGACTCCAAGAGATGGCTTGAGGCCATGAGATCCGAGATGGATTCCATGTCGGCTAACCAAGTCTGGGATTTGGTTGAGCTACCTGATGGGGTGAAACCCATAGGGTGTAAATAGGTCTTTAAGAGGAAGACAGACATGGATGGCAACATAGTTACCTATAAAGGTGGACTAGTGGCTAAAGGATTCAAACAAGTCCACAGGGTGGACTATGATGAAACTTTCTCGCTAGTTGCCATGATCAAATCCATTCGGATTCTGCTTGCTATAGCTGCATATCATGACTATGAGATATGGCAGATGGATGTGAAGACAGCGTTCCTTAACGGGAACCTGACTGAGGATGTGTATATGTCACAACCTGATGGCTTCATCCATCCTGCAGAGGCTAATAAGGTCTGCAGGCTAAAGAGATCCATTTATGGATTAAAGCAAGCATCTCGAAGTTGGAATCTTCGATTTGATGAAGCCGTGAGAGATTATGGCTTTATCAAAAGCGAAGATGACGCCTGTGTATATAGAAAATTCAGTGGGAGCTTGGTGATTTTTCTGGTCTTGTATGTCGATGACATACTACTCATCGGAAACGACATCCCTAGTCTTCAAGCTGTGAAGACAAGGTTGGGGAAGTGTTTCGAGATGAAAGACTTAGGGGAGACCGCCTATATTCTAGGCGTAAGGATCTACTGGGATAGATCCAAGAGGCTCCTAGCCCTTAGTCAGAGTACCCACATTGATAAGGTCCTGGAGAGGTTCAACTTGGAGCAATCCAAGAAATGTCAAAGAGAAGGGAAACAGTTGCAACCTGATAGCATCAGCAGACACACCGTTAATTTTCAACATATCGTAATATTCTAGAAAAATAGAGAGGTGCATGTTGGGGTCCTCAAGAGGAGAACCACCAAATTGGTTTTGTTGCACCATAGAAAGAAGAGCAGGTTTTATTTTGAAGTTATTGGCCTCAACAGCGAGCCTAGCAATTCCTGATTGAAAACCATAAGCATAGGGAGCAGAATAATCTTTCAATGTCCTGTTGTTATAGTTGTTCCCCATTCATTGTTCGCATCAAGCTGAATGTGCTCCATCTGATTTTTTTCCTTCTCGATGGTTCATGACTTCTTTCTTCAGAATTTGATTTTGCTTCCTTCTTGTCCTGAAGGTGTGCTCGATCTCTGGAGCAATGTCAAAGAATGTACCTGCCCTAGAACTTCTTTGCATAAAATGATCAGTCAAAATTATAAAGTTCTAAGACAGCAAGTAAATAAATAGAAAAAGAAAATAGCAGTGCAGTAAAGAAAAACTAACCTAAAGCCTAGTCTACCAATTCTCAGAAGTATACTAATATCAACCGTTGTTCCCCGGCAACGGCGCCAAAAACTTGACACGTCCCACAAGTGCACGGTTATGTCGAAGTAATATAAAAGATGTCGAATCCCACACGGAACAAGGTTGAGTACCAAAAAATCCGAGTCCTAATAGCTAGGCGAATCGAAATTGGGTTTTGAAAGCAAGAATCAAAAACAAGCAATCAACGCTACAACGACAGGGATTAAATATGAGAGAGAAATTAGGGCTTTGGTTTCCACCATGATGACTACTTTAATCGCACAAGACAGATGTCGGTTATTTGGATTATTGATTTTGCACAAGGAATCTAACCCTAAGGTACAAGGTGCCCTCTCTCGAGTGTACACCCCGACGTTCGGCTTAGATTGACCTCCTACTCCCGCAGTGGATCATTCTAAGACGAACCCAATGAGTTCTATGGCAGATTATAAAACCCTCGAGCGAAGACCAAGCACTCTCGTGTCGAGGTCTCGCATGTTTTACGAAGGGATTCCACCCGTACGATCATTCTCTTGATATAAATCGTAACGGCTAACACGTGAAAGTACTTGGCCAAGGTAAGATCATGAAATAAACACTTCAAAGTAAAATATGCTCACAACACAATCCAAATAACAGAATAAAGATAAAGTTTGCGATTAAATTCGTCAACGGGTTTCAACCAAGCCCCGAAATAGGGTTTATGCTACAATCATCATTGAAATGCTCAAAAATCTCTCTTTTAACATAGAAAGATCACAAGGAAGAGTTTCTAAAGGATAGGAGAAGATAAACCGAAATAAATCCTGAACAATCGAAGCATTCCGACGATCAGATCTCCAAAAGTCGCCCCGAACTCGTGTTGTCGCCTTGTTCTTCCGCCCCCACCATTTCATCATGTGATTCCTCAATAATTAGGGCAAGAAAACTAGGGCTTTTATGTCCCCTACGTTCTCCTTCGAAAGAGCTTTCCATAGAGTCCTCACTTACCAAATTTGGATGTCAAACGAGTGAGAAATCACCAAAAATCCGAGTGGAACTCGGTCCACACGAGTCTGGGTTGGAATCACGGGTGAACCCCGCCAGCCGTGAAGCTCTCTATGAGGTTCTGCTGGTCTGGCGAAGAAACTGGTGAACCCCATGTGGTTCACCTGGCCGTATTTTTCAGGCTAACTCCGTTTTGGCCCAAATTTGACGTGTAGCTTCATCTTTGTATAAGAAATCGTAATATGGCCTTAGAATCTTCAAAAGATGTCAAAATAGGGCGATTTTACCTGAAAGTCCATAAAAGTACCAAAAAGTGAAGATTCCGAAGATATGAAGGAAATAAGCCTATAAAGAGTATAAAAGTATCAAGATAAGCCTAGATTTAACATGGATTAGCTAAGAATATTACTATCAAAATGCAAGGCATCATTCGTCAAGTTGCAACTTTCTTCTCTCACCGGTGCTCTTGAAGTCGTAATTGATTTGCTTGACAGCCCAATACACCCTGTGCTTGAGTTCAACAGGTAAGTGACATGAGTTTCCATAGATAAGTTGGAAAGAAAACATACCGAGGGGTGTCTTGAACGCAGTCTTGTAGGCCCACAGAGTATCATGTAATTTCAATGTCCAATCCTTCCGTGATCGAGATGCAGTTTTCTCTAGTATTTGCATGATTTCCCTATTAGAAACCTCCACCTGACCACTAGTCTGAGGATGATAGGGCATGACAATTTTGTGCTGTACACCATACTTTTTCAAAAGTGCTCTAAACTTTTTCTCAATGAAGTGGGAGCCGCCATCACTAATCAAAACATGTGGAATTCCAAATCGAGGGAAAATAGTCTGCTTCATAAACTTCATAATGACTCTAGAGTCATTAGTAGCTTCAGCGAATGCTTCAACCCACTTCGACACGTAGTCAACGGCAACCAGAATATACCGTTTACCACATGAAGATGGGAAGTGTAACATCCCTCAGAATCACACCCCACACGCATACAAGTAAAATACGGGGTTTCAAAAATTTTTACTCTTCCATTAAAACACAAGAAGAAAGCGGCATCGAAGGACATTACTACGGAACTGAAAACCGCACAGAACTGAGTAGGATCGATTACTAGGAAATAGAAATCCGGAAATCTAGAAGAAAATCCGGCAGCAAGTATACTAAATTACTGCTGCACAGACCCACATATTCTGGAACAAAACAGATGTCTACACTACACATGTGGAGAACACAAATTTCAGAAATATTGTAGAAACTGATTATTCAGATACCAAATACAACAAAAACTCGGTTACACATCTTAATGTATTTCGAATACAGTAACTCGGTTACACATTTCAGAATAAAAACAAATTCAATTCTCATGAATCCAAAACTCGTATCCAACAATTAAAACGAGACAACTATAACATAATATAATATCCTGAAAACAGGCATAAGCCCTCAGGAGATAAAACGTGTCATATAATTAAGTTAGGCACGCAGGCCTGATAGATCTTTAGAAGACAACTCTTAGAAATTATATAAAACATAGCATCATCACAAATTTAAGTAGCTGAAGCAATCACTGTCTTGATGTCTCACCTAAAAATATTTAAACAATGGGGGTGAGCTAAAAAGCTCAGTGAGTAAAAGACACTAAAAGCCATCCATAGTACACATCAAAAATATCATGCTTAACAGATAAGATACTTAACATGAACACTCATATCAAAACAAAACATAATCAAATACAGATATTTATAACAATAAGCATCAAGCATGAAGTAGGATATAAGTATACCAACCCATTCTAACTAATCACACTGCCCAACACATCTATAATACAGATCGAAACAGAACTACAGAAAATCAGAGCTGACAGACAGAACAGATCGAAACAGAACTACAGAAATCAGAGCTGACAGACAGAAAATCAGAATTTTCAGAATCCAAACGGATAGTCTACATCGGAAACAGAAAGGCCACAGAAGGCCTGAAGACCACAGAAGGTCTGATGACCACAGAAGGTCTGACCCCACCTCTGCCGAGGACGAGACATGCATGCATATCAGAAACAGAATGGTAGAGGAGGTATCAGTGGGTGGCCCCCGTCTCGTCAAGACGTGGCACTCTGGCCTCCAATACTGGTAGAGGAGGTATCAGTGGGTGGCCCCCGTCTTGTCAGGACGTGGCACTCTGGCCTCCAATACCCAGAACAGAACAGAAATAGTGGAGGGAGAACGGAAGGTGAGACCAGCTCACATCTACCCTTCACTAGTGTCTCATGGGTCGTAGTAGACTATCAGCACCATTACAGCGCCACAAAAGGAGGGTAAGGACACGGAAGAGTGCTACACTAGGGCATAATTTTTACAGAACAGATCATGCTGAAACGGAGGAGTAGGACTAACCACCACTCAATTCTCACATCATGCCCAAAGTGTCTCACAAACCAGAAAATGACACACCCTAATATCCAGTCCTTAACAAAATTACAATTTTGCAGAAAATCAAAGCTGAACACACTTCATAATTTTTACCATCAACCAGAAGTAATATATGAGTGAATTCCTTGAATTCCTTAGATTTCATGCAACTATCCTTAATTCATGTCAAACCATTCTATGTTCTCACAAAGGTTATAACACATTCAAAGTTTCAGAAAATTCACAACATATATATACATAATAGAAATTGTTCACATAACAAACAATTAAACAGATGTTTCAGAAAAACAGATTAATATATCATACTTGCAACAGTTGTTTCAGACCGAGTAAGTAACCTAAAATAGGCAATATGATATTCACAATAAAGCTGTTTGAATCTACTTTCCAATAGAACTGAATCCGTCGGATTTGGAGTTATAACCGGGGAGATATGGGTGTTCGAACATAGAAAAGTCGGGATTTCAGAATTCCAGAAAACAGATTCGTATATCCGAATTGCGACACAAATTTCAGATCCAATAACTAACAGAAAATAGGCGACATGGTAGTCAAATTGAACCCCTTCGAGTCTACTTTCTAATAAAACTGATTTGACAAGATTTCGAGCTATACCTAGGGAGATATGATGGTTCGAACACATAAAGGTCGAAATCCAGATTTCCAGAAAACTGATTTTGTACAGCTAGATTGCAATACAGATTGAAATACGAATACAGTTCGGATATGGTCGATATCATATTCAAATTAAAGCCGAATGTATCTAGTTTCATACAAAATTTATTTTGTGCGATTTGGATCTATATTCCATGAGATATTGGGGTTATAGTACACAAAAGTCAGATTAGAGAATGCAGATTTCAGCAGAACAGGATTTTAAAACCCTATAAATATTTGAATTCGACCCCATACGGATAATCATTGCAAATAACGAATTTTAATTGAATGATAATCTACAATTTAGTGGATTAGACTCCTTAGGATCGAATTACTCACCGAAAAACGTTCACAGAAGAAAAACGCCAAGACAGAGGATCACCAGGAAGTTCGTCCACCACCAGTCTGCCACCACCAGTGTCAGAAATCTCAGGAGGCGCCAAGCACAGTGAGGGGCGACAACCAAAGGCGGCTAGGGCAAGAAAACACAAAAGTCGTGAGGGAGAGGAGCCCTCACGCAATTCCTCTTTTTCTCCCACCCCAAACGGATCCAAGATCCAATAACCCAGTTAACTTAAGTGAAAAATCGTTTTATGGGCTTACCTGGGCTTAACCACCCTGCGCCACTCCAATAATATCAGAAATATGCACCACCATGGTGGAAGGAATTCCAGGAGCAAAGAATCAAGGTTGAGGGTTCGAATCCCCAACTAAAATAATTATTTTTGCCCTGTAGGAAAAATTCCTACACTTAGGCAAAAATCCCAAAATTTTAACAGATAAAAATATAGAAACAGAATTTCTAACCTTAAATCATAATTCAGAAAAAATCGAGGGCGTTACATTCTCCCCCCCTTATAGAGCTTTAGTCCTCTAAAGCTGACCAAGCCCGTCACTGAACAGGTGAGGATGCTCCTTTCTCATATCTGCTTCAACCTCCCAAGAGGCTTCTTCAACAGACTGATTTCCCCAGATGACTTTCACAAGTGGAATAACCTTATTTCTCAGCACTTTCTCTTTTCTATCTTCAATTCTGAGAGGTTTCACCACAAAAGTCATATTCTCTTCAAGCTGAAGAGGTTCCAACTCTAGAACATGAGAAGGATCAGAACAATATTTTCTGAGTGCAGAAACATGGAACACATTATGGAGGTGTTCCAGTGATGGGGGCAGAGCAAGTCGGTATGCCACAGGTCCAACCCTCTCAATGATATCAAAGGGACCAATGTACCTGGGACTCAATTTTCCCCTCTTCCCAAATCTCATCACCCCTTTCATAGGTGAGACCTTTAGGAAAACATGCTCTCCCACCAAAAACTCAAGAGGACGCCGCCTCACATCAGCATAACTCTTCTGCCTATCCTGAGCAATCTTCATCTTTCTCTGAATTTCTCTGATCTTCTCAGTGGCTTCCTGAACAGCATCAGACCTTAGCACTGTTCTGTCCCCAGTTTCCTCCCAGCATATAGGTGTTCTGCATTTCCTCCCATATAGGGCCTCATACGGAGCCATCTGTATGCTAGAGTGAAAGCTATTGTTGTAGGTGAACTCTATCAGTGATAAGTCCAGATCCCACTCAACAGACCAGTCAACCACATAAGATCTCAGAAGATCCTCAAGTGTCTGAATAGTTCTCTCTGTCTGACCATCAGATTGAGGATGATATGCAGTGCTGAAACTCAGATTAGTTCCCAAATCTTCCTGTAATTTCTTCCAAAACCTGGACAGAAATCGAGGATCACGGTCAGAGACAATGTCCAAGGGAACTCCATGCAATCTGACAATCTCATCGATGTACAGTTTTGCTAACCGATCCAAACTGTAAGTCATTTTGATCGGTAAGAAGTGAGCTGACTTCGTGAGTCTGTCCACAATCACCCATACGGCATCATGATTCCTTCTGGTATTGGGCAGTCCACATACAAAGTCCATACTAATATGCTCCCACTTCCACTGAGGAATAGGGAGAGACTGCATCAAACCGCCCGGCCTCTGATGCTCAGCCTTCACGGTTTGGCAAGTCAAACATTTGGACACAAACAAATGCACATCCTTCTTCATACCATGCCACCAGAAAGTCTTTTTCAGATCCTGATACATCTTGGTACTACCAGGATGAACGGTATACTTAGTGCAATGGCTTTCCTTAAGAATTTCATTTCTCAACTCAGGGTCCTCAGGGACACAGACCCTTCCACGGAATCTGAGGAGACCATCATCCGACATACTGAAATTCTCAACCCAGTCTTGCTCAGACCTCTCTTTCCACCGTAAAATATCCGGATCTGACTGCTGCCCTGATCTCAGTCTCTGCAGTAACTCTGACTGAACCCTGAGAGAAGCTAGAAGACCGCCTCTCTCACCCGGAGTCACACTCAGATGTAAGTCACTGAACTCCTGCAATAGTCGCCACTCCTGGACTCGCAGTGCAGCTATCTGAGTCACAGGATACCGACTAAGAGCATCAGCCACCACATTGGCTTTACCAGACTGATATTGGATGGTGAAGTCATAATCCTTTATCAATTCAAGCCATCGCCTCTGTCTCATATTCAGCTCTTTCTGAGTGAAGATATACTTCAAGCTCTGGTGATCTGTAAACAATTCAAATGTCTGTCCAAACAAATAGTGCCTCCAGATCTTCAAGGCAAAAACTACAGCTGCCAACTCCAGATCATGAGTGGGGTAGTTTACCTCATAGTCTTTGAGTTGCCTTGAAGCATAAGCAACTACCTTTCCTTGCTGCATCAGTACAGCACCCAGACCCTTACCAGAGGCATCAGTGTACACAGTGAACTTCTCTCCATCACAGGGAATGATGAGGATAGGAGCACTGGTCAGTCTCCTTTTCAGTTCTTGAAAACTAAACTCACAATCATCAGACCACTCAAACTTCAAATTCTTTCTAGTTAGCTTAGTCAGAGGACCAGCTAGCTTGGAAAAACCCTCCACAAAGCGGCGGTAGTATCCAGCTAAGCCCAGAAAACTTCTGACCTCAGTCGCTGTAGTTGGTCTTCCCCAGTGAAGAATGGCCTCCACCTTCACTGGATCCAACAGACACACCCTGGCCAGAAATAATGTGCCCCAGAAAGCCAATCTGATATAGCCAGAACTCACATTTGCTGGCCTTAGCATATAGCTGCTTCAGCCGCAGAATCTCCAGCACCTTGCGCAAATCCTGAGAGTGATCTTGCGCATTCTTGGAGTAGATCAGAATATCATCAATGAAGACGACCACACATTTGTCCAGAAGCTCATCAAATATCCTGTTCATCAGATCCATAAACACCGCAGGGGCATTTGTCAGTCCAAAGGGCATAACAAGAAACTCATAGTGCCCATACCTGGTCCTGAATGTAGTTTTAGGTACATCCTCCTCCTGAACTCTCAGCTGATGATAGCCAGACCTCAGGTCAATTTTAGAGAATACAGTAGCACCCTGCAACTGATCAAAGAGATCATCAATACGGGGTAATGGGTACTTATTCCTAACAGTCACTTGGTTGAGTTGACGGTAATCGATGCACATGCGCAACGTACCATCCTTCTTCTTCACAAATAACACAGGTGCTCCCCATGGAGAAACACTGGGTCGAATATACCCCTTCTCTAATAGTTCTTCCAGTTGCTTCTTCAGCTCTGTCAGTTCTGAAGTTGCCATCCTGTAAGGAGCTTTAGATATCGGTGCCGTGCCTGGCA
Source organism: Costus lasius (assembly GCA_027563935.2). Classification (NCBI taxonomy): domain Eukaryota; kingdom Viridiplantae; phylum Streptophyta; class Magnoliopsida; order Zingiberales; family Costaceae; genus Costus; species Costus lasius. The sequence continues at coordinate 87,554,256 of CM050451.1, forward strand.
ACAACTCGATACCAAACTCAACTTCTCTGCTGGGTGGTAACCCAGATAAATCATCAGAGAAGACGTCAGTAAACTCTCTTACCACAGGAATTTTAGCCAGATCCAAATCAGGCTCAGTCTGCACCTTGACATGCGCCAGATACCCCTTGCAGCCCTGGGCTAAAAGCTTCCTGGCCTGCAGATGAGATATCACCAAAGGCTCCTGTTCTGAAATCCGGCCTTGGATAACCAGTTGCTGTCCATCACTTAGATGCAGAGTAATTAACTTTTCAAAACAATCTAAAGTAGCATGATAGGCAGACAGCCAATCCATGCCCAGAATGATGTCATAGTCTTTCATAGGAAGACTAATCAAATCAATAGGTAAATCATATCCTTCAACCTTAATCAAACAGTCAGGATATGCTATATCTGTAGATACGGCCTCACCCATAGGTGTATGAACAGAAATACAGAAATCAAGTATCCTAGGCAACACAGGCAGACATAGTGCAAAACATGCAGACACAAAGGATAAATTGGCACCAGGATAAAAAAGAATGCGTGCCAAAGAACTAAACACATAAAGTGTACCTTCCACCACAGACTTCGAAGCCGAAGCATCCCTCTCCGCGATGGCATACACGCGAGTCTGCACAGTAGGCTTCTCACCCTGTCCTCTAGCATCCGGCATAGGACAGTCTCTAATCATATGCCCCACCTTACCACATCTGAAGCAAGCGCCAGTCTTCCTGTAGCACTCATTATCCTGATGTTTAGTGCTCCCACAGTGGAGACACTTCTTGCCATTCTGAGAAACTGTGCTGGCTGGCTTCTGATAAGGTTTGTATCTGGCCTTATCATCTTTCTTCTTATTCTTGAAATTCTTCTTATCCTTACCACCCAGAGTGGGTGCGTAAGTCACAGAAGTAGGGGCGGATGCAGTGACTGTAGTATCAACAGCCATCTCAGCAATGCACCTCTCAGCAGTGCGAGCCCTGTCTACCACTTCAGCATAAAACTCCAAGTGTAGCATAGCTACCCTTGTCCTGATGTCTTTCCTCAAACCCCGCTGAAACTTCTTGGCTCTTCTTTCCTCGGTGTTGACTAAGTGAGGAGCATACCCCGACAACCGAGCGAATGTGGCCTCATACTGATCCACCGTCAGGTCGCCCTGCTCAAGATGAATAAACTCCACCTCGCGCTCCTCAGATAAGCTAGAGGGGAAAAACTTGGCATTGAACTTTATCATGAAGTACTGCCAATCAACAACTCTGGATTCAGTTGCCGCCAGTCTGACGACTCCCTTCCACCAGTCTTCGGCATCTCCACGCAACATGAAGATAGATAAACATAGCTTGTCTGCATCATCACAGCGCAAAACCTGGAAAATCTTTTCCAGTGCCAAAAGCCAATCCTCAGCCGCTCTGGGCCCCGGACTACCATAAAATGTAGTCGGGTTCAGGTGCTGAAACTCTCGAACCAACCGAGCATATCGTTGATGTGCGCCATCACCCAGAGGAGAACCAGCGCCACCCACACCGTGTCCAGCCGGTTGTGACTGTGACTGGGGCTGTGTTTGCGACAACCGCTGCAATAACTGTTGCTGAACCTCCATGTGCTGCGCCTGCTGCTGCTGCATCATCGTTGCTACTGCTAGATCTTGGTCGCACCATTTTTTTTTTGTACCTGCATCACATAACACGGTAGAATAACAACCAATATTCAATCACGGATCAGATCCTATCTTGGTTTCTAGCAATACACAAACAGAGTTTTCCTTTCCCGGAGTTTCTAATTGCTAGTAATATTGCTCTGATACCATCTGTAACATCCCTCAGAATCACACCCCACACGCATACAAGTAAAATACGGGGTTTCAAAAATTTTTACTCTTCCATTAAAACACAAGAAGAAAGCGGCATCGAAGGACATTACTACGGAACTGAAAACCGCACAGAACTGAGTAGGATCGATTACTAGGAAATAGAAATCCGGAAATCCAGAAGAAAATCCGGCAGCAAGTATACTAAATTACTGCTGCACAGACCCACATGTTCTGGAACAAAACAGATGTCTACACTACACATGTGGAGAACACAAATTTCAGAAATATTGCAGAAACTGATTATTCAGATACCAAATACAACAAAAACTCGGTTACACATCTTAATGTATTTCGAATACAGTAACTCGGTTACACATTTCAGAATAAAAATAAATTCAATTCTCATGAATCCAAAACTCGTATCCAACAATTAAAACGAGACAACTATAACATAATATAATATCCTGAAAACAGGCATAAGCCCTCAGGAGATAAAACGTGTCATATAATTAAGTTAGGCACGCAGGCCTGATAGATCTTTAGAAGACAACTCTTAGAAATTATATAAAACATAGCATCATCACAAATTTAAGTAGCTGAAGCAATCACTGTCTTGATGTCTCACCTGAAAATATTTAAACAACGGGGGTGAGCTAAAAAGCTCAGTGAGTAAAAGACACTAAAAGCCATCCATAGTACACATCAAAAATATCATGCTTAACAGATAAGATACTTAACATGAACACTCATATCAAAACAAAACATAATCAAATACAGATATTTATAACAATAAGCATCAAGCATGAAGTAGGATATAAGTATACCAACCCATTCTAACTAATCACACTGCCCAACACATCTATAATACAGATCGAAACAGAACTACAGAAAATCAGAGCTGACAGACAGAACAGATCGAAACAGAACTACAGAAATCAGAGCTGACAGACAAAAAATCAGAATTTTCAGAATCCAAACGGATAGTCTACATCGGAAACAGAAAGGCCACAGAAGGCCTGAAGACCACAGAAGGTCTGATGACCACAGAAGGTCTGATGACCACAGAAGGTCTGACCCCACCTCTGCCGAGGACGAGACATGCATGCATATCAGAAACAGAATGGTAGAGGAGGTATCAGTGGGTGGCCCCCGTCTCGTCAAGACGTGGCACTCTGGCCTCCAATACTGGTAGAGGAGGTATCAGTGGGTGGCCCCCGTCTTGTCAGGACGTGGCACTCTGGCCTCCAATACCCAGAACAGAACAGAAATAGTGGAGGGAGAACGGAAGGTGAGACCAGCTCACATCTACCCTTCACTAGTGTCTTATGGGTCGTAGTAGACTATCAGCACCATTACAGCGCCACAAAAGGAGGGTAAGGACACGGAAGAGTGCTACACTAGGGCATAATTTTTACAGAACAGATCATGCTGAAACGGAGGAGTAGGACTAACCACCACTCAATTCTCACATCATGCCCAAAGTGTCTCACAAACCAGAAAATGACACACCCTAATATCCAGTCCTTAACAAAATTACAATTTTGCAGAAAATCAAAGCTGAACACACTTCATAATTTTTACCATCAACCAGAAGTAATATATGAGTGAATTCCTTGAATTCCTTAGATTTCATGCAACTATCCTTAATTCATGTCAAACCATTCTATGTTCTCACAAAGGTTATAACACATTCAAAGTTTCAGAAAATTCACAACATATATATACATAATAGAAATTGTTCACATAACAAACAATTAAACAGATGTTTCAGACCGAGTAAGTAACCTAAAATAGGCAATATGATATTCACAATAAAGCTGTTTGAATCTACTTTCCAATAGAACTGAATCCGTCGGATTTGGAGTTATAACCGGGGAGATATGGGTGTTCGAACATAGAAAGGTCGGGATTTCAGAATTCCAGAAAACAGATTCGTATATCCGAATTGCGACACAAATTTCAGATCCAATAACTAACAGAAAATAGGCGACATGGTAGTCAAATTGAACCCCTTCGAGTCTACTTTCTAATAAAACTGATTTGACAAGATTTCGAGCTATACCTAGGGAGATATGATGGTTCGAACACATAAAGGTCGAAATCCAGATTTCCAGAAAACTGATTTTGTACAGCTAGATTGCAATACAGATTGAAATATGAATACAGTTCGGATATGGTCGATATCATATTCAAATTAAAGCCGAATGTATCTAGTTTCATACAAAATTTATTTCGTGCGATTTGGATCTATATGCCATGAGATATTGGGGTTATAGTACACAAAGGTCAGATTAGAGAATGCAGATTTCAGCAGAACAGGATTTTAAAACCCTATAAATATTTGAATTCGACCCCATACGGATAATCATTGCAAATAACGAATTATAATTGAATGATAATCTACAATTTAGCGGATTAGACTCCTTAGGATCGAATTACTCACAGAAAAACGTTCACAGAAGAAAAACGCCAAGACAGAGGATCACCAGGAAGTTCGTCCACCACCAGTCTGCCACCACCAGCGTCAGAAATCTCAGGAGGCGCCAAGCACAGTGAGGGGCGACAACCAAAGGCGGCTAGGGCAAGAAAACACAAAAGTCGTGAGGGAGAGGAGCCCTCACGCAATTCCTCTTTTTCTCCCACCCCAAACGGATCCAAGATCCAATAACCCAGTTAACTTAAGTGAAAAATCGTTTTATGGGCTTACCTGGGCTTAACCACCCTGTGCCACTCCAATAATATCAGAAATATGCGCCACCATGGTGGAAGGAATTCCAGGAGCAAAGAATCAAGGTTGAGGGTTCGAATCCCCAACCAAAATAATTATTTTTGCCCTGTAGGAAAAATTCCTACACTTAGGCAAAAATCCCAAAATTTTAACAGATAAAAATACAGAAACAGAATTTCTAACCTTAAATCATAATTCAGAAAAAATCGAGGGCGTTACAGGAAGGGTCCCATGAAATCGATCTCCCACACGTCAAAATTTCTACTTCCAATATATCATTCAGAGGCAACTCATCCCTTTTGGAGAGATTCACAGTCCGTTGGCAACTGTCACAAGTTAAAACAAAGTGTTAAGCATTATGAAATATGGAGGGCCAATATAAACCTGACTGTAGAACTTTGAAAGTTGTTTTAGCTGCTCTTGAGTGTCCTCCATAGGATAAAGAATGACAATGAGCCAACACATCATGTATCTCCACCTCTGGTACACATCATCTGTACATCCCGTCTGCATATCGCCAGTACAAGTATGGTTCATCCCAGTAATAAAACTTCACATCATGTAAAAACCTTTTCTTCTACTGAAAAGTAAGATCAGGAGAAAAAATGTTAAACACAATGTAATTGACATAGTCTGCGTACCATGGGATTTGTTGATCCAATAAAGTGTATAGATGTTCTTCAGGGAATGCATGATTGATCTCCAGCTCATCATCAGTTTTCGTTTCAGCATCGCGTTCAAGCCTAGACAGATGGTCAGCCACCAAGTTTTTACTCCCCTTCTTATCTCTGATTTCAACATCAAATTCTTGTAAGAGAAGGATCCACCGAATGAGTCTTGGTTTGGCATCCTTTTTATTCATCAGATATTTAATAGCTGCATGATCAGTGAAAACAATTACTTTCGAATTAACTAAATAGGAGCGAAATTTATCGAAAGCAAAAACTATGGCGAGCAGCACTTTTTCCGTGGTTACAAAATTCATCTAGGCATTGTTGAGTGTTCGACTGGCATAGTAGATGGCGTGAAGCTTTTTATCCTTCCTCTATCCCAAGACCACCCTAACGGCTTGGTCACTGGCATCGTACATGAGCTCAAATGGTAGGAACCAATCTGGAGGTTGAATTATTGGGGCCGTAATCAATGCCTCCTTGAGTTTTGTGGAAGCGTCCTCACAATCCCTGTCAAAACAAAAGGTAGAATCTTTAGTAAGAAGATTAGTTAAGGGGCGAGCTATCTTAGAGAAGTCTTTAATAAATCGTCTGTAGAAGCCAGCGTGTCTAAGAAAACTCCTGATCCCCTTTACTATTGTAGGCGGCTTAAGATTCTCAATAACTTCAATTTTAGCTCTGTCCACCTCTATCCCTCTCTCAAAAACTAGATGCCCAAGGACTATGCCTTCCCTAACCATGAAGTGGCACTTCCCCCAGTTCAAAACTAGGTTCACCTCTTCACATCTCTGCAAAACCTTGGATAAATTAGACAAACAATGATGAAAAGAGGAACCATACACAGAAAAATCATCCATAAATATATCCATGAAATCTTCATTAAATCAGAGAATATGGCCATTATTGCTCGTTGAAATGTTGCAGGGGCATTGCAGAGACCAAACGACATCCTCCTGTATGCATAGGTGCCATAGGGACATGTAAATGTTTTTTTCTTGATCTTCTGGATGGATGGGAATTTGAAAGAAACCTGAAAAGCCATCAAGAAAACAAAAGTAAGAATTATGAGCCAATCTGCCCAATATCTGGTCCATAAATGGTAGAGGGAAGTGGTCTTTTCGTGTAGCAGAGTTCAACTTCCTATAATCAATACACATTCGATATCCTGTAACTGTGCGCGTCGGTATCAATTCATCTGCATCAATCTTGATTACGGTGACACCCCCCTTTTTGGGTACAATATGCACTGGACTCACCCAAGAATTGTCTGATATTGGATATATCACTCCAGCATCCAATAATTTAAGCACTACCTTCTTCACAACATCTTTCAAGTGTGGATTGAGACGGCATTGAAATTCCACAGAAGTTTGCTATTTTCTTGCAACAAGATCCTGTGCATGCAAATGGAGGGGTTAATCCCTTTGATATCCTCAAGTGAATAGCCTATTACCTTCCTGTGAAGACGGAGTTCTTGTAGGAGTAGTTTGGATCGCTCTTTGTCCAATTTTGCACTAACTATCACAGGGTATATAGAATCATCTCCTAAAAATTCGTATCTCAAAGTGCTAGGGAGGCTTTTGAATTGAATCTTCTTCTGCCCTTGGTTCTCCTGATTTTTTTTTCTCGTCATCCATGCTTGAGTCAGCTTCCAGTAGTGCAACATACCTTACAGCTTCTCCTTCAATGTCTCTGTCAATAGTGTTCGTTAGGGCAAGTTCCAATGGATCTACATCCCTCCTGAAGGGCTCAACTTGCTGTACAGCCTTTTCAACAATGTCCACACTGCAGCATTTACCTGCAAAAGAAGGTTTTTTCAAAGAGTCAAACAGATCAAATTGTATAACATTTTCACCGATGTTCAAGGATAGTTTCTCATTCTTGACATCAATAACAGCACCAGCGGTAGCAAGAAAAGGTCTTCCTAGAATAATAGGAAGCCTGTCATCCTCGTCGATCTCTAACACAACAAAATCAGTAGGGACAAAATAATTTTTAACTTTAATAGGAACGTCCTCTAAAATACCAACGGGATGACAAACAGATCTGTCTGCAAGCTGTAAAGAAATGTTAGTAGGTTTCAAATCTCCCAAGTCTAGCCTTTTACATAATGACAATGGCATAAGGCTGACGCTTGCTCCTAAATCGCACAAAGCTCTCTGAAAGGTCATCTCCCCAATATGGCAAGGTATGGAAAAACTGCCTGGGTCCTTGAGTTTTTGAGGGAGCTTGTTCTGTATGATAGCGCTGCACTCCTCAGCAAGTGCAACGGTTCCTTGATCTTCCAGCTTCCTCTTATTTGATAATATGTCCTTCAGGAATTTGGCATAGGTGGGCATCTGCGAAAGAGTATCAATAAAAGGAATGTTAATGTAGAGTTTTTTCAAAACTTGTAAGAACTTACCAAATTGCTTGTCCAGTTTAGCTTTGACAAGCCTCAGCGGAAATGGGATTGGAGGTTTGTAAGCAGGTGGCCCAACATAGGGTCGCTCCTCCTCATTCTGTTCTTGTGACTCAGGTGGTGTTCCATGGTTCAGATCTCTAGTTTCAGGTGTTTCATCTTCTTTCCTTTCATCAGTTGGCATCTTTGGATCTTCTAATTGCTTGCCACTTCTGGTTGAAATTGCATTGCAGTGTTCTCTGGGGTTGACTTCTGGTTGTGATGGAAGTTTCCCTGGTACCCTAGAGGATGAGCTAGCTTGTTGGGCTAGCTGATTCTCCAACATCTTGTTATGTGTTTCCAAGTAGTCCATCCTAGTCATCATTAACTGTTGGGAAACCCCGGGGACATTTTACAATTTTTCAGAGTTATAAGCATACATACATACATTGCACAGCGGAAGAATGTCCCCGAAATAGGCCGGTCCCAAAAACCCAGTGAAGATCGCAAGCAAGAGAGTCGACACGATGAGTTAAGAAATACCTTAAGAGCGGTTTGGAGTGATGCCGATGCAGGCGCCCAAGTGTGCGCCCTCTGCAGTCTCACACACACGGATCTCTTGAGTCCTCTTCTTCCACGCCCAGTGCTAGCCTCGGGAAGAAGATCGAAGCCTTAGGGAGATGCTCCACTTCACTTGCGCCACCAAGAGGAAAGGATGCGCCAAGAGAAGATGAAGAGGAAAGGAAGCTGCCAAGAGCTTTCTTCACTTGCGCCGAGAAGAAGAAAGGAAGAAGACTTGCGGCTTGAAGGAAGGAAGGAAGGAAGAGGTTCCGCCACCTTTGTCCCTTGCTCTCGCCCCTCTTGATGTGTTCACGCCTCCAAGGAAGAATACATGCAAGAGGGGCGGCTAGGGTCACATATATAGGGCAAGAGGCAGTTAGGGCAAGGGCTAGGATCATGACAAGTGTAGGGCTAGGATGAGGAGTTTTGATGCAAGGAAAGTCTCCAAGACTTTACCATAAACTTCATTCAACCTATCAATAATTGCCCAAGCACCATATCAGCCCAAGACATTCCTTAAAGGCATACATACCATCAAGGGAGAAGGGCTAGGCACCAATTGCTTCCTTAATGAAGCAATTTTGCCACTCTAACCCCATTATGCCCCTTAGGTGCCAATGGGGTTGGGCTTCTCCCCATTATACCATTTTAGCCTCTTTTCTCTTCATGAGAACTTATTATTGGGCCTCATTGGATAATGAGCTAGCCCAAACTCCATTACATGGGTGGATTAAGCACTTGGATCCTATCCAATGCAATCCTAATCCAAATGTGACCAACCATGGTCAAATACGGGTCAACCTGCCAAAAATGAAGTTTGGCTCCAATAACATTCTTCCATCTCATCAGGCCCATTGGCGATGATGAAATCTCCCAATTAGATCCGAGTTATCAAATAACTCGATCATAAGGCTTCCCGATCAATACGAGAACTCAAGTATCAAGGTGTGGGACCCTGTAGGTTCCTCTGACGCCGGCAATGCTGACCAAAGGTCACCACAAGCAGTGAGTGGCACCTAGCAGTGCATCGCTGCTACCCAGGTCATTGGAATGGATATCGACATCGACATCCCCATCATCGCAACTAGGTACAGATGCATTACAGTCTCTTTGCCGAACTGATATCCGATTGGACAAGTGTGTCACCACTTATTTTCATCCAATCACATGGCTATGACTAAATCAGGTTCTCACCTGGGTATGGCCATACACTTTTAGTCATAGAACCATAGAGGAGCTCCATGGATATCATACTTCCCTTAGGAAGGGGCAAATCCTATGTCTGTCCATTGACCTTCTCATATGGGTCGTGACATGCTCAATGACAACCGTTATTACCTCCCAACTACGGCAAGGTGTTAGGTTGTATCAAAGCATGTCCCTAACCATATAGAATGGTCAATGACCTCAAGTCAAGGGATCAATGCATCTCCTATCACTTGTGAGGATAACTCATGACACCAAGTCATAGCCTCACAGCGGGTCTATCCAGTATATCCTCCAATGATATACCCATGTGTCTGCGTTAGCACCACGTGCCTAACCAGCCCACATACTATTCTCGCAAGTACCATAGCTGTCCCATATTAACTAAGGTACATCGACTGGGGACTATGGTTCGAGCACAGATCCAATCTGTCTCCAGGGACATTATCATGTTAGTACATATGCGCAGATGTAAACAAACATAGATAACGACAATGTCGGAATGATATAAATATCAAAGTCAAGTAGTATATAAGTGGAGCAAAACTAGGTCCTAGGGCATAGACACCAACAATCTCCCACTTGCACTAAGACCTAGAAGTTGAGGAATCTCAACCCCATATCTCTAGCGTGACCATCATGCTTCTGCTGCGCCAAAGCCTTGGTCAATGGGTCTGCCAGATTGTTCTCTATGTCAACTCTGCTAATCTTGACATCACCTCTGTCTATGATCTCTCTGATCAGGTGAAATCTCCTGAGTATGTGTTTGGATCTTTGATGAGACTGTGGTTCCTTGGCTTGTGCAATTGCTCCATTGTTGTCACAGTAGAGTTCAATGGGATCCATTGCACTAGGGACCACCTGAAGATCACATAAGAACTTCCTTATCCAAACGGCTTCCTTGGCTGCCTCAGAAGCAGCCACATACTCAGCCTCGGTTGTAGAATCTGCTATGGTGGATTGCTTGAAGCTCTTCCAGCATACAGCGCCTCCATTCATCTTGAACACATAGCCAGCTTGCAATCTAAAGTCGTCAGGGTCAGACTGGAACGACGCATCAGTGTAGCCCTGCATACTGAGCTCTTCTTGTCCCCCATAGACCAAGAACAGATCGTTAGTTCTTCTCAGATACTTTAGGATGTTCTTTACAGCCACCCAGTGCTGCAGACCTGGATTGGATTGGTATCAGCTGGTTATGCTCACAGCATATGCCACATCTGGTCTAGTACACAACATTGCATACATGATCGATCCTACTGCCGAAGCATAAGGAATTCGACTCATGTCATCCCTCTCAGCCTGTGTTGTAGGACACTGGCTCTTTGAGAGAGTAAGGTCATGTCTCACTAGAAGGTATCCTTTCTTGGATTGCTCCAAGTTGAACCTCTCCAGGACCTTGTCAATGTAGGTACTTTGACTAAGGGCTAGAAGCCTCTTGAATCTATCCCGGTAGATCCTTACGCCTAGAATATAGGTGGCCTCCCCTAAGTCTTTCATCTCGAAACACTTCCCCAACCATGTCTTCATAGCTTGAAGACTAGGGATGTCGTTTCCGATGAGCAGTATGTCATCGACATACAAGACCAAAAAAGTCACTAAGCTCCCACTGAATTTCTGTATACACAGGCGTTATCTTCGCTTTTGATAAAGCCATAATCTCTCACAGCTTCATCAAATCGAAGATTCCAACTTCGAGATGCTTGCTTTAATCCATAAATGGATTTCTTTAGCTTGCAAACCTTATTGGCTTCTGCAGGATGGATGAAGCCATCAGGTTGTGCCATATACACATCCTCAGTCAGCTTCCCGTTAAGGAACGCTGTCTTCACATCCATCTGCCATATCTCATAGTCATGATATGCAGCTATAGCAAGCAGAATCCGAATGGATTTGATCATGGCAACTGGCGAGAAGGTTTCATCATAGTCCACCCCATGGACTTGTTTGAATCCCTTAGCCACTAGTCTACCTTTATAGGTAACTATATTGCCATCCATGTCTGTCTTCCTCTTGAAGACCCATTTACACCCTATGGGTTTTACCCCATCAGGCAACTCAACCAAATCCCAGACTTGGTTAGCCGACATGGAATCCATCTCGGATCGCATGGCCTCAAGCCATTTCTCGGAGTCCGGTCCACTGACCGCCTCATCATAGGTTCTGGATTCATCCTCGATGATGAAGATCCCGTCGTGTTGGGTCGACAGCGACCCATACCTATCAGGTGCACGATGAATCCTCCCTGACCTACGTGAGACCTGTGTCTGAGCCTCAGGTTAGCTAGCAACCGGTGCAGGTGGCTCAGATTCCATCTCTTTGTCTTGTGGTTGCACTTGGACCTCATCCAAGTCAAACTTCCTCCCACTAACTTCTTTCATGAGAAATTTTTTCTCTAGAAAGACAGCATCCCGAGCAATAAAAACTTTGTTCTCGGTTGGGACATAGAAGTAGTATCCTTTAGTTTCCTTAGGATACCCCACAAACACGCATTTATCAGATCTAGGTTCTAGCTTGCTAGAATCCTGACGTTTGACATAAGCCTCACATCCCCAGATCTTGATAAAACTGAGATTAGGGCGTCTCCCACTCCACACCTCGTATGGTATTTTGGAGACACTCTTAGATGGAACGTTATTCAGTATTAGAGAAGCTGTCTCTAGTGCGTGCCCCCAGAATGAGGGAGGTAGAGTTGCATGACTCATCATAGATCGAACCATGTCCAACAAAGTTTGATTTCTCCTTTCAGACACACCATTCCATTGAGGTGTTCTAGGAGGAGTGAGTTGGGATATGATCTCATACTCTCTCAGATAGTCAAAGAACTCACCGCTCAGGTACTCTCCACCTCGATCTGATCGAAGAGCTTTAATGGATCTTCCAAGCTGGTTCTCTACTTCATTCTTGAACTCCTTGAATTTCTCAAAGGACTCAGATTTATGTCTCATCAAGTAGACATAACCATACCTACTGAAGTCATCAGTAAAGGTAATGAAGTAGTTGTACCCTCCTCTGGCTTGTTTATTGAAAGGTCCACACACATCAGTATGTATGAGATCCAATAAACCTCCTGCCCTCTCACCAACCTTGGTGAAGGGTGCCTTTGTCATTTTTCCTAATAAACAAGGCTCACAAGTATCAAATTCCTCTAAGGAACTTGAATCTAACAATCCATTTGCATGGAGTTGTTGGATGCGATTCTTGTTTATATGGGCTAATCGACAGTGCCATAGGAAAGCACCAACTGAACCACTCAGTTTTGTCCTCTTATTACTTATGTTATAAATAGAACTTTCCATATCCAAGATATATAGACCATTGCACAAAGTACCCTTCCTATAGAACATATTTGCAAATGAAAAAGAACAAGAGTTGTTATTTATTTCAAACTTAAATCCCTTCTTTGCTAAGCAAGGAATGGATACAATGTTCTTAGTAAGTGAAGGTACATGATAGCAATTATCTAGTTCTAATTGAAGTCCAGAAGGCAGGGAGAGAGTTAAAACTCCTACAGCAACAGCAGCAACCTGTGCCCCGTTTCCAACGCGTAGGTCAATCTCTCCAGGCCGTACCGATCTACTTTTCTTGAGCCCCTGCATATTTGTACAAATATGAGCCGCACATGCGGTATCCAATACCCATGACATAGAAGTAAAAAGATTGACTTCTGTAACATAAATACCTGAGCTAGAAGTTAAGGCCAAGCCTTTCTTCTCCTCATTCTGAAGCTGCTTGTAGTCCCTTCTCCAGTGACCCTGCTCGCCACAGTGGAAACACCTCTGGTCCTTTGACTTCTTTGCCTTTTTCTTCAGTGCCTTGATAGGACCTCTGGCACTGCCCTTAGCACGTGCCTTACCCTTCTTCTTTATCTTCTTGGTTGCAGGGACCAAAAGAACAGAATTGAGTTTGGTCTTACCCATCTCACGCTCGGCTGTTTGGAGCATATTCAGCAATTCCTCCCGTGTGCACTCAATCCGGTTCATGTTGACATTTATAAAAACGGACTGAAGCTAGGGAGCAGGGAATGCATAATAAGATCCACAACCAGCTCGTTGTCTATGGCATGTCCCAGTCTCCTGAGATGATCCACATTCCAATGAGTTTGAGAACATGGGGTCTCACTGGTGCACTCTCAGACAACTTACACCGAAAGACTGCTTTGGCGGTGTCAAATCTCTCAGTTCTAGCCTAAGCCTCGAACATCTGTTTCAGATGAGTGATCATCTGAAAAGCGTTCTGCTCCTCATATTGCACCTGCAGTTCAGGTGCCATGCTGGCTAGCATAAGACATGCAACCTCCAAAGAGTCATCCTGATGCTTTCTATAAGCATCTCTGTCTGCCGCTCGGGCATTAGGCGGAGGAGCCGCAAGAAGAGCCTATTCAAGGACATACAGCTTCTTCTCGATCTTGAGGACTATCCTCAAGTTCCGATGCCAGTCCATAAAGTTGGTTCCAACCAACTTATCCTTATCAAGGAGTGATCGCAGTGATAATCTGCCAGTGTTCGTAGCCATTGTTCTACAACACCCAAGGAAAAATAGATTAGTACTACTTCGAATCATTTAAACTGGACTTGTTTTAAATGATTATGGCTCTCACTATTTAATTCGAATTGACAACCCACAAAGTCAATCGGGAAGTTTAAGACTTCCTAGTGAAATGGGATCCTTATTTCACATGAGGCTTCGCGTCCCACGAGGGTGGGATGAGATGCACAAAGTAACCCTTGTTTCCTAAGGTGGGCGCGCCGGTCGGTTGCTCCAAGCAACTCCCCTTGTTGAGACAGTCTGGGCATTTCATGTCCAGTGAGGGCTGGATACAATATGAAACCCTAACCTCTCAACGATGCCTCTAGACTTTCACCATGTGCCCAGCACATGTGAACTTCTAGTCAAGTCCATTCTTAACCGTTATGCCCAGTGCCAACGAGTTTCCTTGCGAAGGCACGCCCAGGTTAAAACTGGACTGGGGAAACCATTGTCACCACACACTTTCTAAAGATAAGCGGGTGTGTCCCACGAGGGTGGGAAACAGTTCACAACTCCACTGATCGATAGCTTAGTGAGGGCTACGCATTAGAAGGCTACTAGACTTGATATTTTATTATGAGGGTTTTTGAGGTCTCATCAATTTTATCTTATGTCTAGCAATACAGGCATGCAATCCTATAGTGACAACATGAAGATAAAACATTGCAGGCATGCTTCAACAGATAATGAAAAACATTAAAGAATGATGTGATCATACTCTATTCAAGAGATTGAACCAACCCATGCCATGAAGGAGGTTCAATTCTTGACCTAGAACTCAAGCCCCTAAAATTAGACCTAGCCTAGCCGACCTCTAGCTTGAACTTCAAGGTTAGCTCCAAGGTCCTCCAAGCGCCATCTTGCAAGGTCCATCATAACTAGCTCTCAAGCCCTAAGGCTCGGCCATGCTATGCTTGCGCCACCAAGCAAGCTTGCGCCATCAAGGAAGATGAAAACGCCAAGGCTCATGTAGGAAGCGCCCCCTTAATCTTGATCTTGAATTTTACAAAAATAAAAGAAAAAGACGGCGCGCAGGCCGCACAAGAGAACATCACAGGCATGCAAAAAGGGCATGACTCATGATTACAACATATGCACAATCAAGGTATTTACTCATGCAATTCTACATGCTCATGAAAAACATAAAATCTAAAATTTTACTTTTTCATAAAACTAGTCTCTTTTCCTCATCTTCTTCTCACAAATCTTTTGGTTAATTGTGATTTATTTTTCATGATGATTTCAGAGATCCTTTCGGTTGGCAATTTTGTCAGATCAAGAGACCCGGCCAGTCCGAAGACACAATGCCCGTCCTACTTGACAAAATTACGTGCGCCTTTGATCTTTAAATCAAACAAGAAAAATAGTCCAAAAAATCCAAAAGAGATTGAGAGGATGATAGAAACAAGAAACCCTAATTTTTCCTACTTAGAAAAATCGTTTGCCATGCATCATGTTATTGACAAAAATAGAGATATGGCATGTGAGCATGAAAGAAAAGCATAAAACATCGATCGAGTCTTGCAAGTCGTTCTGATACCACTATTGGGAAACCCCGGGGACATTTTACAATTTTTCAGAGTTATAAGCATACATACATACATTGCACAGTGGAAGAATGTCCCCGAAACAGGCCGGTCCCAAAAACCCAATGAAGATCGCAATCAAGAGAGTCGACACGATGAGTTATGAAATACCTTAAGAGTGGTTTGGAGTGATGCCGATGCAGGCGCCCAAGTGTGCGCCCTCTGCAGTCTCACACACATGAATCTCTTGAGTCCTCTTGTTCCACGCCCAGTGCTAGCCTCGGGAAGAAGATCGAAGCCTTAGGGAGATGCTCCACTTCACTTGCACCACCAAGAGGAATGGATGCGCCAAGAGAAGATGAAGAGGAAAGGAAGCCGCCAAGAGCTTTCTTCACTTGCGCTGAGAAGATGAAAGGAAGAAGACTTGCGGCTTGATGGAAGGAAGGAAGAGGTTCCGCCACCTTTGTCCCTTGCTCTCACCCCTTTTGATGTGTTCATGCATCCAAGGAAGAATACATGCAAGAGGGGGTGGCTAGGGTCACATATATAGGGCAAGAGACGGTTAGGGCAAGGGCTAGGATCATGACAAGTGTAGGGCTAGGATGAGGAGGTTTGATGCAAGGAAAGTCTCCAAGACTTTACCATAAACTTCATTCAACCTATCCATAATTGCCCAAGCACCATATCAGCCCAAGACATGCCTTAAAGGCATACATACCATCAAGGGAGAAGGGCTAGGCGCCAATTGCTTCCTTAATGAAGCAATTTTGCCACTCTAACCCCATTATGCCCCTTAGGCGCCAATGGGATTGGGCTTCTCCCCATTATACCCTTTTAGCCTCTTTTCTCTTCACGAGAACTTATTATTGGGCCTCATTGGATAATGAGCTAGCCCAAACTCCATTACATGGGTTGATTAAGCACTTGGATCCAATCCAATGCAACCCTAATCCAAATGTGACCAACCATGGTCAAATACGGGTCAACCTGCCAAAAATGAAGTTTGGCTCCAATAACATTCTTCCATCTCATCAGGCCCATTGGCGCTGATGAAATCTCCTAATTAGATCCGAGTTATCCAATAACTCGATCATAAGGCTTCCCGATCAATACGAGAACTCAAGTATCAAGGTGTGCGACCCTGTAGGTTCCTCTGACGCCGGCAGTGCTGACCAAAGGTCACCACAAGCAGTGAGTGGCACCTAGCAGTGCATCGCTGCTACTCAGGTCATTGGAATGGATATCGACATCGACATCCCCATCATCGCTACTAGGTACAGATGCATTACAGTCTCTTTGCCGAACTGATATCTGATTGGACAAGTGTGTCACCACTTGTTTTCATCCAATCACATGGCTATGACTAAATCAGGTTCTCACCTGGGTATGGCCATACACTTTCAGTCATAAAACCATAGAGGAGCTCTAAGGATATCATACTTCCCTTAGGAAGGGGCAAATCCTATGTCTGTCCATTGACCTTCTCATATGGGTCGTGACATGCTCAATGACAACCGTTATTACCTCCCAACTACGGCAAGGTGTTAGGTTGTATCAAAGCATGTCCCTAACCATATAGAATGGTCAATGACCTCAAGTCAAGGGATCAATGCATCTCCTATCACTTGTGAGGATAACTCATGACACCAAGTCATAGCCTCACAACGGGTCTATTCAGTATATCCTCCAATGATATACCCATGTGTCTGCGTTAGCACCACGTGCGTAACCAGCCCACATACTAGTCTCACAAGTACCATAGCTGTCCCATATCCACTAAGGTACATCGACTGGGGACTATGGTTCGAGCACAGATCTAATCTGTCTCCAGGGACATTATCATGTTAGTACATATGCGCAGATGTAAACAAACATAGATAACGACAATGCCGGAATGATATAAATATCAAAGTCAAGTAGTACATAAGTGGACCAAAACTAGGTCCTAGGGCATAGACACCAACAATCTCCCACTTGCACTAAGACCTAGAAGTTGAGGAATCTCAACCCCATATCTCTAGCGTGACCATCATGCTTCTGCTGCGCCAAAGCCTTGGTCAATGGGTCTGCCAGATTGTTCTCTGTGTCAACTCTGCTAATCTTGACATCACCTCTGTCTATGATCTCTCTGATCAGGTGAAATCTCCTGAGTATGTGTTTGGATCTTTGATGAGACCGTGGTTCCTTGGCTTATGCAATTGCTCCATTGTTGTCACAGTAGAGTTCAATGGGATCCATTGCACTACGGATCACCTGAAGATCACATAAGAACTTCCTTATCCAAACGGCTTCCTTGGCTGTTTCAGAAGCGGCCACATACTCAGCCTCGGTTGTAGAATCTGCTATGGTGGATTGCTTGAAGGTCTTCCAGCATACAGCGCCTCCATAAGAACTTCATCATGTCAGTCAGCACTTCAATTTGTTTGCTCAACTGCGAATCATTGTTTGGTTTCGGCTATGGGTTGAAGTTCCTGTTCTGAAATCCTGGTGGTTGTCTATAATTACCTTGTGGAGGCTGCCTGAAATTTCCTTATGGAGGCGGGGCTTGTTGCGGTGGTGCTTGTCCTGGCTGCATCGGCTGTGTAATGCGGTATGAGAAGTTCGGGTGGTTGCGCCATCCTGGATTGTAAGTGTTTGAATATGAATTATTGATGGAATTAAAATTTTCAACAGAATTTATGTGTTCAGGATGATTTGGAGTCAACTGCCCATCTCCTAGCTGGCACTCAGCAACTATATGGCCTACAACTCCACACACCTCACAGGATACACAGTTAGAGTCTAAAGAATTCACAGACCAAGAATTAATTTTTTTTAGTTAAAGAATCTACCATCGCATGAAGAATAGTCAAAGTATCAAGTTCGAATTTACCTATCTTCCTGGATGGTGTACCTTACTCAAAAGTCCATTGATGATAATTCATAGACATGTCTTCCAAAAGGTTCATAGCATCTTCAACTCGCCTGTTCATTAAGGCTCCTACGGCTGCAGCGTCAACTGTGAGCCTTGTGTTGTAGTCCAACCCATTGTAAAACGTGTGGACCAACCCAAGTCTCTATTCCATGGTGCGAGCGCATTCTTTGTAATTCTTTAAATCTTTCCCAAGCCTCATACAAAGACTCTCCATCCTTCTGCATAAAACTAGTTATTTGGTTTCTCAGTTAAGTAGTCTTGGATGGAGGAAAGTATTTGGAGAGAAAGGTCTGTGATAATTCCGCCCATGTCCATATTGAAGCCGAAGGTAGCGTGTGAAGCCAAGCTCTTGCTCTGTCCCTTAAAGAGAAGGAAAACAATCTCAACCTGATAGCATCAGTAGAAACACCGTTAATTTTCAGCATATCACAATACTCTAAAAATATAGAAAGATGCATATTGGGGTCCTCAAGAGGAGAACCACCAAATTGATTTTGTTGAACCATAGATAATAGAGTAGGTTTAATCTCAAAATTATTGGCCTCTACAGTAGGCCTTGCAATTCCTGATTGTAACCCATGAGCATAGGGAGCAGCATAATCTCTTAATGTCCTGTTATTGTTGTTGTTCTCGACAGGTTGGGGCACTTTATCATTATTCATGTCTAATTGAATATGCTCCATCTGGTCTTTGCCTTCCTTCTGCCAAAATTGATTAAGCTTTCTCCTATTTCTGAAAGTTCTTTCTATGTCTAGATCGATTTCAAAGAGTTTGCCTGCCCTGGAACTTCTCTGCATAAAAGGGGTTAGTCACAATTTCAACGTCCCAAGACAAATGACAAATAGAGAGTAAAGGAATTTAGCAGTAGTGTAAGAAAAACTAACTAAAGCCTAGTCTACCAATTCTTAGGAATATACCAATATTAACCGTTGTTCCCCGGCAATGGACCCAAAAACTTGACATGTCCCACAAGTGCACGGTAATGTCGAAGTAATATAAAAGATTGTTAAATCCCACAGGGAACAAGGTTAAGTACCAGAAAATCTAAGTCTTGATAGCTAAGCAAACAGAAATGGGGTTTTTGCAAATTTCAATCGTAAACGAGAAACTAAAGCAATGACTAGAGAGAATATATATGAGAGATCAAGGCTTTGGTATCCACCACACTGACGATCTTAATTGCGATTAAAATGATCAATTATATGGATTCAAGGTTTTTTCATAAGGAACCTATCCTTAAGGTACAAGGTGCCCCCTCTCAGTGGTACACCTTGGTGTTTGTCTAGAACGGTCTCCTACTCTCGCGGTGGATCGTTCTGAACAAACCCTATGGGTTCTGTGGAAGGTTATGAAATCCTCGAGTGAATACCAAGCACTCTCGTGTCATGGATTCACAAGTTTTATTAAGAAGATCTACCGTCACAACCCTTCTCTCGATATGAATCGTGCCGGCTAATACATGAAAATACATAGCCAAGGTAAAATCATGAAATACGCATAGCAAAGTAAAATATGTCAACAGAAAAATTCAAATAACTGTTTGTAATAAGAATTTGCAATTAACAATCGTCAGCGGGCTTCAACCAAGCCCTGAAAAGAGTTTTACGCTACGATGTTCATGGAATCACTCAAAAATCTCTCTATGAAGATAGAAAAACTATAAGAAAATGTTTCTGAGAGGGAGGAGACGCTAAACCGAAGCCTAGCGGGAAGAATTGTGGTGCTCCAATGAAGAAATCTCGCAAAGTCACCTGGAAATGCCTTGTCGCCGCCTTTCTTCCGCCCTAGCCGCCTTCGCCCTAATTTCTCGATATTTTGGCAACAAAAATTAGGGCTTTTATATCCCCAGTGTTCTCCTTCGAGTAAGCTTTCCAAAAAGTCCTCCCTTGCCAAATTTGGACATCAATTGAGTCAGAAATCAGGGGAAATCCGAAAAGGAGTCGGGCTGCCTAGAAGAAATCACGGGTGAACCCCGTGGGGTTCACTAGGTAGTGAAGCTTGCTGTGAAGTTCCAAGTGAGAAAGAAGCATCGGTGAACCCGTGGGGTTCACCTACTAGTGAAGCTCTCTGTATATTTCTGGGTGAATTGCCTTAGAGAAAATCACGGGTGAACCCCGTGGGGTTCACCAAGCAGTGAAGTCTTCTGTGAACTTTCGGACGTCTGGTGAAAGCACCAGTGAACCCCATGGGATTCACCTGGCCGTATTTTTAAATCTAACTCCGATTGACCCTAAATTTGACGGGAAGTTTTGTCTTCTAATAGGGAATCATCCCATGGCCTTAGAATCTTCAAAAGATTTCAAAATTGGGTGATTTTGCCTGAAATTGCACAAATACAAAGAAAGGTGAAGATTCCGAAGCTTTTGAGCAAATAAGTCTTAAAAGAGTATAAAAATATCAAAATAGGCCTAGATTCATCATGGAATAATAGTGAAAATTGCTACTAAAATGCAAGACATCAGATAGAGAATTTCTTATAGAGCTAGATTATATTTTGAGATTAGTTGAGCTTTAATTGTCCCATGGGTGACCACATTTGACCTCAATTAACTAGGTCCTAGTTAACAAGACAAATGATAAAAAATGCATCAAATAGATTTGGTGGCTTATTAACTTGATTCAGTGTAATCTAGATAGGTCCATGGGCTAAGCATAGTATTATATTTAAATAATGAATTTATTTATTTGTGACTTGAGTCATGGGACCACCTCTATTACTCTATATTCCTGAAGCTAGCACTGGGTGTGGAATAAGGGATCTCGAGAAGCCAGTCGTGTATGAGACTACAGAGGATGTTCACTTGCGTGTCTCAGTGTCATCATCGCCTACTCCTAAGCGCTTAACAAAGATACCTATCTCTATCATGCTCGATTGGTTTCTCTCATAAGGTCGATTCTCTTTGTTTTTAGTGAAATTCGTTTCGGGTCATCGCTTCCACTGTCATGTTTTAAATTTTAAATTGGCCCATGGTTTTCCAACAACATATGCATAGGTAATTCAAACACTCAAGCAAACATCATTATAGAATACTCATCAAAGGAATAATCAAAATAAGAAGCACACCATATAATTAAGTAAAATATTATCTACATGTCACACCATGCAGAAACAGTCAAATAGTGAGTAAAGATAAACGCATCTACACACGACGCTATACCATCACAAAGTTCAAGACAAATGCATCTACACATGATGCCATGCCATCACAAAGTTCATGTGTAAAGAAAGGTAAAATATAGCAAACATAGAATAAAAGAAAGAGACATCCTCTCTCTTTACAAAAGCTGCATAGTCTTCTGTGTCATGCCATTAGAACTAACTGACACTATCTGCAAGTGCACGGAAATGTCGAAGTAATACAAAAGATATCGATCCCACAGGGAACAAGGTGAGTACCAGAAAATCTAATTCTTGGAATCTAAGCTGATCAAATCGTGGTTTTTGGAACTTGAAAACTAAGGCTAAGCAGAACAGTAAACAAGAAATCAAACAACTACGGCAGGAAAAATATATCAGAGAGAATATCAGGGCTTGGGTTTTCACCACTCCGACGATTTTATTTGCGTTAAGAAATAATATCAGTTATTTGGATTTACATATATGCGTAAGGAATCTACCCTATGGTACAAGGTTCCCTCTTTCGAGTGTACACCCCGGTATTTGGCTAGAACGTCTCCTACTTTCGCGGTGGACCATTTTCGACAAACCCAATGGGTTCCGTGGTAGATTATGAACCCTCAAGCGAAGAACAAACACTTTCGTGTCGAGCCTTCACAAGATTCACAAAGAGGTTCGGTCATTACGGTCCGACTCTCGTTATGAACCGTAACAACTATAACATGATAATACTTGGCCAGAGTACAAATCAAGAAATAAATACATCAAGTGAAATACGCTTAAGATATGATCCAAATAGCAAAGTTAATACATGAGTTGCAAACAAAAATCGTTAGAGGGCTTCAACCTAGCCCTGAAAATAGGTTTACGCTACAACCATCGTCAAAGCGCTTAAGATCCTCTCTTTAAACATAAGAAAATCACAGGAAAAGGTTTCTAGGAGGGAAGAGATGATGAACCGAAAGGAGTAAACCAGAATCACTGGGTTTCGATGATCGAATCTCCATAAATCTACTCGAAGTCATCAAATCACCGTGTTCCTCTTCCCTAGCCATTTCATCGTGTGATTGCTCCCTTTTTAGGGCACAGAAATTAGGGCTTTTATATTCTTTTTGTTTGTCTTCGAGTCAGCTTTCCAAAAAGACCTCACTTGCTAAATTTGGACTTGAATCGGGCTGGGAATCAGTGAAAAATCGAGTGGGGGTTGTGCTATTCCGACACCTTCACGGGTGAACCCCGCGGGGTTCACCAAGTGGTGAAGTGTTCGGCGCAGATCTGTTGCGAAATAATCATAGATGAACCCCGTGGGAGTTCACCTACCAGTGAAGTTCTCAGCGTATTTCTGTGCAGGTATCTTCAGACGGAATCACGGGTGAACCCCATGGGGTTCACCTGCCAGTGAAGTGTGTGGCAAATCTTGAATACCTTGACATCATCGGTGAACCCCGCCGGGTTCACTAGGCAGTGATGCGCGCGCTGAATTTCGTCCTTCGATGAGATCACGGGTGAACCCCGTGGGGTTCACCTGGCCGTGAAGTCCAGAAAGGGCTCCGATTGAGCCCAAATTTTACAGGCAGCTTCGTCTTCTCATAAGGAATCACCCCATGCTTTTAGATTCTTCAAAAAGTCTTCAAATTTGGGTGATTTTACCTAAAATTCAATAAGACAGACGAAAAATGAAGATTCTGAAGTTTTTAACTAAATAAGCCTTAAAGGAGTGTAAAAACATCAAAATAGGCCTAAATTCATCATGGAAAGATAATAAAAATCAGTATTAAAATGCAAGACATCAAATACTCTTTGACTTAAATCTTTGCTTGTCCTCAAGCAATTAAATAAGTTGAAATACATGCTTGATATAAGAATAATCTTTTGTGTTGAAGTTCGCACCCAAGTTTAGAAAAATACTCTTTAGCAATCCAAGATCTAATCAGAAGAAATCAATTAAAAGGAGTGTCTTAAGCATTCACCAGTTTGGTCCCACAGTTTCTAGATATCAACCAATTCAGAAAGCAGTAAACAAGAGATTCAATCAAGCATACACAATACTCATTCCATCCCTATCCTTCCAATTCATAATGTTGGGGTTAACTCAAATGTTTTATTCAGGATACAAAGCACTGATCATTGCATTAGACTTGAACTCATATCCTTAGGTACCATTGCCAATTTTTCGCAATGCCAAGTAGAGGAGTCTTTTTATTTCAATTCACATTTTTTAGATTTCAACTCATATCCTTCGGTACCACTGCCCATTTTTCGCAGTGCCAAGTAGAGGAATCTAAGTGTGAAATTTCTTTCTTTTTTTTTGTTTTATGTAATAGAAATCAACATATCCTGGCTTTTAACAAATGCAGTGTCTCCCTAATACTAGAAAGGAATTCAAAGTTTGAAAAGAGAATATGTATCCTGATATGAATTGAATGTAAATTGCAAACCAAAATCAATTGAAGAATCATAAAAACGCTTGACCCACCTAAATGAACAACCTAAAAATAATCCAATTAGAAAATTTCTAATTCATAGAATATATGGACATGACTATTGAGTAAATTTCTAACAAGTACTACATTCAACATATCTTGATAAATTCCAACCAAACATGAATTTAACTTTACGATTTTTTTTTTGCAAGGCTATCATCAGACAAGACTATCATGACAAGTCAATAAGATTTTCCATCACACAAATTAGCAATATATTTCTTCAAAACAACTACAAGCAAGCTTATAAATTCACACATCATTTAACTTGAAAAGCATAATGTCAAAGTGGAAAGCAAGTGGTTCAAAAATATATCTCATACACTGCAGAGTGTGAGGCCTGTAGATGTGGACCAGGCCCACGAATAGTGACATATATGATACAATGCCAAGATCAAAATATCATCCATCATAGAGTAGCATAACAAATCCATAAAGAGAACTAGAAAGTCACGGCAACCACAACCAAACAACCAAGAAGAAGCTGGAGTCAAGATAGCTCACCCGCTCTAAAATATTGCATAGTCCTCTTGCAATATCGTATATGTGAGAGGAGAGGGTGGCGGCGTCGGGTCAGGATGGAGCTAGCGCCTCCTATGCGAGTGAGAGCCAGAAGCTCGGGAGCTCTTGCCCTTACTGCGTGAAGTGTAACCAGGCGCTTCCTCCTCATCTGAAGAGACTGGAATGTTCCTTATGTTTTCTTCATTGAGTAGGGCGAACCTGGCATCCATAGCAGAAAGTTTTTCCCAAATTGATCCCAACATTTTGTGCTGCCGCTGCATCCCAGCCTCATTAGCTTCCCATCGGGAAGCTTGCTCCTGGCGAATATAGGAGATGGAGGAATCCATCTGATCAATAAGCTCGCATTGCTGAAGCTGCTCTTCTCTCATCTCCTAAAGAATACCCATCATAGAATCAGAAGAAGAGCCGCCAAAGAAGAATGCGCCTGGGGCTGGAGGTGCTGTGTCTACAGGGTCGGGCTGAGGATCTTCGGTTGGCTTGATGCGCTAGTTCTCTCAAACGCGTACAGTGGTGCGCTCTGGATTAGGCAGTGGTAAACAGAACTGGCTGTCCTTGAACGTCATACAATAAGAATCACCTCGACGGACGATAAGTTTCATGGAAACGCATGACTCAATCTCGAGCCGGTTGTTTCCATGAGCCTCGGTTGTACCGTAGGGGATGACCCCTAGAGCGACAACGAGCAGTGTGATAAGGCCTCCGATGACGATCACGTCTTTGCGGCAGTGCGCGATACGGCTGAACTGCTTTGCTAAATAGAATCCCGAGTCGACCCTGAAAGAGTGAAGCATGCACCATAAGTAAAATAACTCGAACTGACGTATCATGCCATCGCTCTCTCCACGTCCGAAGATGGTATGGGCGAGTACGCGATGGACGTATCTGATGGTCGGGTTGCAGATGCTTGAAGCTCTGGCCACTCTGGCTGAATAGAAATGTTCGTTTGTAATCGACGCCCAGAAAGCTTGCTCATTGAACTCCCTCGGGACTTTACGCGTGCATGGTTCCGGGAAACCATAAATATGGCGGAGGTCAGAGAGAGATAAACAGTGCTCGATGTTCCCCATCCTGAAGGAGATTCACCCTAGGTCTTCATCGACTACGGCGGCGGCTTTCACATCCAAAGAACTGAGGAATTCCAATGTGACTCCAATGTACGTGGGTGAGGCAAGCCGTAGGAACTGCTCCCATCCAACATTGGAATACATCCATTCAACATCGTCCAAGAGCCCTAGAATGATAAGAGTGTTCCTATCCAAGTAACGGGTGTTGCTTATCTAGCGATGGAGGAGCTGCTCGAAGTTTTGTTGATGTTCTGCATTTCTGAAAATGATGTCGAATTCGTTTGGCGGAGATGTATAGGCTTGGGGCTGCCAAGCAGACGAGCGTGCTGGGTTTCTGGAGGAGGAAGGCGGCGCCGGCTGGCTTGCAGAAGTAGTACGAGGTGGCGGAGGGTGTCCATGTGGGACGAAGTCATAGTCGTCTGTGGATGATTCCGATGTAGGCTGTGGGTCACGGCGACAGAAGGCGAGCACTTTGCGCCTTGGTGCCATATGGTAAGAATGCTGGAAGCGGTGAAGAAAACCAGAAAACCAGGGAGAAGTCGCCGGAACACAGGAGCAGCAACAGAGTGAGGAGGCGGAGGTAGAGGAATCAGCGATCAAGAAAAACCGGAATACTAGCAATGGATAGCGGATCGAATCTGTGCGGACCTCACCGGAGATGTAGATTGTGAGGTAAGAAGATGCTCTGAAGATCTGAAGGAAGGAAATCGTCGGGCGAGTAGAGATCCGGAGTGGGGAGAGTGGCGGCGGCGAAAATCGTGGAACCCTAGTAGTTTAGGGCAAACACGGGCGATGAGTGGATACAATCACTGGTGAACCCGGGCGGGTTCACCTAACATTGAAGTATACGGCGGAAACGTGCCCTTTTCTGATCGGATGTCTTCACGGATGAACCCCACCGGGTTCACCAAGCCGTGAAGAGCACGTTAAGTTGCAGAAAACCCAGAAATAATATGCACATCTCAAAGTTGCTGGTCCCGTCCTAATTTAACAAAAATATCCTTCGAAAAATTGCTCGTTGAGATGTAAAGTGTACTTCACGGGTGAACCCTACCGGGTTCACCTAACTGTGAAGTGCGCTGGGCTTCAGTAATACGACAGCAAAAATCTCCTATTCGCTTAGCATGTCTGCATTCCAAAAATAAAGCTCTATCAGTGTATATCAAAATCAAAATATCCTACAGTAATACTAGAATAGCAAGAGGATAGAGTTTTCAACGATGGCGAACTAAAAACTAAACAACAATTAATGTAACAGAAAGAAAATGAAAACAACGAGAAAACTTGGGTTGCCTCCCAAGAGCACTTGTTTTAGGTCAATAGCTCGACCATAGAGTCATCAGGAAATCAAATCAGGGAGGATCAAAAGGGTCATAATCTTCCCCTTGTTTGACTAATTCATCTTCAAAACGGTGTTCTAGGTGATGTCCATTCACTACAGGATTTCCAATGCATTCAACTAAACCCACGCTGTAACATGTACCTGTAAAAGAAGGTTTTTCAAGAGAATTAGACAGGTCAAATTGAATAACATTGCCACCGATGTTTAAATCTAGTTTTCCATTTTTAACATCGATGACAATACCAGCTGTAGCAAGAAAAGATCTTCCTAAGATAATAGGAAGTTTGTCATCTTCAGCAATGTCTAACACAACAAAGTCGGCAGAAATAAAATAATCCCCTACTTTAATGGATACATCCTCTAAAATACCAACTGGACTTCGAACTGATCTATCAGCTAGCTGCAAGGAAATATTAGTCAGTTTTAAGTCACCCAAATCCAGCTTTTTACACAATGATAGCGGCATGATGCTGACACTCGCCCCTAAATCGCACAGTGCTCTCTGGAAGGTCATCTCTCCTATCTGGCACGGTATGGAAAAGCTGCCAGGATCCTTGAGTTTTCGTGGAAGCTTGTTTTGTAAAATCGCACTGCACTCCTCAGTGAGTGCCACAGTGCCTTGATCTTCTAGCTTCCGTTTATTTGAGAGGATGTCTTTCAGGAACTTCGCATAGGTCGACATCTGCGAAAGGGCATCAACAAAGGGAATGTTAATATATAATTTTTTTAAAATTTCCAGAAACTTACTGAATTGCTTGTCTAGCTTGGCTTTGACAAGCCTCTGAGGGAAAGGTATCGGCGGCTTGTAGGCTGGCGGCCCAACATAGGGTTGCTCTTCCTCTGTTCTTTCAGGTTCCGCCGGTGTTGAATCAGCGTGTGGCTCCTTAGGGTTCGGTGTCACTTCATCCCTTCTTTCATCGGTCGGCATCTTAGGGTCTTCAAGTTGTTTGCTACTCTGAGTGGAGATTGCATTGCAATGTTCCCTCGGGTTAACTTCTGGCTATGATGGAAGCTTCCCTGGCGCTCTAGAGGATGAGCTAGTCTGCTGCGTAAGCTAGCTCTCCAACATTTTATTATGCGTTTCCAAGGAGTCCATCCTCGTCATCATCAGTTTCATCATGTCAATCAGCAATTCTATCTGCTTACTCAGTTGAGAGTCCTAGGCCGGTGTTGGAGGAGGATTGTAATTCGCTTGTTGAAGTGGAGGATTGTAGTTTCTCTATTGGAACCCAGGTGGCTACTTGTAATTTTCTTGTTGTGGCGGCCTGAGGTTCCCTTGCTGAGGTTGAACTTGTGGTGGCGCTTGCCCTGGTTGTATAGGCTGCGTGGTCCGGTAGGAGAAGTTCGGGTGGTTGCGCCAGCCAGGGTTGTAATAGTTGGAATAAGGGTTGTTCATGGGGTTTGCATTTCCAACTGCATTTAGATATTCAGGCTGACCTTGGACCACTTGTCCATCTCCCACTCGGCACTCAGCACCTGCATGTCCTGCAACGCCACACAACTCACAAGATAATGAATTAGTGTCTAGAGAGTTAACAGACCATGAATCAATTTTCTTAGTCAGATTGTCTACCTTCATAGTGAGAGCGGTTAATGAATCAAGATTGAATTTACCTGCTCTCATCAAAGGTGTACCTCGCTCTGGATTCCATTGATGATAGTTCAGTGCCATGTCCTCCAGGAGGCTTATAGTATCTTCAGGTATTTTGCTCATCAGTCCCGATCCTCCAGCAGCTGCATCGACTGTGAGTCTAGTATTGTATTGCAATTCCAAGTAGAACATGTGTACTAGAACCCAAGTCTCAATCCCATAGTGTGGACACAGTCTTTAAAGCTCTTTGAATCTCTCCCAAGCTTCGTACAAAGACTCTCCATCCTTCTGCATGAAGCTCGTTATCTGATTTCTGAGGTGGATTGTCTTCGAAGGAGGGAAATACTTCAAGAGGAAAGCTTGAGACAGTTCATCCCATGTCCGTATTGAAGCTGGGGTGATCCTGTGGAGCCATGCCCTTGCTCTGTCCCATAGAGAGAATGGGAACAAGCGTAACCTGATAACATCAGAAGTAGCTCCATTAATCTTTAACATATCGCAATATTCCAAAAATATAGACAAATGCATATTGGGGTCCTCAATAGGAGAACCACCAAATTGATTTTGTTGTATCATGGAAAGTAGAGCAGATTTAATTTTGAAATTGTTGGCCTCCACAGTCGGCCTAACAATTCCAGGTTGAAATCCATGTGAAAAAGGTGCTGCGTATTCTCGCAGTGTTGTGGCATTGTTGTTGTTCACAGGTTGATGTGCTGGTTCGTTTTCCATGTCAATGTGAAGGTGTTCCATCTTTTCTTGATTCTCCTTTTTCAAATCTTGTTGAAGCATCCTTCTTTGTCTGAAGGTCCGTTCTATCTCAAAGTCGATTTCAAAGAGTGGTCCTGCCCTGGAACTTCTTTGCATAGAAATTTGTCAGATTCAATTATGAAGTTCAAAGCAGTCGAAACAAGCAAAAAGCAGTATGAAACAAAATAAAGAAAGAAAAGAAAAACTAACTAAAGCTTAGTCGACCAGTCCTTAGAAGTATACTGATATCAACCGTTGTTCCCCGGCAACGGCGCCAAAAACTTGACACTATCCGTAACTACATGGAAATGTCGAAGTAAAACAAAAGATATCGATCCCACAGGGAACAAGGTGAGTACCAGAAAATCTAATTCTTGAAATCTAAGCTGATTAAATTGTGTTTTTTGGAACTTGAAAACTAAGGCTAAGCAGAATAGTAAACAAGAAATCAAACAACTACGGCAGGGAAAATATATCAGAGAGAATATCAGGGCTTGGGTTCTCACCACTCCGATGATTTTATTTGCGTTAAGAAATAAATATCAGTTATTTGGATTTACAGATATGCGTAAGGAATCTACCCTATGGTACAAGGTGCCCTCTTTCGAATGTACACCCCGGTATTTGCCTAGAACGTCTCCTACTTTCGCGGTGGACCATTTTTGACAAACCCAATGGGTTCTGTGGTAGATTATGAACTCTCGAGCGAAGAACAAGCACTTTCGTGTCGAGACTTCACAAGATTCACAAAGAGGTTCGGTCGTTACGGTCCTACTCTCGTTATGAACTGTAACAGCTATAACATGATAATACTTGGCCAGAGTACAAATCAAGAAATAAATACATCAAGTGAAATACGCTTAAGATATGATCCAAATAACAAAGTTAATACATGAGTTGCAAACAAAAATCGTCATAGGGCTTCAACCTAGCCCTGAAAATAGGTTTACGCTATAACCATCATCAAAGCGCTTAAGATCCTCTCTTTAAACATAAGAAAATCATAGGAAAATATTTCTAGGAGGGAAGAGATGATGAACCGAAAGGAGTAAACCAGAATCACAGGGTTTTGATGATCGAATCTCCATAAATCTGCTCGAAGTCGCTGAATCGCCTTGTTCTTCCACCCTAGCCGCTTCGTCATGTGATTTCTCCCCCTTTAGGGCACGGAAATTAGGGCTTTTATATTCTTTTCGTTCATCTTCGAGTCAACTTTCCAAAAAGTCCTCACTTGCTAAATTTGGACATGAATCGGGCCGGGAATCAGCAAAAAACCAAGTGGGGGTCATGCTGTTCCGACACCTTCACGGGTGAACCCCGCGGGGTTCACTAGGTGGTGAAGTGTTCGGTGCAGATCTGTTGCAAAATAATCACAGGTGAACCCCGTGGGGTTCACCTACTAGTGAAGTCCTCGGCGTATTTCTGTGCAGGTATCTTCAGACGGAATCACGGGTGAACCCCATGGGGT
The DNA here is from genome assembly GCA_027563935.2 of Costus lasius. Classification (NCBI taxonomy): domain Eukaryota; kingdom Viridiplantae; phylum Streptophyta; class Magnoliopsida; order Zingiberales; family Costaceae; genus Costus; species Costus lasius. The sequence continues at coordinate 87,584,911 of CM050451.1, forward strand.
TCACCTGCCATTGAAGTGTGCGGAAAATCTCGAATACCTTGACATCATCGGTGAACCCCACCGGGTTCACCAGGCAGTGATGCGCGCGCTGAATTTCGTCCTTCGGTGAGATCACGGGTGAACCCCGTGGGGTTCACCTGGCCGTGAAGTCCAGAAAGGGCTCCGATTGAGCCCAAATTTTATAGGCAGCTTCGTCTTCTCATAAGGAATCACCCCATGCTTTTAGATTCTTCAAAAAGTCTTCAAATTTGGGTGATTTTACCTGAAATTCAATAAGACAGATGAAAAGTGAAGATTCTGAAGTTTTTAACTAAATAAGCCTTAAAGGAGTGTAAAAACATTAAAATAAGCCTAAATTCATCATGGAAAGATAATAAAAATCACTACTAAAATGCAAGGCATCACTAACTTCCACCTAATAAGCATAACCTTCTTCCTCATCGAAAGGAATGTCATCGCTAAATCTCTCATGGAGAACGTCTTCAATGTCTCTCATTGTGTCATACATGGTCTTAAGGAAACTCCCCTAGTGAAATACTTCCTCACATAAAGCTTGGAGCTCAAGATCTTGAGAAGCGGAGCTCATACTGTATGGTCCCTGTCCCCATGATGGAGGTGGTGGTATGGAATCAAGGGGAGTAGGCATCTCATCAGCTGCGGCATTGGTGCTGATCTTCCAATTGCTCAGGTTGCTAATTGTAGTTCACTCCTTGTTGGGTAGAGGGAGTGTAGGCTTGTCGCGATCGAGGATCAGATAATAACTATCACCCTCGCGGACGATCATCCTCATGGCCACACAAGACTCAATGTCAATGTGTGGACTTCCTATAGCCCTCTCAATGCTGTATGGGTCAACCACAAGTGCAATGGCGAGTGGGGTGATGAGACCACCCAGAACAATATTACCCTTTTTTGCGCTTGCCACCTTGTCCATTTGATTTACGAGGAAGAAACTAGTGTCTACCCAGAAACCATATAACATTGACCATAAAAAAAATAACTCGGATTGATGGATCATATCGTCACTTTCCATCATCTGAATATGGTGTGAGAGAGCACACAGTGGACATAGTGGAGGAAAGGGTTAGAAAGGGATGTGGCGAGGGCCGTCTTTGCCAAAAAAAAAAAGGTTATGAAGAAACCAAACTCCAAAACGTGTTCTCGTTGTATTCATGTGGAGGGCACCGAGACCCATGTCTTCTGGAAGGCAAAGAGCGTGGTTAAATTCTCAAAGTGTAAACTTCGCTCCACATTGGCTAGCCTGAAAGTGATACTACTAGCATCCCTATCATCGTAGTTGTTGATTTGGATTTCTAGGGAACTCAGGAACTTTAAGGTGAGAAGTAGAAAAATTTGTGGTGCCTCCTGCGAGAAATGATTCTAGCCTATTTGCTAGAACATCTAAAGAACATTCTCGTACAAGACGAGAGTTTCCAACATAAGCTTATCCAAAATCTTGTGTTTAAAATCTTTCAGGGTAGTAAACCATTGTACCTCTCTTCCTGTCACGAGTTACAGAATCCAATCTTGTAATGGTTGCACGGAGGGTGTGATGTAGAAGAAATAGGAGCCTTGCCAACCTCACACTTCTTAGGGGGTGCCATCAAAGGAAGAAAGTTGGCCTACCAGAGTAGCTGCGCGAATCCGAACTGAGGAGGAAGAGGATCGGCTATGAAATAATGCTTTAAGTGTTGACCATTGACCTTGGAGCTCCCAGTCCCTTCGCTCCATATCTTGATGGCTTCATATGGGAAAACTTTGACTACTTTGAATAGGTCTGACTACCTCATTCTGAGTTTACCCAGAAAGAGTCTCAACATATAATTAAACATATGTATAAGATCACCCTCTTGAAACTCTTTTTTGATTGCATGCTGGTCATGACATTTCTTCATTCGTTCCATATAGATCTTTGAACTCTCATAAGCATTGAGCCTTATCTCTTCAAGTTCATTAAGTTGTAACCTCCTCTTTTCATAGCGCTTTTAGGTCACAATTAAGAGTTTTGATTGCCTAATAGGCTCTATGCTCTAGTTCAACGAGCAAATGACAGGATTTATCATAGACAAACTGGAAAGAGTTTTGATTGCCTAATAGGCTCTATGCTCTTCAAGTTCTATATGCCCACAATGTGTCATCAATCTTCATCGATCAATCCTTCCTCGAGAGTGATACTATTTTTTCCAAGATTATGTTCAGGTCTCTATTCAATACTTCCACCTGATCACTTGTCTAAGGGTGATGTGGTGTTGATACCTTATGACCAACCCTATACTTGCTCAACAACGTAGCAAACTTCTGCTCGATAAAATGCGAGCCTCCATCACTTATAACGTCATGTGGTACTCCAAATCTGGGGAATATGGTCTTCTTAAACATTTTGATTACTACACGAGAGTCGTTGGTAGGAACAAACATGGCTTCAACCCATTTTGACACGTAGTCAACTACCACGATGATGTACTTGTTTTCGCATGAAGCTGGAAATGGCCCCATGAAATCGATTCCCCATGTCAAAAATCTCAACTTCTAAGATGTTGTTCAATGACATCTCATCTCATTTGAAAATATTTCCTGTCCTCTAATATTCATCGCAAGAGAGAACAAAATTTTGAGCATCTTTGAAGAGAGTTGGCCAATAGAATCACGACTGTAGTACTTTAAATGTGGTCTTAGACGAGCTAGAATGCCCTCTATAAGCAAATCCATGACAATGGAAGAGCACATCTTTGATCTCATCCTTTGGTACACACTTTCTGTATAGCCCATCCACACATCTTTTGAAGAGGAAAGGGCCTTCCCAAAAATAGTGCTTCGCCTCTTAAAGGAACCTTTTCCTATCTTGATAATTCAATTCATAGGGGAGGATGTCAGAAATATTGCTTCACCAATTACTCCCAATTTCGATCTCGTTTCCTTTCAAAACTTTGCATGAGTGTTCTCCTCCTTGATGTGTAGCTTCCTTGCAAATTTTGTAGCCGGAGATGCCCTGTATGTCTCTCAGTGATAAATGGAACCCTAGAGCCGCCTTTGCCGATTTCTCCCTCGTCTTTGCTTGTGAGCATGTGATCCTTTGAATTGATCCTCTCCTTCCCCTTTTAATCGATTCCTTGCTTCTAAATTTAGTAATTGGGTCATCGTTTGCATGATTTGAACTTGAAAAATCAAGTTCAAACAAGGCCAGAAGACTCGGGCAGCCACCTATGAATTTTCCCAATTTGTTAGAATCACATGGGTGTGATGCCAGTAGTTCATTTCGTCACAAGGGTGTGACGACAAGTTTCTTCCAAAATTGCCCCTTGAGCTTCCTGATTCAGTCTTTGGTTCATTTTTTCATCTGAAAAATGAAAAACAAGAGAAGGTGTAATTTCCGAACCAACTGACCAAATTTAATTCAAAAATTTAAAAAAAAGTACTATAAAGACGACCCAAAAAGATAACTTATGTAAATAAAAATACTATGACTTTTTCAGTCATCACTAGGGCATTACATAGTCTATATGGCATTCACATGTAGGCGAAGGTGCCATAAGGACAAGTGAATGTCGTCTTCTCCTGATCTTTTAGATGGATGCAAATTTATAGAAAATATGAGTATCCATCCAAATAACAAAAGTAAGAATTGCAAGCCAAGCGTTCTAACATTTGATTAATAAAGGGAAGGGGAAAATGATCTTTGTAGGTGGTGGCATTTAATTTGCAGTAGTCAATGCACATCCGCTACCATGTTACCATTTGTGTTGGGATCAAATCATTGTTCTTATTTTTTTACCATGATAACTCCTCCCTTCTTGGCACCACATGCACTAGACTCACCCACTTGCTGTCTGAAATTAGGTGGGGTTGAGTCTCCTTTTGGTATTCCACTGCAAGTTTGCTCCCTTCTTCCAAAAATATTCTACGCATTCAAATAGAAAGGTTAATACCTTTAATGTCATCAAAGGTATAGCCAATTGCCTTTTTATGCCGTCGAAGTTCATCCAAAAATAAAGTGGTCTATTTTGCATCAGGATCAGCGTTAACAATGACTGAAAAAATAGAGTTTTTACCTAAGAATTCATACCTGAGATTACTTGGAAGAGATTTAAACTCTAATTTTTTTCTCTTCACTAACCTTAGCATCAACGTGGTCCAAATGTTCATTTCTCACCTTCTTTGTATTGATGGATGGATTCGAGTCAAGTAGTTGAGAATATGATTTCACTTCGTTCTCCATCTCTTCACTATCGTCATCTGTTAGACAAGTCTCCATTGGGTCTTTGTCTATTTGAGTGATTTGATCTTTTGTGAACATGTCTTCTAAGACATCGATACTGCAGCATGATCAGGCAAAAAAAAGGTTTTCTTAGGCTTTCTGATAAATCAAAATCAATAGCATTCTCACTGATGTTTAAAGTCAGCTTCTCATTTTTTTACATTCATAATAGTGTCTGTAGTCACTAGAAAAGGTCTACCAAAGATTATGGGAAGCCTCAAGTCCTCCTCCATCTCAAAGACTATAAAATCTACAAGGATGAAAAGCTTACTGACCTTTATAGGTACATCCTTATGGATACCTACTGGGTAATGAACCGAGCAATCAACTAGTTGCAAGGAGACGATTGTAGGCTTCAAGTAGCTGATGTCCAGCTTCTTGTAGATAGGTAGTGACATCTGACACTTGCACCTAAATTGCACAGAGCATGGTCAAAGGACATGTTTCTAATTAAACATGGAATAAAAAAACTCCCTAGGTCCTTGAGCTTTGGTGGTAATTTATTCTACATAATGGCAGTGTACTCTTTAATAAGTGCAACCATTCCATGCTCTTCCAACTTCCTCTTGTTAGATAAAATCTTCTTCAAAAATTTGACATAGAAAAGCATATGCGATAAAGCATTAGTAAATGAGATATTAATATATAATTTTTTTAGCACCTCTAAAAATTTACCAAACTACTTATCGAGTTTTTCTTTCTCCAATCTCTGGGAAAAGGGATTGAGGGTTTATAGGGAGGTGGTGGTATCTACACTAGCTCTTCTTTCCTACTTGTCTGTACTGGCTCTTCTTTATCCCTTGGCTGCTTAGCAGTAGCTGGAATTTGTTCCTCCTCATTTAGGTTGGTTTTGCTCATCCTAGGCTCCTCTAGTTGGTTGCCACTACACGTGGTAATGGCATTACAATACTCTCTAATATTAGCCTCCATTCGCCCAAGTAGTTTCCCCATTAGTTTAGCTGAAGAGTTGGCCTATTGGGCTATATGGTTTTCTAACATCCTAGCGTAAATCTCAAGAGAGTCCACTTTCGATGTCAGTTGCCTGACAGCTTCACTGACCATCTGCCCTTATTGCCTGAACTCTTCGTTGTGCTTAGTTTGGGCAACAACAAAATTGTCTAGCAATACTTCCATGTTAGACTTCTATGGTCCCTGGGGTTGGTTGAATTATCTTTGTTGGAAGCAAGGGGGTTGTCTAAAATTGGTTTGAGGAGTAGGATTCTGATTGTTTTTGTATGATAAGTTAGGGTGGTTCCTCCAGCGTGGGTTATAGATATTAGAGTAGGGGTCATTCTGAAGTTTAAGATTGAAGTTGTCAATAGCATTCACCTGGTCAGAATAAGGTTCAGAAGGTGAAGGGATCCCCAATTGGCAATCAGGTGTATAATATCATGCATTTCCATAAATCTCATAGAAAACAAAGTTAACAACAACATAATTGACATTAAGAGAGTTTATCTTACGAGATAGAGAATTTTCCTTTCCTGCGAGTCAACTGAAGGCATCTAACTCGAACTTATCAAATGATTTAGAAGATGTTCCCCTCACATTTGTCCATTGATAATGATTGAGTGTCATGTCCTCACATTTGTTCATTGATAATGATTGAGTGTCATGTCCTCAATCAAATTTAGTGCATCATCAACACTCTTGTTCATGATTGAACCACCAGCAGCAGTGTCCACTATTACGAGTGTTATAGTTGAGAGTATTATAAAATATATGAATAATTACCCATTTCTCGAGACTATAGTGCGGGCACATTCTTTAAAGCTCTTTAAATCTGTCTCATGCCTCGTACAGTGATTGACCCTCTCTCTGGGTAAAGCTTGTTATCTGATTCCTAAGTTGTGTTGTCTTGCTCAGAAGGAAATACTTTGATAACACATGATTTGATCATGTTAGGTTATTTTGCTTGATTATCTAGCATAAGATAGTTAGGTAGTCCTACTTATGTTAGTTATCTATGTTGATTAATACAATCTAATTAGACCTTTTTGGTTAGTTCAACACTTTAGACAATCCATATGCTTAAGTTTAATTAGGATTGAGCCATGCTCACACAAAACAAGTGCTCCATGTTGTATGAGTAGATTAACCTAATCAAAGGGGTCTTAGTGGATATGGTAGTATAACTTATCAAATAGTTCAAATGATTAACTAGTGTAGGTTTATTTCATTATAGTGGGCATGATTCAATTTGATGAAGTCATTTAAGCGATTTAAGATGATCAAGTCATGTAAAATGATTAAGTATTTTGTTAAAATCAAATACCATGCATTAACAAGGGGCAATCTTGTCAAGCTTGTGACTTTAACAAGGGGCATATGGTGCATGTTCCTAATTTTGTAATACTCACTACACACTTCGTTGGATGTTCGTTACTCATTGTATAATATTATATGCTGAGTTACACGTAGCATACTCATTAGTACTATATGACATACAAAATTAAGACACTCATAGTGAGAGATCCCTTCATGAGTTATATGTAGCATATTCAAATGAAATCATGGTTTACATAGAGTAACAGAGAGACGTGACAAATCTAAGAGATCAACACTTATTTATGTGCTCTAAGAAATCACAAGTTGTTGTCAAAGAATTCAACTTCCTTTGATGTTTGGTCAAGCATGATCAAATGCAAATGGATCTTTGAAATTTTAGGTCATAGTAGTTCAATACATCATCAGTGATGAACCTACACTCCTTTTATCTGGCAAAGCTTCTATTAAAGATTCATCCAAGGCTACTCAAAGATCATGACATCTTTGTTTGACCTATTGTAGACTGATCAATTCTAAAAATAGGCTAATCATAATCAGGTGATATTTGTCAAGCTAACGAATGCAATATTATATCAGCAAGTATTCTGCCTTCTAGGATTTGAATTACCTGTTAAACTGCATAACAATGCCTACGATTGAGCTATATACTGCATTCTCATGCACAAAGGGACATCAAATTCTGCTTGATATTTAAAACTAAACAAACATTAATGAAAACCTGTCAATTTCTGCGCATGCATACCTTTCTAAAGAAAATGGGAATAAAAGGGAAAAAACATTCCTTAATAGAGGAGAAGATCCCCACTATCTTTTTCTAGAAAATAAGCTAATAAAGGTGTCAATTAATTTAACTAATAAAAATCTTAATTGTTCATAATAAGATATTGGAGTCAAACCGTGCGCTTATTACTTAACTATCAAGTTCAATGCAAGTTCAACGGAAAATATGAAGAAAGTAACAATTGATAACAAAATAAATAGTGAAATTACAAACAAGACCCTGTATCTCATATAAACGTCTATGTAGGATCACAATTCACAATTAGGTCCCGGAGATTTTACAACTAAATTCTCTGATACAGAATATATAGAAAAAATACAAAAAATAATGGATAATGAAAAATAACTTTTTGGGAAAATTCAATTATTTGTTGTTCAATAAGAAAAATCCATTCAGCGGGTTACGAGGGAAAAAAGAGGAAATGAAGAATGTGGTCTACTAGTTCAAAGTGCTTCTCTACATACATAGAGGTATGAAATCCCTACAGAATCAGAGACGAATTGTAGGTAACTCAGCAGCAAAAAATGTGCAAGCTTTGTTCCCCAGAGAAATGTACTTGTAATCTTGAGAATACAGTGGTCAAAGTGTCTTCTGATTGATTCGCATCAACTAGAATCAGTTGTCGGGGGGACGGCCATCTGAACCTGAATGGTGATAATTCTGTGCAACTTTTATCTCGTTTGCCAGTTGCGCACGGCGTTCCCTTAAGAAGTTTAGACGGTTTGTCAGCTTGGTAAGCGCTGCTGATGAGGACGTCGCTCCCTGGGTCAAGAGAACACACATGCTTGAGATCTATTCCGTGAAATAACTCGTACTTGCAATGGTAGTAAGGTCAACGGAGAGATGTACCTCAGTTCCAGAAGACGTGGTTGCAGGTCCACCATGGCCAGTGACTGTAAGCTCCTCAGAGGATGATATACTGCCAGAAGCCTGCGACTTGAGTATATTTAGCGCAATGCTACTTGGCCATTGCATGGAGGTTTCCTTCTTCGCGTCGCTTGTCGGGGATAAAATCTTAGAGGCAGTAATCTCGCCAGCTTTTACTGAATCTTCGGCTCTGTTGCTTCTTCTTGCAGTATGGTACTAAGTAACAAAGTTGTTGCAGTGTTATTCGTTCACGGAAGAGTCAAAATGATGCTGTAGATACGAAACAGTACCGGTGATATTGCATCATGCAACAATTTCACATACCTCACGCTCGGAAGTGGATTTCTCTGAGATAGAATTAGTAGTAACTGCCTGCTCCTTGGACAAAGACTCGGGGCCTAGAGATGATACTGGTTGTTTATCTGTCTTCGCATCCTTCTGTTTCCACAGGAAAGTGGAAACAAGCCCGTTAGTCAGAGAGAAAATGGTTGGGAATCAGAAAGAAGATGAAATGAAATTTCTATCAACAGGTTTTGATGTGGGATGATCATTATTAGTTGGCCAACTTCATTTTTAGAACAAACTGACAACGGTGGATGGGCTATCCTTCTTGTTCCCGAGGACATAGTGTTCTGACTCCTTGGCCCATTTTTGTGATCAAAAGGAGACTTCGAATCTTTTACTTGCATGGAGGTTAGTTCAGACGAGTTGCAGCTCAAAAAACCAATTTCTCGAATCTTTTACTTGCATGGGCGTTAGTTTAGACGAGTTGCAGCTCAAAAAAAAAAACAATTTCAGTAGGGTTTCATAATATATATACAATAGAAAACCAGATAAGAGAAGACCCGGTATGGCCATTTCACATCCATTAATCCTTAAACAGGAAATATTCTAACACTCCTAGAGGAAAAATATCAATTATGCCTAGCTTGACATATAATGTTAAAAACCTAGTCGAGCTAAGGGCTTTTGTAAAAATCTAGCAGCTCTTTAGATTTTGTGTATGGTGTGTAGATTTATTTGTTGATAATAATTTTTTAATAAAGTGATAATCAACTACAATATGTTTTGTTCTCTTGTGAAATATTGGATTGCTAGCCGCAAGTGGCGATGAAGATGACAAATTGATTATCACATAAATATTCATAGGAATAGAATATAAAGCCTTTTGAGCCATAACATTTCACACTTCAAGCTGGATCTATTACTTTTTGAGGTAATAAGGTTTCCTCCTAAGTAGATGCAAAAACTCAAGATAGATCTTCCATTATCCATATATGTATCAGGAGCATGGATGCGAGATGATCTCTACACTTTAGGCTTACCACCAGAGTAGCCACATAAGCTCAAATTTAATTCTCCGGAGAATTCTTTACCACATGAGAAAGTTGATGTAGCCGGGCTATTTGATCTAGAATGATTCAAGCATATGCTAATTTTGACATTAACTGTATATTGATCTGCAGGGCATTTTGGACAATTCTATATTTAAGCATGTTTAAATTTCTGTATTGCATTTGGCATCTTGCATTGCATGTAGTTAGATAGCCTAGGTTTTGTTTTATTTTAAAGAATATTTAATTTCCTAGATTCATGTAGTAGGTTGTACTCTAGCTTAGGGAGCATGACATGTGTAATTCTACAAACCACCACCTCCTCCCTAAAACCCTCAAAGGCCCTTCAAACATTTGGCCAACAAGAGCAAAGATTAGCCCTTCATCAAGAAAACATTTCAACACCAATCAAGATTAGCCCTTCATCAATAAAAAGACATCCAAGCAACAAGTGATTGGGCGCTTTTCTTCATTTTGCCACCTCACGGACACATCAGCTGGTATGACAAGTCAAGGCACCAACCATCTTCAAAATAATTCAAAAACAAGCCAACATCAGCCACCTCCAAACTCCACCAATCAACACACATGCGGCCCTTCATCCAACTAATTCAAAAGCATGCACCACCAGCCACCTCAACCACTCAAGGGCTTGCATGCGAAACCATCATGCAACCAATGCATGAAAGGAACTTCACCAGAAAGTAAAGAGGCGCCAATGCAGAATTCATCCACACCACACATTCAAATCACTCCCAAATCCAACCATTAAGAGAAGTTTCGAAAAAGGGTAACTTTGTAACTCCACCCATGTGAACGTTGAGGGGAGGGGTTTTAAGTGTTTGTATTGTCTCATGCATAACATAGTCGAAATTTTATGAATACTCTTTTGAGAAAGAAACTGAGTGTGGTGTGAAAATTTTCAGCCGAGAGCCTCTTCCCTCTTCTTCCTCTAGCTAGCCGAGAATCTCTTCACCCTCTTCCCTCTTCTTCCTAGCTAACCGAAATTCTCCTCATCCTCTTCCCCCTTTCCTCTTTGAGTGAATGCTTGCTGAAGGCATCATACCTTGGACGAGTTGAAGAGCTTGGAGGACTTGAAGGAGAAACCAATTGGCTTGGAGAATGAAGGTTTGATCAAGACTCTCCCTAAGGATCTTCTTTGTTCTAGTTTAAGGGGAGTTTGTGTAGACCTTGTATTTCGTCCTCCCCTTGTTTACACCATTTGTAGATCATTTAAACACCCTAATCTTAGCCTCAACACCAAGAAATGGGAGCTAGGAGCAAAGAAAGGGGTTAGGCCCCTTCCCTAAAGGGGCCACTTGTACTTTCTTTCCTATCTCTTCTTTATCCGTACTTTGACAACTTGCGGATGTTGTATGTTCTGTTGCTTGATCTAAGAGCTACATACCTTAAGTTAGGATCTAGGGCATCATCTAAAATCTAAAGAACTCAACTAAAATCCCGTCCTACTTCACATTACCTACATAATATGTAAGTATCAATTCTCATATATCCATTGCTTTCTTAATAATCTATAGGCTTCTTAAGGGGCTAACCACCTCCACAACATATGAGATATCTGGTTCACTGCTGGTAGAGTAATGAGTTTACCTACCAATTGATGGTATTGGGTAGGTTCAATATCTTTAAAGTCTACATCACTCCTTTGGTTTGAAATCATTAGTCTTTCTTTAGGTTTGTTGTATCCCTCTTCTAAAAGATCTAAGCATATTTGTATGTGGCAGTAATATAATTGTACCTTAATAGGCTACCTCAATTCGTAGGAAGTATTTGGGTTTTCCAGGTCTTTAAAAGTGAATGTCTCTGTCTCCTATATCCTTTGAAAATCCTCTTGTAAGAACATATCATCAACATGGATTGCTGAATCCGTTGGACCTGAACAAGAATACCTTACAAATATCAAGTGGTCTGTCTCAGTATGATGAAAGCCTAACCAAACTTGTAGATCCAGGCTCTATGACTTTGTTTCAAGACGTAAATTGTCTTGTGTAATTTGTACACCAACTCCATTTGAGTAGCGAACTAGGAGGTTGCTTTATGTACACTTCTTCAACTAGATCCTCATATAAGAAGACATTTTTAATATATAACTAATAAAGTTGCTAGTTTAAGTTTGACAACCAAATTGAATAACACACCCTCTAGGAGAAAAGATGTTAAGATAGTCAACACCATATATAATTCCATCTAGATTGTGTTTACAATGTACACCCATCTGCATGGTACCAACTTAGATTGGAACTCTTAAACCAATGATCGTAAAACCAGTCCTATACCGGCCGGTTTCTTCCGTTGGTATCAGTCCGACAAGGCACCAACATCAGAGCAGGGGTCAGGGCATAGAAAGAGGTGGACTAAGTTGCAGGACCGATTTTACAATCCTTGCTATGAACAAGGTTAGACTAATGGTACTTATCGACATTAATATATATATGTGGTACGAACTTTTTACTAGTATTGATACAAAGTTAGACCGATAAGAACTGATATTTTAAACTTTTGTGCATTAGTCCTAGACATAAGACACATGTAACCATAGTATTTAAAATGGGTATATCCTGATCATACCCGGTGGAATGGGTATATCCTGATCATACCCGGTGGCATGATCTGACAGTACAAGGTCGGTACTATATATATATAATTTGTACTGACCATTGGTATTGACCGATATATACTAGTTTAATAAAAGACCACTATATCAATATGAATTGACTGGTATATACTGGTTTAATAAAAGACCACTACTTCAATATGAACTAGTACTAAAAATCTTGTATGTAACCAATTATGTGTTCGAATAGTCATCATTTCTACAAAGCTCCAACTATATGACTTGAAGAAGCTCATAGTTGCAAGGTAGTGTATCGCAATTTAATTAGTATTTTTAGTTTCAAATTTTAATTTATATAAATATCTCAATTCACAACTATGATTAATTTCAAAATTTTCAGGTTCTAAGGACATAGCAAGATGTATAACTAAAGGGACAAGTAACTAAAACCTAGCAAGATGTAACTAAAGGGGCGAGCATTACATTTCAATATATAAGTATTTTAATTCTAATTTTAATCAAATACATCAAAATAATTGTTCTAACTTTTTTAGGTTTCCAAGCATATGGGATGGAATTGGAGGGGCTGGGATAGTTCAAAATCTTGCAAAAAGGTTTATTATGCAAGGTATGAAATTACTTTTTAATACATAATTATTTTGACTCCAATTTTAATCAAATATATCAAGATAGTAATTAATTATACTTTCTCTTCTTAGATTTCTAGGGCAGTTGGAATGGAATTGGAGAGGTGGGCTCGGTTCAAAAGTAAGCCCACTAGGCTTTGCTAAAGCTGGATATCATACGTTAAATTTCATATTATTTTCAACTTTAAGCACCTTACAAATGTTTACATTCATCTTTTCGTAGGTAAAGGAATTAAGCATCAAATTGGAGTATAAAGAGCCATAATTGGGGAAAACTCAGAGATGGATCAAGTTGAACTGACTCTAAATACGTATGTACAGGTTCAGTCCAAGATCAATTTACCGTACAAACTACTATTTAAGATTAAAATCATGCTAAGGGTTGGCTCAGCCAACCTGATGCCTACGATTAAAATTATAAAGTAAAATATATTGATGAAGACCTTCAAATAGACTATTGAATAAAAGTATGATTATCTATCTTCTAAAAGAAAACAACATGATTATTTAAATTCCATTGATATTTATGTCTGTAAGAATTACCTTCCTCCAAAGAAATCAACTCCAGATGTCGGAATTACAAGAATTGTATATCAGTTAATATGGAAAGAAATACAAAAAAATTCATTTTCAAGGAGAAGTTTATGGTAAACTTACAGGCTGTTTCAATAATTTTTCTTGTTGATTAACAAGACGAGTACTTGTAACAACTCCCACCTCAGCTTTCCTGTATTAATAATCAGTAAGCTACAATATTGACTCTAGTGAAACTCTAATATACATGATATGCATATATGTGATTTGTCAGATTAGGGATTGAATTCACAGCCCACAGCAAGTTTGACAACATCGTACTTAATGTGTTTGAATTATTACCTAGTCCCTTTGCACATTTTCTTAATGGAGTTATTTCTAGAAACACAAAACTTAAAAAAAAGGTCTAAATGGACGTACCATGTAATTGCCAAGATTTAAAAAACTTTATTTTAAATTTAATTAATTAATTAATTTATTTTTTTACATAGGCAAGTCAAGTAATAAGAGCTAGAATTTTGAAGTTGTACATTAGTATAATTGGATGCAGATGAACTTTCAATATTTTGTGTGTTAAGATATTAGAGCTATATACTACTTAGAAACCAATATTCCTCATATCCCTTCTTCACCAATAGGAATTTTTTGAACATATATTAAAGTGAATGAGAAAGATATCTTACTCTTCAGAACGATCCCAATTGTAGAGATGTTTGCCGCATGACTCACACAAGGAAGCGTAGCTTTGCTTTTGATGATCATTAAGTTGTCCTTGAAGATCAGCAACTTTCTGCTTCAAAATAACTATATCTGCTTCAGCATGAGCAACTTCCTCTAGATCTGCCCTTGTCTTTAACACAACTATAGACTATGAATCTAGTGCAATGTTAGCTTTATACTAAGCCAATTAATAAACATAAAACTAACCTTGCCATCAATGGAAGTAGAATAGGATGCATGTCCAGGTCGCATGTTCATTAGTCCGGCCTCTAAAGATGCTTTCATATCTCTTTCAGTTTGTAGTTGCTTTTGCAATCTTATAACCTGTTTCATCAGATATGTTTCAACAGTGATGAAATTTGCTAAGTATAAATATCTAGGGGATTTATTGAATTACAAGTAACATAAGCTTGTCAAAGGGACTTCTAGCCCGCGTGAGTAAGATAGAATTGCGTAATTACAAATTTACAATTACACAAATCTGTACAATTCTGGATAAAAAAATCGGGTCTTAATGCAACGCATATCAGCTGCGTTTAATATAGCAGTGGACTGACGAAAGACTCCAAATGGACTGGGTGGGAAAAGATAATCTGTATTATATAGGAAGAGCACTTAACACGTCGATCCTCGACATTAAGCTATCATAACATAATGTCATAATCTATGTGGGACTCGAGACACAAAAGAATATATATTTCTAATAATCAGATTTGCTAATGAGGATAATGTTTAGACTGTAACATAAACTCAATTTTTATCTAAATAATGTAGAACTCACATGATGTAAATTGTAAAATATACAGCATTTTCCATTTCAAAACAAGTCAAATGGATATCTAAGTTCGTAATATCCAGATAGTAATGTTAAAAACTAGGAGCATCCCTAAAACATCAAAATTAGCTTAAATAAGCAGCATTAAGTGGAATAATATGGCCAACATCATATTTAAATTTTTTTGCTCATGAACCTTACAATTTGAATTAAATAATTATAAAGGAATTATTTTAAGAATATTTTGAACCAATAAACATAAAGTACATAGAGTTCTAGACACAGGAATGTTATTCCATTGAAAAAGTATTTTAATTATTATTTCAGGCTATGCATATGACTTACATATTTCGTCATGCCCGTATGTTGACGTATAAAACATATATTATTTTCCCAATTTAATGGCAATGAAATACTCACATTAGCATATATGACCAACCTACTCTTGTTTGGCATTTTGTGAATTTCTTGTATATAAATGTAATTTTTCTGTTTGGTAACTGTAGTCCCAAATTCATTGTTATTCATTTGTTCAGGTGCTTCAGATGATAAAATTCAATATAGATTTGTTGTCATTGACCAGATGCAGAGATTTAGAAGATATGATTACAAAAACAGGTGACTCTCATCCAAGTTAGTAAAATCATTTCTCTTTAGTTTCTCATTCTTTCAGTATTTGTCGAACTCACTAATGCAATAAAGAAGCAATTCCTCAATGCATAAACATATGCTAAAAAGGGAAAATAATGTTGGCTAATTTACCTCCCGCTCAAGAGCTAAGCGGCGCTCGTACAAAGCTTCCTTTCGTTTTTCCAAACTCTCTTTTAAAATTTCATTCCCTTTAACCTTCAAGACGATAATTTACTTCTTTTACATAAAGTATACTTCTATATGACTATATTCTCACTTTTATAAAGCAAAGAAAATACCTCCTTGGCAATTTTATTTTCCAAGTCATTCATAGTGTTCTCAAGCTTCTGAATTGCTGTCCTGCTAAGAGGATGAAATCATACTCACTACAAAAGTATCATCTACTTTCTTAAAGAGAAAACATTTGAAAAAAAGTACAGATATAGAAGATGGGATAACAAAATTGGTAGTTTGTTTAAGTAGAAACAAACCGTCTAAGAAAAAGTCGACTAAGCATAGGTTTCTGAACTGCAACAAAACAACCGGCTTTCTTTCAAATTAAACATGACAAACTTGTACAAAGATAATCCAGGCAATAGGGCTTTCCATGGTTGTTAGAATGCACATGCATAGCCTTTAGCCCCACATGGGGTCATGCCCAATGCCCTAACCTACAATGAATTGAACTAATAAGAAAAGATATCACCAAATTTAACTTGGTAGAAAGCAAACTAGTTAGAGTTCTCCCCATTCTATTGCCACTACCACTAGCTATGGAATAGTATAATAACTCCAAGTGTTGTCCTTGTTACTATCTCTATTTTTTTCTTGCATTACAGCTCTTATTTTCATGGCATCATAAGCATGTCTCAAAAAGAGGTGTCACCATGGCACTCATCTCCATGACTTCATCAGCTTTCTCAAACGTGATGCAATTTTCGATCACAGGTGTTGGGAAGCCCTCTCACTCTAAGGTAGCCATTCATTCTTCAACTACTTTGGCTACCTCACTACAAGCACCTATGACATCCTCTGATGAGCTATATGAGATTATGGTTACTATCTCCTCTTTTGAGCTTAAAAGCCTTCTTTGGTCAATGTCTCATATAGTAGATACTTTTATGACTCATATGGCATCCTCCACCTCAATATTTTGTATAAACTAATTTGCCTCTAACCCTTGGATTCTTGATTTTGGTGCATCTTCTCACATAATAGGTGATAAGGTACTATTTATATCTCTATCTTTTTAACTATTGCCATCTAAGGTTTGAGATACTAGTTTATGCCAACATCTCAATCTTCTCGATAGGTAAAGTCTAATATATGACTATACCGCATATAGTCAGTTCAACTCAGCCATCTTGGGCCAAGCCTTTTTCCAAAAAAATTATTTTTATGATTAATTTAATAATTTTATATAATTTAACTTCGAAAAAATAATAAATTTAAACAATCATAAGATGCTTAGAGATAAATGAAAGAAACCGATGAAATTTGTATATAATATGAGAAATTTTGCTATACATACCTTGGTTGACATCCAAAAAACATCCAAAAATGAATGACCACTGGTTGCATGCTGACTTAAGTCTATGTCATTGGTTTTGTAGTGCCTCCATTTAGAAGTCATCCCAAGATATATAATTCATAGACCTACTACTTCTTGTGGGATTGCAACTGGGATTAGCATAAGAATTCAAATAGGATATAGAGACAAAAACTCCTTTTGAACCATATCCTTTATAAGTTAGCTATGACGACGATGAATGACTCTTATGGTAGACTAGATCTTATTTCTTTATAGTCTTCTAAAGCTTAGGTTCTTTTCTATGTTGGAGTTTAACCATTGTCGCTCCTCTTATATTAATATGTCATGCCACCTGTACATCTACTCGAACGGTCACTATGGTCTTCATCTTGTGCAGTACGCATATAGCCTACATTGCTTGAATCATTTTGTATCTCCTGACATATATGTGTATCCGAAGAAGAAGATGCTTCTTCAGACTCTATATTCTTGCTTACCAATTGTAGATAATAGGTCTATTGAAGTTTTCCCCCTTTGAGTTGCTAAAACTCTTTCTCAATCCTCGGCTAAATGGTTAAGCTCGATACTAGCTTGGTTATTAGTGTTTTGGTTGGACTTAACTTGGTTGAAGCATCATCTCTTTATCATTGAGTCCCTTGGCCAATTTCACTATCCATCTCTTTAATGAGTTTAGCAATATATTGAGAGGACTGAAGTGGATTACCACACTCATCTATAGCAATATCTCAATCTTCTATAGCTAACAATCAATCTATCATCAAATCAGCTAAACA
The DNA here is from genome assembly GCA_027563935.2 of Costus lasius. Lineage (NCBI taxonomy): Eukaryota > Viridiplantae > Streptophyta > Magnoliopsida > Zingiberales > Costaceae > Costus > Costus lasius. The sequence goes on from CM050451.1 coordinate 87,602,643, forward strand.
AAAGAAGCATCGAAAGGATCCAATTCTTTCCTTTTCCTCTTATAGAATCCTAAGCTTGACTTATATATTGTAGTACATACACTAATTTCTTGAGCTGGTGATATGATAGTATGTTCTCACCTTTATATAAATCATGGAGAAGATCAACCAATTACAATTGTATCAACTTGATGATGCACACTGTGAGTGTATGTAAATTGCTATATTCGTAAGCTTGGAACTTTAATTCTAAATTGTAACCACTATTTAGTTGCAAATTAAAAAATTATCATAATAAGACAATTTGTCTCATAATATCTTGTAATTATGATATAAATTAAATTACTCACTTGAATCAATCTTATAGCGAAATCCAAAGTAATAGGATCTCTAACACTATGTTTACTTGGACGGATGGATTATGCAAAGGAAAGGAAAAATAGATGGATGGAATATGTTATAAGTTTTCTTTCTTTGTATTTACTTAAAATGATGGATAATTTGATGGATTTATATATATAACCCCAATTTTTATTTTTTCACTCATATTACATAAATACTATTAATATTATAAAATTATTATCGATACTATTAAATAATATAAAATTATTAAATATTATTTAATACTATTAAAAATTATAAAATTACTAAATATTATTAAATATTATAAAATTATTAAATATTATTTAGTACTATTAAAAATCATAAAATTAAAATATAAAAAAACACGACACATAAGTTTTTGAAAATGTTATAAGTTTCCAGCGAAGCAAGCAGCGAGCAATCCGCCCAAATTTTTCCTATTTTTCCTTCCCATTTTGAGAAACGAAGGAAAATGCCCTATTTTTCCTTCCCATTTTCCTTTGTCAGTTTTCCGTCCGCCCAAGTAAACGATGGAAAAAGGTATAATTCATCCTTCCCTTCCTCTTTTCCATCCAAGTAAACAAGGGCTAAATGTCATTTCGCCTTCTCTATATGTCTGACCTTCTCCAATTGTCGTAGCAGCCACTTCTATATTTTGCTCTAAGTAGAGTATCATATTTTGTAATGTGGTTAGCAATTCGTGATGTGTTCCTAATATATTGATAATGATAGATGCAAATAGCAAGCTTGGAAGGCAAAATAAAAATATTATTAAAATTTATACTAATGAATTAAGTGAAACAATTGAATAAAAGAAATATGATGTGAGTACCAGCTAAGTGAATTTCTTGTGCTACTTGGTTTTCCCATCTGCGTCAGATAACATTGACAAATAAAGTAGCCTTATTTTCCATTGTTGTCGTAATATATCTTATACATTTATGAATCTATATATTTTCCCATCATTAGCTTCTTCTCTATATCAACTTTCCTAAGGACTATGTATAGAGGCTCCACCACCATACATTATCCCAAAAGCAGGGGTTTAGAATGATGCTTTCACTTCCCTACCCTCTTGTGATCTTAATAAGGAGATTCATATCACTCTTCCTTTGCAAACAATGTCTTTAACGTAATCGTATTTGTAAGTAATAACTTTAAAGTAATAAAGTGCACAACAAACCTCGTAGGGTCATATTGTAGTATCTTATTATTTAGAATTTATTGCATCTTAGTATGTCCCCAATAAGGTTGTAAATGAATCAGGTGCATATTTTTAATTTTGTAGATGTCCCCAATGTCCATCATTAGGTTGATGCAATGAGCAACATAACAAGTCCAAATAATATGAGGATAATTAGCTTGAATCAATTCATCAGCTACTTTGGTCCAATCTTTTTCACTGATAGATGTAACTATTAACTTATGATGTATAACGTTTCTATTATAATAAATAAGAAAATTATACTCCTCTTGGCGGCCCAGTCTAAGCATCGTTCATAAAAGCGACACTGAACTCTCACCATTGCACTTTATGCTTATGATCCAAGTTTAGCATTTTTTCACTTCTTCGTCAAGAAATGACCCAACAATCTCATATGGGATAGGTAACTAAATTCTTATATCTTCAAAACCATAAGGAATAATAATTGACGCTTGCTACTTGAGTAGGAATCCAGTTAAAGTAAAACTATTTTAAATAGTATGGCTAATGTTATACTTTTTTGACTTTGTGTAAGCATCATCTATTTGTGTTTGCTTAGTTGCTTATTGTGAAAATTCCCTACAGTCAATCAAGATTTCAAAACTCGATTTAAGACCTATACTAGTCAAGGTTCAAAAAAAGGCCCAGAACAGTGCCAATCGGTTCATACCAAAAAAACCTGAGCAAGCAGCTAGAGAAGAAAGCTCCTGGCCGGAGTAGGGAGGAAAAAGGAGGAAGAAGAAAAAGAAGAGTATTGATCATCGCCTTTCTGCTCCCACAGGGCGTGTTGTTCCTATGATGCATCCACCTCCAGTGATGCTTGCGGCTCTGTGATGTATCGTGAGCTTTTACCGCTGCTCTTCCCTCTTCTGCTTAAGCTGCCTCATGGAATTTCATAATGGATGATATGCCTCTTCCTATTCTTCTTTTCCTTCTTCTCTGCTCAGCTCCAATGTGTTCCGCATACTGGTCACGTTCGAATGAGTATAAACCAACCATACTACCATTAGAAGTGGGTTTTTAAACCTTGGTACTGGTCTGGACAGAACCAAGCAAAAAGAAGAAGCACGAATGAATGTATTGCCCGATAATGATTTTCTAGAATTTTTCAATGCCCGACAAGATCATCATATTAGTTTTTATGAGCCATATAAATTATAATGCTAATAAAAAATATTTGAGTAAAAATAGAAGGATTAAAGAATCTAAGAGAGTATGGTAGAGATATTAAGAGAGATTAAAAGGAGTGTGAATGAAATGAGAGAGGAACCTTATATAGACTCCTATTCAACTACCATTCTTTGGCTTTATTTCTTCTTTGAATGGTAGTTTGAACTGATTGCTCCCAACAACTAGTTATATTATCTTTTTTTTAATGCTCAGTAGTGGATCCAGTAGCTGTACTAACTACTTCTACTTAGATTAAGGTTAATATCCATTGGTATCTACCGATTTTCAAAGTTTTTCAACAATAAACCAAGTTATACTAGTTCCATATATTAGTTCATGCTCAGATTAGTACATGTTGGGCAATACTACCAAGTACAAACCAATTTTATATATCTTGCCGTTATCAATCACTGTCTATAGCAGATGGTTCTCTTATTAGCATGATCTACAATGATATATTATTCTCTATATGTACCATAATTTCCTATTAATCAATCTTCGTACGTGCCTTTACAAAAACCTCAAACTATTGTGTAACACTTTTTTCTTCATTCCGCCTATTTCATAACCTCAAGCAAAGGTGACAATTGGCGGAGAGCTTAAGACTAGAGGAGTATATGCACTAGTGAATCCATCTTCTATTTCTAATCAAACACTTTCTCATCTCCACATTAGTGACATTGTTGGTTAGGGCATCTATCTCTGGCTAATGTCCAATAATTTTTATCTTTGAAGGTGTGTCCAATATTTCACTAACGCATGTCAACTTGACAAACATTATAGAATTGCTTTTCCATCTAGTGATAGCAGTTATAGACCGGGAGTATTTCTCCATTTCATCTAGTTTATTCAGATATTTGGGCTTTGAGTTCTGTGTATAATGATGGCCATTGATACCATCATTATGATGATCTTTCTCGTATGCGTTAAGTCTTCCTGTTAAAGAGTCATTTTGAAGTCTTTATTATATTTCAAACCTTTCATTGAGAAATTAAAACACAGTTGATATGTCCAAATAAATATTTCATATAGATAATGCTTCAGACTATTCTCATTCACAGTTTCAATTCCTTTTGTGCATCACGAGGCATCATCCACCAGCATCTTGTGCATATATGAACCATCACTTAGCTCAGCAATGCTTGTACACCGTCTTTTTCATATGCATTGTCCATGGGGATACAATTCTCATAACCTAATAAATCGAGTCCTAATGTCCTTATTACAAGTATCCATTTTCTATATTGTTTTCATCACAATTAGTATTTCCACTTACCCTTAGAATTTTTTAATATCTATATTCTCCTCATGTCCTTGGTCTAAGTCTGAGACAAACTTAGTTCTCATGCAATTTGATGTATCTTTCTATTTCAAGAAAAAAAAGGGATATCATTATTATGAACCCACCATCATGGTTTCAAGAACCGGTCCGAAACTGGCTTGTACATCCGGTTTGTACTGGTCCGGTGGAGGATCGGTTGCGGAACAGAGTAAAATCGATGGTTTTACCTAAAATAGTTAAAAACTGGTTGGTACCAATACGTACAGACCGGTATTGGCAAAAGCTAGCTAGTTTCTGTCCAAACTGACCGGTACCGGTTAAAACCAGTTGGTTTTCCCCCAAAACCGGCCAGTTTTCAAGAGGCAACAGTGCACGGTTACTGTGTGCACGCGTGAATGCACAACACTTGTTATTGTGCACATAGTAACAAGTACTGTGCACACAATGATGATAAAAAAAAAATGTGAATTCACAGTGTAATACTTGTTACTATGCGCATAGTAACAAGTACTATACAGACAATAATAAGGAAAAAAATATGTGAATGCATAGTATTTATTACTGTGCAACTTTTGGATTTATATATATAATATAATATATTTTATATTATATATTTAAAAGTAATAATAAAATATTACATGTGTCCAAATTAATTGAACCACCGATAGTCTGTCGATGGCAAATTGGTGGCAACGTACTTAGACTAGGAATTAAGTAATAACTAATTACATTTAATATATTATTAATATATAAATTATCTAATAATTAAGTAATAGTTATTGGGCGCAGTGTGCACCCGTGACTTTAAAGCCACGTCGATGGAATTTTTATATATTATTAAAATAATATTAATAATATAATATGTTTATATTATTTAATTAAAAAATATTAAAAAATTTTAGAATTTTTTTATAAATAGTCTTCTGAACTCTAGTTCTTCTAACACCAATCTAGTTTCAGTCTTTGAAACTTTTGCTGAAATCTTCTTCTTCTAAACTTTCTTCTTTTGCTCTCTTTCAATGGCCCCAAAGAGAGATACTGATCTTGCGTGACAGCATGCTCGCAAGATGCCAGATAACCGACACTATTGGCAATGTATTCACTGTCAAAAAGTTTTCAAGGGGAGAAGTGCTACCCGTGTGAAGTAACATCTCGCCATGAGCTATACTAACATTGCAAATTGTATGAAGCTGTCGTAAGAGACGAGCTATAAAGACAAATTTAGATTCGTTCAAAATCACTAAGCAATATCACGCCGAAGAACGTGAGGAATACAATCATCGTGGGACCGTCGGGTATGATCCATACCAAGGTGAGTATGATCCATATTGTGAGGAATACAATGGAGCTAGAGGAAGCTATGCGTGCCTCTCGAGCTCAATTTGCATACGAGGATGATGTACAATCTGCCTCTATGCGCTTTGCTGAGAGACCACAGTACGAGGATGGATCTGGGAGCGGTATGGAACAACAACCACCACCATCAGGCCGACGAGGTATTTCGTCTTTCGGATTTGGTAGATGTACTAAGGGTCCCGCCCCCACTGATATTGATCCTTGGGCATTTCCTTCTCAATCAAGTAAGCAGACGCGTATTGATGATATATATACAAAGAATAAAAAGGTAGATATGGACCGAGCTACATCCAAATGGTTTTTACTTTAATAGGATTCCACCAAATGCAACATCTGGTACATGTTACCGTACCATGGTGACTAAAATTCAAGATTGTGGGTCAGGGATTAAGCTCCCTAACCCCTACGAGATTGCTAGAACGTATCTTGACGATGAAGTTAATGAATGCAAAACATGGATCATAGGTATGAAACGTCAGTGGGAGGATTTTGGAGTTACTTTAATGTGTGATGCTTGGACAGGGCTGACGAGGACGAGTATAATAAATTTTCTTATTTACTGTAAAAGAAAAGTAATTTTTGATAAATTTATTGATCCTTCATCTGAATTTCATAATGCATCATACATTAGTAGTATTATGAGGGTGATAGAAGAAATTGGCTCTCAATATATTGTTCAACTGATTACAAATAATGGCAGTAATTTCAAGACAGCTGCCTAGATGATTACTTTGGATTTTCCATATTTTATTTGGTCACCTTGCGCTGCACACTGTATTAATCTGATGATGAAAGATATTGGAGACAAAGAAGGTGAAAAATACTTTAAAGGGTGCACAAACTATCACCAGATTCATCTACAACCACCATTGGGTCCATGCTAAAATGCAAGAATTTGTGCAGGCGAAATACTGCATCGTTCAACAATGAGCTTTGCAACACATTTTTTGCTTTTGAAATCATTACTCTCGAAGAAAGTAAGACTAAAATCAATGTTTACATCTGGAGAATAGTCTAGTTCTAATTTTGCAATATGAAGCGATAGAAAATCAGTTGAGAATATAATTCTCAATAGACGCTTCTAGGATAGTTTGACTAATATTTGCACGAGCCTCTTTATATGATATTATGGAAAGTAAATATGGATAAAAAGTCAATGATAGGCGAGGTATATTACATGATTTTACAATGTATGAAAATAATTTCTACTAAATTTAGTGCCCGAGGCAATAGGTATAATGACATCATAAGACATCAGTGGGAAACTATTCTGCATCAAGATATTCATGCAGCTGGTAAGTATTATCAAAGTTTTTAAATTTTTTATTACATAGTATATTTTCTTAAAATACTTTTTTTCGTAGCCTATTATCTTAATCCTTCGTACCAATACCGATACAACTTGGTGAGCGAATAAGATCTACTGACTGCATTAATATATTGCATAGAGGCGGATACAGAAGTGGCAGCTGCGGCAATAAACGAAAATCGTATGTATCGTGAAACTAAAATGATTTTTGGCGATCCAGTAACACTAGATCTCAGATATAAAATAGATTCTAGTAAGTTTTTTTACTACAATAGAAAAGATTTTTTTCAAAAATCTTTTTTCTAAATTAAGTGTCTAATGTGAATTTTTACTACCCTCACCATCTTTTCTATCTTAGCAAGATAGAGCTGCTCCACCACCACATGTCTATCATGGTATGTGTTAGGCCTGATTCCTGGCGGGCCAAGAATAATGAAACTAGGTTGGGCGCCAACCCAAGCCCACAGCCAAGACCCAAATCAGAGGGTGATCAAATTTGGTCAACACCCAATTTGGCGAAGCCGAAATCGAATCAGGCGAATCCTTCAGTGGCAGCTTCAGATGCGGAAATCACAGGCGGCAATTTCCGATTCCGTCGGACGTGAGGAGTGGAGGCGTTGGCGAAATCTTCGGGGAGCGGCGGATCGCGATCTTCGGACGCGAACGTAGACAACGACATCGACGTGGGCAGATGAAGAGGAGTAAGCGAGCGACGGAAACGGCCAGTGGATCCGGAAGAAAGGGGTCATGGCGACGAAGACGCGACACGCGCACCATTGGGAAGGACGCGGACAACGCAAGGTGGGATGGCTTCGATGAGCTCAGTGATTGATTCCTATGGACGCGGAGTGGCTTCAATGCGGCCAACGCAAACACCCTCTTCCCTTTAAAACCTGAGGAGAAGATCGGCGAGGAGAATGGGAGGCTGCGAGTAGCGAGATACAGAGAGAATAGAGAGGTTTCCGTCGCCACTGGCAACGACTTGAGGAAGAGAGAGCGAGAGCTTTGTAGTCGGCAGCAAGAGTCGCTGTGACGTGAGAGGGTGAGGAGAAGGGTTTTTGTACCGTGACGTGAATAAAGAAAAGTTTCCCCTATTCCGACGGCTTCCTCTTTCCTGTGTTCTCCGGCGAGGTCTCCTTCACCACGCGCGTCGACGACGGTCTGGCGGCACTTCCAGGCGGCTGCGATGTAGGCTGAGGGAATAAGCGAGCAGCTTCTCCCTGCCGCACGCCTTTCGAGCCTTCTGCACTCTTCCTTCCCAGGCAACAAGCGCCGAACGCAGGTGGCGTTCGACGTGACGACGACACGCGAGGAAGCGAATGCCTTGAGGATGCGACGATGGCACGCGAGCAAGCTCGATTTTGACTGGGTCAAAATCAAATTCTACGAAATCAGCTTCGGCCGTCAAATTCGCGGAATTTGAATTCAACGCTTCAATTTGAGGACATGTGCTGATGTGGAGGCTACAGGGAAAAAGGGCTTGACAAACCGCTATAAGAGGAAACATTGATGACATGGAGACACAAGGAGAGCATTTGGCGCGAGTAGAGCAAATGCTCGGCCTAACAGGAGATGGGGAAAACGCTGTTGTTTCCCAAATGGAAAACTTGGGGTGCACAGTAAAGCAACAGAGGTTGCAAATAATCACTCTCCAACAAACTTTAGAAGGGATGGATGTGCCCCAACAAAGTTTGGAAGAGGTGGCAACGCTACGAGAGCAAGTAGCAGGCTTCGCTGCAGCACAACAACAGGTGCAAGGGGGATCTTGCGATAATGCACATGGCATTAGTACAAGCCCAAGGGAGTGTGCCCACAACACCAATGATGGAGCAGGCGGCTCCTAGACTAGAGGCTCGCATCTCAGAACCCGTGATGTTCGGAGAAGCCCAATCATCCAAAGAGTTGGATAACATTCTTTGGGACATAGAGCAATTCTTTGTTGTCAATCATGTCCCCGACCAGGAACGAGTGCGAGTGTGTAATGCATACCTCGCAGATGATGCAAAACTTTGGTGGAGAACCAAGGTTGATTCGACATCAGGAGCAGCTGATTGGATATGGGAGGTGTTCCAAGAGTCTCCCTGAGAACTCGACAAACCAGGCACGTGACACGGTGAATCGGCTAAGACATACGGGTCCAATCCAGGAGTATGTCCGAGCTTATTCAGCACTTATGTTGGAGATTTTGGATATGTCAAAGACGGACAAACGATACACCTTCCTCTGTAATCTTCAACCATGGGTGGAGGCTGAAGTCCGACGACATGCGCTGCAAAACTAGAGGACGGCCGCAACAATAGCCGAATCCTTTGTAGATATAAGAGCTTCATGTACGACTTCTTCAAGAGCATCGAAGTCACCCCGAAGCGTCACTCTTGAGCAAGAACGAGAGCACCAAAATGGGAGAGGCCCTTTCCCCGGGGAGGCGGAGACCAGCCGGCATGACAGGAGTAGAACCAACCTGTACAGAGGGCGCAGGATCGACTGGGACCGATGAGTTGCTTTTTGTGCAAAGGTACACATTGGATGCGTGACTGCACAGCCCGAGAGTAGATTGCAGCAATCGTACAGCGAGAGTTCGCTGAGAAGGAGGTGGCTAATGACGACCTTATAGTGACATGCATAGGAGGGATGGCATTGAACGTGGTCACGGCAGTGTCAGCCTCAGGAGAGTCATGATTGATATATGTTTTGATGCAGATACATGGGGTCGAGGTGGAGGCGATGGTCGACACCGGTGCGACTCATCTATTCGTATCGAAATGCATGGCGGCATAGCTGGGCTTGCATACTTCACTTATAACGGGTCGGATGAAGGCCGTCAACTCCGTAGGGCAGCAGATGTTGGGTATTTCCTACAACGTCCCGGTGAAGCTTGGAGATTGGACGGGGCGTCATCACATCCGAGTAGCGAAGTTGGACGATTAGGACGTCGTCCTCGGCACTGAACTGGTTCGACGAGAGAAGGTTTCAATCATTCCACACTTGGAAGGAGTCCAAGTGCTTTATGAGGAAGCACTAGGGTGGGTCCCTTGTATTCAGCGAGGTAGTTCGACAACCTCGAATACAAGAACGCAGAGGTCACGTAGAGTGAAGGATCCTGCACAAGCACAAGGTGCATATATTGCAACAGTGGTTGCTATGGAGATGACTGTAGAAGACATCAAGGGCGATGTCCAGATTGGGCGGGGGAGAATTGTTAGGTTTGATTCCTGGCGGGCCGAGAATATTGAAATTGGGCTGGGCACCGGCCCAAGCCCACAGCCAAGACCCAAATCAAAGGGAGACCAAATTTGGTCAACGCCCAATTTGGTGAGGCTGAAATCGGATGAGGCGAATCCTTCAATAGCAGCTTCGTACGTGGAAATCGCAGGCGGTGATTTCCGATTCCATAAGACGCAAGGAGAGAAGGCGTCGGCGAAATCTTCAGGGAGCAGCGAATCGAGATCTTCGAACACGAACGTAGACGATGGCGTCGACGTGGGCAGACAAAGAGTAAGCAAGCAACAGAAACGGTCAGTGGATCCGAAAGAAAGGGGTTGTGGCGACAAAGATGCGGCACGCACACGATTGCGAAGGACGCGGACGACGTGAGGTCGGACGGCTTCGACGAGCTTGGCAACCGATACCTGCGGATGCGGAGTGGCTTCAATGTGGCCAATGCAAACACCCTCTTCCCTTTAAAACATGAGGATATCGGAGAGGAGGACGGGAGGCTGCGAGTAGCGAGATCTAGAGAGAATAGAGGAGAGGTTTCTATCGCCAGCAGCGACGACTTGAGGATGAGAGAACAAAAGCTTTGTAGTCGGTGGCGACTCGTGAGAGGGTGAGGAGAGGGGTTTTTGTACCTTGACGTGAATAAAGGAAAGTTTCCCCTATTCCGATGGCTTCCTCTTCCCTGTGTTCTCCGACGAGGTCTCCTTCTTCACCATGCACGTCGACGACGGTCCGGCAGCACTTCTAGGCGGATGCAACGTAGGTTGAGGGAAGAAGCGAGGAGATTATCCCTGCCGCACACCTTCTGAGCCTTCTGCACTCTTCCTTCCCCGGCGACGAGTGCCAAATGCAGGCGGTGTTTCACACGACAACGGCACGTGAGGAAGCGAACGCGTTGAGCGCTTCGTGGCGCGAGCTCGATTTTGACTAGGTAAAAATCTAATTCTACGAAATCAGCTTCGGCCGCAGCTACTTCAAATTCCGCAAATTTGAATTCGGCACTTCAATTTGAGGGCAAGTGCTGACATGGAGGCTACGGGGGAAAAGGGCATGACAATGTGCCTATGCTTGTCTTTTAGTCATCCCTCCATCTGCACCATCTTTGTCTATAGGCCCTCACTCTAAGACTAATGATCCTTCAATCGTCTGAGGTAATGGAAGAGGTACAATTACTTATTCTATATCCCCATATATTTCTCATGCTCATTTATTCTCTACTCATCTCGTCTTTGTTACTGTATTTCATCTCTTATTATTCCAATGCATTTTTATGAGGCTATACCAATCCCAGAGGGGAAAATAGCTATAGATGAGAAAATAGAGGTCCTGCTATCAAGAAAAACATAGACATTAGTTTTGTGTCCAACTAGTTGCTTTTAAATAAGTGTTTACAATCAAATGTAATCCTGATAGTTCGGTTGAGACGTACAAAACTCACTTGGTTACCAAAAGTTTACTCAAATATATGGTATTAATTATTTTTGGCATACTTTTTCCATAGCAAACTTAAAATTTATTAAGAGTTCTTTTCTCTCTAACTATTAATCTTGATTGATAATCACATATTAAAAATACTTTTATATACAGAGACCTCTTTGAGGATGTATATAAGGAGCAACCACCAAGTTATGTTGGTTAAGAGGAGTTTGTTAACAAGTTACATAAGACAATAGATGAGTTGAAACAAAGTTTGAAGGCTTGGTTCCATGAATTCTCTCAAATGATGCATCTTGTTGGTTTCCAACACAACAAAATTGATCACTCCATATTTATGACTTTCAAATGCAGGTATAGTGGTACTTGATTATGTGGATGATATTCTATTGTCAAAGAGTGATTCCAAAGCAAAGTTGAAACCAAATTATATCAACAATCTCACTTCACTCTCAAAGATGTTAGAGAACCAAAATATTTTTTAGGAATTTAAGTGGTATATAAAAGAAATGTATCTCATTGTCACAACATAAGTATGCACTGGATCTAATTGAAGAAAGTGGCATAATAGGTTCTAAACTAGTAGACACACCAATGATTCCTAATAAGATCTAGTGTTGAAATAGAATCTAATTATACTAATACCACTAGATACAGGTAATTAATAGGAAAACTTCTATATCTCACTATCACCAGACCAAACATCTCATACTATATAGGAGTTAGTCAATTTATACAAAAGCCTAGAAAATGTTATTGGGATGTTGCACTTACAATATATTAAGACAGATTAAGGGAAAGATTTCTACACAAAAAATGAACATATTACAGTTAAAGCTTAAACAGATGTTGATTGTGCAAGAAATGTAGATAACAAGAAATTAATTTCTAGATATTGCACATATGTGAGTGAAAATTTAGTAACATGGAAAAGCAAGAAACAAAGAGTAGTTTCCTGGTAAATCTAGTTGTAAAGTAGAATACAAAACAATGACATATACCAAATGAGAAATGTTATGGCTTAAAAGTCTCTTACATGAATTTGATCTATTATGTCCAAGCCTATGAATATGTATTATGATGACTAATCTACTATCTTCACTGCTAGTAGTTCAGTGTTCCATGAAAGAACAAATGATATAAAAATTGATTGTCGAGAAGCAAATATGAACCCACAGATATGTATAATTTATGAGTTATGTTAGTGGGTCAGTTTCCATCTTCACAGGTCAATCCAATTGTTATTCGATTTTACACTAAGAAACACTAGAAAATTTAATATATGATTTCTTTATAGATTCTAACTCTAACAACAAGCTTTTACTCTGCCTTCTTTGTATCCCCCAGCAACTTCTTGATGGTGGCCTTTCAATAGTGGGCTTCTTTTGCACCCTTCCTTCTTCTTTGTGGATGCTTTGGTGGACTTCATCCCCCACCAGCTTCTTGATGGCATGCATTTCCCCCAAAGACCTCTCAAGATTCTCATTACATTTTGCATCCAACATAAGGCTTATCCCCTCTAGTGCTTATGCCATTATGAGAGATTGAGAAAGAACATAAGGAGATCCTCTTCTGAACTATTCCATTTCTTCATTTGCTATGCAAGCTTTTTCTCCTCTTCCAAATTAGTATATAGGCTAGTAATGCAAACAAGTCTACAACAAGAATTGGTGGCACCTTTGTTAATGGAGTGCCTGCAGAGCCTCGACTATCTACATGTATGGCTACCTCTTGTTGATGACGATGTCATTGCTTGTTATTCTGTTGTGGCTCAGCTTGACGTTGTTCTTCTACAGTATCAATGCTACAATTGCTGAATCTCATAGAACGTTGTTCTACACGTAAGGAGGGACTACCAAAGTGTATATGGGTCTTCTACAGGTTGTCTAGTATTGTCAACCCATCAGCCTTGCCTATCATGAGTGCCAAAAGAAAAGGCAACGACAGCTCCTATCATGAGTGCCAAAAGAAAAGGCAACGACAGCTAGCAAAAGGAAGTTAGATCACCTAGTGACAAGAAATGTGTCAACAAAGAACCTCAAAGAAGAACACTAAGATGACACACGGTGCATTAATCAAGTACAAGCCTAAAGTCGCAAAGTTTAGCATTGAAACCTAGATCAAATAACCAATCTTTTATTACAGTTCATCAAGTAAGCAAACAGTATAACCAAAAAAAGTGATGAAGATTATTACATTCAAAGGGCAATTCCTCAAAACACTAGGATTGCACCCAAGAACCCTTTTACAATTGACTTGTTGGAAGATGAGCTGATGTTTCTGTGCTTTTTCTTGTCGTTCTCCCTGTTCAAGTGTTAACGGGCCAGCTTATGCTTTAACGGGTCTGTATGTTAAATTTTTATCCTTACCGAGTCTGTATTGTTTCTAAATGGATCTGTTGTGTATTAGATTCTAACCCTAATGTAGATGACTCTTGAGCTGGAAAATGACTTAATTGATAGACAGATAATCCAGGCTACTCTTAGGAGGACTTGTGTTGTAGTGTAATAGTACATGAAATTCAAGAGAAGATAAATATAAAAAGCTTCATGGAATCCAACTCTTCCTTGAAAGCAAGTCTTACTCCATATCAAGCAATAAAGCCTGCTATGTATTGATTCAACGTACTCGGTATACTAGTGTCATCAGCGTCACCACCACCACTGAAGCAAGTAATGTCGTTACGCAACGCAACTCACATATGAGCTTACATCTAGATGGCTCTCAATACTGAGATTTAAGATTTTGCCCTATTCTATGGTACTCGTACGTATTTATAAATGTTGGAGAAGTCCATGAATGTCATATTTGAAAAATATAAAAACAATAGTTGCATACTCATCCATAAAAGGTATGGTGAAGATATCGAACACATACTCATCTTCCATTGTCAGGTCAATTGACTCCGTGGAAAGTTTCTTTTTTGCCTGAATATTGCAAATACACGAGAAGAAGAGTTTATATAAAATTAAAAACATAAATAAAATGCAAGTATACTCACAGGGGCGCGTCCCCATAATGCAGCTTTTTTTGTACTAGTCATTGCTTCATATGTCCTTTCTCCAACTCGAACGGCTGGAGGCACATGACTAACAGAATTAGATGCTAGAGTTGGACTACCATCAATTGGCTCATTGGAGACACTGTTAAGTGAATTTTTGGCAATACTGGTGTCTTGCCGCAAAGTTTCATCCTTCTGTGCACAAGAATCCACAGGAAATATATCAGATCTTGATGATGATTTTTGTTGGAAAACTTCTTTCAGCGACGTATCTGCTACAGATGTGGAGGCAACATCATGTTTTTGCAGAAATTCATCATCTTTTTTCTGTTTATCTTATTTGAGGAATGGAAGTATTATTATGGAGCATTATTAGGTATATGAACGAGAAATCAAATAGCTAAAATGTCTTTGACGCTTTACTATATTTAATTTATGTTCAAACAAGCTAGAAACATATACAAGAGTTGGCACCTCAAATGTAGGAAATTTACAAGCACCGGAGGCAATTTCCTTATCTAACACCGGGAAATTCCTGCGCTGAAGTCTGAAGGAAGAAAAATGAGCCAGATATGGCGGTATATATAGTACAAAACTAAAATAAGCATATATCTTGTTTCCCTAATAAACAGCATGTGACTGCGTGCATAGCAATCCATTCTGTGTACTGTACAACTAATTATCTGTTAATTTGAAGCACTAGGTAAATCTCGAGTTGAACTTGTGTAAACATAGAGGGTGCAAACTCTTGCGATACTAACAATCAGCAAGAAGATACACAAAGGAAATAGTGAACTTCAAATATAATGAAAATATGTGCTCCTGCCTACAAGGATTAAAATCTAGAAATACACCAGATTTGTAGAAACTTCAGGATTCATATTATCTCTTGGTAGTACCGGTACAGTTGATGCCTTATGGTGCCAAACGAGTGTACCACATATTGGCAAAATATTACCAAAAAATCTCAACAGTGTCTAACCAGCCCCAAATGAGACTGGATACCGTTAATGACTACTTAAGATGCCAAACATGAAACTGTGAAATAACTAACGAAGATAACAGAGTGCAAGTAAGCAACAACCTTATAATCATGTGAATCACTTCCATTAGTGCTGCAACTTTCACTATTCGTTTCACTACATGAATGTTTGAGATCATCAGCTTTATCTGTACTAGGGTCATGATATCCATCATCTGGAACTTCATTATCGGTTGATTCATCATTGCTATCATACTCATCCTGATCATCTTCTGGAACGTCACTTCCAGTCGAGCCATCATCTTCAACATCACCCTCTTCAGAGTCCGAATAAATCTCAGATGACATCGAACCATCATGCAAGTAATCCTCCTGAAGGTTGTCATAGATCATCAAAAAAAGTAATAAAAACATCGAATCAATTTCTGCCAGAATAAAAGGAAAATTACATTAAAAATTTTGTCAAACTCCTCTAACAAAATTATGACAATAAGTTGAGCATGGTTAGCTGCTGCTGCAGCTTTCAGAAGTTGAAGAGAACCATCTCCGCCCATATTAAAATCGTCTTCAAATTCACAATCACCAGCAAGAAGTGGACGGAGAAGTAATGGGGCCATGCAAGCAGCTATAGCAGAAAGTGACATCCGGTTCTGGGATTTGTAAGCAGCCACTCTTTGCATCATGTTAAGAATTCTGAAGAAATAAAACTACAGTGAAAACATTTGCTAAGAATAAATATAACATTAAATTTCAGCTAAAACGATTGATTGAGTAGTTGAAATTAAACATGAGTTCCGAGGGAATAATGGCACACAGTAAGGGCTGTTACATAGTATCAGATATCTCACGTCAAAGAAAGAGACCTTTCACAATTATATGCTACAAACTACAGCGATGCCACAAATTTGAGGATTAAAAAATAATATTCTCCAAATATGAGTATTGTGCGCTATTCTAAAATGCTTTATGGGAAAGTGGGAAAGTGTTGTGTTAAAAGTACAGGAGTATGCAGTTAATTAAAACCTTCATGCCCATATGATGCCAGAACCAAAAATATATGATATTCTTGCAGTATCAATATAATAAACTAGATAAAGTTTTATGATAGTACGTATTTGAACATCAAAGCACAGGGACAATTGGCTCACAATGCAGAGGGTAGAACAACACATTGATCCAAAGAGTTGTATACTATGTTCATTCAAGCCAACAAAAAAAAAATTGTCAATGATTTGATAAGTTGAAAAGAATATTCCAAAAATCCTAATAATTTATTGAATTATTAAATATTTACACAATGGATTAGTGCATCAACCATGGTATAAAAAATTAGCTTGTACCAAACTGGTCAATTTGTACCAACCTGACAATATAACAATATTGGTATACATATAGATTTCATTAAAACTGATTATGTGAAATAAAAACCGCTTAGTATTGTATGTACTGTGTCAGGACAAACCTATACTAACCAGTTCGTACTGATTTAAAACCATGGCATCAACTAACCCACTTTGCTAAAGCAAGTTCTATCCACTATCTTAAACATGATTATCAAATAAGAAATAACCAAATTATTCAATAAGAAACAATATAAAATTAAGATAATAATACTAGATCTCCCCTCAAGTTGGAGCACACATTTCAAACATGCGTATCTTGTTGCACACTATATGAAATTAAACAAGTAGAAGAGCCTTCATGAATTATGTCTACTAGTTGACCTTCAAACTTTGTAAAAGGAGTTAAATTTTGTCTGAATATAACTACTCAAACAAAATGACAATCACCTCTATACAATAGACTTGTTATCAGTTGTCACAATAAATAGACGCAAGTGCCAAGCAAGTGAGCTAAAGTTCTTTAATGGATCATGAAGCCACATTATTTCTAATGTTTGAGGTGTTGTGAACCAAGTCATACAAGAGCCAAAATAATATCATCGAAAAGTTGTGTTGTGCATTTTGGTGCAATTGAGAAGGATTATTATATAAGACCTTGGACATAGCAAGATATAAGCCTACATCATTAGATGATAGGTGTTCAATTTTAGTGCTTTACACTTATGCGGATACGATTTGGTTACTAGGCAAAAAAAGAAAACGTAATATGGTTACATGGTCTAGTTGTGAGGCTAAGTTAAGATACAATTCATTTCGCTTGTGAGATGATGTTGTTATGTACTCTTTTCTGAAAAAAAAAAAAAATCTTGTCCTAGTTTATCTATGAACATGTGTTATGACGTTCAATCTGCTATCATAGCTGCTAATAATTTTGCATTTCATGAGCATGGTTTTACATGCCGATCAATACTGCATGCCCCATTCCATATGCACTAGTCTGAGCTGATATGTATAGTGCCAATATGTGTATGTCTTGGTATCCCCAATATATATCGTCCAACATTAGACTACTGTAATAATACATACCAAGATTAAAAACCTTATTCGAGAGGAACAAACTTGTGGTTTATTGTTATTTTATTTGTTTTTGAGTCATAACTAAATAAATATATATACTCATTACACCATATATTAAGATTAACTTGCTCATTATTAAGACCCTTGCCTTTACTCATTTTTACCATTCGATAATACAAGTTGGGATTGTTTAATATTTATGCTCCAGCATGAAAGAAGTGTTAAATAAATTGATAATCCCACTAATGGCTATTAAATTCTTCTTTTTAGCTATTAATACCAATATAGCTTCACCTGATGATAGAACTCTGTAAATCAATACCACTCATCAATATTTGCAAGAACATGAAAAGATCAGATAGTACACGAAGAAGGAAATTGACTTTTATACCTTTGCATCAAACGGAGATTAGGCTCAGGAAAAGTTTCATAAATAGCTGTTCGAATAGCATCAACTCTTTTACTACGATCAGTTCCTAAGGACATCATATTTGAAGTATTATTTGTCATATTACATGATTAGCAGTATACAAAAGATTACGTATGTTTAAACTAAAGAAATATGTATAGTTAGTGGCTACAGAATAATAGGGAGTAAAGATAATAAAGAGGTCTTTGTTTCACTAAATTTGATAAGCTGTAGCATTTGTTTTAAGTGAAGAAAATAGCATATGTATGCAGACGGAAAATTGTCAAAACCATTGTAATTTAAAACTAAACAACTAGATGTCATCCTAATTCCGTTAATTATTATATTTTAAAGATGATTATAGACTAAGAATAATAAATCAACAAGATTTCTAATATTGATCCGGTATATCTCAAACTGACAAAAGCCCTTGTGTACCAAACATATCTACACATAGGTTCTATGCACCAGTTCAATTCCAGACTAATATGAATATGCTTGTTGTCTAGTATGAACAGAGATTAAAAAATTGAGTGTCAACTAGTTTGACTATGACATGTACACTGCCGTTTTTCAAATTGTGCAGTCTTTAATGGATGCATTTTAGTGATTTCAAGATAGCATTTATTGGATGGTTGCATGTGGCAATGAACCTGTGAACCGGGAAAAAGCTATCACCAAGTTTTACAATGAGTCAATCAAATGTTATCCAGTTAGCTAATGTTCATCTTTACATATAATATATTTATACACAAACAAAATTACATTATGACACGTGTAATTTGGGCACCTAACCATGCTATTGAACTAAATTTATAATTTGGAACGACAATTGCACAGTCTATAGCTGCGTTTGGCGTAGTTGTGCTTCCAGCGGTGTGGGGAAGTGCAGCAGTGCAGCAACTGTTCCTGCATTTGGATCATCAACTGTGCAATAGAACAATGCCGGTTTTGACACTAGCTGGTCCCCCTACTCCTGTTGGCGAGCAGGCAGGAGTGAAATCCCATCACTGCTTTTTTTTTCTTTCGTTGAAGCTCTCTCCCCTCTCTTTTTTCTTTCACTGAAACTCTCTCCCTTCCTCTGTCTCTCCCTCCCTCCCTCCCTCCCTCCCTCTTTCTATTAAAAATATTATATTTTGTATATTTTTATAATTATATATATAACAATTAACTATATATATTTAAATTTTAAAAAATATGTGTATAAATTAAATATATAATGCACTAATACTTAAATTAAATTTTAAATATATATAGTTAATATATAAATATTTATAATACATGTAAAATTAATTTAGATATATAAAAATATTTTAATAAAATTATTAACATAATATTATATCTTTATTAAAATTTAGTATTTAAAACTTAAAATAACATTAACATCTACATTAACAACACAGTTGCTCTACCAAACACTCTTAACCTGTTATGATCATGGCACAATGCAACTGCAACAGCATAATGCAGCCTACGTTGGCAAAGATAAAGCAATTAACATTGTCATTCCTAATGGAAAATCACTTTCCAAAAGCTTCCATACAACACAAGAAAAAGGACATCAAATCAAAGGGGAGAGACATCAAATACTAAGGTCATATAGGTTTCATGCAATTATGTGTCACCAAGGTTTTCAAAACCGGTCCAATCTGGTTGGTTTTTTCGGTTCAAACCAGTCCGACACTAGTTCAGAATGAATCAAAGTGGCGGAGCTGAAGCATGGAGTCAAAGCTCTAGCCTCCGGGTAGCAGAGGAGAAGCTCCAACCTCTAGGCAGTGAAGCGAAAGCTCCAGGCTAAACCGAAGCTTCATGTAGGCAGAGCCGAAACTCTAGGTGGATGGAGCAGAAGCTGGAGTGGAAGGGATGGAGCAGAGCTGAGCAATCCAGGTGAGCAAAGCCAAATCTCCAAGCAGATAAAGCAGAAGCTAGGGCAGACAAATGGAGCTTGGAGCAGATGGAGAGGAAGCTCCGAGCACATAGAGCTTGGAGTGGTTGGAGTGGTTGGAGTAGAGCTAAGCAGGAGCGGATGCTCAACCTAGAGCGGTACATTTGATACCTAGACCAGAACTGACCGGTATAAATCGGTCCGATAGCGGGCCGGTATATCCGGTCAAACTAGTTTTTTAAACATTATGTATCACTTATCCATATATCTAACATAATCAGTTCTCAATTTGAGAAGGTTGGATAAAATGAAAAGTCATTAAGCAATCCAATACATTTGGATTTGTGCTACAAGATTGATCAAATAATTATGTTAACTTATTTCTTTAGTTAATTTTGTTTTGTATTTATAAATATCATTAGTATGCTATAACTTAGCCTATCTAATTATGAGATATTTTATACTTCAGCTGAATGATAGTTATAATTTAGAGTTAAAAGCCCCAAACCTACAGAAGGTAGCAATTTGCATCTTCTCATAGTGTGCATCATCAAGTAGATACAAATGTGATTGATCGACCTTCTTATTGATTGATATAGAGGTTCAGAATTGACTATCATATCGTCGGCCTAAGAAATTAGTTTGTTCCTATGTATATAAAAAAAGTTTATGTTCACTATAATATGACCAAGAGTTAGTAGTTGCATAGGACCTTTTGATATTTCATTTGTTTAGGATGATGTTGTCACAATACGAGTTCAGTGGATAGCCATAGAAAATCAAGATTTCACTATGGATAAGCTTATCGGTCCGCTCTCTCAATATATTGTTGAACTCATTAAAAGAGACTAGCGGTGAAATTGGCCAAGCAATCACTATTAGATGATTGATTGAAATGAAATATATTGCATCAAAGTCAAGTGCAACCAACATGCTTATCTTCCTAGCAACAACGCCAACAACGAGTTCAATTAACCAAGAATTGAAAAAAACTTTAGCAACTAAACAGAGGAAAGCTCCAATAGTTCTAGTGATGTGCCTCGACCAGAGACACTAATAGTAAAATCGGCCAAGCTGCCAATGACCCAATCAAATCCAACCAACATGTCTGTCTTCTTAGAATTAAGAAGAAAACCTTTGGCAACTAAAAAAGGAAAAGCTCCAATGGACATTATTTGCTATTGATAAATAAGAAGATAGAGGGCTTGAAGAAACATCTTCTCTATTAGATACATATCTATGTCGAGACTCGAGAGTTATAAAATAATTCAAGTTGTCATAGAAGGATACACTCAAAAGAAGCTTATATGTATTTGTATCTTGTCCCTATTCCTATGTCAATCCCAATCTTTATTGTGACAGTATCTATCCCACAAGTTAGTGACTTACAAGAGTTTAATAAATATGGACTTCAACATAGGAATCGAAGCACTACAAAATTATGAGATAGACTTTAGTTACATACAATTAGTTGTATATTCAAATAACCATTATTCATTCTCAATGTAGTAGAAACTCCAACTTAATGACTTATTAGAAAAGTTCATGCACATTACTACATCAAGCCTAGAAGGCATGTATCATAAAATTACCATATTACTCGTCATATTTACTTGTTTTTATACTATTTTTATCTCTAAGCACTTTATGATTATTTAAATTTGTTGTTTTATAAGTTGAAATAGATCAAAATATCAAACTACATTATAAAATATTGTTTTTGGAGAATAGAACTTAGTATGAGATAGACCGAGAGGAATTGGCCATACCATGTGTCGATACTATCCAACATACTAGTACATACTAGCCAGTCCCATGAGTGGTTTAGCGGCATGAATTGATATTTTAAACTATGAAATTATGAACCAAACCCCAAAATGAAACAAAACACAACAACTCTAGCAGGCATTGTTGGTTATAGGCATTGTTTCTTTTGAATAAGCACATAGGATGGTAACTCACTAAATGAAATATAAGCCATCAATGGAGTGTAGAAACTTGCTAAATGAAACTATAAGACACCAAATTCAAGATATTGGTTCTATTGAAGTATTTTGGATTTCATATACCTCTTCTCACACTAATAACTTAAATTGGAATCTCTCATTATGTTTGACTGCAAAATGAAGTAAAACAATTCAATTATTGATTCAAATGATTGTCAAGAACTGCCTTTAACATTCATATACATCAGATAAAAGAAGGAATCATGATCAATTATGACCCTATGGCATAGAAAATCACTATATACATACTGTATGCATCAACCAGCGAAGTACAACAAGATGCGGGAACCGGAGAGGATGGCATTTCTCGCAGCACATACTGCAAGTAAATTGAAGTAAAAAAAGTCCAACAAAATCTGAATAATATTTTAGACATCAGTAATTCCTAGTTACTAACATGATTATACCTTGATACAGTCACCAATAACATGAGCATCTTCATCTGAAGAAAACTCAACTTTTCCTGAAAAGTTGTTTATAACATGCTTAAATACATGAATGAAATGATTAAAACCAAAAGCTCTTTGTTTGGAACAATATGCATATTATCATATCATACTTAGCAGATATAAAGAAAAAACGTTAGTGTACTAAATTGGCTACAGTAATGTACAAAATAATTTCTATGGTCTGAAAAATTAGTGCCTTTATGTGTCAATATAGAGCAGAGATCCAGTTGTAGAGTGGACGCTGGATTGTAATTTTTAATCTGAGAGGAGATGGAATGAAAATGTGCAAATATGCTTAAAAAAAAATTAATTAGAATTTGATGGCTTAAACTGATATTGATTGGAAACAACTTAGGTTACGTCAATGTGAGAGTTATAAGAAGATTACCACTTCTCTCGCCCTCATTTCAGATGACAGCCCATCTCTTATTTCTGCTTATTTTTTATTTTCAGGAGCAAGAGAAGACGAGGAGATAGCATACTTGGGGCCAGATACAGGCCATTTTTCTGATGCTTTTTCTTTTAATTTTCAGGAGCAAGATAAGATTTTAGTCTTTGTTAAAGGTGGATTTTCATTCATCCGTTCTTCATACTTTTCATGATGATTTTCATGGTTTTAAGTCCAAATCTAAGTATTCAAAGTTCCAAAGTTCAAACTATTGGTCCTAAAGGTACACATCCGGGCTATAATTATGGATATAAAGTTAGATTTTGAATCCAAAAATGGGATTATTTTGAGACTGAAATCTTCCTGCTCCAGAATTACTCAAACAAAAGGTTTTGAAGGCTTTTTGCGATGCCTAATGTGAAATTTTAAGTTATTTCTAGAGATAAATTAGGGTTCTAGTATACTTTGAATAGAAGGATAGACACAAACTTAGTGTACAAATTTAAGGATGTTTATGAGGTAGCTGGTAGCTACATGTCCCGGAACAGAAATGTTTTAGCTTGTACCAGGACTTAATACCTATTTTTGAGACAATGCCAAATTGCTTAATGAGGTATCCAATAGGTAAACAACTTATGAATAATTTTGAATACTGTTAGAAATAACAATAAGCAATATGTACTATGCATATGGTCTTTATTCTTTAGTTCGACATTGCATAAGTGATGGGGTTTGCATCTCATCTCATCCTCTATATAACCTCTTTTCAAAATAATATAGCACCTTATTATTCAACTTGGTATGATTTAACAACCCTAATCACCTTTTCATGGGTTACACTTCTCATGTCACAATGCCACTCTTCCTTGCATAATAAGGAAATCTAGTATGCTATTATTGTTCCGCTCCTAACCAGTGTGATAATCAACCTCCCCTCAATGTCTTTTCAAATTTAAGCAAGATAAGTTATATGCTTGAAGGTGTGAAATATTAAACAAACACCAGCAAGGTGATGTGAGGGTAAAAAGGTGTGCAACCTTTTATTTTAAATTTGGAACAAACCAATCTCTAATTCAACCAAAACAGAATACTATACCAAGGCAAGAAAGTCATCTCATATAAGCTAAAGCTTTATCATGCTGGGTTAATTTTATACATTCTACTTGGCACTATAGATGCCTTTGCACACAAAAGGAATTTTTTAGCCTAGAGTTATTTACCTATGTTTAGGAATGAACCGGTGGTAGTGGCAAACCAGCCCCGCCAATGCATTTATGGGGGAGAAACAGTGGCAGACGTCATCCCATCATCTCTTTCTCTCTCTCTTCCTTTCCTTTTTCTACTGTACAATGCTTCGACCCGAGAATCGTGTCTCATCTCGGCTTGAGGTGCACACACACTCAGGTTATCTCTCTCACCCTCTCTCATGCCCAATATGGAACTCAAGCAATGACTTCTATCTGCCCTTGCTCATTTTCTATCTCCTCCCTAGCTTCATCATATATTCATATCTCTCTCTCTCATACCCGCAATGGAACTCCAGTGATGACTTCTATCCACCTCACTCATTTTCCCTCTATCTCTCCTCCCTAGCTTCGTCATACATTCCACTATTCCAGTGAAACCCACATCACCAACCCCATCAGGATAGAGCTCCAACAGTGATCCTTCGGTACCAGCGAGTTGCGATTCAAACCCAACAACTTTCTTCCATTTCTGATGAGCTATAACTTGTCTCCTAATGGAATGTAAACCTAAAATTAATTAGGTCATTGAATGGCTTTGAGAATGTCAGCTAAGGGATTCATGGGGTACTAGTTGCCTTTTCATTAACCTTAGATTTAGGTTTAATTAAGGAAGCCTAGGAGGTGCTTATCACTTCTATAAAAACTTATAATTACATTTCGTTAATAGAACAAGTTGGTTTGTGTCAAAATCCTTTTTTTTTTTCCTTGTTCTCTAGTAACCCATTTTCTAACAAAGTGGTACAAGAGCACAAGGAAGGTGTTACTGTCCTTAAAAAAAGAGAGTGGGTGGTAGTGGTTGTTCTATGAAGAAGAAAGTAGTATGATACAGTTTCTAATAAACTATTATCAGGTTGACGAGGTTGAGATCACGATGAGGCTACATGAGGAGTACTCATGCTTGCTGGAAAACTACTCCCAAAAAACCAAGACAAGGGGTTTGACTAACCAAAGAACACGACACAACACCACTCCACCGAAAAACATACCTTGTTAAAGCTAGTATCCTTGCTCGATTATGCCAAAGCTCTTGCTCGTTAGTGGTGGTGGTGGTGGTGGCGCACATGGTGTGTCTCTCTTTTGGCAGCAACTTTGGCATAGTCGGATGAGAACATTGCAGCAGCGGCAACAAGGTATGCTTTTCCAATGGAATGGTATGGTGTTCTTTTGACCCGACATTTTTTAGCATGCTGCAACAACCTTGCACTTGTAGTGGCAACCTTCAAGCTCGAGGAGATTAACTCATCAACATGAACCTAATAACAATTTATTAGAAACAGCATCCCACTGCTCCTTTCTTCTTCACAAAACTACCACTACCATCCAATTTTTTTTAATGACGACGGCACCTGCCCCCAAGCTCTTATACCACTTTGTTGGAAAATGGGGTGCCATCAGAGAACAAAGAAAACATAGGATTTTGACACAAACCAACTTGTTCATGTAATAAAAGAGAAAGACACATTAATAGAAGAGAAAGAAGGAGGAGAAGCGAGAAAGAAAAGGAGAAAGAAGGAGGAGAAGAGAAAGAAGAGGAGAAAGAAAGAGGAGAAGAAGAGTAAGAAGAGGAGAAAGGGGAAGCAGCAATGCCATGGTATTGCGTACGCTTCGCTTCCTCTCATCCTCTTATTCTTCTTCTTTCTCCTTCTTCCTCTTCTTCCGCTGCTCCCGCCCAATTCCGTCGATCCTATCAGGTATGCTAAACAATAAGCTTCTTCTTCATCTTCTTCTTCTTCCTTTTCTCTTCTTCTTCTTCCTTTTCTCTTCTTCATCTTCTTCCTCCTCTTCTTTCGTTGTTTTGCCTAGTTCCACCAATTTCATCCGGTACAAACCAGGACATACCGATCCGAGCATGGCCTGGTATGCCAGTACATACCGGTTTTTATAACCTTGGTACTAACCACCTATTCCCTTATCACCCACCTCCACTTTCTATCTTCATCAAGAAATTGTAACCCTAGTTGCTCCATCAATCATTGCTGCAACCCTATAGTAGACACAGCCCTCTTGCCACTATCTGTAAACCTGCAGCTTGCCACCGCCTAGATCTGTTGTACCCTTGCAGCACCATAACCTTGCAGGTTATAACACCACCATAGTGTTCTATAGCACGACCATAAAAAGGTTTATATCTATATTTTTTAGTTGGGTAGAGGGAAATCTTGTTAATTGAAAAGACAAAAAGCAAAATATTGAGTTATGCCACATGCAACTATACAACTACACAACTACAAGATATGTAGGTTCACTCTTTTTGGGTGATCTAGATTGTGGAAACAATTAGGAGGAACAAATGAAAATGCATTATGATTTCTATTTTTAACAATTTACTTTTTATTAAAGTTGATTGTCACTTTATGTCAAAGAAGATTAGCACTTCATTCATTTCATCCGAAATCAACTAGTCGAATCTTCACCTAAACTGTTATCTCTACATAATTTCATAAAGTATGTAACAAGTTAGGAATGATTGACATCTATGCTTAGCTTGCAGGGAAGTGATTTTTTTTTTCTTACAAAAAGCAAGTGCAAAATGTGTAGTCTTTCTATGACAATATTTGTATCTTTAAAACCACGCCTATTGCAATAGTTTTGTAGAAAAAAAAAAAAAAAGATCCAACCAAAACCTAATTCACAGTCCCTTGTGATTATTGTGCATAATCGAGTGGCATTTACTCATTTAGTAATATGCATTATGCATAATCATTAGAATCAATAATAAGAGATATGTATTATGCATGTGGTCTTTGGTCTCACATTTGCTTAAGTGATGAAGTCCACACCTCATCCTACCCTATATATTTAACCTCTTCCCATAAATAATATAGCAATTTACCATTCAACTAATAGAAATGTAGAATACTTTTCCAACATTTTAAGTGATTAATTTTAAGTAGTAAGATGATTTATTTTTAAAAAAATCATTATTTGTCTCGACATAAATTTGTAACTTTAAATCTAGGCATGTCCATGTTATCAATGTATAAGCATTGTCTTCACTTTTGAAAAACTTAATAATTGACATGTATTCTATGGACTGTAAATTGTTATGTTATCTAAAATCAATGGCATAAGAATGAACATCAGCAAAATTGAATCTCCAACGTCATAATGTCATATTATGGCAAGGGATGTGCGCTGGTTATATACCATGGATATCTATATGAATGGCCAATGTAATGTAACTGGCTGAGGATAAGGACAAGCTATTAGCTAGGAGACTAACACATAGAATACAATAGATCGGTGCCAGTTAGTTCAATTGGAAAAGACCTGTTGTAACAATTTCCTCAATACAAATCTCTTGCCTTCTTGCAAAAAAGAGCCATTCATATCAACTATAGGATTGGCTAATTAAGACCAAACTTGCCAATGAGAACAAGATTAGACTGTAGACTTATCTACGTGTTAGCTACAACATTGATTTATGTATCAGTTTGGAAAGATCAAATAAATATAGTTGATTCTTATTAACAGGTGGGTATGAATACATATAAAAATAAATAACGGATGTACACGAATGTTTTGCATAGATATTGTTATGATTAGTTAATTACCTTGTGAGCTTGCTAACTGGAATGAGCTATTAACACATATATCTTTGTTATCTCACTAGCATCTTTCGTTGACCTCACTTTATTTATCTTTTTCTTTCAGACTTCAAGAAAACTCATACTGAAGTTAGTTAAATTGTAGAACATAGCAGCGAGAGGAGTGGATACGCTGCTATACTGTTATGTGCTTCAAGATGCAGCTTATTTGTCGTTTTGTTAAATTAGTTTTAGAAGTGTTAGTACAGTATTGTTGTTAAGACTCTCTTTGAGTTGTAATTTATGGTGTTTATTTCTAATGTATTTCTTGGAATTATTCTGATTTGTTGGATTTCATGAAGGAATTCTTTTGAAGGTTTCATATGATATTATTATAGGGATTCTTGTCTACTAGTTCCGTCCAATGTACTCTTGAAGTCTGGACTTCAATTTCAGATGAGAAAATTTTAAATTCTCTTGAAATGTTACAATTTTACACCAAAAATTGTTGCACTCTAGGCAAGAATGATGACTATGACTTGTATATTTAGTCAGAGACACAGGGTATCACAATAACAGAAAAAAGAATTGTGGAAAGAGAATTTACCCTGGTCATATTCGCGAAGTCTTCGTTTTACCTCTTCAACATCAGCAGACTGCCGTAAGATACCTTCCACCTTAACACCTTAAGAAAATGTGATATGAACGATTGCATAATAGATATATAGTCTGTTTAGGCAAGCTTCATGATATTTAAATCTAGTAAATAATACAGTTCTACGCAATATTTGGCATGATAAAAACAAAACTTCCAAATAAAACGTGAATTGCATCTTTGCTAATGATAAAAATCAGAACAACAAATAAGATAAGAAACAGTAATTACCATGTTCTTCAATGAACCTGAGTGCCTTCTCTAAGAAAGATGGGCTTCCATCAGCATCTTCAAGCGCATGCATGATAGGCCTACCAATAACAGAAGATATTGCAGGTTCTTTATCCACACCTTGAAAAAATTTTAAAAAATTGATTGCTCAGTTTTAATCTGGAAAATGTGGGGTACCAGGGACTGTAAGTTGTAACATGATCAAAAACAGCTGACAGCCACTACAATGAAAAGTTTGAAAGCTTCTTGGGAGAAACTATTCCAGACTCAAATTTTGTATACAGATGGTTTCATGTTAGGCTTGGCACATTGAACTA
The DNA here is from genome assembly GCA_027563935.2 of Costus lasius. Lineage (NCBI taxonomy): Eukaryota > Viridiplantae > Streptophyta > Magnoliopsida > Zingiberales > Costaceae > Costus > Costus lasius. The sequence continues at coordinate 87,631,473 of CM050451.1, forward strand.
GATGCAACAGGATGCAAACCAAACTCCATGGTGTTAATGGCAAAAGATGTAAATATGTAAATAGTTCCCGGGTAGTATGGGTCATAGCTCGATATTCTGCTTCACAACTTAACTGGGAGAAATAATTAGTTTCTTACTTTTCTTTCCATATATGCAGATTGACTATCACAATGCATAATTGAGTATCAATGATTAGGCCGAACTCCTTTAGGAAACCCTTGATCCACATCAGCTCCCAGGTAGTATGGGTCATAGCTCGATATTCTGCTTCACAACTTGCCTAGGAGAAACAATTAGTTTTTTACTTTTCCAAACGACTAAATTTCCACTAGCATATATGCAAAACCTATAGATGGATTTCCAATCATCTATAATCCCTACATAGTCTGAAACTTCAATAGTATTGTGTCCATTTTTTTTATGGGGGCTTCTTAAGATAGTGTAAAATCTTTAGTATAGCCGTATAGTGATTATTCTTTGGGCATTGCTTGATATGACTAATAATCCCAACCGCAAATGATATATCTAGATGGGTAACTGTGATATAAATGAGTTTACCCACCACCTGTCTATATAAAGTATGATTGATTTGTACTGATTCATTCCATTTGTTATATCGTTCATTTGAAACTATAAAGACGAACGTTGGGTTTGCATTCGAGCATGCCAGTTTCAATTAGGAGATCTAACACACATTTCTGTTGAGATAGGTGTACATTTGAGCCCTTATAAGTAATTTTAATTCTAAGGAAGTATCTAGGCTTACCTAGGTCTCTGAGGGAGAGAATTAAGACTATAGGTTCCTCTTTTGTCTCATATATACCTTCTAGGTTACTTCATGAGAGGAGAATATTATCAACATAAATGGCTAATATGATAATGCCCGTGATTGATTTGCGAAAAAATATTAAGTGATCAAATTTACAACGATAAAATCCCATGTTAGACAATTTGAGAAAATTTATGAAACTATGCTCTTGGACTATGTTTTAGATCATAAATAGTTTTATGCAATTTGTATACCAACTCCCTTGCTTGACATATCCTAGAGGCTGTTTTAAGTAGACGTCCTAGTGAGATCACTATAGAGGAAGGCATTCCACTCAAGGTTAATGGCAAGTGATAAGATGACTCTAATAGAGTTAAGTCTAGCTACTAGAGAGGATGTATCCAAGTAATCGACCCCATAAATTTGGGTAAACCCTTCAGCAACCAACCAAGTTTTATAGTGATTTATGGATCCATGTGGATTGTGCTTAATAGTGTATGCCTATTTACATACAACCGGGCAAACCCTTAGGGGAGATGGAACAAGAGTCTATGTCTTTTCACTTGGGTTGAGAAATGACTTCATATATTTTCTTAGTAGTGATCTTAGGCACTATTGGAGGAGATAGCAGTGGTGAAAAAATTATGGAAAGTAGAGAGACGAGCATAAGATACAAACTAGGAAATTGGAAGATCAACATTATCTTATTATTGACCCTCAGGTAAAGGTGCTTAAGGTGGGGGTTCTTAAGTGGTGACTATCTAAGTACATCTTTGTTAAACTTGTAAAGGTAAACTTTGCTCTTTATGTACATGAGAAGCCTCAACTTGTGGTGTAACCATAATGGTACTTTCTAAGGGAGATGGAGTTGGAAGTGGGATACTAGTAAAAGGAAGGAGATTGGCATCTAGATGATGTAATCCTTTAGACTGATTCACAAAATATAGAATTAGATTCAAAGAAAGAAACATCAATGCTAACAAACCTCTTTCCAATTTTTAGATCAAAACACCTATATCCCTTCTGTGTCCTGGAGTAACCAAGGAAAATACATGTCACATTTCATGAACTTAACTTGTCTACTCCGGGGGGGAAAGATTATGAACATAACATAAACAACTAAAGGTCATTGGAGTGATAAAAAATTTAGGTTAATGAGGTAGAATAATTGAGATAGGAGATTTACCTTATAGAGATGATGTAGGCACTTAATTAGTGAGATATGTGGCAGTAAGAACCTTATCCCTAAAAATGTCTAAGACCATTCATATGAAACATTAGAGTTTATGAAACATCCGGAAGGAGTTGATTCTTGCATTTGGCAACTCTTTTCTATTGAGAAGTATAGGGATAAGTAGTCTTGTAGATAATACTGGGATTCACAAAATTCTTTAAATATAAAACTAGTGTACTCAAGGGCATTGTCAATTTGGAGAATCCTCAAAGGCAAACCAAACTGATTTATGATTTCAGCACAAAATAATTTAAAGGCAACAAACACATCGGAATAATTTTTCAATAAAAAGACCCAACAAATGCGAGAGAAAACCTCTATAAATGCGATAATATTTATAATCATCTTTGGTATTTATAGACTATAACCCCAAATGTCTGAGTGAACAATATAAAATAGAACATTAATTGGCACACTACTACTATAGGGAAAGAATGTTCTATGATGTTTTCCAAGTTAACATGTATCACACTCAAAATGTAGACAAGACTTGAGAGAATTTACTACACTTTGGTGGGAGATATATGGCCTAACCGACAATGTCAAGTGTAGAGAGAGACTTTAATGGACAACAAGTCTTAAGAAGTGCCACAAGTAGGTTTAGTTAGGACATAAACACCACCAACTTTATGCCCCCACCAATCTTTAACTTTGTCCTGAGGTCTTAAAAGACACGGTATGAGGAGAAGAATGTTATTGAACAATTCAATATTTTAGTAAGAGCATATACAAAAACAAGGTTAACAGGAATTGGGGGGCATAAAGAACATTAGCAATTGTAATTTTAGGGTTTCAATCCCTTAGATATGAATAAAAGATCGATCTGCAATTGACACTGGATTGTCATTGGTGTCAAGTCGTAGGGATACTAATAGAAATCGATTACCTGAAACATAAAAGGTAGCTCAAGAGTCTAAAACCAAAGTATTAGCAGAGGTGGCTAGAGATACAATACCTAAGACTCCGTAAGTGGTAGCCATCTAGGATGAAGAGGATGCTTCAACTTATGTTGTCAGTCTAACTAAACACTCATACTCAGGTGAGGAAACAGTGTAGTAGAGTCAGTTTGTGAATAAGATACTAAAGGTGCAGCATGCCTAGGGACATTCAAGTCACTATCAATTTCAACTTTGGCATGAGAGGGGTTAATAAATTTCTTCAAGCAGCATTAAGAAGGATGATTATTTTGACCACAATATTTACCCTAGAAGGAGTCTTGACCACGACCATGACCCCTACCGGTTCTTCCACATCTGCCTCCTTGAGGAGTTAATAGTATACTGCGAGTTTTAGTAGATGTTGTGGCCAAAGAGACACATAGGCGACGAGAGTAGACACTCTAAATGAAGGAATAGTGGGATCTACAAGAACCTGAGCTTTGGCCAAGAACCTGAGCTTTGGCCATTGCATATGAATCGTTTAGTGCAATGACAAATCTAGCAAACAAGAATTCTTGTCTTTGTTGGATAGTTACATATATATTTGTTGTAACAGTTCAGTATTTGCCGTTGATCCCGCTTCCCTTTGAGGATTCGATAGAGCTCAAGTAAAGGTGTGTTTCGTTGCTTCAAGTTAAAAATCCTGATGGACTTGACACATATTCTCTTGAGGCAAATACATTCCATATTTCTTTGGCAGTATCCAAGAACATGATAGTTGAGGCTATATAGGCTTCAATACTACTCAGTAGGGAAGTTACAACGGCCATGTCTAAATGTCTCCATGATTCATAGGCAAGGTCGAAATGATCTGGAGAGCTAGTCTAAGTCCAGATCATTACCATGTGACCCAAGGTAGAAGCACATAAATCTTGCACAAAGGAGGTAGTTGTTCCCATCAAACCTCACTGTAGAAGCATTGCTAGAAGCTAGTATTAATCCTTATTACTGATATCCATTTTGTCACCAAGCATGATTCAAAGTGTTGATGGAGATATACAGATAGAAGGGAGACAACAGGAGAAGATGAGAAGCAGGCTAGAGAGCTTTGTCCAGAGAAGCGGTTTCTCTGGACAGCTAAAGGCAGTACTGGCAAGCACAAAGGGAGAAATATATCCAGTGGTAGGTCTAAGAGTGAGCTACCACTGTAGGAGAGAGGTATGCCTAATATAAGAGATGTCACTGCCAAGGTTAGAAAAACTGGTTCAACGACTCGGTCTGGTCAGCCACCGGATTGGTACGGTACCAGTACCGTGCATACCAGATGGTAGCATGCGGCGCAGCTTCCGGCGATCCCGCGGCAGCAGCGAGCTTCGATTGAAGCTTCCAACGGGCCAGAAGCTTCAATCGAAACTTCCAATGCCACTAGAATCTTCGATTGGGCTGGAAGATTCAAGCCAGCGCTGCTAGACCTCCCTCCGCCGCAACCACTGCCGTCCGCCGCCGTTCCGCCCGGAGCCATGCTCCAAGGCTTGTTCCAGAGCCGGCTTCTCACCGGACCGGTTCCGTATCGGACATATTGTTTCTTAATCACTGGTCACTGCTGCTGGAGGAGAGCTCTAGTTGTTCCCAAGTGAGAAAAAATGAGGGTGAGGAAGAGGCGGAAGAACAAGGAAGGACGCGGGTGGAACGATGAGGCAGGTGGGTAGCAATGAGTAGTGAATGATGAAGGTGATGACTCTAATATGAAATTAGAATTGAAGGAAGAACCAAAAATACTACTCTATTCCTTAGGGTTCTAGGAGCTTAAAGTACACAATAAACATAAAGAAAAACTCAAACCTGTTAAGCTAAACCTATTAAGCACATAAGTTTTAGTTTGGGAAATTGGATGTCCCATATTTATGAAATATTTATTTTCACACGATGAATTCCGAATTGAAACACATAGTTTATTCTATTAGTTAATGGGTAAAATTAGGGTTGGCATGTCAGCTGACATGATCTACCAACCTAACCTAACCAAACATGAAGTTAAGTGGGTTTAAGTCAGGTATAATCATGTTCGGGTTTATAACCCAAAATTAATCAGGTCATAATCGGTTTGGCATGCTTAACCCAATTATTTTGTATGTTTACATAAGGGCCCACCCCAATAATCAATAGTCCACCAGCAGCATTTCATCATGGCCTCTCATTAAAAAATTAATGAACAAGATCAGAAGGGACCATGTTAATCCTAATTTTGGCTCGAGTAAAAGCTACCTCAATCCTCAACCTTTCCACTATTCAATCGCCTAGCGTTACCTCGTTTCCTACTATCCCAACTCCCAGCTTTCTTCCTCACCTTTGTTCTCTCTACCAAGGTTTCCAAAACTAGTCCATACTGCCCAGTTCGACTGGTTTGTACCAGTTTGAGTAGGGACCGGTACATAAAAACTGAGCAGATCAGCCATTAACAAAAGGAAAGAAGAAAAAAGGGGAAGGAAGCAGCCGTGGCATCGTAGGTTGCTGCTGCAAGCCAACTTCCACCATGCGACACCCTAACCCTTGTACCTTTCTTCTCTTCTTCTTCTCTCCTTCGTCTTTTCTTCTCTTCTTTTCCTCCCACTTGCTTGGTACATCCGGTATGGACCAGCACATCGGTCCAGACCAAAATTTAGAATCTTGCTCTCCGCTTCCTAGCCCCCACCACTTCCTTCCTTCCTCACCCAATTCCACTCTCTTTGCTTCCTTCTTCGCCTCCATTTGCCACAGAACCTATTCGACCGACATAACAACGTCCAATGCTCATTTGCGCCAAATCTATTCGCTAAATGCTAAACACTAATGCTCATTCGCCCAAATTTCATCTACCGCTGCACGTTTCACACCCCCCCCCCCCCCGGCCCCTTCGCTCCCTCTCCCTCTTGAGCAAGTCATCAGTGGGTAGAGGTCTAGTAGCCAAGTCGATGGGTCAAGGTTATAGGCTCGGATTGTGTAAGCGGATCGACTAGTCGTGTCGAGCAAATTAGTACATAACTCATTTAATAAATAGCTTACTTGGGTCATATCAGGTTAACCCGATTAAATATAAGGCATGTTTAGGTTAGGCCCTTTGACCGGTTGAGTTCAGGCTAACCTAGTTGGGTCATGGGTCATAGCAAACATGATCCATTTATGACCCGTTGACCTTGATTGCCAAATCTAGGTAAAACCATTTGGATATATGTAAAACCAAAACCCATTTTTTATATAACCTTTTATATTAATGAAAGAGGATTACAAAAGAAATCTAGTTTATATATTGCAAAATTATGTCATGGTATTAAAGCCATTACGCTCTCACAAGGGAATGACCTTCAGCAAATTTTGTGTTTTTTTGGTTGTGGCATCATTCACATTGCCCTCAAGTGCTTCACATTTTTTGGATTTTTCTTTTTGCCATCAGAAGTCTTTTGGCCTAGGGTTTTTCCCTTTATCTTGGTGATCTCTATAACTTGCGACTATGTTCTTCTTCATTGTCTTTGGAACATCTACAAGAATCTAGGTTTGACGTCAATAGCAAAGTCATCCTTTAGCATCAACAAGATCAAAAATCATCTTTTGCCTTTGGCACTGGCAAATTCTAGTGGATCCTAGGACTTTATTAAGATCAAAAATATATCTAGAAAGGTATCCAATATCACTAATGGCAGTAACTGAACATTTTGTTTACCATCCAATCATGTGAGCCAATCATATGATTGGATGTCTTCTATCTTACTAGTTTAATATTTTTCTTTTTAGTTATATTTTTATTGATTAAAAATTATTTACTAGTTTAATATCTATTAGTTTGCTTGTGGAAAATAATTGTGATATATATTTCTCTTGTGATGGATGTCTTATACATAAGGATCTAAAGTGAGAAAACTATTTTTGTTATAGTTTTCTATTTTTAGAAATTTGGCATTAGCTTCAATACTTGTTGTAAATGAGACTAAACTTTAAAATAGACAATTGAGTCATCTAAATAATATTTTATCCCATTTGATGAAATGTAGTTCTTTTGGAAACAAAGACTAATGTTCTAATTCTATTTTAAGACTTGATTGTTCTGCATGTAAACTTAGAGTAAAATTTTATATTTTTCTAATTATAGTAGCTATACAACTAGGTGTTTTAAGATTATACATAGTCACTCTACTTATTCTATATGCACAGTATAAATATTTTATGATGTTCATTGATAATTATAGCAAGTTCACATAGACATATTTTTTACACAATAAAATTGAAGTGTTCAAACTTTTCTAGTTTATGTCGAGACATAAATTTCCACTAATATTTAGATTTTATGGTTTGATAACTGATGGAGTGTATTGTAGGTGGGGTGGTCCTTATATGCCATACTCTAAGGTGGCGGAGACTGATGATGCAGAAATCGTGAGAGGGGTGTTAGGCGAGGGAAGAGAAACGCACACGGAGGGAAAACTGTCGAAGAACACGATGAAAACCGAGCAAAATACTATTTGAGCAATACCGGAAGCATCGAGAAACCATGGCAACTCAAGTAAACTACTAACCTCTCACGCGAGCCAATCTCAAACAAGCGCAGCAGCGAGCAAACATAGTGGAGCGCCGGGTCTAGCTTCAACCGTTCGTCCTAGGCACATCCACAAGCAAGCAACACCAAATGTGAGCACAACAATCAGAAAGAAAGAGGTAGCGTCTACCTCGTAACTTTGACTCAAAACACCAAGCGAGCAGGACCCTCGGAGTACAAGTCACTCAGGCGGCCCGGCCGCGTTTACAAGCACTCAATCCTCACTCAGAGCTACCACGAGGAACTTAGTAGGCTCCCACTCACTTGGAGGCTACAACTAAGAAGCAAACTGGTAAGCTGAAGAAACAACTAGTCTCTCCTCTCTTTTATAGGAGAAGAGAGAGAGCTTACAAAACACATGACAAGAGCTCACACAAGTGACATGACAAGCTCACACAAAATACATGACACGACAAACAAACACATGACTATCTCACACAAAATGCATGGCAAGGGTAGTTGAGTAAGCCAACCACCCCCTAACAACCTAAAAGTAAAAGATGCTAGAATAAGAATCCTACCAACTAAAGCGTAATTGATGATGTCAGTGCATGATGTCAGCACATGGGTTAGGCTCACACCATCTTCGAGCAAACGACGATGAAGCAACAAAACTTGCTGATGGTGGGCTGATTCTGGACGGTGTTCGCTGACTCTCGACCGGTGCTGAGCACCTAGTTGTGGTAGTGGTCATTTGTCGGTGCTTCGGCAGGCCTTGTTGTCAAGTTCATCGGTTGGAGAGGCATTGACATGGTTGATGATGGGCTGATAACCCTCACAAAATGGTCAAGGGGCTGGGAGGAACATTGAGAGCGTCGAACGGGGCGAGGAACAGTGTCTTCCTGCGCTTCTAGGCTGTTCACGGACATGGCCCGTGGGGAGTCTGACGGCATGTCTTCTTGGTCTCCTTGAGCCTCTTGGGCCCCTTAGACTCCTTCGGCTCAGTCAATAACCATGGAGAATATGTATCATATGATTTTCAAGCCTGCTTGTAAAGGGTTTTATTTCATAGCAATCTTATCTTCATATGTCTGGGTAGCTAAAAAAAAGATATGTCATCTTTTAGATATAGTTCACACATTACTCCTTCAATCTTCACTGCCACCTAAACTTTAGGGTAAAGCTTTGCCAACATATGTGATAAATTACATCTAATTTATCGTCTTCTCAATACAAGTTTTGATTCTCCTTTTTATTGATTATTTGATATATATCCTGATTATCACATGTTTTATACATTTGAATGTATTTGCATTATTCACTTACTATGTCAAGAGCGATATAAACTTATGACATAGTGAGGTGTGCATTTATGGATTATTGTACTAGTCAGAAGGATTTCCATATTATGCTATGATGCTGGTGGTAACCATATGTGTAATTCTAGAAAAATTATTTTCTTTGAGCATTAGTACTATTGACGCAACGGAACTATTTGTGGGTTTGTCCTTAGGAACAGTACGCTAAGGAGGGGGAGACCATGATGCAGAAAACGTGAGAGAGTCTAGAGATGAGGGAAGTAAAACGCGCGTGGTCGGTGAAAGCAACGAGGAAAGCCGATGAAAACCGAAATAGATATTACTTGAGCAAGACCCAACGTTGCGAGGAACCACGGATCGACTACTCAAATGAAGCTAAGGATGGAAAAACTATACCGTACCGCTCGGTTTTTGTGGTACAGTACTCGTAGCGGCACACAGAACGCAGCTCCAGGCAAAGGCTTCAGGCGGCGGCTTTAGGCGGCAGTTGGCGACTTCAAGCGGTGGCTAGCGGCGTCAGGCAAAACGGACAGCGGGCGGACGACTGGCAGGCGGCTCCGGAAGCTTCGTTCAAAGCTTCCGCCGCCGGAGGAAGCTTCGTTCGACACTTCCACCGGCAGCAGAAGCATCGAACGATGCTTCCTCCGCCGGTGGAAGCATCGTTCGAGGCTTCCGCCTCGTTCGAAGAAAGCAAGAGCGGGATTAGGGTTCGGCAGTTCCATTGGTAAAACCGCCCGGTACGGGCGGTTCGTACCGTTCCATCCGGAAGCATCGTTTGAGGCTTCCGCCTCGTTCGAAGAAAGCAAGAGCGGGATTAGGGTTCGGTGGTTCCATTGGTAAAACCGCCCGGTACGGGTGGTTCGTACCGTTCCATCCGGCGACCGGAATGGCTCACCGGAGCGGTTTTCCGAACCTTGAATGAAGCTACTAACCTTACCTGTAGAGCCAAGTTTTGCTAGCAAGCAAGCGCGCACAAGAACCTTCATGGTACTACGAGAGAGGAGCTAGGCGCCCTAGTCACACGAAACTGAAATCAGAAAGGACCTAGAGCCGGTGGGGTTCTCCGGGTGTTTAGATTGAAAACAATAAACGATGACAGGAAGAAGGCGAGGGGCACCACAGGTGGAGCTCTCGAAGTTTACTGGACCTAGGCCTTCGCATAAGGGAAGGCAGCTACTACAACAAAGCTAAAAAAACACACAAGCCCTCAGCCCGCCTTTCTAGATTAGAGGGGAAGAGGGTCACATGACAAACACATGGGGTGGTTGGGGAGGCCAACAACCCCTAACTTCCTAAAAGAGGGTCAAGATATTCTCTAACAAACTAGAGCAAGATGCTAACTAATTTCTACAGAGAATCTCAAGGGCTGGCGCATGGCTTCAAGGGCAAGCTAGCGCATAGGCCTCCTTCGCAGGCTATTGTCCGGGCCTAACTTATACACTACACCATCTCGGAGCAGGCCGCCACGAAGTAGCAAAACTTGTTGATCGTGGGTTGGTTCTAGACGTTGTTGGCAGTTTCCTGAGCTGTGTTGAGGACCCGATTGTGCTAGCAGTCCACTGTAGCTTCTTGCAGAGGTCCTCGGGGTAGAGTGGCCATGGGGACGGGCTGAATGGACTCCGTGGAGGCGGTAGATGAGCTTAGAACCCCCACATATCGATCCGGAGGATGGGAGGACCGTTGTGAACACCGCAAAGTGGGTTGAACGGTGCTTTTCTGTGCCTTGGAGCAAATTATGGTAGGGCCATAATTTGGTGAGACTGGCTGGCAGAGCCTTTGACGGCAGGGCCGAATTTCTCATGTTCAGCAGTAATTACGAGCCGAAAAACAACAGAGTTATGGAATTGGAACTACTTTTACGATAGGGCCGTGACCGCTTTTACGGGTTGTATTATCAGGCAAAACTTCGACAGAAACTTCGGGGCTGAGAGCGTCTTTTACGGCAGGGCCGTAACCGCTTTTACGGGTCGTATTATCAGTCAAAACTTCAGCAAAAACTTCAGGGCTGAGCGTCTTTTACGGCAAGGCCGTAACCGCTTTTACGGGTCGTATTATCAGGCAAAACTTCAGCAGAAACTTCGGGGCTGAGCGTCTTTTACGGCAGGGCTATAAGTTCCTTTACGTGCCGTAATTCCGGGCTGGAAGTCGGCAGAAACTTCTGGGCTGAGGGCGTGTTTTAAGGCAGGGCCGTAAGTCAGATTTTGGGCCGTAATCTGAGGCTGAATATTGGCAGAAACCTTGGAACTCTGATCATCCGGTTTTACGGTAGTGCCATAATGAATATTACGAGCCGTATTTTGAGGCCGAAAATCCACAGAAGCCTCCATTTGAGCCGAAAATTTGTGGGGGTCTTCCTCAGGCCCTGTAGGGGCTTCCCAAGTGTCTTCAAAGGATGTAGGAGCATCCCAAGGTGGCCCAATGACTCCGTCACAGAAGGATTTCCATACTATGCTATGATGCTGGTGCTAACCATGTGTAATTCTAGAAAAATTATTTTCTTTGAGCATTAGTACTATTTTCAGCAACAAATTTTCTCTTCCCCTCAAGTTCTACTTCCTAGTTTTGATGACTATTCTCCAACACTTCAGTGTTTTACTCTTGGTATTGCATATCAACGGCAAAAGGCTCCATTTGTACGACTTGATCAAGCAGAGGATGACCTTGATGAAACTACTCCCTTGGTTTCTTGTAGATCGTTTCATATTACCAACCTCCTGATCAGTATGGTTTCTTACCCAATACTATTGTACCCACTTCTTATTCTCATGTATCTACACAAGTATACTAGAGAAAAGCCAGCAAGAAGAACTTCAAGCAGTTCATGAGAATCATACTTGGGATAGTGTTCCTTGTCATAATAGTATTAAGCCTAATGGATGCAAGTGGGTATATTCTATTAAACTAAGATCTAATTGCTCGCTAGATAGATATAAAGCAAGATTGGTGACACTTGGAAACACGGAGGAATATGGAATAAATCATGAGAAAACATCAATGATACATCTTGTTCTTGCTATTGTTGCTTCTAAATGATTGGATGTATGATAGATGGATGTTAAGAATGTAAAGAAGAGATTTATATGACTCCATCATGAGACTTATTTTCAACATCTTCATCTAATGTCTGTAAGTTGAAAAGGTCACCCTAGCTAGTCTTTTATTAGCTCAACATAAATATATTGAAAATCTAATTGATTTGGCCAGTTTGTAAAATGGTCAATCAATTGATACTATTTGGAGTTGAATGTCAAATATTATCAAAATAAGGGTAATTTTCTTTCTACTCCCTTATATCAGCAACTAGGGGGTGTCTAAATTATTGTCTACTTGTCTTCACTTGGCAGCAGTTCAACATATACTTAATTATTTAAAAGGCACTCACAGGGTCTTTACTTTCGGAAAAATTCTCCTATTTAGTTAATTTCTTATAGTGATGTTGATTGAGCCGAATATTTTAACCCGAGATGTTACAAGTTAGTGCATGTTTCTTGGTGGTTCTCTCATTTCATCAAAGAGTAAGAAGCAAGATTATGTTTCTAAGTCCTCTATTGTGTCTGAGTATCATGTCATATCTTCTATATCTTGTAAAATAATTTGGCTTCGAGGATTGTTGGGTGAACTTAGGAGTTCTTCAAGCTAGTCTACACTCCACTTTACGCACATAATACTACTAATTCAAATTGTTGCTAATCCAGTGTTCCATAAATGTACCAAAGTAGATTGTCACTCAATTCATGAAGCATTTGATGCAAATGTTATTTAACTGCCACAAATATCTACTAGTTGATGTTTTACTAACCCATATTAATTAATCTTTGTTAACCATGTCCCATCAATTTGAGAGGAATGTTAATGGTAAAAGATGTAAATATGTAAATTATTAGATTAATGTAAATTAACATTTTAAAAACTAGTTAGAACTAACCGGTTTTTCTGGTTTGTACCGTTTTGATGAAGGTCCAGACCAAACCAAGCGACAGAAGCCAAGTGAGAGCAGCAAAAGAGGAAAAGGAATAAGAAGAAAGAGCTTGCCAGCGAATCTGAGCAGGCCTGCAGTGGATGCAATCGGTGGACATGAGTTGTGGATGCGAGTGGAAGACTCGAGTTGCATATGCAAGCAAGGGACACGAGGGCAGGTGCCTCTATTCTTCTTTCTCTTTTTCTTCTTTCTTTTCTTCTATTGTTCATCTCGGTTCCACCAATTTTTGTTTGGTATAGACCAATATATACTGGTCCGAGTGTGGATCGGGGTTGGCTTTTCAAACCTTGGTGTAAATACATTGTTTACTCTATTAGATTAGTGGCTAAAACTGTTTGGATATATGTACACCTAAAACCTGTTTATATTAAAGAAAGAGGATCACGAGAGTGATCTAGTTTTTGTATTGCAAAAGTCTATCACATGGCTTTCCAGGACATGTCTATCATGGAGGATTAGAAAGGTAAACAATAGAATAACCGGAGCAACGATTTGGGCACAGAAATTACTCAAGACGTCCATGCTATAAATATTGGTCTGGTGGCCACTTGTCCTCAAAAGCTCTTAAAAAAGACAGCATTATATATTTAACAACACCAAGCAATAGTGTCGTCAAGGTACACTAAGAGCAATTATGAAAGTATACGAGAAACATAATTGAGAATTGAAGTGCAAGAAAATTAAAATGCACAAATGTCAATGGGAAAAGGAACATAGTAATCTCGTGTATCACAGTTCTTACACGAGATTTTTGTATATTAGCGGATCTGGTAAGCAAAATCTAATTCAATAATGGCCTCAACTAATAACAATGTTTACTGACATGTGTTAGTACAATAATAATAATATTTATCAGGATGAAACAATTGATCAGTGTATTAACAAGTTCTTATTTTATATTATTCCCAATAAGAGCATTGCATCTGTATGTTAATCAAATATTTCAACTTGCATATCTTTTAAAAATTGAGAAGTATCAATATATGCCGAAAAATTGTCAGGTGTTAGAAGATCTGAAATCCTTTATATTACATGTTTGTACATTTGTCTTACCCATGGATATTTTAAAACCATTTCAGCAATCCAGTGCAAAAGAGATGGCAAAAGAAGCACAAGTAGATGATGGGGATAGATGAATCAAATGAGAGAAACCAATACATGAGAAAGAGGAAAGTATCAGCAAACAGATAAATTAAACAACTATTTTCTCTGATTCTAGTTGAATATCTGGAGTTTAAAATGATGTTAGCTGTGGTAAACATGTAAGATCATATGGAAGAGAAAGCTATATACATCAATACACACCATAAGTCTAATTTGAACTATATTTGGCATAGCAAAGACAGGTATAGACAATATAGCAAAAATATCAGTCTAATGGAGGTGCTAATTGCTAAATACTGGCATACATTGATCACTGGAAGTGTCAATTGGTTCAGGTGCATCATTTTGGAGTGTTCCATTCTGCCCCATCGAAAGGGCTGCGCTAGGTGCTTGTGCCAAAGCATTCTCTAATGCAGTTTTCCACTCATACAAATCTTCTGGAGTTTCTGCCTGTAATAAAAGAAAAACATGAATGGAAGAAAGATAGACAAAACTAAAGTGCATAGAAGTAATATTTATGCCTGCCTTTAAGGTAAAAGTCCGTCCATCACGACCATCAGGAAAAAGTACCGTTATAAGCTTTTTGTCTGCTTTTACAACAACACTGGATTGTACAACGGATTAGCTTGTAATAAAATCACACACAACAAATCAATGTTCAGCTTGGGATTTGAAAAACCACCGACTACTCTGAACTGGAGTCCTACCTTCCTGAACTATTCAAGTCCATACCACCAAGGGTAGCATTTGTTTCATTTCCTTTCTGAGGTATAGTTGCCTGTATAGGAAAAGAAGTAAAACAACTCAAATTGATGCATGTTTATATGGAGGACGCAATCAATATCAAATCAACAATTCAGTTGAGATGAAAAAGCCAACATACTAATAATTTAATCATCTATTACTTAGGTAGAGATTAAATATATATATATATATATATATATAGATAAACAGATAGACTAAGCAATACAAGGATAAGCAACTAGTCCATATGATAGCATTCCCGTCAGGAACATAAATGTCAATAATGTAACTTGCTATTCAGTCAAAACTGAAATGCATCCATAGTATGGAGATATACCTCCTACTCGAGGATTTAAGTTCAGTTCATATCAGGGAGTAAACCTAGAATATACCGCTCAACACTAGGATGATACCCCAACTACATGAAAATCAATTTCAAGTGTATACTCATTGATACAATGAGTAAATGATCGACATACACATACCAATTTATTAGGGGTGCAACTTTTTCTCATGTTGAATGCTCTCTTCTCCTACATAGTAAAGGAATTTGCGTGGTATTATCGTGCTACTCCCACTTGGCATAATAATCAATCTCTTCTTGATGTCCCCTTTTTATTGTTGCATACAAGTAATATTCTTGCGGACATGAGATACGACATAAACACCCATACCACCAGGCTCAATAAAGAGCACTAAAAATTGCTATAACAATGGGGTGTTATATATAAAATGGCAAACATATCTAAGTTATAGAATTTGACAAATAAACATATACAAGAGTTTGTGGGGCAAAAAGCATGGAATTTTTAGTTTTAAATTTGAGAATTTCCCCAAGCTCTAATTTACTAGAGCAGATTCACCCCTCAAATATTATAACAAGGCTAGCAAGATCTCGTATAAGCTAAAGGCTTTATTTGGCTAGGATTGGCTAATATTATTGTATTGCCATAACAAAATTTTCCAACCTTGGCACCTCCATTGTGCCAAGAAGGCCAGCTCCTTTGAGACTTTGTTCCATGCAATTGATCATTAAACTCGAGGCATAGATATCTGCTATTGCCTCACACTTCCACATCTCATCATCAAACCAATGTACTGCCCTCAAATAGAACACCAATGTGTTGTAATCTCTTGTTGTCTACTTTGCCCCTAAAAACAACATATGACACAATGTGTTGAGGAATACACCACCTTCATCGTGAAGCATCGTCCAGAGTCTCGCTCGACCAGCTATTGAGGAACCATCCCCCATCAAACCTGAAGATAAATTATATAGACATTTTAGTTCTTTTTTTTTTAATTCAAACCTTAATTCATCTATTTTGCATTATTTTTGGCTTGGATACCTATATTTGTTCGGAATCTTCAGTTTTTCTCATTTTTGTGAATTGTCAAGTGAAAACACCCAAATTTAATAGATTTTGAGAATTTTGAAGTCACAAGACATCATGGCCTAAGAAGATGAAGATGCCCCTAAATTTTAGCATAAGTTAGAGCTTCAGAGAAGATCATAGTTCCACCCGTGATGTTAGTCATGGTCTTGATCACTTTATCAAATAGCATAGAAAGATCTACAACTAGGAGTGTGATCTTCACCACTTGCGAAAAAAAGAGAATTTTCAATAGAAGGCTTCACAGCTGAACCTGCGACAAAGATCACTACAGTGAATATGTCATCAACACAAAGTTAGATATGCTCCAAGAAGATCGCAGTCCAAGCCATATCCATGATCACGGTCGTAACGCTTTTTGCAACTTAACAGATTCTTCAATGAATAATTTAGGGGTATTCATCCAGGGGTGAGGCAGGACACCAAACACAGCCGTGATTCTTAGCTTGTTATGATGACATTTTACCTAATTTTTGCTTTCTCTAAAAATACTAAACTCCAATCTATATAAGGAAACATCCCAACTCCCAACCCTACTTAAGATCAAAGACTTGTCTAAAAATTGTCCTAATTGCACGCTACTAAGAGGAATGCACGCTGAGATTCTAAGCGTTAAGAGCAAAAGAAGAAGAAGAAGGTATATGGTATATGGTATACCATGGATAGAAAAGATATCTAATATGTTTTGATCTTGTTAATACATGCATCATATTCCTTAAATTTCCACTTAACATTTGTGCTTACTCCTATTGTCTTCTCCTCCAGGTTCAACTATTGTGCTTGAGATAGATAGAGCCAGATAGATAGCCATAGAAGCCTCTTGGAAGAAAAGAAATGTTGGCACTTATTGTATGAAGTGTTCAAAATTGTGTAACACCCAGATGGAGGGGTGAAATGACTTGTAACTATATATAGCGATGGATGTGTTTTGAAGGTGACCTTGCTTGATAGATCGAGTAAATTTTGTGTTACTATATGTCCCTGGATCATCTTATTGTGACTCAACTTAATGGATAACTATGTGTATGAGACTTGTGGAATTCATCGAAGAGTTATCGAATTATTTTAGAGATTTAATTTCATGTGCAATCGATCGAATGGTTGTTTAGGTTGACAATAGGAAAATTGTCATGCCACATGTGATCGCCAGCCAGCAATCCCTTGTGGGGCGTGCACAACTATGTTTTGAGAAAGAAAAGGAGTGGCATGAACCATTGCAGCGGTTGTTAATCCAATGCTTATACTTGTCCTCTTGTCTTTAATGTTTTCTTTGAGAGTTTTACGTTGTTTATGAAGATGTTCTTAGCATAAACTCTTTGTCAAGAAGAGAGTGTATCATGTTGTATATTTTTATGATTGATACTTCAATTTATACTTTCTATTAGATTTTTATTATTGTTAATTTGATTATAGTGTGCTTAATCCAATGTAATATTCTAGCAAAATATCTACATAGCTTAGACATGTTTAGATATGTGAGGACTAAAGTGAATTACACTATTAAAAATATGTGATTATGCTTGTGGGGTTAGACCGCAAGAGTAGTTTGAGATGACTCAAGAGTTTAATGATTTATCATAAAACTTAATTGATTTATTTACATTGGTATGCCACGAGAGTAGGAGAATTGGGCTACTAAGAGGACAACATGTACATTGAGATAAATTCTCTCTAACACAATTAAATTCCATGGAAGGGAGAATTAACTTGAATTATCATAAAAGACCAACATGATGAACCCAAAGTCTTGACCTTTTTTCTCTTATTTCTTGATCTCTCACTCTTGGATTATCATTTTTGTGCTTTTAGTAAAACCCATTCAAAGTTCAAACCACTCAATTTGATTTATCTAGCTTGTGAAATCATGATTAGTCGGTACTTAACGACTCACTTTTTGTGAGATTCAATATTTTTTATCACTTCAATAAATTCGTGCACTTGCAATTGTACCAAGTTTGGGACTTTGTTCACCAATATTGATGGAATCTCAAAATTGCTAAACTAGGCATTTTTTCTATTTTTGCACTTTTTTATTTTCTATTAGTTTTCTTTTCTTTCTTTTATTTTACATTTTTTTCCTGAAATTTTATTTTTCTGAATTTCTGGAAATTTGTTGAATTATCTTTTATGGTTTGATTCATTCAATTTATTCTCAAGAGGGCAAGATGCTACTATCCAAACAGCTCTTACCCGAAGATTAGGAAATAAGAACCTTCGCACAAGAAGAAAACTTAAGTTAGATCTTTTGCAAGGAAAATTATTTGAAAGACGAAAACATAGACACAAATATAGATGTAAATAGAGCACTCAAAAGATTTTGTTGCACCAAGCATGCAAGGACTTCACTCAGGCATTGCATGCCCTACTACCAACTTTAAGATCAATCCCACTCTACTATCTATGGTTCAAGATCCAGCCCTCTACTATCTATGGTTAAGCAAAACTAGTTTGAAGTATCTTGAGGATCCTCATCTTATCTACCTATTTTCCTTGAATTATGTGATATAATTAGTATTTCTAATGATGCTTTAAAACTATGATTATTTTCTTTTTCTCTCAAGATAAAGCACATGCGCTCCACTCACTACCAAAATGATCCTAACCTCATGGGAGCAACTCTCTCATATCAAATTTTGTTCAAATGGACAAGAAATTGGCATGAGACTACTACAAAGAGCTACAACGGATGTGCCTTTATCACGGATTGGAAAAATGGATAATAGTTCACACCTTTTATAAAGGTTTAAACATACATTTGACTATAGATACTAACGAGGAGCATTAATGAAAAACAGCATAGATTAAGCATTTGGTCTCATTGAAGATATGGCTTTGAATCATCACTAGTGGGCAATCAAGAGGTCTATGCAACCTAGGCGACAAGTATGACCCTGATGTTTTACAATTACGCATAACCAAGGTAAATTCTCTTAGCCAAAAATCTGATTCATTGAATATGCAACCAATAATGTCTAAGCACAATATCCAGTAAAATTTGTGGTTGTAATGGTTCATCTCCAATAAATGTCAACTAGGGATCTCTAACCTATAGAAAACCCAACTAAACAAGACAATACTATAGGTAATTATATCCCTAGACAACAAAATGACCCTTACTCAAATACTTATAACCCAGATTGAAGAAACCACCCAATTTTTTCTTACAAAAACAACCCCAACCAAATCTCTCAATAACAACAATAGAATTATAGGCAACCCTCAGGTTTACTCAAATACATATAGATGTGCTTTATGTTCCCAAGTTTCTTGTCAATTTATTATCTATATCTACTTTATCAACATCTCAATTGTTTTGTCATCTTTCTCTCACTACCTTTTTTAAGACCCAAGGATGACAGTAATGATTGGCTAGGTTCGTGAAGCTAGAGAGTCTACTTATTAACTACGCAGCCAAGCACTACCAAGTTTGCATTATCCACCAACATTGTCAACCCATATCACTTTGGTCATCTTGCACTTGACTTTCTGTAATGCTTATCTCTTTAAGTGTGTCCTTTCCATTGTGATTAGTATTGCTAGATTATTTATCAATTTCTTTTCTTTGTTTTTTGTATTGGATCCAATTTTGTAGATCCATTTTCTACCTAACCTATTCCCACTTATTTATGGGAACCCTAATCTGTATTGAAGATGACATTTTACTTTTCCCCAATCCTCATTTTCTAACTTGGTCTCATAGGGGCTCCTGCTCGCATCGCCCGCTCGCTCTGCTCACCTTGCCCACTCGCTCCGCTCCTTTCTACTCACCTTGCTCACTCCACCTCACTCTCGCTCCCGCTCGTTCCACTCGCCTCGTCCCTCACACCAATCATTTTCTTCTAGTTTCATTCTACCACCGAATCGGTCAGAGGTTCACAAGTCTCAAGCTCAGCTTCTTTTGCATCTCGCTAGCATCTTTAGTACCATCGCAACTTGCATTGCTACATCTCTCTCATGTTGGCCTCATCCGTTCTGCTATAACTACCTCTTAGCTTGCTTCTGTTATGGATCCTCTCAGCTCATTTAGCTACAACAAAACAATTTTAAATTTTAAGTCTTGGCACTACTATCAAACTTGATGGTGCAAACTATCTTTTGTGGGCTCAATCCATGCAACTATTTCTTGGATCCATTGGCAAGGAACAACACCTTACTCAACAGCCACCCGCTTCTACAAAATCTAACTACGATCTTTGGCGCTGATCACATATTGTTGTTCTTAATATTCTAATCAATAGTATGGAATCTCATATTGCCTAAACCATTATGTTTCAGAAATCCGCTAAAACCGCTTCGGATAATCTTCAACGAACTTATGCTCCATATCAAAATATCTATCATGTTTATCGATTGTATTCGGAAATTTGTGTGTTGAAACAAGGAGATCGCACTGTTCAGGAGTTCTATGCACTCCTCCAAGCTAAATGGGATGAGTTGTGTCAGTATCATCCTCCCTCAACTAACATAGAAGTTGTTTTTCAACAAAGACAAGATTTTCTAGTTGTCATATTTCTAGCTAGACTCAATGAGCAGTACTCTGCCTCTCGGTCACAATTATTAGTTGACCGTAATATACCTTCTCTCCAAAATGCCTTCTCACACATTCTAAGAGTATCATCTATTACATCAATGAAGGAGACTGTTAGTGCTTTGGCCACTCCTGTCTGTAGCCATGGTCAAGGATGTGGTCGCGGACGTGGCTTTCCTCCATGCTCACATTGTGGGCACACTAATCATGCATCTGATCGATGTTGGCAAAAATTTGGTCGACGCCCTCATGCTAGGGCTGCTCTTGATTTATCATCTACCACATCTAATTCTACCCACTCAGATATTTCTGCATTAGAGCACACCTACACACTATCTGTATCAGAATATCAGAGGTTTCTAAGCTTAACCTCCTCTACCACAGCAACCACAGCATCTTCCACTACTCTCATGACCTCGACCACTCCGGAGACCGGTATAGCATCTTTAGCTTCATCCTCTTCCATTTGGATAATAGACTCAAGTGCATCTGCCCATATGATAGGTAATCATACATTATTTGCCTCCTTATCTACTGAAGGGTGTCGGAAGGGTGTCATTCTCCTATGTCTATTGCTAATGGCTCCCTCATCAATGTTCATAGAATAGGCACCATTCATCTTACCTCTCAAATTACACTTCAAAATGTCCTTTATGTCCTACAATTCCTAATTAATTTATTCTCTATTTGTGCCTTCAAATTGCAATAGTATAGTAATATTCTTCCCAACATAGTGTGTTTTTCAGGGCCGCAAGACGAAGATAGTGATTGATAGTGGGGCCCAAGGTTTTGAAAACCGGAACCGCGAGTGGAATGCGGCTCGGGGCGGACGCGGAGGAAGGCAGCGGGCAGAAGGGCAGCTTTAGCGGCTGGCAGAAGGCGGAAGCTTCGATTGAAGCTTCTACCGCTAGCGAAAGCTTCTGCCAGCGCTGCCGCCTGCTTCGTACACTACCTCCGCTCTCGCCTTCGTCGGTTTCATCCGGTACGCACGGTACTGGTACTAGTATCGTACCGGTCCGGTGGCTCACCAGACTGGCTTTTTAAACACTGGTGGGGCCTAGGCGGGGTGGCATCTATATCTTCACCGCCACCTCATCTTTACCATCCGCCACATCGTTTGTTTGCATTTCTCCATACCAGTGGCATTATAGGCTTGGTCACCCCTCCGTTGAGCGCCTATAACGTTTTTTGAACCTAAAGACCCATTCCTCTTTTGTGTGATGCTAGCCAATTTGGGAAACATCATTCGGTCTCTCTTCTAGTGTCTTATAGTCGTAGTTCTATGCTTTTCATTTGGTGCATTCAGATAATTAGGGGCCTAGCCTTGTTCAAGGTTGGGAAGGTCATCGATATTTTGTTGTATTTATAGATGATTATTCTCGTATGTGTTGGTGTTACTTGTTAAAGCAACAATCTAAAACTTTGTATATATTATTATATTTCTGTTATTCTATTCTTGAATTAAAACTCAGTTTGGTGTTTGTTTACAAATATTGTGTAAGCTCTTGAATACGTTAACTCTAAGTTTTCTACACTTTGCCAATCTCAAGGTATCATACATCAAACCATGTGTCCTTACACTATCTCAAAATGGAGTAGCTGACATAAACATAGGTATTTATTAGATGTTACTTGCTCAATGACGTTCCATATGGAGGTTCCTCGTCATTTTCGGTCCAATGCAATGTTGACTGCATGTTTTCTCATCAATCGTGTTCCCTCATCCTTTCTTGGTAACAAGTCTCCCTTGTCCATCCTATTCCCTTCTCATGTATTGTTTCCTCTGTCTCTCTTCATGTCTTTAGGTGCACTTCTTATGTCCATATTTTAGGCCCTAGATATGATAAATTAAGCCTTCGAGCCACTCGATGCATTTTTCTTAGTTATTCCCATACACAGAAAGGACATAAGTGTTTTGATCCTACCACTTCTTGTACATACATGAGCATTGATGTTACCTTTGATGACAGTCAACCCTACTTTTAGTCCACCACTCATCATAATCTAGATTTTATTAATCTTCCCAGACCTACACCAATAAATCTTCAACCATCTCCCTTGCCTAGTAAGGATACCCAACTACTTCCACCTTTATAGGTTTATCATAGACGTGGCCGTCTTCCTCCTACTGACTTGTCTTCGCCTATGGATCCTAATGATCTCCCCATTGCTCTTAGAAAGGGTAAGAGCGCCTTAGTAAATTATCCTATCTCTCATTATGTTTCATATAATCGTCTATCATCTATTTTTCGTACCTTCTCCACTAGTATATCCTCCATTAGTATTCCTAGGAGCCACTAGAGCTATCCATTTTCCAGAGTGGAAGAATGCTATGGACAACAAAATGGCAGCTCTCCAATCTCATCATACCTAGTCCTTGGTACCACGACCACCAGATGCTCATCTTATTTCTTATCGATGGGTGTTTACTATTAAATATCATCCGAATGGATCTATTACTCAATACAAAGCACGACTTGTTACAAAAGGTTTTTCTCAGATATATGACAGCAACTATATAGACACATTCTCACCTGTTACTCGTCTCAACTCAGTGCACACACTATTTTCTCTTGCTATCAATCTTAGTTGGCAACTTCATCAACTTAGTATCAATAATGCTTTTCTTTATGGTAATCTAACTGAAACTGTCTATATGGAACAACCTCATGGATATGTTGCACAAGGGGAGCTAATTTGTCATCTACACAAAGTTATATATGGTTTGAAACAAAGCTTACATGCTTAGTTTCAAAAATTTTCCCTAGTTATGACTTCAGCAGATTTTAAACATAGCAAGGCTGATAACTCCATCTTCATCCGTCACTCTAAAGAAGGTATAATAATACTTGCTATCTACATAAATGACATTCTTCTCACTTAGTAGTGATACAGAAGGAATTCTTCAAATAAAACGATACCTACAATCTAGCTTTTCTCTCAAGGACCTTGGTAAACCGAGATATTTTCTAAAGATCGAGATAGCATATAACAAAGGGAGTATCTTGTTGTCTCAATGGAAATATGTGTTAGATCTCTTGAAAGAAACAAACATGACTAATTGCAAACCTTGAGATACTCTATTAATTCCAAATCAAAAGTATGGAGTGAATACTGACTCACGTGAGGTTGGTGCTGGAAAGTATAAACAAGTGGTTGGCAAATTAAATTATCTTAAAGTTACATGACCAGATATTTCTCATGCAGATCAGTCAGTTTACGCAAAGCCCTATGCAATGTCATTGGGATGTTGTAATTCGAATTCTTCAATACATCAAAAGTGCTCCTCGAAAGGGTTTGATATAGAAAAACAATGGGCACCACAAAATTGAAGCATTCACTAATGCGGACTATGCAGGTAATATCAATGACAGAAAATCTATAACAGGTTTTTGTACATAATTGGGAGGTAACTTAGTAACTCAGCGGGTTGTTACTAGATCTAGCTATGAGGCTAAATATCGAGTCATGGCACACACTACTAGTGAATTATTGTGGTGGAGAAATTTGATGCAAGAGATCGGGTTGAGACACTTGGAAGCAATAAATATGTATTGCGATAATCAATCTATAATTTTTATTGCAAACAATCCTACATTCCATGAAAGAACAAAATATATTGAAATAGATTATCATTTCATTAAGGAAGCCATTGAGAACAAAACAATCAATACACCTTACCTAAAGTCAGAAGATCAACTTGCTGATATTTTCACCACGGCTTTAGGTCCAACTAGATTTCATCATTTGTGTAACAAGCTGGGATTAGTGAATATATTTAGCCCAGCTTGAAGGGAAGTGTTAGAATATTTATCAGTTTCTTTTCTATATTTTTTGTATTGGATCTAGATCCTTATTGGATTCCCACTTATTTATGGGAATCTGTATTAAGATGACTTTTTTACTTTTCCCCAATCCTCATCTTCTAACTCATATCAATTAGGTAAACATCATAACGTCTCCTTTACTTAGAGTCTTAGTCGACGTAATTCTTTTTCTTTCTATTTAATTTATTCTTGTGTATGAAGTTCAAGTCTTGCATCCAATAAAGATAGTCATCATTATTTTTTTAATTTTGTAGATGATTATTTTCATATGTGTTGGGTATTTCTCCTCAAGAGTTGTTCTGAAATTTTTGTTGTATCTTAAGCATTTTATGAAGAAATATAAATCAATTTAATACTTCTTTAAAAATTTTGCAATATGACAATGGACTACTCTCATGGTATTTTATACCAAACAACTTATCCTTACTCATTCTAATAAAATGTTGTTGAGCATAAGAACCACCATTTATTGAATGTTGCTAGGACTATGGCCAAAAATTTGTATTTACCGATTTCACTAATTGGTAATCCAATTTAGTATATTTTTGGATATTTGAGAACTCAAACAGGGTATTGTTGTTATGATCCCAGAACAAGCATACTTTAATCACCTATGGCATTACCTTTTGTGAGTTTGCTCTACATGTCTCTTACTCATGGGACAATGTTACCCCTGCCACTAATTTAGAAGATCCATTTAATATTGATAGGATCCCCTCCCATAATAGCCTACCTAGATTTCCAGTCCATAACATTCCATCACTTTCACCAATGCTCCTCCCCTGAAAGTTTCTTTACGACAACAAACTTCTAAAACTTCTGACCTAACAGCAATGTCTCCTCTTCCCCAGGTCCTTCTAATGATCTTGATCTACCTATTGTCCTACATCGAGGTACACAATCTAGTAGTACTCACCCTATATCTCAAAGTAGTCTACTACGATCATTTATCTTCTTTATTTTGTTTATGTTTACATCTCTTTCATCATCCTTTATTCCTAAAAATCATCATGAAGCATTATCAATCCTATTTAAAGAGAAGAGATAAAGCCCCTACTTGCTCCGAATACATGGACACTTGTTTCTCCTTCTAGCATTTGACCAGTTGCTTACATATAATACGTATATAAATTCAAGTATAATCTAGATGGTACTATAGCTAGACAAAAAGCCCAGTGAGTAGCTAAAGGGTTTACTTATACCTATTGTATTAATTATTTTGATACCTTTTCTCCTATGACTAGACTTAATTCTATTCGACTATTTTTCTCCCTTGCAATTAATCTTCATTGGGAACTTCACTAAATGGATATCAAAAATACATTTCTATATGGAGATTTAGATACAACAATTTACATGGCACCAAGGTTTCAAATTTTGGTTTTAGACCATTGTTCTGTCTAAGCACCAGGATGGTATGTATGGGATGAAACTAGATATAATCGAGCACAGTGGGACGAGCGATGAGCGGAGGCAGAAGAGCAAACGAGCTTTCTTCCTTCTCTTCCTTTCCTCCTCTTCTTCCTCTTCTTTCTTCCTTCTCTTCTCTTCTCTTCTTCTGCTCAACTCTGCATAATAATGCCCTTACCCACATAAGGATTTCCATAGCAAAGCATAACATGTTACATGGTTCATTTGTATGAAAAGAACAAAATGACATTACACTACACAAATGGGTGTCATAGCCGACAAAAATACATTACACCGGCACGTGACAAATCAATAGCAATAGAAAACATAGTGCACCATGTGAAAGAATCACTATTGGACTAGTACATACTAATCCCACCATAAATGGCAAGGGAATCTAACCAATAGTTGGCCACTTCAGCTACAAGAAAATGACAATTCTTCAATTATCTACTTGCAAATGTTTTAGAGTGATTAGGAACCTATATAAAGTCTCATTTCATGCTCACAAGCTCTCAAACTCGAGCTCTCCATAAATTCAAAAACTCTCGATTTTTGTTTTAAACTTTAATTATCTATAAATTCTCTTAGATCATTCTATGGCCCCCAAAGTTCAATATATTAATCCTACATGCAAACATGCTAGGAGAATGCCAAATAATCACTACCAATGCAGTGCAACAAGGTTTTCAACAACGGTCATCTCTCAAATCAAACAACACCTTGCAGTCAACATAGATCTAGGTATGGCTCAATACTACTTGCTATACTTGCAAGAATGTTAAGATTAAAAATGAATAAATATGAGAAAATGAGCTCCTTGTTCACGGATAACCTGCACAAGAACTTAAAGAAGGATTAAGAAAGGCAGAAAAAGAAAAGCACAAAAAAAAGTTGTGAATTTTGGCTCTTTAGGCAAGTGGTCTTCAGTTTCTTATGTGATTTCATTTTTATTGTTACAACTATTTCATATTTTTGTCTTATCAATTTGCTTCTTGTTCTTTTGAATTTCACTAGTTTAATGAATCTTTTATGCTATGTAGTTCAACCATGAAAACTGAACTCGTATAAATCTAATCTTTCTATACTCCAGTCATGATAACTTTTGTTTCATAAATCTAAATCATATAGAATCTTATCAATTGTATGGTAGACTTGATTTTCTTTCATTTGAGTTATCTAAATTCCAAATTGCAAAGCAATTATTTTTCCAATGATACATGCATACATACCTTAAATTAGAGCCCTTATTTTCTTATTTTGGATCTACAAGGATTTTACAATTCTAAGCACAACTGAAAATCTAAAATCTTAGCTCTATAATGTTTATCTATTAACATCATTTATGACATAATTTTGGTCTCAAACTCTAATTCATGTAAAATTTATTTCACTAGAAACTAGATTCATATACTTTCATTTTGACGTCAAATATCATTCAAAATTAGTCTTCAATAATGTAATAAGTGACCATATGAAACAGACTTTAATTTTTGAATTCTTAGTTCAATGATCATACATATGTATGTATACTTGTATGAATAGTATATTAATCAAAATCCAAACGATATAGACATTTGCAATTGAAAGTGAACATACTAACATATATCTCGTTATTTAAGCTATGATTGTTAACTCTCTTCGGGTTTGAATATATGTTTCTTTTCTACTTAGAAGTACCATAAATCAATGTTATATTATTTGATTGTTAATCTAATCGATGCTGGTGGGAATATGTTGTGATCCTAAATGAGTGAATTGTGGATGGATTTAGAACTAAGTGCGACCTAAAATAAAGTGTCATGTCTCAAAAGTGAGGGTCACCTCTTGAATGCATAGAAGCCGCATCTAGAAACCCATCCTCTAAAGATAGTTGTGGAACTAAATTTCACCACACGAAAAAAGTGAAATCATGAATCCATGGGAAATAGCTCTAGAATCCAACTATCTTATTATGTTTGAAGAGCTATGATAAGCTCTAGCTCGTATATGTTTACTCTAGAGGGCAGGTTCTAGAGATAGGAAGAATCATATTATGTAAATGCAGTTGACATATTATGTTTAAATAAATTGAACCTCCTTCATAGTTCAAA
This sequence comes from Costus lasius, assembly GCA_027563935.2. Lineage (NCBI taxonomy): Eukaryota > Viridiplantae > Streptophyta > Magnoliopsida > Zingiberales > Costaceae > Costus > Costus lasius. Next base: position 87,659,259 of record CM050451.1, read on the forward strand.
TATTCCTACGTAGAACAATCTTGATCTTGCTTTATACTTATTCATGAACTCATTCATGTGATTACTTTTAGGAGATACGACATGATTCATGAATAACATGATATATATATAATTAGATTGATATTATCAACTTCATGAATTATTTATCTTTAGTTCTTTATTACTTGCTACTTGCTAGATATTATCATTAATTTCATTTGTTTTAAACAATGTACTCGATAGCTTGGCTACATATGTTGTAGGTGATAAGAGGAAATTAATGACTTGATGAAGGTTCATGTTTTCGTATTGTATAAAGTAGTGTTTGAGATGTAAAGCGAAATTTGTAGATAAAATATATAAACAATGTACAACCACAAATTATTTTCTATCATGAATATATTGATTTTTATTTGTGGATATATCATGGGTTCCTACTTGTAAAGCTAATCTCATATGTAGGTATATGAATTGACACTAAAATGTATGAATATCATTTATGTTAATACATGGTATACTGGTAGCAGTCTCATACCAGCTGCTATCTGAAACCGAATATCATTTTGAGATAAGAAATAAATGCTAGTTTGCATAACTAAGCAGAAGCAAATAGTATATAGTCATACCTTCAGCGCTCCAGTGGAGGCTTCTATCAAATAATTTATCTTATGCATCACAAGTTTGTTCTAAGTGAAAAAAACCTAAACAAAATATATAATAATTTTAAACATCATGAGCTCTTGACAGTTTCAACTCCTGATAACTGTTGCTGATGTATAGCAAGCTCACATTTCAGAGGAAAAAAGCTGATGTGCTACCATTTGAAAAAAAAAAAATGTGAGCACACGATGATTTTTATAGCTAGCTCACCTTTTGGGGAGAAATGCCTGTTTTCTATTTAATTAAGTTAATATGGACTGATATTGATGTTTGCAGAATGATAAACCATACATACACGAACACCACTTAGACATCCCAACAAGACATGTTTGATTTAATAAACAAATAAAATTGCAAGAGCAGAAGGTACACAAAGTCAGAAATATAACATATGCATATACTTACAGGATCAGCTCTATAAAAGACCAATGATGTGCGTGTAAGAACAAACCATCGTTTCTTCCATGATGTCCAACCTATTCCTGCAATTTTTGAGAACAAGGATGATCAATACCAAGGAATCAAAAACCGTTCCATACCAGGTGGTATAAACAGTTTGTACCAGTGCAGACATGTAGTAGAGCAACAGAGCAGAGCGGAACAAGTAGAGAAGAAGAGGAGAGGAGCAGTGGAGAAGATGAGAAGATGAGAAGTGAAAAGGAAGCGGATTATGCTATTCTGCCACTATCATGCTTTCTCCAATGGAGCAAAGAAACAAGCAGAGAGTGGAGAAAAAGAGAAGGAAGGGAAGAGGAGGGGGAGAGGAGGAAGCTTCATGCTTTGTCCGATGGAGTGGAGCAGAACACGGAAACAGTGAAGAAGAAGAAAAGAGAGGAGAAGTCCGTGTTCACTACTACTTCATCCGTCCAGCTTTCTATGTCAGTACAGACTCCTGGTATGTACCAGTTCGAGCATGGACTAGTACATACCTTCAGAATAAAACTTTAAACCTTGATAATACTAAAAAAAATGGAATTAAGGTTTTGTCTCAAAATTAAAAAGGAAAATTTACTAATTCATTATGGTTTATGGCAATAAGTACATAGACTTGACAATATAAAACAGTCCCGTTAACACAAACAAACAGACCCATTAACACAAATAAACCCACTAGCCTGCTTATTCAATTCTCAATACTCCCCCTTAAGTTGGAGTAGCAATATCAATTAAGCCCAACAAGTTGAAGTAGCAATATTAATTAAGCCCAACTTGTTATATAAATTGGGAAGCCTTTATAGACTTAAGAGTCGTTTGATCATGCAAGGTGAACAACAACACCTATGCTACATGAACCACTGTTTTTGTTATACCCTAAATTTATTTTTATAATTCTGTAATTTAGTTTTGGAATTTTTCTAGATTTTTAGGTATTTTTCCAGAATTACATAGTGTTTTATAGATTTATTTAATTAAAAGGGGTTTTAAATGTTTTTCAAATAAAAAAAGGTTTTAAATGCTCCTAGCTATTTGGTTTAGATAGATTGTTTTTAGAATTCAATGTAATAAAGGAACTTGGATTTTTGAGTGGGATGTTATGTTTAATGTTTATTTCTTGTAATAAATTAGAAAGGTTTGTTGGACATTATGTTTGAGAGAAAACTTTAAAACTGGTGTACATATGTTGAGTGTTTATAAATTCCATTAATTCCGCAATAAAGTTAACGGGTTGTAACAGTTTTGAGCACGTTTGGCCCTTCTACCGTGCAGAGAATAATATCATTTTTTTTAAGGATTTATAAAGTTGTGGCCGGTTGCTGGTTGCTTCTGCCGCGACCAGTATGCAAACAGTGGCTAAAGAGGAGCAAGCGGGTAGGCTGGTAAGTGGGTATTAATTATATATTATTATATATAAAAATTTAATATTATTATTTATTATTTATTAATATAAGTTATTAATATAATAAATTAAATTTAGTTTTAATTTTTTATTAGTTATTAGTTATTTTAAAAAAATTATTTTTTTAATTATAATATATGTGTGTCTGACTTTACCATGCCATTGTCTTTGTTATTATTTTTACTATTACTTTTGGAGAAAATTTACATTCTTGTTAAAGAAAACAAACATTAGATAATAGTATAACAATTCAACTATTACACAGTTTATTATAAATTTATTAATATTAATAAATTAAACTTTAATTTAACTTTTGATTAATAATTTTATATAAATTAATATTTTACATGACATGTTTATGGAGAGGCATTGCAATTAGATCAGCCTTATTTTAATGATATCATGAAATTAGCTTACACTATATTTGTTACTTATTTATGTCATTAAACTTTTCTTATAATTTTATGAATGACATATAATTTATACAAATTTATTACATGTGCAACTTTGTTTCTAAAATTTAATTATAAAATTAAAAACCTGCACTTGGACTGCAACAACTCCACAACAGTTTGCTAAACACCTCCAAGACACAGCTATCACAATCACCACAATTGCAATTGTGCAGCCTTAGGGTCTCGGTAAATATGTCTTAAGAGTTCTTCTAGCATGGAGAAGAGGGTAATATCAACTTGTTTGTAATAGTCTCATGAATGAAGTAACCACAATGTGTTTAGTTCTCTTATGAAATACAACATTGTTAAAGTTCGACAAAAAAAACTCATAAATCATCTAACTACTAGAATTATTACAATATTTAAGTGTGTATAACATATCCAAACCCGTTACAATAAACACAATTATTAAACAAATGATATAATATAAACACACTTATTTCTCAACGCCCCCAAGAATGCATGTTAATCATGCCCAACTTGCCGCTCAGTAAAGAAAACCTTAGTGAGTAAAACTGAAATATCTGCAATTTAATCCTCTAACTTGATGAAAGGAGTACAAATCTTCTTAAAAAGTACACCATCCCTTATAAAATGACAAGTGTTTAGTCCTCTCATAAAAAATTAAGTTATTTGCAATGAAAATAACAAATTGATTATCATAATGCATAATAATGGGTAGCATACTTCAAACCAAGATTTATCATAAGATTCTTGATCGACATCATCTCACATGCATGAACCATAGCTCTATATCCAGCTTCACAACTTAACTTAGCCACCATGCTCTCCTTCTTACTCTTCCAAATAACTAAGTTACCCCAACAAGAGTGCAAGACCCTAAAACTGATCGCCAATCATCCGCATTTCGAGCATAATCTGCATTAGAGTAGACCTATACTCAAGTGGTCATGTTTCTTGTAATGTAAATAAATAATTTACCAAATAATCTTCTACTTGACTATCAGCACTATATTTTACTATAGGAGAAACAGGAGTCTCATTAGTTTGCACCCTATAAGACTTATTTCTACAAAAAGAACTAATGCACATTTATAGATAGTAATATGCTCGTCTTTATAAGCCACCTCAACACCAAGAAAACATTTGGGTTTGCCAAGATGTTTAAGGCTAAAATATGTTGCAAGATGTTTTTTTATGTCAACAATGTCATGATGTTTATTTCTTATCAAAAGAATATCCTCAATATACACAGCAATAATAAATATACTAATACTAGAATTTCAAACAAGACGGTGATTAACTTTGATACTATGAGATCTAGCCGACATGGCCACCTTTGGAAACTTATGAAACCAAACACGGGGCTCTAAATACACACTCCCCTTAGCATAACCTAGAAGTTACTTCATGTTACCCGTTGTATCTAAATCTCTATAAAAAAACGCATTCTTCATATCCATTTGGTGAAGTTCCCAATCAAGATTAATTGTAATGGAGAAAATGAGCCAAATAGAGTCATTAGTTACTAGTGAAAAATCAGTACAATTGAGTGAATCATGTAGCTACTAGACAGCTTTATGTACTTGATTATGTATACCCATCCGCAAGCAACTAGGAAAATGCCGGGAGAAGGGGAAATAAGTATCTATGTATTTCAGGTAAGTAGGGTCGTATCTCTTCATCCATGACTCTTTTCTAAATAGGATCTTACAAGGCTTTATAATGATTTTTAAAAACAAAGGATAATGAAAGAGATGTGACAAAAGCATGAAATAGAGAAGATAAATGATCATAACAAGCATATTGTGATATAAGGTGAGCAGTACTTGATCGTTTACCTTGATACAGGATAATAAGTAAATCAAGGTTATTGGGAGGAGAACATGTGGAAGAAGATAGCACTGCATGAGGATCGGAAGTGTGAGAAGTGGATAGGGAAGCGACAATGGATAGTGGAACATCATAGAATAAGAAATTCAGGTGGGTTATCACGGGAGATCCTACTAGTGCTAAATGGATCTAGTAAAAGGGCACCTAAGAGATAGGCTCATTGACATTGTCTCGTGAAACAAAGAAATATAGAATAAACTCACAAAAGGTAAACATCACAAGTGATAAACATATGTTTGGTTCTAGGATCATAACAATAATAGCTTTCTAAGTTCTCAAGTATCCAATAAAGATACACCAAGTAACATGAGGGCTAAGTTTATTAGACCCAAGACCAAAGACATGATAATAACATAAACAATTAAAAACACGAGGTGTAAGGGGAAATGTTGGCTACACAAGAAAGAGAAACCGAAAAGGGATGGAACAGCTAAGAACTAAGGAAGGACTTTTGTTAATTAAGTAAACAAACAGAACAGCATGTTTCTATAAAAAAGAAGCATCCTAGCAACATCCAACAAATGGTGATTCTTATACTCAGCAATGTCATTTTGTTGGGATGAGTAGGGGCAGGTAGTTTAATGTAAAATATTAAGAGGTACAAAAGTTCTAAAATGTCATCTTAGTATATTCAAGCGCACTGTCAAATCATAAATTTTACAAAAAAATTTCAAACTGATCTTTTTTTGTTCATAAAAGGCTTGAAATACACCAAAGACTTCAAATAGGAATTGTTGAACCAAATGAAAAGGAAAATAACTAAGGAGACATGAATTGTTGACTACGACTACGAGGAAAGGAGACTCTGGAACCCATATGCCAAAACGAACTAAATGAAAAGGAAAAGAGCTATGTGGACTACAACTCTGAAGAAAGGACACTCTATAATGTTCACTTGACACGCATCAAAATGAAAAGTGGGACATGACTAAGGAGACATGAATTGTTGAACTTTCTCAATTTCAAGGTGGTCAAGGCGATAGTGCCCCTCAAAGGAGAAGATAATAGTGGTGGATAATGTAGATCGAGCACTACTCGACTACTCAATGAAGAAGTACCAATTTATCACCTCTGTTCTTGGGTCATAAAAAATGGAGTAAGAAGTGGTAGAGATGATGGAATAATTAAGATATTTAGACAAAGCAGATATAAAAAATAAATTGAAAGGGAATTTAGGAACAAAATTAAAGCGTGGGGCTAATGCAAACAAACCCAATACCCAAAACAAAGGCAAAAGATCCATCTGCAATACCATAGAAGGATGGCAAGTATCAGTAAGACTGGTAAGTAGTGCTCTATTACCTATCATATAAGATAGAAGCCCTAGAGTTAATGACCTAAGGGTTCTTAGAGGATGCAAGAGAAGCTATCCTAGATCCTAATATAGAGGAAGCAAAAGTGTCGAGGAAGAAGCCGCTTCTTGTGATGTGGAGTGCACCTTTAAGTTAAAAATTTCTTCATAAAGCTCAAAGATGTATGATAAATTCTCCTTTGAAACATATGTGATGGTGAGGGCGTAACATATTGCATTAGCCGTATTGAGAAATGTCATTGTAGAAGCAATATTTGGTTTCATACTATTAACAAGACAAGTGATCAAAGTATTGTCTAAACAGCTCAATCCATCATACCATGGATTGAAAAACCAATTCATACTATAGGTAGTATGGCCGGTTTGTACTAATCTGAGCAAAAACGGGTACACATACCTCCAGCAAAGCGAATAGAAAAAAGAAAAAAGAAGAAGAAAACAGACATTGTGCTTTTGCTACTCTCCACTCGCAGCGAGCAAGGTAGATGCTTCCGCCTAAACTAAGAAGAAGAAGGAAGCAGGCATTGCTCTCCACTTGTGGTGAGTAGAGATGAATGCATGTGAGGAGAGCAGAGGCGGATACAAATAGAGAGCAACACGAGTAGAGAGCAAAGGCGGATGTGACCACCTCTTTTTTTTCTTTTTTATATGCATGCTCTCAAAGTAGAGGTGGACGCAAGCAGAGAGCGAAGGCGAATGCGTCCACCTTTCTTCTCTACTACTCTAATGACACATCTGATTCTGTTCGGAAGTACTATTCGAGCGTGGACTAGTAGAAGGTCCCAGACCAAATTTTCAATCCTTGCTTCCTACATCAGATTGGATGAATACGGTGCCTCCTAGAAGAGATGATAATCCTTCCCATGAGATTCTAAGAAAAATTTTATAGATCTGGCCCATAGCATGCATGTAGGTTGTATCGTTCAACTTGATCATGGTACCAAAGGTTGTCATAGGTTTAATTTCACAAGAATTCATGGAAAGGAGGCAAGGAAAGGATCAAGCAGTTTTCAATCCTTACTTCATATGACAGATTTGATTAATATGGTGCACCTACCGGAAGAAATGATACCCCTTCCCATGAGATTCTAAGAAAAGCCTCGTAGATCTAGCCCATAGCATGTAGATTGTATCAGTTAACTTAATCATGGTACCAAAGGTTGTTGTAAGTTTAATTTCATGAGAGGAATTCATGGAGAGGTGGCAAGGAAAGGATCAAGAGAAGGAATTTTTAGGGTTAGGGTTAGAGAAAATTATATATTCATATCATGGAGGTGAAGTCCCTTAGAAAAGGGAAGAGAAGAGGGAGGAAAGAGCTAGCCCTAGAGAGTGCATGGTCAGCCGGCCTCCTTAAGATGCAACCACCTATCATGGTCTTAGATTATCACTAACGAAAAATCCCTGGCAAAATTTGGGAATTCATACGCTTTCCGTCTAGTCCAGTGTCTTAGGATGCTAACTTGATAATCCTAGCTACCACACTGTTCCCACGATGGCATAATAACAGCCTTCCCCTTTGAATATTGAGCAGCACAAGTAATATGCTCGCGGGTGTGAAATATCAAAACACCTTACACCACCAAGCCCAAACTGTTACGGGCTCATTAGTGTTAGTAGGTTATTAATAAAGTAGATCCGGGTTGGTTTGTCATACCCGGTCCGCTTAGTAATGAAAGTCTATAAATAAGGGCCTAGGGTTAGAGTTGAGTTTTGTCTAGGTTATTTGCTGTGTCTACTTTGGCGTGCTCTCGCACGAGTTCCTATCAATTGGTCCGACCTGCCGGATCGATCGCCGGAGAACCGGTGGTCCAGCGACGGATAAAGGCAGAAGGAGTTTCCGTTGTCGGTATTAGATCTACACAGCGGATCTATTATCGTAGGCTGAGCTGAAAAAAAAAGAAAAGAAAAAAACTCTAACTGTGCTGAATTCGGAAGACATGCAAGGAGAGATTGGAAGGTTGCGGCTGCACCGACGATCCATAGATCCAGCGTCAGCAAGCACCATCAGCGGCTGAAAATTGATTAACGCCGACACCGACAGCGAACGTGAGAAGGCTGCTCAGTTCCTCGCTGCCGGCGGTAAAGAAGCATCCGGCGGAGGCGTCTTCGTCATCAACACAAGGAGGCGGCGAGAAATCGCGTCGCGGCAGTGGATCTTCGTGTTCTTCATCAGGCGGCAGCAACAAAGTCGCGTCCTCGAGCGACAAAGACGCAACGTCAGGTGGCCCCCGAAACCCTAGCCGTGTACCTCGGCTCTGGAAACCCTAGCCGACGAAGCAGGCAGTGAGCGTAGGCGGAAGGATCGGGCGAACACGGGAGTTGAAGGTGATTCTGTAGCAGCAGATTAGAAAAAAAAAAATTTATTGTGCAAGTACTGTAGCAAATATTGTAGCGCTTAAAAAAAAGGATGACGACGAGAAGTGAGGTGCGGTTGGAGGCTTTAGAGAAAACAGTAGGAGAAGTACAAAGTTCTCTTATGATTATACGAGAGGAACTTCAATCTGCAAGAGAGAGGAGGATTGAAGTTCTGGCAGCAAAAGAAGAGTGGAGTCTATATGGAGAGAAAGTAGCTGCAAATTACTAAGCGACAGGCTGAGATGGATCGTCACTGGGGGATATTGATGAGTTGAGGAACGAGATGAGGAACTTGGCTGCAACAATAACAGACAGGCGAGACGAACAAAGGGAGGCTTCAATAGGCCCTCATCATCGCCCAGGCAAGGAGCCATACTGCCCACCACCTTCACGGGAGCATTGGTCTCCACCAGAGACAAACATGAGGCCAAACGGAATAGAGATCATTGATGAAGACAGACTGGGAGGTGAAGTGCACTTGGGAGGAGAACCAATTAGGGGGATGACTTCGGGGGAGAACATACGGTGGATCCATAAGCGCATAAAGCTGCCAGGATTTGATGGGACTGATCCCGTAGGGTGGATTGCACGGGCTGAGCAGTACTTTGATATCCAGGGGACGATAGATGAATACAAGGTCCCGATAGCTTTCGTGAGCATGGAGGGCTCAGCAGGGCACTGGTTTCGGTGGTTGAGACGGAAGACTCCCAATCTGACATAGGAGAGGCTAAAAGAAGAAATGCTACAGCAGTATAATGAGTTCCCAGCCACTTCAGCCAATGAGCGTTTGGCGGCCTTAGAGCAAGGTCCCCTGACTGTGACTGAGCACATAGGGATTTTTGAGGAGATTGTTTCACATATACCTGACCTATCTGAGAAATAGTACGTGGGGTTCTTCCTAAAGAGCCTAAACAGCACTATCAGAGAGAAGGTGCGAGCCTTCTTACCCAGTAATGTTATGTGTGTCATGACTCTCGCTCGTGTCATTGAGAGGGAGCTGATTGGGGGATCCACATTACAAGGGCGGACAGGGACAGAATGGGTGGTAAGCAAAAGCCAGCCAGGCAGTGGAAACTATTCTTGGGGAAGAAGCTTTCCTCCTAATCCAGTTGTGCCAGATTCAACTTCCCAAGTGGTTTCGGCCTATAGTGTCCAGCAGCCAAGAAGAAGCATTAGTATACATTCTAGTAGTACACTGCCTGTTGAAGGTAAAGGAGGTGGACCATCTCATACTGGCTCCAAAGAGGTGGGGAGTCAACCTACATCTGCTAGCACTTATGATCGTTCTAGAAGAAACCGAGCTATTTTCCATCAAGAGTACATCAATAAGAGAGAAAAAGGGTTATGCTTCCAGTGTGATCAACCATATCATCCAATGCATCGATGCGCGAATAAGCAGTTCCGGATGATGTTGCTAGCCGAAGATGACGATCTGGAGGAAGAGAATCTAGTGCCGTGGGACCCTGGAGACAACACAAGAGGAAGTTTTCAGCCTTGAGGACAAGGCTAGTTCAAGAGGGGGGCAATTGTTATGGGCCCATTAGTATTAGTAGGTTATTAATAAAGTGGATCCGAGTTGGTTTGTCATACCCGGTCCGCTTAGTAATGAAAGTCTATAAATAAGGGCCTAGGGTTAGGGTTGAGTTTTGTCTAGGTTATTTGCTTTGTCTACTTTGGCGTGCTCTCGCACAAGTTCCTATCACAAGCACTAAGAAATCACTATATAAAAAGAAGTATGTAACATTTAGTTTTAAATTTAGGCGTTGTTGTCTAATTTAAACAAACATTTTCACCCCCTTGAATATTATCCTAGGGTCACAAAGGGCCATGTATGAGTTAAAGGCTTCATTAGATTTCAGAACAGTGATCATACATATTTCACTTATCACCGCATGAAGTCCATGCCCCCGTGAGGATTTTCATATCTCAAGATAGCCTGCACATATGCAAGGACATAATACAATATCAACACTCAGTGGTGTCATAATTGTACATAAAATACATCATTCCCTACTCAACCTATGACATCCTCCCTCACTCAAGAGGTGACTATATTATGTCTTCATCTCCCCCTTTGCATGCTCCTTGACTGCTTCCATTGTATGGTTGAGTGTTTGCAAGCCTTGAAAAGAACTATTCCCAACTTGCATCTCCACAAAAGAGTTGGCAGAGGGTCATAAGCTGAGTTGCATCATGTTGCCTCAGACTAAGCAAGGTAGCATAATTACACTCCTTGAACTTAAAACCTCTAGAATTTTATAAGCCAAGTGTGAAATTGTGTATGATCCATGATCCCACCTACTTTAGCTTAGTAAGAAGCCCTCTATGTTCCGCATAAAATCTTGGCGAAATCAGTTATCCTCAACCTTGTGAGTGACTTGTTGGAGCTATGCGAGTAGCATATCAATTTCTAATTAGCATAAATTCCCATATAGACTTCATCACTTGAAGTTTCAGCAATCCCTCAAGTTGCCTTTCTTTGCACAATAATGTTTTTGTCTTTAGTCGTGCTCCTCCTCTGCTTTCTCCCTCATACTCCTGCAAGGAGTGTCCCAATCCTAGCGTTAGACACTATAGCGAAGCCCTATATCAAGCCAAAATGCTCTTTGCATCCAGATAGTATCAAACTGTATATGGTTCTATAATGTAGCTATTCGTGGGAAGGCATCAAAAGAGATATTGTGAATCATGTTTCCCATTGATTACCTTGTCAACTAGTAAAAGCAAAACGAGGATTATTACAACCATTAGAGTTGCCATAATGGAAATAGGAAGTATTACCATATACTTCATTACAAGCTTACCAAGGACATGAATGCCACTTGGGTAATTATTAATAGGCTTAGCAAGAGGCACACCTTTTGCCAATTAATATGACATACTCACTTGCCAAGTTTATAAGTTTATACATTAATGAAATTGTAAGACTTTGTGGAGTTCCAAATGAAATCATATCTCACCAAGATTCTAGATTTCTTTCTAGACTATGGAGAAGATTATAAGAATTATTGGGCTCTAAACTTAAACTTAGTATTGCTTACCACTCTCAAACTAATGGTAAAGGACAATTCAAATACTTGAGGATTTGCTTAGAGCATATATGATAGAATGGAATATAGGACACTGATTGGTAGGGAAGTAGGTATGGAAAAATACTGGTCCTAATGAGGTAAGAAACTATAGAAAAGATCCAAGTGATAAGAAATAAACAAAAAGTTGCCCAAGGATATCATAAAAGTTATATTGATAATAGAAGGGATAAGATTTAGCAAGAAGGGAAAGCTAAACCCTCGATTTATTAATTCTTGAAATAATTGAAAGAGTTGGATCAATTGCTTATGGAATTGTACTACCAACCGCCTTAGCCAATGTTCATAACATATTTCATATGTATGTTGAGGAATTATGAGCCAGATCCCTCGCGCACCATTGAACATGAGCTTTGGAAATTGCTGAAGATCTATTCTACTTTGAGAAACCCAAACAAAGAATTGATAAAAAAAGGATAAGGCTTCAGCAACTGTGTTATTCCCGTTGTGAAAATAATTTGGCAAAAATCATTCATTGGAAAAGGCTGTATGGGAATTAGAGAAAATAATGACAAAGGAATAACCACAACTTTTTAATGAATGAGGTATAACATCTAGGATAAATTTCCTTTTAAGGTGGGGAGAATATGATAACAATTTTTTATCTTATTACATTATTATAAAGATTATTAAGTACTTGTAGTTTTACTTCCATCATGTAGATACTAGTGTTAAAATATGCCTTAAATACCCACACTAACAAATCATGAGGAATAATGTTTAAATAAGGGGACTAAAATGTAAATTTAAACATGTATTATGGAAGGAAGAGGATTAAAATGTATATTTATAATTTAGTAGGTAAATTTGAATAATTGGTATCTCATTGTTTAGTGAAGAAAAGAGAAGAAAAATTCCAATAAAATGATTGCAATGACATCATGCTCACCTTTAATGACACCTCAAGGTAGCTTAAGGATAGAAATAACTTGGTGGCTACACCTCATGCTAGGTGTTTTTTTTCATGCGTAAAAAAAATAGGAAAGGTGGTAATTTTCACCACCAATTTTCGTTTAGCTTGGTGGAGAATAGAGTTGAGTTGGTAAATTGAAGAAGAAGATTTGAGAGCAAAAATTTCAACATAAGGCAAGTTTCTACTCTGCCCTACATTTATGTTTTCAAAAATATAATAGTTTCATAAAAATTTATTTTATGACTTTAAGACCTAGTTAAGATTCTGACTAACTAAGTCAAGAATGATTTTTAGTGTTTTTTACTATATTATTGTAGAAAACTTTGAAAGTTAGTTAAGGTGTTGTTATTTTTGCAAATCTGACCTCTTGAGATTTTTTATCTTGTAACTTTGTACACGTAGAAAGTTTTGAAATGGAAATTATTTCATGTAAAAGAGAACTAGAATAGTTTTCTAACACATCATATATCATATATAGTTAAACATAAATAGGGCTTTAGATAGATAGCATCATTCAGTAAATATTTTCTAAAACACTAGCCTAACCTTCTAATGGTATTTTTCTTGTAACTTTCGATATACATATCGGTTAAATTACATTTATTTTGAATGAAAGAAGACTCAAATATCTTTCTAACCCTTTGTCACTCTAAATGTTATAACTTTGTACGTATTTTGTTAAATTGTGTCAAACCAATTTTATTGGAAAGTAGATTTAATTATGTTTTCAATAACTCCTATTTTGTATAGATATATGTAGTATTTCTCTTTGATTCATTTGAAAGAATTTAACTCATCATGTCTGATCTGTTCTTTCCTTAGCAATAGGACTTTCGATAGTAAAATTGTTATGATCCTTGCGCAAATATCATGCTCCATGTTGATGATAAATTGATCAGCAACCTCCTATACCTTTTGGTTAATATCTAAATTAATGATATTGCAATGATATTTATTATTTGATCAATTGTTCTTATGGACCTTGGATACTTTGTTACCCATATGGACCTTGAATATTTTGTTAACCATATTTATATCCTTGTTGTAAGGGCAAATGTTTGAATGCAATAATATCAATATGTTTGATGGTTTGATCATGATATGCCACAATTGTCCTTTGTCCTTTACAACTTCTAGAAGGAAAATGATTTGATCTTATTTATGAGAATTATGGTTATGAATGTGGAACTAAGTACTACATATAGCAAAGTACTATATTTGAAATAATTAGGGTCAGCGACCTCTAGAAACCATATTTGGTGGGCAATAGCAAGCCCTTTTGTCGACATATACTTGTTAGCTTTCCTAGACATTAGTGTGTTATGCTTTTAGACATGGTAGACTTTGTTATGATATAATCCCACTTGTTCCTTCATGTTGCTTTTGATACACACGAGTTGTTGATCAAATAAAAGTTCATGTCATTATGTTTAGGATTAGACAGACCTCCTTTGCAAATTCAATTGTGATGTTTCCATTACAGATCACATAGCTTGTTCTAAAGTTAGTAACTTAAATATATTTTTTATCGAATGGGCAACATAGATCTCGCTGAGTTCTATAGCACGATCCTTTATTTTATACATAGTACAAGTTAGCTTTTGGTTCCTTTCCTTGGGCAATAGATGAGGTGCTAAAAGGATACAATGTTTATAAGCTCATGGCTAGTTTAATGTATTAGTGTGATGTTAGAATGACATGCTCATGTACCTAACTTTTGTGTTCTATATTGTAAGTTAGAGCAAAATCACTTTGTGAATTTGTGAGGTAGTTGTATGAATGAAGTATGATGCTTAATATATATTTTGTTTGTTGGTTGACATTTGTTGAACATGTTAAGTGGTATTGTTGCTTCCCTAGATGTATATTAAAATTGTGTTGAGGATGTTCTCAAGTTAATTCAATTTAATATTGGATCCCAGGTAATTGCATCATAATAAAACAAAAAAAATTACCATGAGCTTGTTTGCTGCCAAAAAAGGCACTCAATAGGTAATTTTCTTCTATGGTCAATTATGAAGAGAGGTTCAGGATGAAGGCCTTTGTCAAGTGGGGGTGCAGGCTCAACAAAATAAGGAGTAGATAAGACATCACTTATCTAGAATGTAAGTTATTCTATCTGATCATGAACAAGAACTGCTTAAATAAATTCAAATCATTCTGAGAACATTCCAGAAAAATGGGAAGATAAGATAAATAAGAGAAATAGAAAGACATCACTGTCCAAAATGATAAGTTTGGAAGAAAAATCATTAAAAAATAGTAGCAAATTATCTCAAGCGTAACTCACAAAAAATTAACAAAACACTAGACCAACAAAACGAAACAAAGAATTAAGTTTTATTATATCAACTATTCTTCTGTGCACTTATTAAAATGACTATATTTTAGCAACACAAGAAAGAATACCTTTAGATGAAATCAAAAGATGCCCACTCTTCAAAACCTACAACATTTAGGTCAACAATTCAGAATTCATAATTCTACTGTAAGTACAGTTGACTAAAAAGAAAAGAAAGACTGCACCCTGTGATGTGTGATTGAAGCAATTGCTGATATTAATGCACAAATGAGCATGTAAAAAATGTAATCATGGAGTTGAAAACATGATTGCATATCATACCAAATATAGATTGCTAGAAACTAGAACATAAGAAGCCCAAAATTAGACCATATAAATAGCTCCTCTTTCAACTAAGCTGTATCACGTCATGTTGAATGAAAAACCTTGATCCTAGATGAAGCTATCCAACATAGAGTAAAGGTAAAAATAGAGAAGAAATAAAGGAGAGCAGAGGAAGAGAAGAAGACAATGAACCATTTGTCTCCATGGGCTCAATAAGGGAATCTCATATTCATCCAACATATTCTTTTCCAAATTTAGTTATTTACTTATTATTTTGGACAAATATTCCGATCTGATGGTATGTTAATAGGTCCTTTCTGTCCCTCAAGCCTCCATTTGAAGAAACTTTGTTTAGGTGTTATTATCAATCAGGTTTTCACAACCCAACTATTAAACCCTGAATGCCGGATTCAAAAGATAGGCTGAACAGAAGTAACGGTAACATATTCATGTCTCCTACTCTTCTTCTCTTCTCTCCTCCCCTTTTTCCTTCAGTAGATCCCCCTTCCTCTATTCTACTCCACCCTTTCACTTCTACCCCATTTATCTATCTCTTCTCTACTCTTGTATCATTTTTCTCAAGTCTTCCTGCTCAAAACCTCTTCATTAGATGTAGGTGAGGATTTCTCACCTACATCTCTATATGCCCTGTGGATTCCATCACCCATTCTGCAAACCAGGCATGCCATTGCATATTTCTTATTTTCATTGTCCATCACATATTATTTCTGCACATTGTTTGTGTTAGTGGCATCATTGTGTTAGAAAACAATTGCACTTGTTCATGCTTTGAACATTTTGTTTTAGATTCTTTGCAATCCAATCAGCTCAAACATGCATCACAGACACGCAACTAAATCCAACATAGAAACAAATAGTAAATCCGAGATACAGCACAATGTAGACATATTTGAGACTTAGATGAAATAAATAAGAAAGAAAGCATTGTTAAACTAAAAGATCATACTAACATCACAATTAGGACACTTATTTGTCTGTTTGTCAGGGTTATCAGAGGCCCTGGCTGCCCATAGATTGGTATCCCCCTCCCCACAGTGGCAAGTTTGGCATTGCATCACATTCTCACTGTTATTTGATGAGGCCATCTGCTACAGTCTTGTCTTTCAACTGAATCAGGGATTAAAATAGACAATACGAAGTGTTTTTTTTCTTCCGGTAGATGCAACAGAATCAGAAAAGTCATAGAACCTAAGAGTCTGAGAGCGCAAACACCACCAACCTGCTGCATTAAGATGAAGGAGTAAGCAAATAGATCAAACCATAAACTTTCACATCAGCAATTAGTAAAATTTCATGCCTACATAGTAAGAAAATGAACTATGGAGATCCTAGTTAGTTTATAAATCTTCTGTAAGCGAAATACAAAGCAGATACATATATACTTAGGTCACGAAAGACGAAACGACACCTAACTACTTTGTAAGACAAGTGGTTTGCACAAGGATAATCTGTATACAACAAATCTACACAAATTGAAATCATGGCGATTATCTTAGTACCAACACCAATAGTGGTAAAGAAAAATTATGAAAAAAAATTGTTAAACAAAAAAAAAAGATATTTCTTGTTCAGACTAGATACGAAAGCTAAGAATAAGAGCGAAGTTGAATATCAGGAAAAAAAAATGCGGCACCTGTGGAGCCTGAATCAAATCTCGTGGCAAGAAAACCATCAAAATGCCCGCATTCTCCCGGTTGTGAGGCGCGGTGTTGGAGATGGAGGACTGGGTATCGACAATGCAATTCTCCCTCGGCAAACAAAGCCGAACCCCTCATCTGAGACTCGTTTCCTTCTCTCGATCTCTCTTCCCACCTTCTTCGTATTCGCAGTGATTTCGCCGCACGCGCGGCTTCGTCGCTCCGTCATTCTCTCCCGCCCGCTTCGTTCGCTCTCTCTCTCTCTCTTCAATATGAACATTTTTTCCATATAAATCATTATACAGAAATTACCCTTCTTTCTCAATTATGGGGGAGTTTGGAAGGCGGGCAAAAACTAAGTGCACATTTGGAAGTACGTGCGATACATTATAGAATTTTTTTACTGTATCAATATTTGGTTAAATACTTTAGCTATGAAACAGTGCAATCTACTGTAGCCCAAAGGAGCTGCTTCTGGTGCTGCCGAATTACCTCGACGCTCGTGCATGCTAAAGTCTCAGTGTGCAGGTTCAATTGCAGCATTTCTTTGAAAACTACATACCAACAGTGTCACGTGATCACGTCCCGGTCGGATCGGTCTAGAATTAGCGCTTATCCGCTTCCTAGAGCCATCCGGCGGAATATCAGAACGTAACTCTCCCTAGGGTTCCTGGCCTTAAATTGGAAACCCTAATCTCCCCGAAGAATTTTTATCTCCAAAATACAATTCACACGGAGAGAACCCTAACCCTAATTTAGAAATCCGAAGAGAAACGAAACCCTAAATCAAATACCTCCTCTGATTTTGACCGAAGTCAAAATCACCACCTTGCTGGCGTCAGCGTGACGTCAGCCCTCGATTGGATTTCGCCGCCGCGCGTAAACTACCGTCGTTGACGTCACCTTTGCGTCAGCCGCCCGAAATTCGATTTCGAAATCGAAACTCGATTTCGCTCCGTTGCGTTTGACCGTTGACCCTTGCCTCGTTTCGAACGCCGAGCGTTCGAAACGTTCGTCTCCGCGGCGTCGTCCGCGTCGATGCTTCAGCCGAGCGGCGCCTGCGCTCGCGTTCGCCGGAGAAGATGTTCGTGAGGGCAGGGAAAACCGCCGTCTTCCCTTCAATCCCTCTGCATCGCCGCCCCGGCAGTCGCCTGCCGCCGGAAAGTCGTCGCCGCGTGGGAGGAGCTCGAAAACAGGGGAGGAAGGTGATGTCGGAAGAAAGCTTTATTTCACTCAAATAAACTTACAAAAGTCTCTCTGTCGTCGGCGACCCCCGTCGCCGACGCCCCCATCCCTCCCTCGCCGGCAACCCTTCGCCGGTTACAAACTCTCCCTGGAAGCTTCCTCAAGCTTCGGTTCGCCTTGAACTCGCTACCTCAGTCACTCGCCGGTAGTGGTCGCAGTGGTGTGAAAATCCTCTCCAATGGCGGAAGACCTCCCCCTCGAAACTCCCTCGAGCTGCCTTTTATCAATCAAAGCCGCCGCCTCGCATCTGAGCCCGATTCTTCCGCCGCCGTCCGAGAATGCCGCAGTCATCGTCGACCGGATCTCGCGGAGAGGACGCCGCCAGCGTCCCTTTCCTACGCGCGATGAAGTCGTCGCTTGCCTTGGCTCCGAGCGGCGCGGAGAAGACGCCGTCGTGGCGCACGCGAGCTCCGCGCGGCAACGTTCGGGAGAGCAACACTCTCCGTGGAATGGGCCGCTGCCCATTCATACATCCGTTGGGCTTGGGCCGGACCGGGTAGACCGGGCCCTAACAAACAGTATGATATTTACCAAGCTCTTTTATAATTCTATATAATAATTAATTATATTATTACATAAATATGTAATATAATAATTAATATATTTGTTTTAAAATTTAATATATCAATATATATTTAGTAATATAATATATAAATATAATTTAAAAATAATTTTATAAAATTAATCATTAAATTTTCATTGAAAATAATTATTTGATGCAATAAAAATTAATAACTTTAATTAATATATAACATAATAGTTTGTAAAATTAAATATTTAAAAAGCTTTAATTATATTATATATGTTATTCATGTTTTTATTAAAATAATTACTTTAAATTTTAAAAATAATTTTATTTTATTATAAAAATATATAATTTTAACTTTAATCTAATATATAATATTTTTAATTAATTTTCTTTAAATCAATCTAAAAAATAATTTTAATAATAATTTTCTTTAAATAATATAATTAAATTTTATATTAATTATTTAATCTTATAAAATTTAATAATTTTATTAAAATAATTTATAATATAAAATTATTATTTAATTAATTTATTTATTTATTATAAAAATATATAATTTTAATTTTAATATATTTTATTAAATTAATATTTATTTATTTATTAACAACACTAATAACACAATAAATCTATAAAATAACTTTAATAATAGCAGCTACAGTGACAGCACAGTTAGATTCATCAAACACCCTTAACAGTAGGTGCTACAGTGACAGCGCAGTTGCGGCAGCGTAGCAGAACCAAACTAGCCTTAACATGACCCGTCAACCCGACCCGACCCAACCCGACACGAAATTAAATGGGTTCAGGTTGAGTATAATCGTGTTCGTATGACCCAAAAATATTTGAGTTGTGTCGGGTCATAAATGGGTTGACCCGCTCAACTCATTTATTTTATATATTTAGAAGCCCAGCCCAAGTATAATTGTCTATCCCATTAATATTATTTCACTAGTTGATCTCCACCCTTCAATTTCAAATCAAGGGTGAGATCCAAGTAACATGTTTCTCAACCCTAAACATTTTTGACCTTTCTACAGACACTCGACGCCTCGACCCCGAGCCAAAGAGCCGCTCAAGTGTTGAACGCCTCCTTCGTTCTCACCGCCGCAGCCCTTTCTCTCTACCGTTCGTTGCCTCCATCCTCGCCGGTTCCGCTACTGCTCCTACCTCTTCGCCATTTGCTCCGAGTTGTTTCCGCCGCTCCCTGCCTCTACACCACTTTCTAGCTTCGACAACCGCTTGACACCGAGCCAGAAAGGTTCTCAACATCTGCTTCGTTCTCACCGCCGCTCACTGCCTCTTTGCCATTTTCTTTTTTTTCTTTCCCATGATTTTGGATTATTTTTCGCTATGTTTTGATGCTCATCACATAAAAGTTACAAAGTAGTCTGGTATATGTTCTTCCCTTCTTAGTGGCTGATTCTTAGTGGTTTTTAGTGTGGATTTCCTTGGTTTTCTAGTGTATTCGAGTTTGAGATGTATACTGCCCAAAAGCCCAGATTCCTGTGTGAACATGCCTTGTTTTGACGTGTTTTTCCTGTTGTCTTGTTCACTTGGCTTTGATGCTCTAGAGTTTGAGTGGAGCCAATTTCTTCATGATTACTGGGTCTTTTGTGGGGTTTTCTAATGGTGATGTTTCCTTGTGAGATTGTGATAGTTTGCTGGTGTTTTTCCTTGGATTTCTAGCTGTGGATTGTCTCCCCTATTCTGGAAATGAGTAAGCAACTGGTTTCTCGCTATTTGAGTTTGAAGTGGGTATTTGATGCTGAAAATTGTTTGTATTGCTGGTTTCTTCATGCTGTGTTGTTGCCCAAGTATCATACTAGTCTTGAGCTTTATTTCTTGATGTTTCCAAGACCTAAATGAGCTGGATATGTGCTGAAATGTTGCTGCCTTTGAAAATGATGAGAGCTTGCTTTAGAACTTAGGTTTTCTTGCCGCTCTTTAGGATTTCCCTAAAGTTTGAACTTGTGTTAATATTATTGCCCACACAGTTGATTTTCTTGTGCTTTTTGGACATTCTAGAAGACTAATTTTATGGTACTACTAATTTTTCTATAGCTCTTTCACAACATTAATTCATAGTTATTGATAAATTAAACAACGTGTGAAATTCATTGGTCTCTTTGGTTTCCTAAAGTTCAATTACATCTTGGATCTGCAAATTGTCAACTACGTAGGATGTTCACTTTTATAGAGTCATCCTATACAATCTTATGCATGCATTAGTCCAGATTAATGTCGGTCATTTGGATGTGTCTTTTGATTTTTTTTATCTCTCTATCTCTTATCTTGATCTAAATTTTTTTTTGATTTACATGATATAATGGATAATACTCCAATGAATGTACAAGAAGATAAAGATGAAGATAAAGATGGGCTCAATGAGGCAATTGAGATAGAGATTGTGAATGCCAAGGGAAAGTGCAAGAGAAGACAAACTTAAGTGGTGTGGCAATATTATGAACCTGCAAAGAAAACAATTGATGGTAAACCGCCTTGTAAGTGCAAAAATTATGGCATTTTATTCTTATGTGATAGTAAGTATGGGACTGGAAATTTAAAGAAACATACTGAAACTTGTGTTAGAAAAAACATCAAAGATATTGGTCAATTCATTTTGAGTCGTGAATTAGCTATGAGAAAAGGAGTATTTGATCCTATGCTCTTTCGTGAGTTACTGATTACTGTTGTTGTCAAACATAATTTACCACTGTCATTTGTAGAGTTTTTTGGAATTAGAGCATTATTTGCATATTTACATGAGAATTGCACTATTGTTAGTAGAAACACAATCAAAGCAGATTTGTTTAAAATGTACAAGAGAGAAAAAGCTAAATTGAAATGCTCACTTGAGGAAGTACACAATAGAATTTGTTTGACATCAGATTTATGGACATCTATAGTAACTGATGGCTATATCTCACTTAGTGCACATTACATTGATAAAGAATGGATTTTGAATAAAAAATTACTTGGATTCTCATATATGCCGCCACCACATAGTGGGATAGCTTTATCTAAGAAAATAAGTTCTTTATTGGTTGAGTGGGGAATTGAGAACAAGTTATTTTCTATATCTTTAGATAATGCTTCAGCAAATGATACATTTGTAGGGTTGCTAAAGCAAAAACTTAATATCTCAAAAGCCCTTTTAAGTAATGTGCATATTTTCATATCAGATGTTGTACTCATGTTCTTAATTTGATTGTTCAAGATGGTCTAAAAGAGGTTGACCATGTAGTTGAAAAAGTGCGTGAAATAGTAAAATACATCAAAGGTTCTCAAGTGAGAAAGCAAAAAATTTTTAAATGTGTGAAATTTTTAAATATGGATGGAAAAAAGGGTTTAAGACAAGATGTACCAACTAGATGGAATTCAACATACCTTATGCTTGAAAGTGCAATTTATTATAGAGGTGCACTTTGCCATTTAGAGTTAAGTGATTCCAATTACAAAGATTGCCCAACATCATTGGAATGGGAGAAAATTCAAAAGATTATGAGGTTTTTGTCTGTTTTCTATGATATCACGTGTGTTTTTTCTGGGGTGAAGTATCCAACTGCAAACTTATTTTTTCCATCAATTTATAAGTTGTGCATAACATTGAAAGAACATATAGATTGTGAAGACGAGTACTTGAAGAAAATGGCTCTACAAATGTTTGGAAAATTTGATAAGTATTGGTCTCAATTCAGTTTGATTTTGGCCATAGCTGTGATACTAGATCCACAGTATAAAATTCAATTTGTTGATTGGGCTTACAAGAAGCTCTATGGATATAACTCAAATGAGTTTAATGAGGTTTGAGATAGTTTGTTTATGCTTTTTAATGAATATCTTGAAAAATATCCAAGTAGTTTAATGATATTGGGTCAAAAAGATTCTACAACAGCTACTTTAGGAGAAGGATCATCAAATAAAGGCAATGACTTATTATAGGTACTAATTTTATTTTTGTAAAGTACCATTACTTAATGAAGATTTAATTTTTTTTTCATGGACTAACTATTTTATATATCATGCAGGACTTTGATATGTTTGAAAATGAGGAATTTGGTGATACTTCACGAAAATCATAGCTTGAGCAATACTTAGATGAGCCAAGACTTGACAGAAAGACAGAATTAGATGTGCTAAATTACTGGAAGTTAAATCAACAATGGTTTTCATCTCTTTTAAAAATGGCTTAAGATATATTAGCGATACCTATATCTACTGTAGCATCAGAGTCAGCTTTCAGTTGTGGAGGGCATGTCCTTGACCAATATCACAGTTCATTAAAACTAACCACTGTAGAGGCACTTCTTTGCACTAGAGAATGGATATTTGGAGAAGCAGGTAAAACCAACAACTCATTATTTTCTTGTCATCAGATTGTAATATGTTAAACTTCTCAAGTATTTCTATTTTTGAAGATGAGGCAAAAATATCATTGGACGAGCTTACTGATATGGATTGTATTGTTGAAGAAGCGACAGAAGAAACAAATATAACTCAGGTATTGAATTTATGATATTATGTAATGTATTTTTTTTAAAAAAAAAACTAATGTACATTGGCTTGTTCTTTCTTTTAGGTTTGAAGATGGATTAGTAGGAATACTAACTTTTTGGCTAATTGATACTTTTTATAACTTTGGACAGAGCAGAAGAATGTCAATTTTGCAACTATGACATATCTGTATTTTCTTGTGACACTATGAATAGC
This sequence comes from Costus lasius, assembly GCA_027563935.2. Classification (NCBI taxonomy): domain Eukaryota; kingdom Viridiplantae; phylum Streptophyta; class Magnoliopsida; order Zingiberales; family Costaceae; genus Costus; species Costus lasius. The sequence continues at coordinate 87,682,481 of CM050451.1, forward strand.
GTGAGAGATAAAAATCTAGAAGACTCTACTAATTATAGCTGTGAATATGCTAACAGCATACCAGAGTATTTTGAGGAATCATTGTGAAATGAAAAGACCAATACTGTTATATTATTAAGTGTCAATTGTGATTTTTTTAAATTTGGACAATGATGTAATTGAAATATTTTGGCTTGCGATGATACTTTTAGTTAGTTTGTGTTGATGGTATATTGATATTTATGGATCATGATTATATGTTATTTGAATTATATCATGAATTATGAAGATATTTTTTTTAATGTTAGAATGTTGGTGGTATGTATGATTATTATACTCTTTGAATTATATTTTGATATTATTTGTTTTGTTAGAATGTTGAAGCTATTTATAAGTGATTTATTTACTAAACAGGTTATTTGGGTCGTGTCTAGTTGGCTCTATAAGTGACCTATGTAACAAACAGGTTATTTGGGTTGTGTCAAGTCACAGGTTAATACTTAACCCATTTTATAAACGGGTTACTCGGGTCGTGTCGGGTTGACCCATCTAAATGCGTGTCGTGTTTGGGTTATACCCCTTGACCCAATTAATTAAATGGGTCGTGTTCGGGTTAGGCTATTTTGAGTCACAGGTCATAGTAGACATGACCTATTTATGACCCGTTGACCCGAATTGCCAGCCCTATTCTTTTGTATTACTTTGGCTTTTGCAAGTCTCAATTATGTTGGTTGTAAAAAAAGTTATGTTGGTTGTAAAGGTGGTCGTTACAAAAATTTTAGATTGCTGTAGATAATTTTTTTTACTGTTTATATAATATATTAAATTATATTACTATTTTTGTTAATTAAATAAAATAAAAAGAAAATTGAGGCTCATTCTATTTGTAGGTGGGCAAGGAGAGGACTCCTCGCTGAGAGAGGGGTCTCGAGCTCATTGCTGGGCTCTACTTGTTGGCACCCAAGGGGTGGGACCTCTAATGCCAATAGAGAGAGGTAGGGGATCACTGCCATGGGGAAAGGGGACTCACCGGTCGAGCTCAAGCTTGCTACAGAGTGTGAGGCCCATGGACTACCGGGCCATGTTAAAGCAGGCTGGGCCGAGAGGCAGCCCAAATCCAAGCCCAAATAAGAGAGGAGTTCGGTCAAATAGGGGCGTTGACCCCGAATGCGCAAGCACAGCACACGTGTCTTCTCCCCGAACCGTTCACACGTGATGTGTGGATGCAGCATCGACGACAGCGTCTCCGCGAGGCTCGGGCAATAGCAGCATCGACGAGGCGAAGGCTTCAACGTCGGCAGAAAACCTGGATGCGAACGTCGGCAAGGGCAGGAGGTGCGAAGACCTCGACTTGGCGACAATTTCGGACGCGCGAGAAGCGAGCGAACACGCCCTAATCGGAGGCTGCGACAGGCACTCGCGTTCTCCATAAAACCGCGACGGGATGAAGGAGATAGAGAGGATCTCGGCGAGCTTATGGTAGCGGCTGGAGATCGATTCCAATGAGCGAGTTTGGGGGTTTATCGACGTCGTGGGAGACGTCGACGAAAGAGAGCTGCGAGCGATTCTGAGTGAACTGTAACTGGCAACTGAGGAGTTGCTGATGAGGGAGGAGAAGAGGGCGGCGACGGGGGTCACCAGTGAGGGTGTTTTAGGTTCCAAAACCGAATAAAACTTCATCTTCACTGACTCCATTCTTCCCCTGTTTCCTGAGATTCTCGGGCATATTCGGCCGGTCAGCGGGGCTTCCGGGCAGCAGGCGGCTGTCGACGGCAAGCGGTTGAGGAAGGAGGTCGCGTTATTCCCTTCCTCCTGACTCGTCCCTTCTCCGGCGATGAGGGCAAACAAGCTCGGCAGCTGAGTTCGTGAAGTAGGAGACGAACATGCGAGGCAACGGCGGCTTCCGATTTTGACTGGGTCAAAATCGAGAAGTGTCGAGCGGAATTGAGGTGGCTGACGAGGAGACGATGTTAGCTGAACGAAATTTGATCTCGGCTGAAATCGAGGCGCGCTGTGGTCAAAATTGATTTTGACCGAGTAAATCAGGGTTGATAAGAAGGGTTAGGGTTTTCCGATCGTTTTCTGAATTTGGGGGTGATTTTGCACCTGGGGAATTAGGTTTTCCAAATTGGGGTGAAATCAAGCCCGGAAATCCTAGGGTTTCACACCGGTCAGAAGGTCCGTCGGACTACCTTAGGCCAGGGCGTGACACAGAGGGTACTACCATTAAGGGGGACTTTGCAGCTAGGGGTGGGGGGTCGTAGCTTACTAGGCGGACTTAGCCACTAAAGGACTCATGTTACACCCTAGTTAATAATAATCAATATATATATATATATATATATATATATATATATATATATATATATATATATATATATATATATATATATTATAAATAAAACTGTTATATGTTTCAAGATCAATACTTGATAACCTACTCAATATAAATTGTGCATTTTAATTTACATCATTACTATGAGGCAACAATAACTCATATAATAATTATAAATTTCATCCTAATAATCAGAGTTCTTTTATAGCATAAAACTCATACATGATATTAAACCAAACTACCTTTTGTAATATCATATACAAGTCATGATTATGTTCAATTTTATCTTACAAGCACAAAACAATTTTAAACATTAGTCTTTAAATTTTACATGATCAAAACTTAAAACTTCAACTCATTAGCGTCCTCTTAATTTTTCACAAAACTTGTAACGTAAAGCTAACATGTAAAAGGGCCAGAATATAAGTATTAAAGAAGAATGTCTAGCAAGTAATTTAGATATCAAATGATACCAAATCATGAGATAGGTCATGTCAATTCATTAAAATTTATATTATATTTTTAATGCAAATATATCATAACATATCTTTTGAAGTATTAAATCTCCTAAATGTTTTCATAAGTAAGATCAAATAACAACATGATAGTTAAACAAGAAGCAGTAGAAATATAGAGAAGAGTCAATATAATAAGACATCATTCAAAATGCATAATGGAAAATAACACATAAAATGGTCTTTCATATATGAAACCATAATCTACCTTCATTAGGGTGAAATCAAATATATACTGACTAGAGCTATCATGGATCCTCAAATGAGATAGTATGATTCAAAAGGTAGCTCTAATGGATTTAAAAGATGACTCCCATTATTTATAATGTGACACTTTATTCTACGTAACACTTTACTCCATAACTATCCCCCCTTCTCTTATACTAGGCTATAGTCTTTTCCTTTTTATGCACAAAGTTATTCCCACTAGCTTTCATTATATTATTAAATGAAACATAACTTTCATTCATGAAAAAATGAATTCATTGAGACATGTATCAAACCCTCAAGCAGATGAATCATAAAGTTCATACGCAAGACAAATGTTGATATGTTCACTACCAAATATAATGGACATACGTATCAATATAATTTAAATAGAAGACTATTTATACAAGGTACACATATGTATATGTATGATTAAAGAACCCAAAATTCATAAATTTAGAATTTGATTAACATAGCTTCAATTCCTTCATTGATTCTATTTTTTATGATAGTTATGTCAAAATAAAGAATGTTGAATCTAGTTTTTAGAAAAATATAGAATAGAGCTCAATACAAGAAATGATCTACAAAGTACCAAATATTATCCAATAAAGATTTTCATATTTATAAGGTTAAGTGATGCGTTGCATTTACATCATATTTTTTCCTATATTTTATATGATATTTTATGCTTAATTGTATGATTTTATACCAATTTTTAGTGTTTTTATCTCGTATGGTATAGAATCTTCACTTTTCTCGATTTTCATAAAAATACATATAAAATCACTCAAAAATGATAGATTTAATAAGTTTTGAGGCCATGGCACAATTCTCGAGGAAAAGATAAAGTTACACGTCAAATTTGGAGCAAAACGAAGGTCGAACGTAATATTCATGGTCATAGCCGTGAGTATCGCGCTGCACAAAGGAACAATTCTCACCAAAGTCCAATTTTGCACAGAGACTTTCACGGCCACACCCGTGACTCATTCACGGGACATACATGTCTCAGCGTACAGTGACTAGAAGGTAGTTTTATTCACATAAAGATTCATGGCTATAGCCGTGATTCACTTCGATTCTTCCTCAAATCGGATCAAAACTTAGCCAAAATTGAGAAAAACCTTCCTAGATGGGTCCTAAATAGATTAAACTATAAAACGATGGGTTCTTTGGACAGAGGCGGTGGCTAGGGCAAAAACAAGCAGCTGGGTGAATTTTCAGCAAGGAGATCACACAAAGGATGGATTTTATTGCTCAATTTTCATCTCCTGATCGAAGAGAAGGGTTATCCTTATTCTCCTAGTGTCTCCTTGTAATTTGATTAAGCTTTCATGTCAAATTCTCAACTTTACATGCTGTATTCGAATAACATGATCGCTTAAACCTATTTTTCGGGATTTGGGGCATAGCCCATTGACGTTTTATGAATTAAACTTCTTGTATTGATCTTGTTAAGAATTTTATTGAGTTGGTTTGATTAGAATTATACTTATTCCAATTTAATTCTCTAACTAAGTTTTACTGTGTTTGAGACATAGTGAGAAGGATCGAGAGGTGAATTGCAATGTCGGATCTATTCTTTTCGAACCTGTGAATTAAATCACGAGAGTAGTTTGAATTCACTTGAAGGATTTTTATGATTTATCATAGAGCTTAAGGGGCCTAATTACAATAATTGTCATGAGAGTAGGGAATTATCATGCTTAGGTACCGGATTACGCTTTGAGAGAAGGTAATCTATACACGAGGACAAATTTCTTTCAATGCTTTAATTTTCTGTACGAAAATTTATTTTATTAAAATTCTAACTTGTCAGCGTGGTGAAACCCCGGTCGCAATCCTCTCCGTATAAGTTTTCGACCCGAAATGTTCGCTTTTTCTCTTTCGCACTTAGAAGTTTTCGAACAAAACCACACTTTGATTCATCTAGTTATAGATTGACCGTATAATTGATACTTAATTGCCAGATCCTCGTTTGAAACGATCTTTATTTATTACTTCGATAAAATTGTGCACTTGCGATCGCATCATTAAGTGCAAATATAAATTATAAATCTATTTCTGATCCAAATTATGAAAATGAGGGCTCTAATTGTAGGTATTAAGTTTACTTGATAAGCAAATAATCATTTTGTGTATTGAGGGTCACATAATTTGGGTAAGAATCAATAACTAGATAGAGGTCAAAACCCTAAAAAAAGTGAAGACAGATTCATAGGTTCAGATTGAACTAAATCAATAAATTAGATAACCACCTTAAAAGTATGGAATCTTATATTTCAAAGAAATCTATTTGAGTTTCCTTTACAATGAATTAGATTTTATATGATTTGGGTCCAGAAATTAAAAGCTATGATAGCTTGAGTGTAGGAAGATTAGGTTTTCATCAAGTAAGTATTCCTAATGCATTGACATAACATAAACAATTCTTCCAATGACCAAATCCATCAAAATCGAGACACTCAGGAGCAAATTGATATCACAATAGTGTAGATTATAATTTCTTATGAATTTGGCGCAATAAGTAAAATATCACAAAAGAAAGGTAGAATTACTTGCCTAAGAAGCCAAAATCACTCTTAACTTATGTTTTCCCCTTGTCTTCCTCTTTCCCTTCCTTAGGTTTTTTGTCCCTCAAGTCATGCATGAGCAAGCAAAAATATCTTTTTTCATATTTATCTCAAGTAAATCAAGTAGCATGAGATGTAAGAATGTGATGAATTAATAAGGTGCTATGGTCAACAATAATAGGCTTGAATTTTTCATCCCTCATTTTCATTTCTCTTGTTATGTTTTTGTGTTATTTTCACCTAAATTAGCAAAAATATTTACACAAATACCTCTGATGTTTGCATCATATATTATTTAAGTTCCTAAAATATTTAAAATACTACAATAATAATATCATATTTCATAAATATTTGATATGCTAACATGAATTTCATTCTCATACATTATTATTTTAAAAATTATAATAAAAAACTATATTTTGAAGAATATTATAGCTCATCGAAAGGTGAACTCAGAGGACGCTAGGATGTGCAGCGAGTTACTGTAGCTGGGAAGCAACAACCAAAATAGATTTGGGGAAGTAGCTCCCCTTCTTTCCGGCTAATGTAGCGCTTCTGAGTTTGGAATCAAGAAGCTATCCCCCAATACTTTTTAAAAGATTATTGTGTGAATGGGCACATCCCGATGTGAATGGACGGCGGATGGGGCCCCACTCGGAGCGCCCCCATCCGCTTATGAATTGCGCTCAACAAACAAAGCCTATTTTTGACTTTGACTTCAAAAATTAGTGTAATTATTTAATATAAAAATAATTTCGATATGTAGAGTTGATCATATATCCTACTAATGTGGAGAAGATGAATTGTTTAAATATTAAGTGAGTTTGATATATTATTTTAACTCAATAATAATTTGGCTCAAACCAAGTAGATGGTAAATATGAATCAACATTTCAATCCATCCATGCTAAGTCGATAAGGTAGTATTGTCAATATAATACTTTGATCAATTATTGTATATGGTTTAAAATAACTAGAATGTGCAATAACGCCCAACTAAAAAACTTATAAAAGATAAACATTCAATACCATTCCATAGTGGAACTTTAGAATCATTTGAGTTATATTGGAAAGTTAATATATTTTGACATAACATTCATTTCATAAATTAAAGGAAACATTTATCCATAACAAATGCAAACGAGACAAAAGTGTACATTAAAATGTACATTTTATTTTATACCTTGGCCATAAATTTTTTTAATAGGAAAGTAATAATTAGTGATGAAGGAAGGATCTAAACCTAATAGTGGTAACTAGGTATGACCACTTGCAGAAACTAACTGTGTTCTAAAATCTGTAATGGCCTATGTGGATCTTGCATTTTGACTTTCTCCTTATTAGCACAACACTCTAATCAACTAAGCTAAAAAGCCATTTTACTTATAATAAGTGGGTAATATCCACAGTCACTCTCTCTCTCCATGTGATATGATCAGGGCATTTTAATATTTGAGCTTAACCTCCTTAATAACATGAGAGTTATAGGTTAAAATATTACATTCATTACCATCTATATGATAGGATATTGTTAGGCCAAGCGCTGGGCCCAAGCCCAGGCCCAGGCCCAATGCGACCCAAGCCTTCCAAGCTTAGTGGATCGGGTGGCTAGCGGGTCGGATTCGGGCGGCTGGGAGGAGCTCCGTTGCAACTCGTTTACGCGAACAAGGTTAGGGCTACAGTATCCTTCCGCTCGCGCGAGAGTCATGGGTTGGACACGAGTCAGCGGCGGCCGACCTCTCCTTCTCTCCCCGACTTCTCTCTTTCCGCCGTCGAGCGGCTCCGGCGTTGGCATCTCCGGTGGCGGTGGCAGTCCTCTACGTTTCCCGGTGGGTTTGGGTGTGGCGGTATGGGGCGCACTGGAGCAAAGGGGCGGCGTCCCCTTTTTCCCTCCTCCTCCTTCTTCGGCATCGCCGGTGGTGGAGCCGGCGAACGGACGTCCGCCGAGGTATGCTACAAACTCCTCCCTCTTCAGCTTCGTCCGGGGGGTGTGTTTTTCGGTTAGCGGGCGTCGCCGCCCTCTTCTTCCTCCCCTCTGCTGCGTCCTCCACTTTCTCCCCATTCTCGGCGAGAACATGGACGACCGGCGTGCCTGGGGGCTTCGCTTGCCCTTCCCGACGTCATTCGGTGAAGTGGGGGGATGCGGTTCCCCTTTCTAGCTGGCGTCCGACGACTCCTGCGAGTTTGCCAGCGTTGCCCTTGGCTCCGGCGAGGCTGGGCTCGACCGGACGGTGTTTCGGCGAGCCTCAGGCAATTTCCAATGAGCCTCCAACTATCGGCCAGCTGCCTCGGTTGGCATGCACGCGCCTTGGTTTACGTGCACATGCCTTGATGTTCATGCACGCGCCTCTAGCGGGTTCTAGACGCGGTTCCCATTCCCAATCGATTAGCTGTCCTCGCCCGGCATCTTCCTCTCTCCAGCTCTTTGTACTTCGCACTCTTGGCCGGGTTGTCCTTCTCGGTCGGCGATTCCTCGCCCCTCTCCGTGCTCCGGTCATGTGCGTCGGCCTTGTGTGGTGTTGCCCGACGTTTGCCAATTTATTTGTCCTGGACGTCTACAAGACGTCCCTTTTGGGCAAGTGGGTGTGTTTGACCGCTTGCATACGGTTTGGTCGGAGTTAGGGCGTGTGCCCGGCGTCTTGCGTGACGCCGTCTCTTGCATGTGTATGCGCCACCGCCTGCGTGCGGTACTTGTCTCTTTTCTGGTGTACCGGACTCGTACGCGCGTTGCGCCGACGTCAAGTCTCGGGTGATGTACTTGGGTGGACTTTGGAGCTGGTTCGTCCAGCAGTCCTCAGAGGGCACGTGGCGATCTCCAACTTGTCGAGATGAGCAGACAGGTGGTCGTCCGGGATAGGCTGAGGAGTGCGTCGGGGACGTGCTCCTGCCGGTCGCGTCTAGACCTGTGGTTCGGCCACTTAGCCCCTGCGTGGGCATGCTTGGGTGCGAGTCAAGCGTTGACTCGAATGTAAAATTACTAAAATTTTATTAGCCTAATTCTGGGCATGACAGACTGGTATCAGAGCCCAAGTTCTGCACGTTCCAACTTGTACACCGGCATTGTACACCTGTTGACAGCAGTGATCACTACGACGATCACAAATGTCCATAGCATTGGGATGCTGGAGGAGACTGTCGGATATGGGGGAGCTTTGCTTCAAAGATATCGACAGAGTTGGCTTTGTCCAACTAGAGCCTCGCGGCTCAGTTTTCTTGTCTCCCTAGCGGAAACATATATTATGGAGGTCATGTGCTGAAGCACATTAATGCAACTTCTATAGCGTCAACCAAGGCTAGAGGTGGCCAGGGGGACTGTCGTGCGACGATATGCCCTGAAGGGTGGTCAATTGTGCCTATAGGATAGTCGTGCGATGATATATCTCGGACATCAATCGTTGATGCCATAGGAAAGTCGTGCGACGACTTGTCCTAGAGAGCAGATCATAGTGGTCAAGGGGCAATCGTGCAACGATGTGTCCCGGACATCAACCGATATCTCCATAGGATTGTCGTGCGACGACATGTCCTAGGGACAGGCCAATTGTAACCTGAGGAATATTGTGCGACGGCATGTCAGAAACACCGGCCAAGAGTGGCTATGTGATCGCCATGCGACGATGCACTCATAGACTAGCACCCTTTTCAGGGGTTTCCTACGCGGAGGAAGTTGGGAACTTCCTATGGGGTACTGGAATTGTATTTCCAGAATACCTGGGTTCCTGCTGAGGAGCAGGCACACGACTGTATCGCGTATCTCTCCTGAGATGCAATGCTATGATGGCGGACTTAGGCCACACATAGCCTTTTGGGGTTTAATCCAACCTTTGAGCTCTCATTAGGAGGACTCAAAAAGATGAGATCAAGGATTAGTTCCTATTTAGGGAACTTGTCATGGGCTGCGTGAGGCATCCTAAAACGACTAAGACATACTGAGCCAAATGGGACTACGTCCGGCGATATGCCCAGGTGATGCTTGAGATAGAGAGTTTTTTTTATTAGCAATGCCCTACAGGTAGGATCGTGTCATAGGGAGATTTGGGCTAACGAATCTCCTTGTGAAGGAGAGGTTCCCTCGAAGGTGAAGGTTTTGTTGGAAGAGTTATCCAACGAGTTATCCTAAGAGCTTCCCAAACACCTTCCCCTAAGGAGAAGGATCATCACAAGTTGAGCTTGTGATGGGATCTACTTCTCCGTCTAAGGCTCCATACCATAATTCTCCGTTGGAGTTGGCCGAGCTTCGTTAGCAATTGAGTGGATTGCTAGAAGCTGAGTTCATTCGGCCTACGGTATCGCCTTATGGAGCCCTGGTTCTCTTCTAAAAGAAGAAGGACGAGCCACTAAGGTTCTGGGTAGACTGTAGAACCTTGAAAAAGATAATGGTGCGAGACTGTTATCTTATACTATTTATTCTGATATGAAAGATTGACTAGGGAAAACACGGGTTTTCTCTAAGTTAGACCTGAGGGCAGGTCGCTAACAAATTCGTTACGCCAAGGGCAATGATGCCTTGTATTTTTGTAGTATTTTCTTATATTATTTTATCTCAAAACAAGGCATATTCTAGTGCTTTTATGAAATTTTCAGGCTTATTTTTTTGATTGCTTTGAAATCTTCACTTTTTCTTATTTTTGGTGAAACTTTAGGTAAAATTTTGAAGTCTTTTGAAGATTCTAAGGTTATGGGGTGATTCCCTACGTGAAGACGAAGCTGCACGTCAAATTTGGCTCAATCGGAGCTACTTCAAAAAATACGGCCAAGTGAACCCCACAGGGTTCACCGGTGCTTTCACCGGATGTCTGAAAGTTCACAGAAGACTTCATCGCCTGGTGAACCCGGCGGGGTTCACCCGTGATTCTCTCTGAGAAAATCTACATAGAAATCAACAGTACACTTCACTAGCTGGTGAACCCGGTGGGGTTCACCGATGATTCTTACTCCGCAGAATAGCACAGAAGACTTCATAGGCAGGTAAACCCGGCAGGGTTCACCCGTGACCGCGGTTGACTATTTTGGTATATTTATGTTTTTCACTCGATTTAAGACCAAAAAAAATTCAAAAAATCAGGAAAAATATATTTTGGAAAGCTAAGAGAGAGGCGAAACTTTTGGGCATAAAAGCCCTCTTTTTCGTGCCATATTTGAAGAGCAATCAGAGGATAAACACGCTAAGGGCGAGTAGACCGACGACAAGGGCTTTTCGGAGAGGATTTTAGGGCGATTTTCAGAGAGGATCTTCACCAAACTTGGAGGAAACATTTGCATCATCTTCTCCTATCTCTCCTTAGTCTTTGTTTCGAGTTTTCTTTGTCGATTTGAGAGATTTGTGTGGATTTGTATGGCTTTTTTAGCTTAAACCTTTATTTGGGGCTCGGATGAAGCCCTTTGACTTGATCTATTGTATGAACTAAACTTTCTTGATGTTTTCAGACTTATCTGAGCATATTTTATTTATTTGTGCTTATTTCATAATATTACCTTCATCTAGTAATGTTGTGCATTATCCGACGTGATTCATACCGAGAGGAGGAACGTGGCTATGGAACCCCTAGGTAAAACTTGTGAATCTATGACACGAGAGTGCTTGGTTTTTGCTCGAGAGCAACATAATTTTTCATAGAACTCATTGGGTTTATCTGGAATGATCCATGGCAAGAGTAGGAGACCGTTCCGAATAAGCACCAGGGTGTACCACCGAGAGGGGGGCATCCTGTAACTTTGGAAAGATTACTTATGTAAAATGATAAACTCATGCATCAACTAAATTCCAACTCAGATAGATCAGTTAATGTGGTGAATTCTGTAGTCCTGATATCTCTCAATTAGACACCTTTCATATTTTTATTGTTGCTTTTCCTATTTTATTTATAGTTGAGTTAGTTTACTTTATTCCCAAAACACAAAAAATTGGATTTCTTAGCTTCTAAATATCAAAATAGTTGGTACTTGACCTAGCTCCCTGTGGGATCGATAATCTTTTATATTACTTCGATAACACCGTGCGCTTGTGGTGCGTATTAGGCAATGAATAGGAAAACCATATGAGTAATCCGATATGAGTCCATATGTTAAAAGTGATGCCCTTTGAATTTCTTAAGCCCCTTCTACGTTTTGTCATTTGAAGAATAAGTGTTGACCCCTTTCTATTAGATGACTACACAGTTGTATATTTGGATGATATCGAGGTTTTCTCCTTAAGCGTTGAGGAACACCTAAGTCATATATGGCTAGTGTTGAGGGAAAAATTAACTCTATTTGGAGTTGGAGAAATACTCATTTGTGGTGGATGAGATTTCTTTCCTTGTTATTGGGATGGTCCACGGACAAGTGTGCATGAACAAGGTAAAAGTCCAAGCCTTTGCGAAATGGCGCGCCCCCTCAAATTAAACCGAGTATGGAATTTTCTCGGTCTGGTGAACTTCTATCGAAGGTTCGTCAAAGGCTGTTCAAGGAAAGCCTTACCCTCAGTAATCTGTTGAAAGGGAACTCGAAATGGGAGTGGCTTGATTGGTGTCAGTCGGCCTTCCAAGAGTTGAAGGTCTGTATCGCCTCCGAACCAACCCTGAAGTTACTCGACTTTACTATGCCTTTCGAGTTTCACACCAATGCTTCGGACCAGGCTATCAGTGGTATACTTTTATAGTATGGGCATCCTTTAGCTTTGAAGAGTTGGAAGCTAATAGAACTGAGCGATGATATTTGACCACGAGAAGAAAAAGGTTATAGGAGTCTACTATCTCCGGACGCGGAGAACCTTCTCGAGGCACTAAAGACCGACAACACTACACCACATAAAAGTAGTTGTCGGTGAAATAGACACGATGGTCAGAATTTGACACGTCCCGCAAGTGCACGGTTATGCCGAAGTAACATAAAAGATATTGAATCCCATAGGGAACAGGGTTAAGTACTAGGAAGTCTAAGTCCTGATAGCTAGGCGAACAAAAACGAGGCTTTGCAGACTTTAGTTGTGAACGAGAAACTAAATCAACGACTAAGAGAATATGAATGAGAGAGATCAGGGCTATGGTATCCACCGCGCTGACAATTAAATATGCGATAAAAAGATCGATTATATGGATTTAAGTGCTTTGCATAAGGAACATATCCCTAAGGTACAGGATGCCCCCTCTCGGTGGTACACCCCGGTGTTTGTTTAGAACGGTCTCCTACTCTTGTGGTGGATCGTTCTGAACAAACCCTATGCGTTCTATAGAAGGTTAAGAAATCCTCGAGTGAGTTCCAAGCACTCTCGTTTCATGGATTCACAAGTTTTACAGAGCAAATCCACCGTCACGATTCTCCTCTCGGTATGAATCGTGCCGGGTAACACAAGAAGATATGTGACCAATGTAAAATCATGAAATACGCAAGCTAAGTAAAATATGCAAATACAAAGATCCAAATAACTGTTTACAATAAGAATTCACAAGTATCACTTGTCAGCGGGCTTCAACTGAGCCTCGAAAAGGGTTTTACGCTACGGAATACATGGAATCACTGAAAAATCTCTCAATAAGCATAGAAATACCACAAGAAATCGTTTCTAAAGGGGAAGAGACGCTAAACCACAGCCAATCTCCAGGAATCGTGACGCCTTGATGATCGAATCTCGCCAAATCTCCACAGAATCCCAGTGTCGCCGCCGTTCGTCCGCCCTCATCGCCTTTCGCCTAATTTCTCCATCATTAGGGCATAAAATTTAGGGCTTTTATATCTCATGTGTTCTCCTTTGAATCAGTTTTCCAAAGAATCCTCCCTTGCCAAATTTGAATGCCAAACCCGTTAGAAATCGAAAGAATCCGATTAGATGTCGGAGGAGCGTTCCCCTCGCTTGAAATCACGGGTGAACGCCGCAGGGTTCACCAGGTTGTGAAGCTCTCTGGATTGTTTCGGCCGAAAGAAACACGGGTGAACCCCGCCGTGTTCACCTGCCTGTGATGTGCTCTAGCCACTTTGGGTGATATGCAGCAGAGAGAATCACGGGTGAACCCCGCCGAGTTCACCTGCCCGTGATTTCTTCTGTGAGTATCATGTTGTCTGGGGAAAGCACCGGTGAACCCCATGGGGTTCACCTGGCCGTATTTTTGAGGTTAACTCTGATTGGGCCCAAATTTGACGGGCAGCTTCATTTTCGCGTGAGGAATCACCCTGTGACCTTAAAATCTTCAAAAAATCATCAAAATTGGGTGATTTCACTTGAAATTCCACAAGAATGAGAAAGAGTGAAGATTTTGAAGCTTTTAAGTAAATAAGTCTTAAAAGAGTATGAAAATATCAAAATATGCCTAAATTCATCACGGAATAATAATGAAAATTGCTACTAAAATGCAAGGCATCAAAACACTCCAGGCTTAAATCTTTGCTTGTTCTCAAGCAATAAAATAAGATGAAATACGAAATGGGTATAAGAGTAATCTTTCGTGTTGAGGTATACATCCAAGTTAGAAAAAACATTTCATAGCAATCCAAGATCTAATTAGGAGAAATCAAATAAATGGTTGTTTCATGTGTTCAGTAGTTTGATCCCACAATAACTAGATGCCAAATAACATAGTAAACAACAAACATAAAATTCAACCAAGCCTACATAACGCTCATGCAATTCCAATTCTTCCAAGTCAAATCGTCGAGGTTAACTCAAATGCTTCATTTAGGGTACCATACACTGATTATTGCACTAGACTTCAACTCATATCCTTCGGAACTACTATCAATTTTTTGCAGTGCCAAGTAGAGGAATCTAAGGGTGAGTTTTATTATATTTTTTTTGATTTTTTTAATTTTTTTAATTTTTTTAATTTTTTTTGTTTTAGTACAATGCTCAGCAATTAATACCATATCCTTTGTGATAATTGCAGTGTCTCCCCAATAATTAGAAAGGAGTTCAAGGAATAACTAAGCAATCATGCATTTCGGTACGATTCTTATGTAAATTGCAAGCTTGAGTTGATTAGATAGTCATAGGAATGTTTGACCTACTAAAGAACAACCTAAAGTCAAGCCAAATTACAAGATTTCAAAAATCATAGAGCACATGGACATGATCATAAAGTATCTCTAACATGGAGGTATTTTCAACAATCTTTGATTAATCCTAACCAATCATGCATTCAACTTTGAAAATTTTTGAAATGGCTATCATAGGACAAGACTACTACACTCTTATCATGATAGATAAATAAACTTGTGAATCATAAACATCATAATATTGCGATATGTACCTCATGCAAACTCATAGAAAAATTCACACAGCATGTATGAAAGTTATAGTGATCATAGCAGAGTTCCAAGATAAGCAATAAAGTAAAGGCCAAGGTGTCATACAGATCTGTCAAAGGGTGGGGCCTGAAGATGTGGACCAGGCCCACGAATAGAATGACTTATAAGGTACAATGCCACATATCATCCATCATGAATATAAGTAACATACCACAGTCATAACAAATTTGGCAAATCATCCACGAACAGTCACTTAAGAAAAACTGAAGTGAAGACAGCTCACCCACTCAGAATTTTGCATAGTCCTCTATGCAATGCCGTGGATGTGAGAGGAGCAGGTGGTGATACCGGTGTCCAAGAGGAGCTACTTCCTTTTGCGCGAGCAAGAGCCAAAACTCCGTGAGCTCTTGCCCTTGCTGCGGGAGCTGTAGTCGGGCTCGGCCTCCTCATCTGAAGAAATGTCCATGCGTGCTATATTCTCCTCGGAGAGAAAGGAAAGTCGCTCATCCATACTTGATATTTTCTCCCAAACGGACCCCATCATCTTGTGTTGCCTTTGCATGTTCGCCTCCATAGACTCCCATTGAGAGGAGTGATCCTGCTGAATGTAGGTAACGGTGGTGTCGAGATGATCAATCACTTCTCATTGGTGGAATTGCTCCTCTTTAATTTCCTGCAATATAGCCATCATAGAGTCAGAGGAACAAGTGCCACCAAAGGAGGATGAGCCGAGTGTAGGTGGTACGGTATCGACAGGGTCAGGTTGTGGATCATCGACTGGCTGGATGCGCCAGTTTCCTCGCATACACACGGTGGTGCGTTCTGGGTTCGGCAATGGAAGGCAGAATTAACTCCCCTTGAAGGTCATGCAATAGGAGTCTCCCTTGGGAATAATCAACTTCATGGCGACGCAAGACTCGATCTCGAGCCTGTTGTTGCCAGTAGCCTCCAATGTACCATAGGGGATGATCCCCAATGAGACCGCCAGGGGTGTGATGAGTCCACCAATGGCAATTGCCCCTTTCAATGAGCGGGCAACGCGGCTGAACCGCTTGGCAAGGTAATATCCCGAATCCACCCAGAAGCTATGAAGTATACACCAGAGATAAAATAGCTCCGTTTGTCTTACCATATCGTCGCTCTCACCGCGGCCAAATATAGTATGAGCCAATACATGGTGAACATATTTGATGGTAGGGTTACAGAGGCTAGAGGCACGGGCGACCCAAGAGGAGTAGATGTGCTCGTTAGTTATCGCGCCCCAGAAGCCCTGCTCGCTGTACTTGGTGGGGACCTTGCGGGCACAAGACTCAGGAAACCTATAAATGCTGCGTAGTTGGGAGAGAGTGAGAGTGTGCTCGATATTACCCAAGAGGAAAGTTAGGCGGCTGGGATCATCTTCGAGAATAGGATCCGCTTTTACCTCCAAAGAGCTTAGAAATTCCAGTGTTACACCAACATATATAGGAGAAAAGAGTTACTGGAATTGCTCCCAACCCACTGCAGCATACATTAGATCGACGTCTTCCATCAGCCAGAGCATTTATAAGGTCCCACTGTCAAGATACCTGGTGTTGAGTACTCGGTGTTGACGCAGCATCTAGTAGCGTTCCTCTTGGCCAGCATTGCAGAAGACAATCCCGAATTCATTCGGTGGAGAGACATATGGTTGCGGCCGGCTGGCAGGGATGCGTCCTCACCGAGAGGATGAAGATCCAAGGGTGGATGACGGTGGTGGTTGAGATGGGGGAGTCGGCGTGTACTCCTCGTCGTCTGTCGCTGAGGAGTCAGATAAGACCCGCGGAGGTGCGGTTTGTTTAGAGGCCATAGTTTTCGTCTTCGGAGCCATGAGTGCTAAAGAAGGTCGGAATTGATTTACGAGCTCTGATGAGAAAACCAATCGAAGAAACACTAGTAAAGGGGGGCGGCGACAGACGGGCGGCGCGATCGACAGGAAAAACACGGCGATCATGTGAAACTGAGATGAAAAGAGATGAAACCTATCCAAATCACAGGGGAAGTGTGGATCAAAACAGCAGAGGTCGCCTTCATGTGCTAAGAGGAAGAGATCGGCGCGATCGGCACGATTCTTTATCCAGATTTGGGGCGGCAGCAAGTCGGTGGAACCCTAACCCGTGGTGCCCTGGGTTGCGGTGACGACTTGTTAGAAATACAGGTGAACCCGCCCGAGTTCACCTGCCAGTGTTTTCCTCTCGTGGAAACAGTAACCACACAAAAACAGGTGAACCCACTGGGGTTCACCAGGCCATGAAGCGCATTGGGGGGTTTCCTACGAATAGAAATACTGGTGAACCCCGTGCCGGTGAAGCTTGCTGGACATAAGCCTGGGAGTGCTGGTACAGTGGACTTCATGGGTGAACCTCGTGGGGTTCACCAGGTGATGAAGTTCACTATAAAACTCTAGAGGTTGGGATTACATTGCGCTGCCCTAGGATGCTGAATCCAACTCTTTTTGACATACACAGGACACTTCACCGGTGAACCCCGTGGGTTTCACCAGGTGGTGAAGTTCACTTGTCAGCCCAAAAATTCCTGCAATGAAAAGAATGTGCCACACCTTCTTCCTACAGCACAAAGGGACATTAGGTTAACAAAAATCCCACTTTAGAAAACCAAAAACTAAGTGAAAATAAATCAACTGTCTAAGAAATGTATCTAAGAACATGGAGAATTAATGAATGGAAACTAAAAACGATTAAAAACTTGGGTTGCCTCCCAAGAGCGCTAGTTTAGGGTTAGTAGCTCGACCATAAGGGTTATCAGAGAGGCAAATCTGTGGGGTCTGAAAGGGCGAGAACTTCCCCTTTTTTTACCCGCTCATCTTCAAAGTAGTGCTTGAGATGGTGCCCGTTGATTGTAAAACTCCCGGTTCGTTCCGTCCAAATTGTGATAGCGCTGTATGGTTGAACTTGCTGAACTGTAAAAGGCCCAAACCACCTTATGCGAAGCTTCCCTACAAATAGCCGGAGTCTTAAATTAAAGAGAAGTACTTTGTCCCCTTCACGAAATTCCTTCTTCACTATTCGCTTGTCATGCCAATACTTGGTGCGTGCTTTGTAGATCTTGGCGTTCTCGTAGGCAAAAAGGCGCATCTCTTCCAACTCATCAAGTTGCAACTTTCTCCTTTCACTAGCACTTTTGAAATCATAGTTGATTGGATTGACAACCCAATACGCCCTATGCTCAAGTTCAACAGGTAAGTAATATGATTTTCCATAGATAAGTTGGAAAGGAGGCATACCGAGGGATGTCTTGAATGCTGTCCTATAAGCCCCGTAAAGCATCTGGCAGTTTCATTGCCCAATCCTTCCGTGATCGCGATACGGTCTTCTCCAAAAGTTGTTTGATTTCTCTATTAGAGACCTCTACCTAACTACTAGTCTGAGGATGGTAGGGCGTGGCAATTTTGTGCTTGACACCATACTTTTTCAAAAGTGCTCTAAACCTCTATTCAATGAAGTGGGAGCCGCCATCACTGATCAGAACACGTGGGACTCCAAATCGAGGGAAAATAGTCCACTTCATAAACTTCATAATGACTCTAGAGTCATTAGTAGCTTCAGCGGATGCCTCAACCCATTTCAACATGTAGTCAACGGCAACGAGAATGTACCGTTTTCCACATGAAGAAGAGAAGGGACTCATGAAGTCTATCCCCCATACATCAAAAATTTCTACTTCCATAATATTGTTAAGAGGCAGCTCATCCCTTTTTGAGAGGTTTCCAGTCCATTGGCAACTGTCACAAGTGGAAACAAAATATTTAGCATCATGAAATATAGAGAGCCAATACAAACCAGACTGTAGAACTTTAAAAGTTGTTTTAGAGGTCCTCGTGTGTCCTCCATAAGGTGAAGAGTGACAATGGGTCAGCACATCCTGTATCTCCACCTCTGGCATGCATCATCTGTACAACCCATCCGCGCATCGCCGGTACAAGTATGGCTCATCCCAATAATAAAACTTTACATCATGTAGAAACCTCTTCTTCCTCTAAAAAGTGAGATAGAGAGGAAAGATGTTAGACACAATGTAATTGACATAGTTTGCATACCATGGGATTTGTTGATCTAATAAAGCATAGAGATGTTCTTCAGGAAATGAGTCGTTAATCTCCAACTCGTCATCAATCTTCTTGTCAGCGCCACGTTCAAGTCTGGAAAGATGGTCGGCTACTAAATTTTCACTCCCCTTCTTATCTCTGATCTCTACATCGAATTCTTGCAAGAGGAGGATCCATCGAATGAGCCTTGGCTTGGCATCCTTCTTGGTCATCAAATATTTTATGGCTGCATGATCAGTAAAAATAATTACTTTCAAGTTAACTAAATAAGAACGGAATTTATCAAAAGCAAAGACAATCGCTAGTAGCTCTTTTTCCGTGGTCGCATAATTTGTCTGGGCATCGTCGAGTGTTCGACTGGCATAGTAGATGGCGTGAAGCTTCTTGTCTTTCCTCTGTCCTAAGACTACCCCGACAGCTTGGTCACTGGCATTGCACATCAACTCAAAGGGTAATGACCAATTTGGGGGTTGAATTATTGGGGCAGAAATTAATGCTTCCTTAAGTTTCATGAAGGCTTCGTCGCAATCCCTGTCAAAGCAAAAAATAGCATCTTTATCAAGTAGATTAGTTAAGGGGCGAACTATCTTAGAAAAATCTTTAATAAACCTTCTATAAAACCCCGCGTGTCCAAGAAAACTCCTGATCCCCTTTACTGATGTAGGTGGCTTAAGATTCTCAATAACTTCAATTTTTACTCTGTCCACCTCTATCCCTCGCTCAGAAACTAGATGCCCGAGGACGATGCCTTCCTTGACCATGAAGTGGCACTTCTCCCAATTTAGAACTAGGTTCACCTCTTCACATCTCTGCAAAACCTTAGACAAATTAGACAAACAATGATGGAAAGAGGAACCATACACAGAAAAATCATCTATAAATATATCCATAAAATCTTCATTAAAATCATAGAATATGGCCATCATTGTTCATTGGAAAGTGGCTGAGGCATTGCAGAGACCGAACGACATCCTCCTGTATGCATATGTGCCATAGGGGCATGTAAATATTGTCTTCTCCTAGTTGTCCGGGTGGATAGGGATCTGGAAGAAACCTGAAAACCCATCCAAAAAACAAAAGTAAGTATTATGCGCTAATCTATCCAACATCTGATCGATAAACGGAAGTGAAAAATGATCTTTTCTCGTAGCAGAGTTCAACTTCCTGTAATCAATGCACATCCTATATCCTGTAACCATGCGCGTCGGTATCAGCTCGTCTGCTTCAGTCTTTATCACTATGACGCCACCCTTCTTGGGTACAACGTGTACTGGACTTACCCAAGAGTTGTCTGAAATTGGATATATTACTCCAGCGTCTAATAGCTTGAGCAATTCTTTCTTCACCACATCCTTCAAGTGCGGGTTGAGATGGCATTGAAACTCCACAGAAGGTTTGCTGTTGTCTTCCAATAGGGGTTAATCCCTTTGATGTCATCTAATGATTAGCCTATTACCTTCCTATGGAGACGAAGTTCCTTCAGTAGCAATTTGGTTTGCTCCTTATCCAACGCCGCACTGACTATCACAGGGTATGTAGAATCATCACCTAAAAACTCATATCTCAGAGTGCTGGGCAAGCTTTTCAATTCGATTTTCTGATGCCCCTGATTCTCCTGATTTTCTTCTTTCACGTCATCCAAGCTCGAGTCACCTTCCAACAGTGCAACATATTTCACAGCGTCTCCTTCGTAGTCTCCATCAACAGAGTCTGTCAGGGCAAGTTCCAATGGGTTTGCTTCTTTCCACGAGGGCTCAACCTCCTGTATAGCTTCTTCAATGATATCCACACTACAACATGTACCTGCAAAAGAAGGTTTTTTCAGTGAATCAGACATATCAAATTGAATAACGTTGTCACCGATGTTCAAGGATAGTTTCTCATTCTTGACATCAATGACAGCACCAGCAGTAGCAAGAAAGGTCTCCCTAGAATGATAGGGAGCCTGTTATCCTTGTCAATCTCCAGAACAACAAAGTCAGCAGGGACGAAATAATTTCCTACTTTAATAGGTACGTCCTCTAAAATACCAACAGGTTGACGAACATATCTATCTGCAAGCTGTAGTGAAATGTTAGTATGTTTCAAGTCTCCTAAGTCAAGCCTTTTATATAGTGACAATGGCATGAGGCCGATGCTTGCTCGTAAATAGCATAAAGGTTTCTAAAAGGATATCTCCCCAATTTGGCAGGGTATGAAAAAACTGCCTGGGTCTTTTAGTTTCTGAGGGAGCTTGTTCTGAATGATGGTGCTGCACTCCTCAGTAAGTGCAATGGTTCCTTGATCTTTCAGCTTCCTCTTATTAGATAAGATGTCTTTCAGGAATTTTGCATAAGTTGGCATCTGCGATAGAGCATCAACAAAAGGGATGTTAATGTTGAGTTTCTTCAAAACTTCTAAAAGCTTACCAAACTGCTTGTCCAATTTAGGCTTGACAAGCCTCTGTGGGAAAGGGATCGGCGGCATGTATGCAGGCGGTCCCACATAGGGCCACTCATCTTCAGCTGGTTCTGGTGCTGGTGTCGTCGGTGTTGCATCTGAATGTGGTCCCTCAAGTTCGGGTGTCACATCATCTCTTCTGTCATCAGTTGGCATCTTTGAATCCTCAAGTTGTTTGCCGCTTCGAGTGGAGATTGCATTGCAATGCTCCCTCAGGTTAACTTTTGGCTGAGACGGTGATTTGCCTGGTGCTCTGGAGGATGAGCTAGCCTGTTGGGCTAGCTGATTCTCCAACATCTTGTTGTGTGTCTCCAGAGAATCCATTCTTGTCATCATAAGCTTCATCATGTCAGTGAAGCCTTCAATTTGTTTGCTCAACTGCAAATCAATGTTCGGCTTTGGCTGTGGGTTGAAGTTCCAGTTTTCAAATCCAGGTGGTCTGAGATTGCTTTGTTGGGGCTGCCTGAAATTTCCTTGTGGGGGCGCAACTTGTTGCAGCGGGGCTTGTCCTGGTTGCATCGACTGAGTTGTTCGGTATAAGAAGTTCAGGTGATTGCGCCATCCCAGGTTGTATGTACTGGAGTACAGATTGTTGTTGGGATTGAAGTTTCCAACAGCATTCATTTGCTCAGAATGATTCGCAGCCAACTGCCCATCTCCTACCTGGCAATCAGCCCCTGCATGCCCTGCAACTCCACATACCTCACAAGATATAGAGTTAGCATCTAACGAATTTACAGACTAAGAATCAATCTTTCTGGTTAAATTATCGACCTTTGCTGTAAGAGCAGTCAAAGTGTCTAGGTCATACTTACCTGACTTCCTGTTGGGTGTGCCTCGCTCGGATGTCCATTGGTGATGGTTGATTGTCATGTTCTCGAGGAGGTTCATTGCATCTTCAACCCTTCTATTCATTAGAGCACCTCCTGCTGCAGCATCCACTATAAGTCTTGTGTTATAATCCAACCCGCTGTAGAACGTATGGATCAGAACCCAAGTCTCAATTCCATGATGTGGACACATCTTTTGCAGCTCTTTGAATCTCTCCCTGGCCTCATATAATGATTCTCCATCCTTCTGCATAAAACCTGTTATCTGATTCCGCAATTGAATTGTCTTAGATGGAGGGAAATATTTGGAGAGAAAAGCTTGAGATAACTCCGCCCATGTTCTTATTGAAGCTGAATGTAGCGTGTGAAGCCAAGCTCTCGCTCTGTCCCTTAAAGAGAAGGGAAACAATCGCAACCTAATAGCATCAGCAGAAACACCGTTAATTTTCAGCATATCACAATACTCTAAAAATATAGAGAGATGCATGTTGGGGTCCTCAAGAGGAGAACCACCAAACTGATTTTGTTGCACCATAGAAAGTAATGCAGGTTTTATTTCAAAGTTATTGGCCTCTATAGTAGGCCTTGCTATTCCTGATTGTAACCCGTGGGTATAGGGAGCAGCATAGTCTTTCAGCATCCTGTTATTGTAGTTGTTCCCCACCGGTTGAGGTATCTGGTCATTATTTGCATCAAGCTGAATGTGCTCCATCTGATTTTCGCCTCCTCGATGTCTCATGTCCTCCTTTTTCTGAAATTGGTTGTGCTTTCTTCTCATCTTGAATGTGCGCTCGATCTCTGGATCAATGTCAAAGAATTCGCTTGCCCTAGAACTTCTTTGCATAAAAGGGGTCAGTTAAAATTTCAAAGTTCTAAGACAGATAGCAGATGCAGAGTAAGAAAAAATAGCAGTGCAGTAGTGTAGTAAAACTAACTAAAGCCTAGTCTATCAATTCTTAGAAATATACAGATATTACCTGTTGTTCCCCGGCAACGGCGCCAAAAACTTGACACGTCCCGCAAGTGCACGGTTATGCCAAAGTAATATAAAAGATGTCGAATCCCACAAGGAATAGGATTAAGTACCAAGAAGTCTAAGTTCTGATAGCTAGGCGAACAAAAACGAGGTTTTGCAGACTTTAGTTGTGAATGAGAAACTAAATTAACGACTAAGAGAATATGAATGAGAAAGATCAGGGCTATGGTATCCACTGCGCTGACAATTAAATATGTGATAAAAAGTTCGATTATATGGATTTAAGTGCTTTGCATAAGGAACTTATCCCTAAGGTACAAGATGCCCCCTCTTGGTGGTACATCTCGGTGTTTGTTTAGAACGGTCTCTTACTCTCGCGGTGGATCATTTTGAACAAACCCTATGTGTTCCATGGAAGGTTAAGAAATCCTCGAGTGAGTTCCAAGCACTCTCGTGTCATGGATTCACAAGTTTTACAGAGCAGATCAACCGTCATGATTCTCCTCTCGGTACGAATCGTGCCGGCTAACACATGAAGATACGTGGCCAATGTAAAATCATGAAATACGCAAGCTAAGTAAAATATGCAAATACAAAGATCCAAATAACTATTTACAATAAGAATTCGCAAGTATCACTTGTCAGCGGGCTTCAACCGAGCCCCGAAAAGGGTTTTACGCTACGGAATACATGGAATCACTGAAAAATATCTCAATAAGCATAGAAATACCACAAGAAATCGTTTCTAAAGGGGAAGAGACGCTAAACCACAGCTAATCTCCAGGAATCGTGACGCCTTGATGATCGAATCTCGCCAAATCGCCGCAGAATCCCAGTGTCACTGCCGTTCGTCTGCCCTCGTTGCCTTTCGCCTGATTTCTCCATCATTAGGGCATAAAATTTAGGGCTTTTATATCTCATGTGTTCTCCTTCGAATCAGCTTTTCCAAGAATCCTCCTTTGCCAAATTTGGACTCCAAACCCGTTAGAAATCGAAGAGAATCCGATTAGATGTCGGACGCGCGTTCCCCTCGCTCGAAATCACGGGTGAACCCCGCTGGGTTCACCTGGTTGTGAAGCTCTCTGGATTGTTTCGGCCGGAAGAAACATGGGTGAACCCCCGCAGGGTTCACCTACCTGTGATGTGCTCTGGCCACTTTTGGTGAGATGCAGCAGAGAGAATCACGGTTGAACCCCGCCGGGTTCACCTGCCCGTGATTTCTTCTATGAGTATCCTGTTGTCTGGTGAAAGCACCGGTGAATCCCGTGGGGTTCACCTGGCCATATTTTTTAGGTTAACTCTGATTGGGCCCAAATTTGACGGGCAGCTTCATTTTCACGTGTGGAATCACCCCGTGACCTTAAAATCTTTAAAAATCATCAAAATTGGGTGATTTTACCTGAAATTCCACAAGAATGAGAAAGAGTGAAGATTCCGAAGCTTTTAAGCAAATAAGTCTTAAAAGAGTATGAAAATATCAAAATATGCCTAGATTCATCACGAAATAATAATGAAAATTACTGCTAAAATGCAAGACATCAGAATTCTTGGGTAAATTCTAGTTCTAGAGGAAATATAAATCGGGTAAAGCCAACGTGGTTCCAGACGAGCTCAGTAGACTTAATGCCCTTATGTGTTGTACCCTCTCCAGAGTGGAAAGGGATTTGCTAGGCAGAATAAATGCAGCCTTAGCTTTTGATAGGGAGGATCAAAAGCTAAGTTCAACAGCTTAGGTCAGACATTATCTGACATTTCTAACTAGGTCCAGATGATATATCATGGCCAGAGGTGATTGGCCACTAGTCCCATCGATGGGTGGACTGCGCCGGGAGCTACTGAGGGAGCTCCATAATAGGGTTTGGGCAAGGCATCCAGGACAAAAGGGAAAAATTGTCCTGTCAGCACGACTGTGCTATTAGCCCAATACGTGCGCAAACATGGTGATGTATATTTGTGCTTACCAAAATTGCCAGGAAGGTAAGATCGATCGGACACTAGAGGTAGGATTGTTACAACCACTGCTTGTTCCCGAGACGTCCTAGATAAGGGTGTCCAAGGACTTTATTGGTGGGTTCCTATAGTTGACGGGAAAAGCTCAGTGCCGATAGTCGTGGATAGATTCTCCATAGATGGAGTCTTTATCCCAGCACTTGAGCAGAGTACAACAAGGGTTGCTATAGATCTATTCTTCCAAAATATGATGAAACATTTTGGCATCCCAGTGGATACCGTGAGTGATAGGGATGCCTGTTGTTACTGGATGCTTTTGAACCATGTTGTTCAATAAACATTGGTCCAAGTTAAGTTTCTCTATAACCAATCATCCTTAGACAGATGGGCAAACCGAGTGAATGAATGCTTTTATGGAAGAATTCCCCCGTCACTTTGTGATCGCTAGTCAGGGTGACTGAGTGAAGTGGATGGATGTGGCATGGTATGCCTATGACTCATAAAGATCATCATTCACAGGTCCCACCTCATTTGAGCTTCGAGCTAGCGTTAGGGAGTTAGCCCCTAACCCCCATTGACGTGGTACGAAGGGATTCTGAGGGGAAGTGCCCTGGGGCTCAATGAAAAACTTGGGAATGAATCGATTCACTCTGTGAGGCTAGAGATAGTTTGGAGTTGCTGTACAACGGATGCAAAGGTATACAAACCATCGATGTCGAGACGAGGAATTAGTCGTGGGTGACTTAGATCTTCTCCTAATTACCTTACATATCTATAGGAAGATCTCGATGAGAGAGGCTCTCTGAGGTCGTGTTTGAAGATACGACGGTTCATTTGATATACTGAGTCGAGTGGGCTCAGTAGCATACCGTTTGAAACTCCAATACAGAATGTAGATGCACCCTACATTCCATGTGAACTTTGTGAATAAGTTTCACTAGAATCCGGACGATACTTCTCGGTTATTGTCTTACCAAGCCACAACGATTGTGCGAAGGGAGTTCAACTGAGAGATACCTGATATTTTAGATCACTAGGTGTTGAGGCAAAGTAAGCTAAACCAACGTACGGAGTTTCTCTTCCGATGGGATGGATCCCCTATTGAGGAAGCAACTTGGCACAAAGCTTCCGAATAAACTTCTCCGATGGTTCGAATGAGGTTTGATCTAAGGATTGCAGAGATTTGAGGTTATCGACTCTTGGATCATAGTTGAATGAGTAAACAATGAGTGTTTCTCATTCATTGGAGAGGATATACTTGAGGAAGAAGCCATCTGGTTTGAGGCTTCAAAGTTTCGTGAATGAGGTTGAGCTCGAGAGCTACCTCGGGTCGCCAAAGATGGCGACCACCTCAGGTGGGGGAGAATGTTAGGCCCAAGTGCTGGGCCCAAGCCCAAGCCCAGGCCCAACGCGACCCAAGCCTGCCAAGCTTAGTAGTGATTTTTATTATCTTTCCATGATGAATTTAGGCTTATTTTAATGTTTTTCCACTCCTTTAAGGCTTATTTAGTTAAAAACGTCATAATCTTCACTTTTCGTCTATCGTATTGAATTTTAGGTAAAATCACCCAAATTTGAAGAATTTTTGAAGAATCTAAAAGCATAGGGTGATTCCTTATGAGAAGACGAAGCTGCCCGTAAAATTTGGGCTCAATCGGAGCCCTTTCTGGACTTCACGGCCAGGTGACCCCACGGGGTTCACCCGTGATCTCACCGAAGGACGAAATTCATTGCGCGCATCACTGCCTGGTGAACCTGGCGGGATTCACCGATGATGTCAAGGTATTCGAGATTTGCCGCACACTTCACTCGCAGGTGAACCCCATGGGGTTCACCCGTGATTCTGTCTGAAGATACCTGCACAGAAATACGCCGAGGACTTCACTGGTAGGTGAACCCCACAGGGTTCACCTGTGATTATTTCGCAACAGATCTGCGCCGAACACTTCACCACCTGGTGAACCCCACGGGGTTCACCCGTGAAGGTGTCGGAACAGCACGACCCCCACTCAGTTTTTCGCAGATTCCCGGCCCGATTCAAGTCCAAATTTAGCAAGTGAAGACTTTTTGGAAAGCTGACTCGAAGACGAATGAAAAGAATATAAAAGCCCTAATTTCCGTACCCTAAAGGGGGAGCAATCGCACGATTAAGCAGCTAGGGCGGAAGAACACGGTGATTCGGCGACTTCGAGCATATTTCTGGAGATTCGATCATCGAAACCCTGTGATTCTGGTTTACTCCTTTCGGTTCATCATCTCTTCCCTCCTAGAAATCTTTTCCTGTGATTTTCTTATGTTTAAAGAGAGGATCTTAAGCACTTTGACGATGGTTGTAGTGTAAACCTATTTTCAGGGCTAGGTTGAAGCCCTCTGACGATTTTTGTTTGCATCTTATGTATTAACTTTGCTATTTGGATCATATCTTAAGCGTATTTCACTTGATGTATTTATTTTTTGATTTGTACTCTGGCCAAGTATTATCATGTTATAGTTGTTACGGTTCATAACGAGAGTAGGACCGTAACGACCGAACCTCTTTGTGAATCTTGTGAAGGCTCGACACGAAAGTGCTTGTTCTTCGCTCGAGGGTTCATAATCTACCACGGAACCCATTGGGTTTGTCAAAAATGGTCCACCGCGAAAGTAGGAGATGTTCTAGGCAAATACCGGGGTGTACAGTCGAAAGAGGGCACTGATAGGTATCCGCAAGTGCACCGATTTATCGAAGTAATAAAAGTTATCGATCCCATAGGGACTACGAAGCTAAATACTGACTTTTCAACTTGTCTGAATTTAGGCTAACAGAATCAATGGTTTTCTTTCCTAACTTATGCAGACACGCAAACTCGGAACAGCTTTTAATAGGTTCAGATTTCAACGAGTCGGGAGCTCATGGTTCGCCACAATGACAATTATGAGCCTTTAAATAAATAACTAATTCACAGAAATTATCTAGCATGAAAGGAACTCTTCCTAAAATGCATACTACCTCCTCCCGAAGTGTAGTACGGTATTTAACTAGATTAACTAACTACTCCCGTCATAGTTAACCTAATTAAACCCATTAAGCTATATGAAGCGTTTGTTTAACCCTTCAAAAAAAATCCAAACTACTCCCGTAATTGGATTCGTAGGTCTAGTTGAAATAGATCAGACGTTGTGATTCACCTCCCGGTCCTTCTTGCAACGTCTAAGACGTAAAAATACTTGGCCAGGGTAGATTACGAAATAAGCAAAATCTCAACTAAATCATGTAGATAAATTCAAATGAAAATAGTAAGCATGAATTAACTCATAAAAGTCATTGGGCTACGCCCAATCATCCCGACAAAGGGTTCTACTCGCTCATGTTAGAATAAAAATATATGGTGTTTTGATGAACAAGAAAACACAGGAAAGATTGCATGAAATCACTGAATAAACTACAGAACCACCTTTTCCTTAATTCGAAGATGAGGATTGACAAATCTATAGTCGTCTTCAGGGAAAATCTCACCGGAAGAATGGTTGAAACCGAGTTGTCGCCCTTGTCGCCGCCACCGTTTGCTTTCGTCTGTAGGTGCCTCCTCAAACCGATAAGAATCTACTCTTTTGTCGCTAGACCGGTTTAGAACCCATCAAGGAATGGTTCTGCGAAGTTTGGTCCAAATCCGGTTCAAAACGAGTGAGAATTGAGCGAAAAACTCGTCGGGTGGAAACTTTTACGGCCCGTGATGTGTTTACGGCCTTGGCCGTAATTCTTTCGGCATATAATGCTTTTGGTCACAGAAACTTTTACGGCCCGTGATGGAATTACGACCTTGCCTGTGAAAGCTTCGGTGAACTTTTTAACTTAGCCGATTTTCGTCCTCCGCTCGACATCGCATTTACGGCCAAATCCACAGTTACGGCTAAGGCCGTAATTGTCTCGTTCTTCATCGGTTTTGCTCCAAATTCGACGTGTGGGCTCGTGATATCCTCGGGAATCGTGCTTTGCCCTTAAAATTCTCAAAATCCTTCATTTTTGATCCTTTTTACCTATATTTTCACAAAAACTAAGAAAAGTGAAGATTCTATGCAAAGTAAGATAAAAACACTAAAAATAGCGCAAAATCATGCAAATACGTCCCAAATATGATCTAAAACATAGGCAAAAATACTATATAAATGCAATGCATCAAAATACCCTAGACTTAGAATTTTGCTTGTCCTCAAGCAATGCCATGATATGTATAAATAATGTAAAGATGAGGATTTTTCAATTGTTTTTGCCCCTATTAATATCCTCAGTTTACAAATTAAGCAATCAATATTTCAAACTCAAGTGATTCAAGAAAAATCATAATAGAAATAAATTCCCAAGAGGTTACAATCCAAGAAAGATAAAATTCACAATTCATGTCATAACATCCATTCAACACACACTAAGCATCAAATACTTTCATCTTAATAAATCCATTTCACTTAACAGATAAAATTTCTACTTCAAGAATTTCAGTGATGTTAAAGATAAGAGATTTTTAAAGCAATTTGGTCTTTAAACTGTTATATGTTATTTACTGTTAGCATCATAACATGTTTAAAGTATACTACAAAGTAGTATAATTTAACTCATAGTCTCAATCATGAAAGTCAGCGGAGTTGTCCACATGGCCTACAACTTTCTCTTTTTCTCCATTTTCATCCTCTTTTTTTTTCAACTGGAGAAAGCCGGTCAGTGGCATAGTACTTAAATCGTTGTTGATACTTGATCGCAACAGATTTAAAGTATACCAACTCGTGGTATAATATAACTCATGACTTTAGATTTCTCAACTAGAGGAGTTGGAGCAAATCTCAATTTAAAAGATAAATCACCAAATTTCTATTCATAAAAATTTCCATCAAGCAAAAAATAGATAAATTAAACTTCAAGTATAAAGATACTATGCACGTGTCGTTTGAACATATAACAATTCACATATGTATTTTATCAATACCAGAATTGAATTTACTTAACAATTTAAGTCTACATGAAATTTTAAAAATTCCCTAAGTTATCAAATCAATCACTCAAAATGTTTCCTAAGTTCAGAATCAAGGGTAAAACAAATTTGATCATCCTTAACAATCATAAACATTCAAAATACATATTTATAAAGCTCTGAAGAATAAGCATATCATGAAGGACACCCTAGACTTAAATTGTTGCATAAGTGTAAAAATTCAATCAATGAAAAATTTCTGAATTTTCTTTTTTGCAAGAGTTCCCTTTGTATTTGTTAACGAGACCCTGTACAGTTATATCAAAAATGAGAATTACAACTTAGAAAAATCCGGAAAAATTATCATCACGTAGATATTCAGATTTTACACGGCAATCAACTTTCAGATATCAAATACCGTCTAATTTCACAAATCAAATCATATTAACCATACTCATAAAGAGATTGCCGCATGATTCATGGTCGGTACATGATTCACGACTGCACCCGTGATTGCCTCGTGGAACACTATTTCTTCAAGTAAAAATTTCTCAAAAATTTCTGCAAGTAAAACAACTTATGTAGAGATTTCTCGTGAATAAAATTTCAACAAATCATGCTGTTAAAATTTTATTTCTAAGCAAAGCAAAGAGAAAAAAAAACAAAAGAAATAATAAAAGTCAGAAGTTTGGGTTGTCTCCCAAAAAGCGCTTGTTTATGGTCTTTAGCTTGACCATAGCTTCTTGTTCAAGTTTCTCCTGGGGAATTAGAGAGAATTAAGCACTCGTCTTCTTCAGCCTTCTCTTCTTTGAAATAATGCTTTAACTACTGCCCATTCACCTTAAAACCTTGTCCTTCTTTTGATATCTCCACGGTGCCATATGGAAATACTTTCTCAACTACAAAGGGCCCTGTCCATCAGCTCCTCAGTTTTCCATGAAGGTTCCCACATAGGGGGCGAAACCCTAAAGTGGCGCAAACAAAAATGGGCAGCGGATTCAAGGGTTTCATAGGATCGATGAGCATGCATTATATGATCAACTTTTGAAGCATGAATAGAGAAGATGCGATTCATACCATGGCCATTTCTAGATGGCGCCTTGGAAGCAAGAGAACAACGAAGGTCTCCTCCAAATCGTCACACACAAGATGAGCGACGGCTTGCTTCTTGTCGTCCCTTGTGCTAGCAAGGATCGTCCAAGGTGTCTTTGATCGAAAGGAAAGGGAGAGAGCAACTCCTTGCTTGGCAAAAAACTTTCCTCTTGTCGTCTCCACTTCTCTACACGAGATGTCTCTACTCGTCCAAAACAAGAGAGGGCGACAAAGGCGTGAAGAGGCGACGTGAGAGAGAGGTGGTCACGTTGTGACATGCTTTCTAAAAATAGAAAGCCAACAATTCATGCGACCATGAATTTTTCCCTCAACGCAAATTCCTCTTCAATTGAACCATGCGCTCATATAATGAGCTGGTTCATTTCGGTTTGGCCCAAGACCAAATAAACCAAGCAATATGGTCTAGATCTCAATT
This sequence comes from Costus lasius, assembly GCA_027563935.2. NCBI lineage: Eukaryota > Viridiplantae > Streptophyta > Magnoliopsida > Zingiberales > Costaceae > Costus > Costus lasius. The sequence goes on from CM050451.1 coordinate 87,714,062, forward strand.
AAACCCAAAGGCTCTTGATCTGACCGTCAATCTCTTGATGCTCCTGATCTGACCGATCCAGCATCCATTTTCTCAATCGAAGCTTACCGATCTTAAGCCCTAATCAATCAGACATGATCAGACCAGATCTCACTTACAATCAGAGATTAAATCCCTTTAAACTGAACCTGAACAATTCAGTCCACACGATCTGACTTAAGTAAGCCATTTCATCAAATTGTGCGACCCTGAGGGTTTCCTTTAAATGTCGGTAACGATAACTCACGTCATCACGATCAGTGAGGGGTATCTAGCAACACATCACTGTCTCCCGATATAAAGGAAAGAGTCTTCCAAGACTACACCCAAAAACAGCACAAGTGTGAATCAACTTCACTAAGCATACATATTTCCTTTGCCACTGGATGTTCTTATTGGACAAGCGTGTCAAGCTTGTAGCTCCAATATGATGAGCATGATTAGATCAGATGAACACAGTCATCTGGGTATGGGCATACACTTTCTCATCATCTCATCCAGGGGGCCCCTTTAGAACATCACACTCCTTAAACAAGGAGACGGCAATCCTATGTCTATCACTAGTGCCCTAACCTGACTCAAGCTCACCATCCAAGATAGTCTATAATCATTATATTTCAAATGATATTGAACTATCTCAAAACAATGACAATCATCATTTAGAAACACAAGTGATCTCAAGTCAGAGGAAATGTGCCACTTGATACAATCAAGGAATATTCACATTGTGACAAGCAATTGAATATCCTAGTAGGGTCTGTCCAGTACATCCAATGTACCCATGAGTCTACATCTTATTCCATGCTCGAAGCATCCTATAAGATTAGAACACATACTAGTCTTAACCATATCAAGGCTGTCTCATGTTCACCAAGATACATCGACTAAGGACATATAGCATGTCAGCCTAGCTGAACAGCATTGAGACATTATTCAGAAGTATATCTATTGCAGCAGATAATATAACAAACTGAATAATAACCATGCCTTTATAAACATAAGAGTTTATTACATGATACTGATACAATCCTTAGGCCTCAAACATTAGCCTTAAGGGCATACCCCAACATTCCAGGGAATAACCTAAGACGCGAATTGTACAGCAGAACTTTATCTCCTTCAAAGAATTCCTTCCTAGAGATCCACTGATCATGCCACTTCTTTGCACGTTCTTTATATATACGAGAGCTTTCATAAGCCAAATTTCTGATTTCATCTAATTCATTTAATTGAAACTTCCTCCTTTCTCCAGCACTCTTCAAATCATAATTAAGCTTCTTTACTGCCCAATAAGCCTTGTGCTCAAGCTCCATTGGTAAATGACAAGATTTTCCATAAACTAACTGAAACGGAGACATACCCAAAGAGGTTTTGAAAGCTGTCCTATAGGCCCAAAGAACATCATCCAATTTCATCGCCCAATCCTTCCTTGCTCCCGATACGGTTTTCTCAAGTATCCTCTTGATTTCTCGATTTGACACCTCAGCTTGTCCACTAGTCTGCGAGTGGTACGGTGTAGCAACTTTATGGCATACCCCATATTTCTTTAGCAATGCTTCAAATTTATTCTCAATGAAATGAGAACCTCCGTCACTGATCAGAACTCTGGGTATGCCAAATCTGGGAAAAATTATCTTTTTAAACATCCTAGCTACAACACGTGAATCACTAGTGGCCTCAGCTGTTGCTTCGACCCATTTAGACACGTAATCAACGCAAAGAAGAATATACTTTTTTTCCACATGAAGTAGGGAATGGACCCATAAAATCGATTCCCCAGACATCAAAAATTTCAACTTCCAAAATGCCCTACTGAGGAAACTCATCCCGTTTATTGATGTTACCAGTGCGCTGGCATTTATCACAAGATTGAATAAACTTTCTAGCATCTCGAAAAATCGTAGGCCAATAAAATCCTGACTGGAGAATTTTGAATGTCGTCTTTGACGCACTAGCGTGCCCTCCATAAGGGGAAGAATGACAATGACTGAGTACATCGTGAATTTCCCTTTCTAGTAAACATCTTCGAAACAAGCTGTCTGCGCATCGACGATATAAGATCGGATCATCCCAGTAGAAATGCTTAACTTCAGCCCTGAATCTCTTCTTCCCCTGGAATGTCAAGTCAGGTGGTATGATGCTAGACACCAAATAATTTACAATATCTGCATACCAATGTATCTCTTGTCTTATAATAGCATATAGATATTCCTCTCAAAATGAATCATTAATTTCTAGATCATCTTCTGCATTTTCCTCTCTCGTCAATCTAGAAAAATGATCTGCTACTAAATTTTCTGCCCCTTTCTTGTCTTCTATCTCGAAATCAAACTCCTGCAGGAGTAATATCCATCGAATCAGCCTGGGTTTTGCATCTTTCTTGTTCACCAGATACTTGATCGCAGAATGATATGTAAAAACAACAACCTTAGAATTAATAATATAGGAGCGAAATTTTTTAAAAGCAAAAACTATGGCAAGAAGCTCCTTTTCAGTCGTGGCATAGTTTATTTGCGCTCCGTCTAGAGTCTTGCTGGCATAGTAAATTGCATGAAGTTTGTTATTCTTTCGTTGTCCCAGCACTGCTCCTACAGCTTGGTCGCTCGCATCACACATCACCTCATAAGGGAGCGACCAGTCTGGCGGTTGCATGATGGGTGCAGAGACTAGAGCTTCCTTCAGTTTCTCAAATGCTTCTGTACAACTCCTGACAAAATTAAAATCAGCATCCTTAGCCAATAAATTAGTGAGGGGCCTAGCAATTTTAGAAAAAAATTGAATAAATCGACGATAAAACCCGGCGTGTCCCAGAAAACTCCGAATCCCTCTGACTGATGTGGGTGGAGGTAGCTTCTCAATAACTTCGATCTTAGCTTTGTCTACTTCAATGCCTCTCTGCGAAATACGATGCCCAAGAACAATCCCTTCTTGAACCATGAAATGACATTTCTCCCAATTGAGAACCAGATTCACCTCCTCGCCCCTCTACAAGACACGCGATAAATTAATCAGACAATTATCAAAGGAAGATCCATACACGAAAAAATCGTCCATAAACACATCCATAATATTTTCAATAAGATCAGAGAAAATGGCCATCATGCAGCGTTGAAAAGTGGCTGGCGCATTGCATAATCCAAAAGGCATGCGTCTGTAGGCAAATGTTCCATACGGGCATGTGAAGGTTGTCTTTTCCTGATCCTCCGGGTGGATGGGTATCTGGAAAAATCCTGAAAAGCCATCAAGAAAACTAAAGTAAGAATTCATTGCCAGTCGCTCAAGCATCTGGTCGATGAAAGGAAGAGGAAAGTGATCCTTCCGGGTGGCCTTATTTAGCTTTCGATAGTCGATACACATTTGCCATCCAGTTACCATCCTCATCGGAATCAACTCATTGTTCTCATTCCTTACAACCGTGACACCCCCTTTCTTTGGGACTACATGAATAGGGCTGACCCATTTACTGTCAGAAATTGGGTAGATCACACCTGCATCAAGCAACTTGAGAACTTCCTTCTTTATCACATCTTTCATGACAGGATTTAGACGACGTTGATACTCAATAGAGGGGCAGCAGTTTTCTTCCATGTAGATTCGGTGCATACACAAAGATGGCTTAATTCCGGGTATGTCATCCAATGAATATCCAATCACCTTTCTATAACGTCGGAGTTTCTCAAGCAGTCTTCCTGTTTGAATTTTATCCAAATCTGCACTTACTATTACTGGATATGTGGCATTCTCCCCTAGGAATTCGTATTTTAAACTAGGTGGGAGCATCTTGAGCTCTAATTTATCTGTTTTTACTGGTTCGGATCTTATCAGGATAAGCTTCTCAATTTTCTCTCTCTGTGGCTCAAGCATCCGGGCCGAGTCCATCATCCTAGCGTAGGTCTGAGCTTCTTTCTTCGTGTTCTCATCATCTCCAACTTCGATCAGACAAACTTCCAGTGGGTCTAAGTCCTCTCTGAGATCTTCCATCTTCGGTTCCAGTTCTGGAGTGTCGAAAGTAAGGCAACAATCTGTAAATGAGGGTTTCTTAAGGGAAGATGAAAGATCAAATTCAATATTATTTTCACCAATGTTCAAAGTTAACCTTCCCTTCTTTACATCAATGATAGCGCCTGCAGTGGCCAAGAAGGGCCTTCCCAAAATAATCGGCAGTCTCAAGTCTTCCTCCATTTCCAACACTACGAAGTCTGCAGGCACAAAGAAATGTCCAATTTTTATAGGAACATCTTCCAATATTCCAAAAGGTCGTCGGACCGATCGATCTGCCAACTGTAAAGTAATTGCAGTAGGTTTCATGTCACCCATGTCATGTTTTCTACAGATCGACAGGGGCATCAAGCTGACACTTGCGCCTAGGTCGCACAGTGCTCCTTCAAATGACATATTTCCAATCTGACATGGAACGGTGAAGCTTCCTGGATCCTTCAACTTCTAAGGAGTTTTATTCTGTATTATTGCACTACATTCCTCTGTAAGTGCCACAGTACCAATTTCTTCAATCTTCCGTTTATTAGAAAGTATATCCTTTAAGAACTTTGCATAGGTAGGCATCTGTGACAACGCATCAGTGAAGGGTATATTGATGTACAACTTTTTCAATATCTCCAGGAATTTGCCGAACTACTTATCCAATTTTGCCTTGGCTAGTCTTTGAGGAAAGGGAATGGGTGGAACGTACGCAGGTGGCCCTACATACTTCTATTTCTCTTCCATGTCGGCCTTTTCTTTATCTGGATGTGGTTCTTCAGGCTGTTCCTTATCGACTACCGGTGTAACCTTTTCTGCAGGCATCTGGGGTTCTTCCAACTGCTTCCCACTCCTTGTAGTTATTGCATTGCAATTTTCTCTTGGACTTAATTCAGATTGTCCAAGTAATCTCTCCTGAGGTCTAATGGCAGTGCTTGCTTGCTGTGCAATTTGATTTTTCAACATCTTGTTATGAGTAGTCAAAGCTTGCACACAAGATGTCAGCTACTTGAGCTGATCAGCAAGGTCGTCAGTCCTCTTTTGCTGGTTCAAAATGGCTTCCAGCACGGAATCATAATTCGACTTTTGGGGTTGCCCATACTGTCTCGGCTGGAAACCTGGCGGTGGCCTATTATTCTGCTGTGAATATTGAGGAGGAATTTGCCCTTGATTTTGCTTGTAGGACAAGTTGGGGTGGTTCCTCCATCCTGGGTTGTAAGTAGTAGAGTACGGGTCATTTGCAGGTCTCTGATTATAATTCCCCACAGCGTTTACTTGCTCTTATTCTGATTCCTCCTGCGAAGAAGTTATGATCTGGCACTCAGATGCTTTGTGCCCTGTTACACCACATACCTCACAAGAAACCATGTTAACTGAACCAGGTGAAAGAGATAAGTAATCAATCTTCTGAACTAGAGAATCTACCTTAGCTGCCAGTGATGTCAAGGAATCAACGTGAAACTTACCAATTCCCGTGGAAGTAGTGCTCCGCTCACTTGACCATTGGTTATGGTTCATGGCCATATCCTCTAGAAGAGTAGTTGCTTCTTCCACGTTCTTGCTCATGATCATTCCTCCGGCCGCAGCGTCCACCATCATTTTGGTGTTATAGTCCAAACCATTGTAAAAGATTTGGACTAAAATCCAGTCTTGAAGTCCATGATGTGGGCACATGTGCTGGAGCTCCTTGAAACGCTCCCAAGCCTCATAAAGCGATTCTCCCTCTTGGTGTGTAAAGCACGTGATCTTATTGCGCAGCTGAACAGTTTTGCTCGGTGGGAAATATTTGTTCAGGAATGCTCTGGACAACTGTTCCCAGGTGGTGAATGATCCTGCTGGCATCGAGTACAACCAAGCTCTGGCACGGACCCTGAGAGAAAACGAGAATAGTCTCAGTCTTATGGCATCAGATGAAACTCCGTTAATTTTAACTGTATCGCAATATTCAAGAAAAATAGCTAAATGAACATTCGGATCTGAATTTGGGGAACCCCCAAATTGGTTTTGCTGAACCATCATCATTAATGCTGGCTTTAGCTCAAAATTGTTCGCCTCTACGTTGGGTCGAACGACGCTTGAATTAAACCCTTGTACATTAGGTGCTGCGAAGTCCCTCAAAGATTGATGATGATTGTCCTCCGCCATCTCTCCTTTCTCAGAATTCTTTTTAGCTTCAAACTGCAGTCTCATTCGAAGGCGGAATGTTCGTTCAATTTCTGGGTCTTCTGGAAACAAAGCACCTGCACGGAAATTTCTGGGCATACAACGTGTAAGTAGACAATAAAAAGAAAAGAATAGTAAAAACTAACGGCAAAAGAAAAGAAAAATGCCTAATCACCTAACTTATCAATTAGTCAATATTAACTATCCGTAGTCCCCAGCAACGGCGCCAAAAACTTGATAGGTATCTGCAAGTGCACGGATTTATCGAAATAATAAAAGTTATCAATCCCACAGGGACTACAAAGCTAAATACTGACTTTTCGACTTGTCTGAATTTAGGCTAACATAATCAATGATTTTCTTTCCTAACTTATGCAGACACACAAACTCGGAACAGCTTTTAATAGGTTCAGATTTCAACGAGTCGGGAGCTCATGGGTTCGCCACAATGACAATTATAAGCCTTTAAATAAATAACTAATTCACAGAAATTATCTAGCATGAAAGGAACTCTTCCTAAAGTGCATACTACCTCCTCCCGAAGCGTAGTACGGTATTTAACTAGATTAACTAACTACTCCCGTGATAGTTAACCTAATTAAACCCATTAAGCTATATGAAGCGTTTTTTTAACCCTTCAAACAAATCCAAACTACTCCCGTGATTGGATTCGTAGGTCTAGTGGAAATAGATCAGACGTTGCGATTCACCTCCCGGTCCTTCTCACAACGTCTAAGACGTAAAAATACTTGGCCAGGGTAGATTACGAAATAAGCAAAATCTCAACTAAATCATGCAGATAAATTCAAATGAAAATAGTAAGCATGAATTAACTCATAAAAGTCATTGGGCTACGCTCAATCATCCCGACAAAGGGTTCTACTCGCTCATGTTAGAATAAAAATACATTGTGTTTTGATGAACAAGAAAACACAAGAAAGATTGCATGAAATCACTGAATAAACTACAGAACCGCCTTTTCCTTAATCCGAAGATGAGGATTGACTGATCTATAGTCGTCTTCAGGGAAAATCTCGTCGGAAAAAATGGTTGAAACTGAGTTGTCGCCCTTGTCGCCGCCGCCGTTTGCTTTTGTCTGTAGGTGCCTCCTCAAACCAATAAGAATCTACTCTTTTATCGCTAGACCGGTTTAGAACCCATCAAGGAATGGTTCTGCGAAGTTTGGTCCAAATCCGGTTCAAAACGAGTGAGAATCGAGCGAAAAACTCGTCGGGCGGAAATTTTTACGGCCCGTGATGTGTTTACGGCCTTGGCCGTAATTCTTTTGGCATATAATGCTTTTGGTCACAGAAACTTTTACGGCCCGTGATGGAATTACGGCCTTGCCCGTGAAAGTTTCGATGAACTTTTTAACTTAGCCGATTTTCGTCCTCCGCTCGACGTCGCGTTTATGGCCGAATCCACAATTACGGCTAAGGCCGTAATTGTCTTGTTCTTCATCGGTTTTGCTCCAAATTCGACGTGTGGGCTCGTGATGTCCTCGGGAATCATGCTTTGCCCTTAAAATTCTCGAAATCATTCATTTTTGAGCCTTTTTACCTATATTTTCACAAAAACCAAGAAAAGTGAAGATTCTGTGCAAAGTAAGATAAAAACAATAAAAATAGCGCAAAATCATGCAAATACGTCCCAAATATGATCTAAAACATAGGCAAAAACACTATAAATATGCAACGCATCAAAATACCCTAGACTTAGAATTTTGCTTATCCTCAAGCAATGCCATGATATGTATAAAGAATGTGAAGATAAGGATTTTTCAATTGTTTTTGCCCCTATTAATATCCTTAGTTTACAAATTAAGCAATCAATATTTCAAACTCAAGTGATTCAAGAAAAATCATAATAGAAATAAATTTCCATGAGGTTATAATCCAAGAAAGATAAAATTCACAATTCATGTCATAACATCCATTCAACACACACTAAGCATCAAATACTTTCATCTTAATAAATCCATTTCACTTAACAGATAAAATTTCTACTTCAAGAATTTCAGTGATGTTAAAGATAAGAGATTTTTAAAGCAATTTGGTCTTTAAACTGTTATATACTATTTACTGTTAGCATCATAACATGTTTAAAGTATACTACAAAGTAGTATAATTTTACTCATAGTCTCAATCATGAAAGTCAGCGGAGTTGTCCACATGGCCTACAGCTTTCTCTTTTTCTCCATTTTCGTCCTCTTTTTTTTTCAACTAGAGAAAGTCGGTTAGTGGCATAGTACTTAAATCGTTGTTGATACTTGATCGCAACAGATTTAAAGTATACCAACTCGTGGTATAATATAACTCATGACTTTAGATTTCTCAACTAGAGGAGTTGGAGCAAATCTCAATTTAAAAAGATAAATCACCAAGTTTCTACTCATGGCTACTATACTGATCAAGAAGATGCTGCCTATAGGAGAGGGGTACGTATCTCTCGTGAAGGCGATACCTCATTTCTTCCCAAGTGGTGATGGGAGGAAGGGCTTGCTGTGCATTTTGGCACTCCACGTTCGCCCAATGCAAACGCGCAGGGCCTTCGTGCAAGGTGCTCACATATCTAACGCATGAGTGCTGGGGGCATTCGCTAAGGTCAAAATATGCGTCAACAGACGTGACCCAATCCAAGAACTGTGTGGGATTGAGACCACCCGCGAATGGTGCGGGGGTGTTTCAAATGAAGCGGCGGAAGTCGTCATCCAAGCGAGGGCGCTCTACATGGTGTCAGGTTGGGCCCCTTTGCCTGGCCCAAGCGTGCCCAAAGCGACCATTAGGTTGGGGCCCTTGTGCGGCCCACACGTCATCCTCATCCAGGGGTTCGTCCCCATAACTTAGGTCCCCTGGGACCTCATGAGGTCGCAAGCGATCGGACTCATCCTCGAAGACTCGCGGCCGCAGGGGCGTGGTCATCGGAGGCAACTCTCTAGTCGGTGGGGCTGGGTTCGCGAACGGAGGTGGGTTAACCGTGTTGGAGTGCCTATGCTCCAATGGCTCAGGGCGACTTGCAAGGCTATGGATCCCAGCCATAATTTGCTGAAACATCGTGCTTGTATTCCCTTCGTGGAATTCCAAGCGTGCGGATAGCGCATCCAACTTGGCGTCTACATGCCCTTCAAGTGCAGCCAAAGATTCTAAATGGGTTCTACTCCCTTCCGAGGCTGGGACCGACACTTGGGTTTCAGGGATGGTTTCCGAAAATTGGGACGACATAACTTGCGACCTGGTGGTCACCAAGCACAAACAAGGCCGAAAATGACTAGGTGTAGTATGCAGAAAACGCGGAAACGATGCTAAAATATGCTATGCAATGGTCGAACCGTGCGAACGATAATAATCAATCGTGCAACGTCCTCTGATACCAAAATGATGTAGAGACTATAGGAGGGTTGGTCCTTAGTGCCGTACTCTATGGTGTTTACACAATGCACAGAAATCGTGTGAGGGTCTTGAGGCGAGGGAAGTCAAATCGCTGGGAAAGTATAGCAAGAAACACGGGAAATCAGCGCGAATTCATTTCAAGGCAATACTAATGATAGAGAAATCCAACGGCACCCAAAATTACTGAAATTCACTCACTAACCTCTAGAGCAATTTTAAGCACAGCACGAACGGGGTTTCCGGATAGCGAAGTCAACTCGCGCGCCTATGCACCTGGATCAAACCAACGAACAGAGAAACCGTCCACGACTCCAACGCTCAGATGCTCATGCGTGAGTGGGCGAAAGAAACTCAACACGAAAAGAGCGTCTAGAAACAGGCGAACCTGACCCACCCGGAATGGTGGGGTTTACTTCTTGAAAAGGAGGAAACACGAGCAAAAAACACTTCGAGTCGAGACACCGGTCGCCCACTCTTACAAATTCTGAAGACGAAGTGTCTTCCACACAAGCTGGAGGCACTCTTGCTCACCAGGAGAACTCTACCTCTAAGAGAACTAAAGAACACAACACCCCAGCTTCCTCTTTTATAAAACAAGAAGGGAGGGAACAAGACAAAGCAGAAAAAGACAAGCTACTTTAACAACTAACTACTCTTGCAGGCCATAAAGGTGGTCAAGCTGCTACTACAAGACAAAGCAAAACAAACTTCTACCTACTATTCTATGAAGCTGGTGCATGGTCTTCTGGTCTTCATACGGAGGCGGTTGGGCAATTGGGCGGTCAGACGCGTTCGGAGCATACCGCGACAAAGCAGCAGAATTTGGATGTCGTGGGCTAGGTTACGACGGATGTGGCACGTTCTTAGGCTGTGTTGCTAAGATGATTGCGCAGCCCCTCCGGTGTTGGGCCTTCAGGTGGACATCCGCCCATGCCCTTGGGCGGAAGGGCTTCGGTGTGGATCGACAATGGGCTGATAACTCCTACGAAATGGTTCGGCGGTCGAGAAGTGAGTTGAGATCACCGTACCTCTACCTTGTTGGGCTCCTTCGGGTCCTCCATAGATGGTTCAACATGGTACGGAGGGTTGTGGACTTCGAAACGGGGTCGACGGGGCAGATTTGTAGCTTCAGGGAAAGTCACGATCTGCCCGTGGCATTTTACTCAGGGTGTGGTTTCAGTCGCTGGGTACCCCGAGAAACTTTCTGTGGAAAATCTGAATTGTGCATGTGAAGCTGCCCCCGAATCGGGTAGTTGTCCGTAGTGTTAGGGAATGCCGGGTGTAATTTAAAATTTTGTAGTCCCAGGACGCAGCGGAAGAAGCATTACACTCGAAACATATTCCAGTCCCAAGGATCCATGCGAGAGAGAGGACACAAGGATGTGTTAGAGATGTACCTCTTTTGCTTGTCTAGATGTCGAAGCCATGTTGAAGGCGCCCAAGTGTTCGCCCTCTACAAGTATCCACGCGTCGACTCCTTGATCGTTGCTCCCTTCCACGCTTGGTGCTAGCCTCGGGAAGAGAATCAAGCCTTATGGTATCTTTACTTCTCTTGCGCCACCTCTAAGATGAAAGCGCCAAGAGGAGATGAGGAGGAAGATGATGCCGCCAAGTTGCTTCCTTCTTCTTCTTTGTTTGCGCCACCTTCAAGCAAGGTGCGCCTATGGCCAAGGAAGGGAGAGAGCTTGTGGCAAGGAGATGCCACCAAGCACTAAGAGTCCTTGCGCCAAGAAGAGAGGGAGAGCAAGAACTTGCGGCTCCAAGGAAGAAGTTTGCGCCAAGCTTTATTTACTCTCGCCCCTTGCACTCCAAGTCTCTCCAAGAGATATGTCACCCCTCCTAGATGTTGTCCACACGAATCAACCTTTTAGTGGGGCGACAAGGGTCCTATTAATAGGACAAGGGACGGTTAGGGCAATGGCTAGGATTATGCCAAGTGGGCGGCTAGGATAAAGGAGTCTTGTGGTAAGGAAAGTCTCCAAGACTTTACCATAAACCTCATTCAACCTATCCTAATTTGCCCAATGGCCATATCAGCCCAAGACATGCCTTAGAGGCATTCTTTCCATCCAAGGAGAAGGGCTAGGCGCAACATGCATGAGGAATTCGGCTAGGGTGGTGTCTTGGGAGAAAATAGGGTTTGAGGTAAGGTAAGTCTCCAAGATATTACCATATACCTCTTCCCTATATCCATATGCGCCTAGGAACTTCCCATAAAAGTTCTCAAGCCATATCAGCCCCAAGACTTGCCTTAGAGGCAAGCATTCCATCCAAGGAAGAAGGGCTAGGCGCCCTTTACTTCCATAATGAAGCAAAGGTGCCTTCCTCACCCCATTATGCCCCTAGGCGCCAATGGGGTGAGATTTCTCCCCATTATACCCTTTTAAGCCAATTCCTCTTCATGACAACTAATTATTGGGCCTTATTGGATAATGAGCTAGCCCAAACTTCATGGCATGGGTTGATTAAGCCATTGGATCTAATCCAATGCAACCCTAATTCAAATGTGACCAATCTAGGTCAATTTCGGGTCAACCTGCCAAAAATGAAGTTTGGCTCTAATAACTTTCTTCCAACTCATCAGGCCCATTGGCGCTGACGAAATCTTCCAAATTGATCCAAGTTATCCAATAACTTGATCATAAGGCTTCTGATTAAAGCAACGTCAAGAGTCTATTGCGTGTGACCCCGTAGGATCCATATGACAATGGCAATGATGTAAACATCATAAGTAGTGAGGGGTATCTAGCAACACATCACTACTACCCATGTCATAGGACTTAAGTCATTATGGCAACAACTCCTAACAAGCAACGAGGATTCCCATTGCATTACAGATCCCTTTGCCTAAGCTGATATCCTGCCATTGGATTAGTCTCAAGTTTATTATCCAATGCATTGGTCATGACTCAACAAGTGTGGCCACACTTTCCTGTCATGCACCAATAAGGTGGGGTGCCCCGAGTGGATATCATGCTTCCAATAAGGAAGGGGCAAATCCTACTATTGGTCATCCATGTCTCTACATGACTTATGACATGCCCAATGACAGTCGTTTTGATCTCCCAATTACGGAGAGACGTAAGACTGTATTAAAGCATACCCATCATCAAATCTAGACATGAATACCTCAAGTCTAAGGATCAATGCAAACCTCTTGCATGTGAGATTGACTTGTTGACTAGACAAGTCAATCCTCACGGTGGATCACTCCAGTGCATCCAATGCACCTGTATGTCTGCGTTACTGTGCCCCGCACATAACCAGCCCATACACCAGTCTCACATGTACCGAAGCTGTCCTATATCTGCTAAGGTACCTTGTCTGGGGATAGCTTATGAGAATGTATCCAATCCAAACTCCTGGGACATTATTTATGCAACTCAATACATCAACGCAGGTAGAGAAGTCTGCATAATAACGACCATGCCCACAAAAATAGTAATAGTTCTATCAAAGTACATTCAAACAATGCCTGACCATGTCCATACATTGGTCTTTAGGGCATATACACCAACACGTAGGACTCACGGGGTGTGCCCTTCGTCGCTGGGTACCCTTAGGAACTTTCTGTGAAAAATCTGACTTGTGCATGTGAAGCCGCCTCCGATTCCAGAATTTCTTCGGTAGCTGTTTGCAGGAGTCACGGGGCGTGGTTTTCGTCGCTGGGTACCCCGAGGAACTTTCTGTGGAAAATCGGGCTTGTGCATGTGAAGCCGTCCCCGAATTGGGTAGTTGTCCGCAGGACCCATGGGGTGTGGCTTCCATTGCTGGGTGCCCCGAGGAACTTTCTGTGGGAGATCTAACTAACGCTGCCCCTGATTCCAGAATCCACGGGCCGAGGTTCTTGTTGCTAGGCACCCCGAGGAACTTTCTGTGCCGAATTGAACTTTCTTTTGCGCCTGGGTCTTCAGTGTTGGATGCTCCTGCATCACCGCTCGGGTCGGTGTGGGGGACCGCCCGCATGAGGTCGCCTATGGGACCCGACCTTGCCGCATCTCGCCGCGGCGCGAAGGTCGTGCTCTATGTCTTTAGTGTGCTGGAAGGTCTAGTCAAACATCTGAGCCATACGTGGGCAAGGCTCGACAGATATCGACGCGGAGCCCGTTCTTAAACTTAGACAATACCAACTCAGGGTCCTCCCGTAAGTTGCAACGGAGTTGCAACATCTCAAAGGTGAGACGGTACTCCTCTACGGTACCCGAACCTTGATGCAAGTTGCTATACTGGTCAAGGAGATGCTGCCTATACGAAGGGGGCACGTAGCGCTCACGGAGGCAATACCGCATCTCTGCCCACTCAGTGATCGGGGGATGGGCTTGTTGCGCATTTTGGCACTCCACATTTTCCCAATGTAAACGTGTAGGCCCTTCAAGCAAGGTGCGCACATACCTAACATGCGTGTGTGGTGGCCAATCGCTGAGGTCAATATATGCGTCAACGGATGCGACCCAATCGAGGAATTGTGTGGGATCAAAACTGCCCGCGAAGGGCACGGGGGTGTTCCGAATGAAGCGGCGGAAATCGTCATCCGCCTGGGGACGCTCAACGCGAGTGTGTGCTAGGGTGCGAGGTGTGGCCCAAGCATGGCCAAAGCGACCGTGGGGTTGGGGACCTTGTGCATCCCATACATCGTCTTCCTCAAGTGGATCATCACCATGACTTGGGTCTCCGTGGGCCTCATACGGCCTGGGATGACCCCATCCATCCTCATAGCCACGTCGATGGGCAGGCACGGTTAACGGGGGCAACTCTCTAGTGGGGGCTGGGTTTGCGGACGCTGGAGGATTAACCGGGTTTAGGTGCCTAAGCTCCATGGACCCAAGGTGATCAGTGAGGTTCTGGATCCCAGCCAAAATCTGCTGGACCATGATATCCATGCTTGCCTTGTGGGCGTCCACTCGCGCGGACAGCACCTCAAGCTTCGCATCAACTCGCGCTTCAAGCGCAACCATAGACTCTAAGTGGGTGCTAGCCCCTTCCGAAGACTGGGCCGACTCTTGGGTTTCGGGTATGGTATCCGGAAATTGGGAAGACATGACTTGTGACCTCGTAGTCACAATGCACAAACAAGGATAGACCGGACTATGCAAGATGCTGAGGAAATGCAGAAACGATGCGGAAATATGCTATGCGGCGGAGTTGGACTATGCGAACGATAAGAATCGAACACGCAACTCCCTCTGATACCAGATTTGATGAAGCTACTTATAGGTGGGAGGTCCTTAAAGCCATACTCTACGGTGTTTACACAATGCACATAAATCGTGAGAGGGTCTGGAGAAAAGGGAAGTAAAAGCGTCTCGGAAAATAGCAAGAAACACAAGGAATCAGTGCAAAATCCGTTCCTAGGCAATACAAATGCTAGAGGAAACCGACGGCACTCAACTATGCAAAAATTTCTCACTAACCACTTGAGCAACTTTAAGCGCAACACGTTACGGGGTGATGGGTTCGCGGGGTTCAGCTCGCACGCCTATGCACCTGCGATCAAACCACGAACAGGAAATTGTCCACACCTTCGACGCTCGGATGCTCGTGGGTGAGGGGGTGAAGGAAATGCTCAGCGAAATGGGACAGCAAGTGCAATGTAAACAAATAGGCAAACCTAACCCACCAACACCGGTGAGATTTACTTCTTTGAAAGCAAGAAACACACTACAACTCTAAGTCGAAGCGTCGGCCGCAACTCTTACAACTCAGGAACTGAGGGACTCTCCATGATCTCCACAAGCTGGAGCACTCTACCACTCTAGAGAACTAAGGATGGATGCTAGCCAGCCCCTCTCTTTTATAAGGTAAGAGTGGGGAGGGGGGGGGGGGGGAGACAAGACAAAAAGGCAGCATCATAACAACTAACAACCAAAAAGTCGTCAAGCTGCCACATAGAGCAAGATAGAATATAATCCTACCAACTACCAACTATTCCTGTAGGAGGGGCACAGGTCCTTTTATTCTTCAACATACGGGTGGCGGTGGAGGCGGTTAGACGCGCTCCGAGCATACGGCAACAAAACAACATAACTTAGAAGTTGTGGGCTGAGTTACCACCAATGTCGCATGCTCTTGGACAGTGTTGCTGAGGAGATTGCGAGGCCCATCGATGATTGGGCCTTCCGGAGGGTGGCCTGCAACCCTTTTGGGCTGAAGAACTTCGGTGTGTACCGATAACGGGCTGATGACTCCCACAAAATGATCTGGCAGTTGAGAAGTGTGTTGGGTCGGTTGGGTTCTGCTGAGTTGGGCACGGCTAGCGGAACGGCCGTGAAGGGTGTCGTGCTTGTGTTGTCGTCTCGGAGCGATTGAGTCACAGTCGTGCCCGCTATCACGGCCTGGCCGTGTTCAGGGCGCAGAAAATTCTGGGGATGTGTTTTCTCATCTGATTTGTCCCTTGCTTTCGTGCTGGCTTCTCCTACATCAGTCGGCCTTGTGTGATGTTGCCCGGAATTTGCCAGTTTATTTGTGTCAGATATCTGTGAGACATCCCTTTTGGGCAAGTGGGTGTATTCGATCGCTTGCGTGTGGTCTGGTCGGAGTTAGGGCGTGTGTCTGGCGTCCTGTGTGACGCTGTCTCTTGCGCATGTGTGCGCCACCGCCTGCGTGTGGTTCTTGTCTCTTTTCTGGTGTACCGGACTCATACGCGCGCTGCACCAGAGTCAAGTCTCGAGTGATGTACTTGGGTGGACTTTGGAGCTGGTACGTGCAGCGGTCCTCACAGGGCGCGTGGCGATCTCCAACTCGTTGAGACAAGCAGACAAGTGGTCGTTTGGGATAGACTGAGGAGTACGTCGGGGACGTGCTCCTGCCGGTCACGTCCAGACCTGCGATTCGGCTGCTTAGCCCCTGCGTGGGCGTGCTTGGGTGCAAGTCGAGCGTTGACTCGCATGTAAAATTGTAAAATTTTGTTAGCCTAATTCTGGGCATGACAAATATCATTGTAACATGCATACATTTATAAACCCCAAAAATTATAATTATATATCATGATAGGCTTAGAGCAGAGTATGCATCTTACGGTCATCATATACAGGTATTTGGAGGAGCCCCTCAAATGATTCATCAAGCTAGCCAAAACAAATCAACCATCACAAAGTTAACTATTTCAACTTTTGATGCAAGTCAACCATATCAATTCATAAAGAAAATCTAGAAGAGAAAGAACAAGTTCATCATGAGAAAGACAAATAAAAAGGAAGAAGACCAACACTAAGTTTACTAGAAGGGAAAATAGTGGAAAGGAAAAAAAAAAACTTAATTTTCCCTAGTTTATCCGGATGGACAGAAAGGCTAGGAAAGAAAAATGAAGGAAAACCGACCCCATTTTCCCTAATTTCGTATTCCGCCCGATTCGGCCCAAAAACAGAAAAAAATCATAAGGCAGCGTGTTGATAACGCTTCAACGAATGCTTCGGCAGAGTCGAAGCTGCTTCCCTACGTTCGAGTCCGTCAAAGAAGAAAGCCGCAGAAGCCTCTCGTCGACGGAGACGAAGCCGCTCCCCTCTTGTCGACGGAAGACAGAGTCTCTTGCCTCTTGTCGACAGAGACGACTCTGCTTGCCTTGTCGACGGAGATGAAGCCGCTTGCCTCGTTGACTCGTTGTCTCGTCGCCTCGTCAACTATCTGTAATCAGAGGAAGGATTCGAAACCACTGGGGACGCGAGACGGAGAGGTTGACGGAGGCTCATCCGCCACGTCGCCTCGCTGGCACCGACGGAGGTGAAGAGGTTGAGGGCGACGGGAGAGCGCGATGGGCATTTAGAAAGGAATAGATGGCCTCCAGTGAGTAAGCTTCGTCGTTGTTGCTACCGTGGTTTTGGAAGAGGTCTGGTAATGGTCGTGATTGTAGCCGCTGCCGTAGCAGTTGGGAACGCCACCAATGCTATCGCTCGATTTGTTGCTGCCTCTGCTCTCTCTCCCATTCTTTTTCTCTCTAGCATCCTCGCTTGGTTGGTCAACTGTTTTCTTTGTTATCATGTGATTCACACATGATTTACCTTTCTTTTCTATCCATTTTTTAAATTTTTTATGACTAAAAAATTCATAGTAAAATTTATATTGATCGTATAGTCTTTTTGAGTCATATTTATGCTCTTTTGCTTGTTTTTAAATTTAATTATTCGATTATTTCAAAATCTACACCTCTTCTCATTTTTTTAACTTTTCAGGTAAACTATGCTTATTTTCAATGGATTTGAAGAAATCAGAGGCCGAAAATGGAATCAAGATGAAATTTTGAGTTCAAGGGTCGAATTTAGAATTTTCTTGCCATCACACCCCTGTGAAAAATGAACTAAAATTTTTATGGGGGTGTGAAAATATTAATTTGGGGAAATTAAGCCGTTGTGCCCGAGTCTTCTGCCGCCGCCCCCTATTTTTGAATTTTTCAAAGCCAAATTGAGGAGATCTAGGGCACGATTTTAAAATCTAAAAATATAGAACCCTTCTATAAATCGAGGAGAAGATTTCAAGCCCAAAATCACGTGTTTTAATCGAGAATTGAGGGAGAAATCGGAGGCGGCGCCGGTAGGGCTCGGTCTCTCGCCGAGAGGTGTAGAGGCCATCTATGGCGATGAAATTTCTAGGGATGCTTCACATTGAGAAGGAGAAGACACACCATAAATTTCAGATCAAAAGGAGTTCAATCGAGGGAGAAATCAAAGAAGCAATTTTCAGCCAAAAGGGGGAAATCGCGAGTTACTGTAGTAGCGTACTATAGCAGTGCACTGTAACAAAACATTGTAGTAGCCAAAAAATCGCAGGGCTATGAAAATTGAACTGAAAATTTCACACCCTTCTTAAATCAGTAAAAATTTTTATTTTTTCTCTATCGAATTCTGATTATTTTAGGATGAATTTTTGTTATGTTTTTGACTCCATAATAGCGTAAAACCTTCTTTCAAACTTTGGGAGTAATCCCTTTTTAATTATGTAATGATTAGATATTTTTTATCTATTAAATATTCTTAGAATGATAATTTTGCCTCTGTGATTAATTTGCTTTGAAATTATTATTAGCATGTTTTAGGGTTTGTAATATGGACCAAAAGGTGATTTACGAACCTGGAACCCTTAGATTAGATCTATAAACATAGACTATGAAAGTAGCTAAGTTCTAGAACCCTAATTTATGATGCTTATTTTTCATGTGAGTAATTTTGATTTTATTATTTTAGACATAATGATATGGACTAAAACGTGATTTTGATTGTTAGAACCCCTTAGGTAAAATTTGTAAGATTAAAGTACGAAAGTATTTAATTTTACTTGAGAAGTTGACATTGAGAGTTAAGCCACGAAAGTAATTTTAATTCTTTTGTCTGATTTACTTTTGTTTAACACTAAGTAGTAAGTCATGAAAGTGAAGACTAGTTCTGTGTAAATTGGACATCTAAAAAGAGACAATTTCTTTTTTTTTTTAAGTAAAATTTTCTTTATCATGATTTGAATAACTAAT
The DNA here is from genome assembly GCA_027563935.2 of Costus lasius. NCBI lineage: Eukaryota > Viridiplantae > Streptophyta > Magnoliopsida > Zingiberales > Costaceae > Costus > Costus lasius. Next base: position 87,733,064 of record CM050451.1, read on the forward strand.
AAAACCTTTTATTATATCTAGTCATAGGAATTAAAAAGGATGAAATCTTAGTCCCAATTTTTTCTCTCCGATTTCCGACGTTAATTTTTGTTTATTCATTTTTATTTTACTTCTATCATACATCATTATTTAATCACTTAGCTTGTAAGAATTTAACTATTTGGTACTTAACACATAGGTTTATGTGAGTTCGATATCTTTTTATTATTTTGACGTATTCGTGCACTTGCGGACATATCACTTTTCTATCCTTTTTTATCGTTTTTGGTAGACATTGCACAAGACAAGAAGGTGGAGAGCAACATCTCTCAATATTAGAATGCTTAGGTCAACAGCTTAACCAAAGTTCCATCCGTTTGGATTTTTTTACATTAAACCTAATTCCTATATGAAATAAGAGTCTAAATAAAATTAAGCAATTTTGTGTATCATATATGGTATACTCTTTTAACCATAATCCTCTTCTATAATTTCATTAAGATTTGCTTAAATTAGTAGCTCCATTAAATTAATAGAGTATAGGAGTAAACAAAAGTAAAAGGTGCGAGTAATTTAGTACTAAAAATATATTTTTATTTTAGAAAATTATCATTATACCTTATTCCTATATGAAGTAGGAGAAAAAAATTAAACAAATTTGTGTGACTTTATAAAACTAATATGCACAAAATATCCCACATTTTTTGGTTATGAATTCACCTAAAATGGTGGCTTTATAAAGCTAATATACAAATCCCTAAGTAATTATCTATTATAAAAAATTAATTACTCAATTATTAATTATTTTGCTGAGAATTTTCAATTTACTAAAATTTCAATATAATTACTCAAAAAAAAAAAAAACCAACACAGACAGATACAACGCTTGCCAACTTCCCCATAAAAAACCACACACTACGTTCTAAGTACTAAGCAACGACGAAGAGCAATCGATCGCCCGACACGTTGTCATTGGCCTCCGGCGATGCCGTTGACGAGGGCGAGTGCGTTGCTGGTGTACTGCTTCACCCGCCTCAGCCGCCAGACCACGTCGGACTTCGCCCGGCTCCCCTCCGCCACCTCCTCGAACCCTTCCGCGCACGTCTCCTCGTCCGTCAGGGCGGCGCTCATCCACGTCTGCGCGTTCGACACCCGCCACCCCGTGCCTGCGGATGCCGCGGCCTCCGCCTCCGCCAGCGCCCGCAGCTCCCCAGACGTCCGCCGCGCCAGCTCGGAGGCGTCGCCCAGCACGTCCGCGCAGTCCCTCAGCGCCCCCGCCTCAGGGCAGGCGCCTCCGGCGGCGCAGGCGCGGCGGAGGGAGGCAACGCGGGCCGTGAGAGAGGCGAGGCGGGAGACGGTGAGGTTGGCAGCCACACGCGCGAGCTGAGCGGGGCTCTGCCGGACGGTGCTGTAGTAGCCGGCGAGCGAGGAGTAGCAGAGCCCGGGGTAGCGGGTGGCGCCGCAGCGGGATCGGATGAACTCCGTGGAGTTGTCCGCGGCGAAGGCCGGCGGCAGCGCGTCGCTGGCGGGTAGGAGGAAGAAGGCGAAAGGGAGCAAGGTGGAGAGAAGAGAGAGAATCCCGGCCATTGCGGTTGCCTGTCTGGTCGCTGTGACTGTATGCGAAATCGTTGGGCTTAAATAGGCACTCTTTGAGCGACGACTTGCTGTGAAATTGGATTCCACACTCCAAGCAACTCTGCGTACTATAATTACGACAATGCCATGCCTGGGTGAGCTGTCGGGACAAGACAGGGTGCAGCATTTTGGCACACGGGATCCGCACTAGAGCGGGTGCGGTCGGCGGAGCGCACAAAAGAAGAAACCGGGGATACCGATGCGTTGACCGGTGACTGTAATGTCCACGGGAGCTGCTTCCAACCATTTCAATGGTCGCTGTCGCTTAGATATGAGCAACTGACCGTGCCGGGCCAGTCAAGCCACAATCTCATTGTGGTCTAGTCCATCACAAGTAATGTTAGGTGTGAGGTTTTTAGGTTTTGTGCTTAATCGCGATTTGATTGTAAACCTAAGTCTCTTATCGAAAGACATAATGGAAAGCTGCATTGAGTTAGACTTGGATCATGAGTGAGTCAAGTGGACGAATACAAGACAAACGTGTCCTCAGATGCATTGAAGAAATAACAAGTCAAAGAGTTAGTAGACATACTAACGCAAACATATCCTTCAGATCCTTTAGTAGATTGATCAGGTGGAACAAGGTTGTAGAACCAAAAGAAAAGCCTATTTGGAGTGTCAATGGGAGTTAGACTTGAGAGCCATAAGAAAATTAGTGATTTGCAGGGATATAGGCATAGACATAGCTTTAGCAACATGTTGAGATGTGAAATGTATAAAGCCATATGTTCGGCCCGCCTCTACATAAGTGGACACATCAAAAGTCAAGTGCCATTATGTCATAGAGTTTGGCACATCCTAAGCTTGCCCAAGCTTAGGTCACGCCCCGGCGAATCGTTCTCTGGCGCGCTGCGTTGCGATTTTGACTGCATCAAAATTGCTCCGCCGCTCCCTCGAAATGAACGCCACGCGTTCGTTGTCTTCGTCAAGCTCGAGCGCAGACGCCGTGTTGCTCGTTCGCCAGAGAAGGAAGGCGTGCCGGCAGGGAGAAGCTTCACCGCCTCCTCCCTCAGCCTCGCCGTTGCTCGGAGATACTGCCGGAAGCTGCCGCTACCCTCGTCGGCGGGAACAAGGGGAAGAAGAAGGTCGGGAACAGGGGAGAACTTCGCCGGAGAAGACAAATAGTAGAAGGGGAAATTTTCTTTTGCTTAAACTCGTAAACAAAACACCTAAAACCCCTCCCTCACATCTTTCACGCTCGCGTCGGCGGCAGCTCTCGCCGCCGACTCACAGGTCTCTCCCTCACGGCCGTGGCATTCGTTGTCGCTAGCCTATTCTCTCTTCTCTCTGGTTTCACCGCTCGCAATTCCTCGATCTCTCTCTCTGGATCTTTTCTCGCTCGCAGGTGTTTCCTCCAGCCCAGATTCGCAGTCTCCTACTCTGTCCCTACCTCGCCCGCTCGTCGGCTATTATAGGGTAGGGATGCTCGCACCGCTCAGCGCCAGACTCGGGTGCCGTCCATGTCACCTGCTCGAGTAGTAGCCGCATCCGAAGGGGAGGACGCCGCTCCACTTCCTTCGCACTGCTCGTGTCCGAATAAGGTGTCTGCGTCCGCGTCTTCTTCTTTGCTCAAGCCTCTGCTGTCTTCAAAGGACTCCGCTCGGCATCCGCTTCTTCTGCAGGAAACGCGGACGTTGACGCCGCATGCGGGCTCTGATTTCCCTGCTGGAGTCGATCGCTCACCCTCTACTCGAGGTTGTCCACGCTGATCGCGTCCGACGGAATCGTCGCTCGCGATTTTCGCATCCGTCCCTGAAGGAGATGAAGCCGCTGACGCCACCGGGTCAAAATCCAATTTTGACCCCATGTTTTCCTTAACCTGGGCTCCTCTTTGGGCTTTGCGGTGTGGGCTTGGGCCACCGCCCAACCCGGTTGCTTTTAGCCCAGGCCTGTAGGAATCGGGCCTGACACTGGGTGTGCTTGAGTCAAGCATGAGTGTGCATAGTCTACGCATGACATAATTATTTATGTATTGAATTACTTTGATACATAGCCTAATAGTGGGTTTAAGGATACACAATTAAAAATAAATAAAATTATATTTTATTAAGTCCTAAATTAACTAATATTAGAAATAATTATTATATAAATACATAATCTTATATTGATTTATAAATTTATATTTTATAGAAAAATTTGGATGAAAATCTCAATTAAAGCTTTAATTTGATCAAATTGGGTACTATAAGTACCAAGTACTTGTTGGAATACTTGGGGCAGCATCAGGTATTTAGTAGACATGGATATAAAAAATGTTCAAATTTGGATTTATAGTGAAAACTCAAATACCTAACCTATTTTCATCTTTACTTCTTTCAAATATAAATGAAATTTGACCCATGACAAGCATGAGAATAGCATTGTATAAACTTGCCCCAATTGCACAAACCAGATATTTTAATCCGAATTAAGTACCTTATTAGATAACCTAAACCTAACTCAAGTATTAAATGTTTAATTAATTCTATAAAAATCCATATATTTAATTTATTTTCATAATTTCTTCTATAAAATATAATTTTACATAATATATAATAATTATTTTAATTATTTATTAGTGGAGATTTTGGGTAAAATTATATTTTTTATTTTTTAATTAGATATTAGGTTTCAATTACCATAACTTGAAACTCTAATACATTGCAATTAGCTAATAGGTACTTGAACTCACTATAATGATTTTAAAATTTAAAAAATATTTTTTTAATCTATAGTGAAAAAAATAAAATAGGAGAGGTGACTAATGAGCAGTAGCCTGGTCATTAAATTAATACTAGCTAAAATAATTTATGTCCACTACATTAACAACTCTACAAAACCTAGCTCTAGTTTTATTAGCCCTGCATGTTTGCAATTTTTTTTAAAAAAATATTAAATTCATCAACAGTTGTAGCAATTAATGCAAGATATAAAATTTTCATGCAAGTTGTGAGAATCTTATTCTGACATATTCAATTTCATTACTAGAACAAAAATAAATTAACGCTAAGGAGACCTAACCCTAATAGCCCAACTTGCATTGTAAAGCTAGGCAAGATTTATAATTCTAGACAAGTTTTTCTCACTATATGCTGCATTCTAAATGTGTAAAACATTATTTTTTAAAAAGAGAAAAAAGCACACCACCATTATTAATGTGTAAAGCATTAAGAATTTATCTTATTATGCCCATCTAAATGTAAGAAAATTAAATGTTGTAAACTAATAATTCTTACATTTATCTATCCAATGGGTATTAGCAATAGTGTGAGAATGAGTTAAATATTTATTGTGTTCAAATATCAAAAAGTAAATAAATGTAGAAGCTATTGAATATTAGTAAATTTATCATTTTTTATATGAAAAAAGTTTATCATTTTATGGGTAGAATAAAACTATCATATACATATTCAAATTTTTATACTTGGATTGTAATATACTTGACACTTGTAATTTTCATCTAAACTAATTGGTTCTTCAATTTGTATACTATATTTAATTTTTTTTTTCTATTTAGTTCATACTGTATAAAATGAAGAATAAAATACTTTATGCAAATAAATTTAAAGAACAAAGTATAAATTATAAATATTAGTATATCCTAATAAATATATGAGATACAAGTATTAATTATCCTAATAATTTAATAATTGAAATTTTTGTTTAAATAAAGACATGCTTCTCAAGTTCACTCAATGAAAATAAATTCAAGAGAAATAGAAAAAATTAAGAGATTTTTGGAAAAAAAAAATATCTTTAAAAGAGAATTTAAAATATTATAGAGTTTTATGCAAAACTAATGACTCGTTTTTTGTGTTGGGCTGAAGTATCGAAAACGTTTCCATAAGTAAGCCGAAACTCTAAAATTGAAAAATCAGGATAAAAATCAGGATCGCACTTGTCAAACTTCAAAAAATGCTATAGCTTGTAGGAAAGTTTGTAACTTTAGTTTAGAGGTTTTTTTTTACTAGTCTAATCACTTTATATTTTTAAATTTTATGTTATGTATAATAGTAGCGGTCAGTGTTTTTTCTTCAATTTCTTGATGCAAATTCAGGATCGAGAACGTTATCATTTTTTTCTGAGGTTGCACATGCTGGTCTGATTAAAATTTCAAGAATACGACGCCAACGATAAAGAAGTGGTTCAGAATATGACCTCCAAACCAAGTGTTGAGTCGGAGGATGGATCACTCTACCTGGTTCAATCCTCCAGACAAATGCTGTGGATCATGAAAAAAGTGGATGCCTCATCTAGCAGCGCGCTTCAGCGTCCTTTGAACAAAAATTCGATTAACCATATTCAAATTCGATTTAGCTCGGTTGGTTAATTAAAACAGACACGAAAAGAGCTGGTAGTTATTAAGCTTCAAATAAACAAAAAGAATAACGGAGGCAATGAACAAAATACAATAATTGGAAAACTATAAGCATTCTAAATGAATGAGTCGTACAATGAAAGAATTGGAAAACTACAAGCATTCTAAATGAATGAGTCGGGCCTCGACGAAAATAGTTGACGTCTTCACCGAGAAGTTTTTATCTTGTGAAAAGAAGTTTGCTTGCCATTTATGAGCACCGAACTATGGCAGATGCATTTATGAGCATGTCAACAGCTTCAACAATAAAATAACTAGTCAGGCAGCCGGAAAAAAAAAAAACTGCACAAGCATCACTGTTGACTCCTTGGAGAAGTAACTTTCACTTCTTCAATAGGATAGAACTGCATTGAGCCATAATCTTTGATGCCCGAGTGATGGAATCTGTCATATAGAAGTTATCAACCGCGAGTCTGAATGGTTCAGCGCTTATCTTCTGTTTAACATCAGGTTTCATGTGGAAAGATACCGTAGATGGCTCTCTCTCATCTACCTTCAGTAGATTTGGGGCCACCATGCTGATCCGTGCTCGGACACCTTGGAGGTTATCATAAGGGAGGCAGAATCCTGCAACCTCAGAGACTGCTCTAAGGATCTTCCAGTCATCCCTGGCATCGCCAACAGTGGGGACGGCTGGAACAGTCCACTGAGAACAACCCTCAGTGTTCTCATATGTGCCCTCTTTCTCACTGAATGCAGAAGAAGGTAAAATAACGTTAGCTCTGTAAACCCCCTTGTCACCGTGATGGCCCTGATAAACAACAAATGCATCATCTGGGAGCTTATCTACGCTCATATCATCAGCCCCCATAAGGTAGAGAAATTTGGCAGATTGAATGTCTGTGGTGGGATCAGATACAAGACCAAGGTCAAGGGCAGCAGCTTGAGCAGCATTGAGGAGCAAGACATTTAGACCATTCCAATCAGGCCTGACAACTTTCCCAAGCTTTCCTATGGCTTCAATTGTAGAAAATATGGCATCTTTGTCTTCCCGTTGAAAAACTCCAGCACCAACAATGATAACAGGGTTCTTTGCAGATTGCAGAATAGAGCAGAATGGGTGGCGGCCCCGGGCAATCTCAAGGAGGGTCTCCGGACCAGTGCCAAGATGCTTGTGGTCATAGTTGAAATCAGATGGAGGACCAATATAAGATACTTTGGCTTGAGTTTCTCTCACGGTCTTTCGAATTCTAGCATTTATCATTGGAGCTTCTATTCTTGGCTGCCACATTTTCAGATCGGCAGATGCATATTAGACGGTTGAACTTGATAAGGAAAAGAAGATTCATAACTCTAACTGTAAATATTGCTACTTTTATGAGACTACAACTTTAGTAGGCCAATAATGGAGTTCCTTGCTTTTGTTGGATCGAATAATTTATTTCACGCTGAACAAGGCGTAAATATCTGATCCGAAAAAGGCTCAAACTTTCAGTGTAGCAATGAATTTATGGATAGCAAGGAAAAACTAGATATAAACAATAAGACCATAACTAAAAGTACAAACTTGCTGTCTGCATTAGATTGCACTAGAACAGAATTTGCATTAGATTCATGCAAGTACTAGTCTGCAGTTACAGCCATTTGCATGCGTTCATATGTATTAGCAAGTATATGGAATTTTTATTCATACAGTAAGGTTATCCGTTCATCAAACAATGCGTTTCTTTGTAATATTTACTATTTTAATTATGTAATAAATGACAAAATAGTAGAGACGATTATTCCATGCAATAAAATATTTTATTTTTTATTTCTACTCATATAATTTTAACTAAACACTATTTTCTAACGTTTATAAATAATAAATTTTTGCAGTCTGCAAGTGTGGTTCACTTTAAGGTGCTCTCACAACAACTGGATAGATTGCAAGTGTCACGCCCCGGTCGGATCGGCCTGAAAAAAACGCTTATCCGTTGTCTCAGAGCCGTCCGGCGGAACACCGGAACGTGATCGCGCTAGGGTTTCCGGACCGAATCTCGTCCCCAAATTCAAAACCCTAGTTCCCGCTCACTTTTTATTCCCCAAATTACAATTCACTCAAGGAAGGATTTGAAAACCCTAACCCTAATTCGAGAAATCCAGAAGATCAAAATACCTTTGACCCGAGAGTCAAAATCCCACCAAAATAATTCGACTTTACTGTTCAAACTCGGCCGCTCGAATCGTTCGTGCTGACGTCACGCTGACGTCATCCACCGATTAATTCCGTCGCCGCGAACTCGTTCTCCAGATGACGTCACGCTGACGTCGGCACGCGAAATCGATTTCGATTTCGAATTCGCGCCGCCAATTTTGACTTCTTGCTGCTGACGTCGGCTTGCGTCAGCCGCCAAATCGCCTCGAACCGAACGCCGCTCGTTCGCTTCGTCGTCGTCTTCGTCTCGCCGCGCGAACGTTCGCCGCGTTCGCGTTCGTTACCGTCGCCGGAGAAGAAGCATGGGAAAATGGAGGAGAAAGCTTTTATTCCTTCGTTAATCAAGCTACAAAACTCCTCCCTCACCTCTCGTCTCTCTCCCTCTCAGCGTCGGCGTCGCCGCCGCTCACAGTGTTCTCTCTTCTCTGTTCGCTGGTCGGAACCGCTCGCCGGTCGTCTCGCCTCGACGCTCATCGTCGCCGGCTCTCTCTCAAGCTCACCGCTTGGTAAAGGCTTTCGCCCTGGAGGGGCGTCCTCCCCGACCCGCCGGGAAGGAGCCGCTTTCCGTCGCGCGCTCCTTCTCCCGTGGTGTCGCCTCCGCGCACCCCGAGCTCCGTCCGCCTCGCCGGGCTTTATAGGGAAGGAGCTCCCCTGCTTCGCTTCCGATCTTCACGCGCGTCCGCCTCTTCAACCTTCGCGTCCGGGTCTCGCGGAGAGGACGGCGCCTTCGTCGCCAGCAGCGCGTCCGAATATCTTGCTGCGGACGGACTCTTCTCGCTGCGTCGTCCGAAACTCGCGGCCGCTTGCTTCGCTGCGACTGCGTCCAAGCCGCGTCCGAGATTTCCGCTCCTCCGCGAGCTCCGTCGCCCAACCGATTTGCTCGCGCCGCCGACCGCGTTGAAGTCGTCGCTCGCGTTCGGTTGCCTTGCTGAAGACCTGTTCTCTGCTGCGCCGAGCTTCGCCGTCGTCCTCCTTTCTCGGCGAGCCCGCGTCCTCCGTCCGGAGAAGACGACGCCGTCCGAAGCTCGGCTCGACGCCGCCCGCGTCTTCCGCTCCGATCTTTCGCCTCCTTTCCGTTCGCGCTCGCCTGCGCGAACTGTCTTCGCTCGCGTTCGAAACGCCGAAGACGCGAAGCCGTCTGCGAGGATGCCGCCGCATCCGACTTTTCACGGGTCAACATTAATTGTTGACCGGGTTTTCCTTCTTAGCAGGTGGGCTTCTTCATGTAGTGGGCCTGGGCTTGGGTTGGGCCGAACCGACCTGACCCAGGCCTGACAATACTCCCCCATCTGATTTGAACATCGTCCTCGATGTTCGTAGAACGTCCTCCTGACGTTATCATCGAAGCTCACTACTCCAGGAAGAGATCTCGCATACCTCTCTTCATCACGTGTCATAGTGCTTCGCCCAACTCAGTACTTATCAGGGTCACGTCCGTAACGCATCATCCACATAGATGCTCCGCTCAACCTGCAAGAACTGAGCTCACGTACTAGCGCACTGAATCTTCAGCACTCCGCCTGACTTGGCACGACTAGGTTCACATCCTATCGTATTGTCCAACCCCTCGTGCCCCAGTCTACGTCGTAGCGCACTGAAATTGCTCCTGCTGAGCACCTGTGTCTACTCCATCTTGGATCTTCCTGATTCACCATGCTGCTGGATCACTTTAAGCTCTGATACCTGTTGTCACGCCCCGGTCGGATCGGCCTGAAAACAACGCTTATCCGTTGTCTCAGAGCCGTCCGGCGGAACACCGGAACGTGATCGCGCTAGGGTTTCCGGACCGAATCTCGTCCCCAAATTCAAAACCCTAGTTCCCGCTCACTTTTTATTCCCCAAATTACAATTCACTCAAGGAAGGATTTGAAAACCCTAACCCTAATTCGAGAAATCCGGAAGATCAAAATACCTTTGACCCGAGAGTCAAAATCCCACTAAAATAATTCGACTTTACTGTTCAAACTCGGCCGCTCGAATCGTTCGTGCTGACGTCACGCTGACGTCATCCACCGATTAATTCCGTCGCCGCGAACTCGTTCTCCAGATGACGTCACGCTGACGTCGGCACGCGAAATCGATTTCGATTTCGAATTCGCGCCGCCAATTTTGACTTCTTGCTGCTGACGTCGGCTTGCGTCAGCCGCCAAATCGCCTCGAACCGAATGCCGCTCGTTCGCTTCGTCGTCGTCTTGGTCTCGCCGCGCGAACGTTCGCCGCGTTCGCGTTCGTTACCGTCGCCGGAGAAGAAGCACGGGGAAAATGGAGGAGAAAGCTTTTATTCCTTCGTTAATCAAGCTACAAAACTCCTCCCTCACCTCTCGTCTCTCTCCCTCTCAGCGTCGGCGTCGCCGCCGCTCACAGTGTTCTCTCTTCTCTGTTCCCTGGTCGGAACCGCTCGCCGGTCGTCTCGCCTCGACGCTCATCGTCGCCGGCTCTCTCTCAAGCTCACCACTTGGTAAAGGCTTTCGCCCTGGAGGGGCGTCCTCCCCGACCCGCCGGGAAGGAGCCGCTTTCCGTCGCGCGCTCCTTCTCCCGTGGTGTCGCCTCCGCGCACCCCGAGCTCCGTCCGCCTCGCCGGGCTTTATAGGGAAGGAGCTCCCCTGCTTCGCTTCCGATCTTCACGCGCGTCCGCCTCTTCAACCTCCGCGTCCGGGTCTCGTGGAGAGGACGGCGCCTTCGTCGCCAGCAGCGCGTCCGAATATCTTGCTGCGGACGGACTCTTCTCGCTGCGTCGTCCGAAACTCGCGGCCGCTTGCTTCGCTGCGACTGCGTCCAAGCCGCGTCCGAGATTTCCGCTCCTCCGCGAGCTCCGTCGCCCAACCGATTTGCTCGCGCCGCCGACCGCGTTGAAGTCGTCGCTCGCGTTCGGTTGCCTTGCTGAAGACCTGTTCTCTGCTGCGCCGAGCTTCGCCGTCGTCCTCCTTTCTCGGCGAGCCCGCGTCCTCCGTCCGGAGAAGACGACGCCGTCCGAAGCTCGACTCGACGCCGCCCGCGTCTTCCGCTCCGATCTTTCGCCTCCTTTCCGTTCGCGCTCGCCTGCGCGAACTGTCTTCGCTCGCGTTCGAAACGCCGAAGACGCGAAGCCGTCTGCGAGGATGCCGCCGCATCCGACTTTTCCCGGGTCAACATTAATTGTTGACCGGGTTTTCCTTCTCAGCAGGTGGGCTTCTTCATGTAGTGGGCCTGGGCTTGGGTTGGGCCGAACCGGCCTGACCCAGGCCTGACAGCAAGTAACCAAGCACCTGCCATCAAAAGCCTTTGTTCTCCATCAGCCAGTACCTAATCGGATAAATTTAAATATAGTATTGAAATTAAAATGCAAGAGTCAACTATGAATAATTGTGCACCAGCACAATGGAGTAGTGCATCTTATATATCCTTTGACTGTTGATTAAGTGAAGCTACCAATCTAACACTCCAAAGTTATCCGATCAGCTCTCTCCGTTCACCCAGAAATACTAGAAAGATGAACATTTAATAATTAGTGCTACACAGATACAGTTGGTGCATGCTATAGAAAAAAGAATGCTACTCTGAAAATCAGCAAGAATTATCTGAAAATTAGGAAAAATAATTATTTCTTTTCCTTGGAAATGAAACAACCAAACGTTAATTACCTGGGTTCCAACCAACAGAATAACATCAGCCTGCTCAAGACCAGCAATGCTTGTGTTCAGAAGGTAACTCGGACGCAAATCTGCATTAGGACTAGCACCATTACCTTCACATGATACTTTATCTGATCCCATTCTATTCAAGAAATCTTTCAATGCCATCATAGATTCTGCATCAGAAAGCCGACCAGCGATACCAACAATTTCCTCAGGTTTAACTTCATGTGCAACCTTAGCAACCACAGCAAGTGCATCTCGCCACGTCACTGCTTTAAATCGTCCATCTGGACCACGAATCATAGGATCACTCAACCTTTGCCTTTTGAGCCCATCATAACAAAAACGAGTTTTATCTGAAATCCACTCTTCATTGATATCCTACAAATTCAACGTTATATATGCACACATCAAGCCAATCTCACATACTGTTTTAAGTAGATCTGTTGTCCATGACATGGAAAATGTGGACAAGCAATTCATGTAACTCGATCCAAAATTTATTTTCTATCAACACCAGAAAGACAAACAGAAGAAATTATGAAATAGATGAAAAAAGTTAGAAAATGGTTTATAGTTTAAATAGTACAAATAATTTTCCCATATTAAATTGAATTATTTGCTTGTATCATTAAACTGCTATTTACTAACCAGTATTACCCTATTGAAAAAGTCAACAGATAGGAAGAGACACGTAAATAATGACTTCTCTACCTAATGAAACAAGAAGATATTGAGGAAGGAGAAGAATACTTGTATAAAAATAATAGTTAACTCCAGTATCAAATGTTCTTTACTAGCATAACAATCAGATACTTAAGCTTATAAGAATCTGTTCAGATTTTAACAATTAACTATGATTTCACTCTAATTGTATAATCCAAAACAATGTATAAAATATACAAGCCGTGGCTCAGACCGCACTATGACATCAACTAGCCAAATCTATCTCCTCTCCTCTAGATACTCAAAATGAAATGAAAACCGTACCATGGCATCAACTAGCCAAATCTATCTCCTCTAGATACTCAAAATGAAATGATGATATCTCTTTCTTTGGCAAACTTCTTCAAAGCATAGTGCAGGTTGACACGCTCCGCAAGTGCACGGATATGTCGAAGTAATATAAAAGATGTCGAATCCCACAGGGAACAATGTTGAGTACTAGAAAGTTCGAGTCCTAATAGCTAGGCGAATCGAAACGTGAGTTTTTGAAGACGGAAATCGAAAACAAACAAGTGCAACTACTTCGGTAGAGAAAAGATATAAGAGAGAATTCAGGACTATGGCTTCCACCACGATGATAATCTTAATCGCAAAAGAAAGATATTAGTTATTTGGTTTATTGGTTTTACACAAGGAGTCTAACCCTAGGGTACAAGGTGCCCTCTCTCGAGTGATACACCCCGGTATTCGTTTTAGACCGACCTCCTACTCTCGCGGTGGATCGTTTTAAGACGAACCCAATGAGTTCTATGGTAGACTATGAAATCCTCGAGCGAAGACCAAGCACTCTCGTATCGAGGTCTCGCAAGTTTTACTCAGAGATTCGACCCTTACGATCCTTCTCTCGATATGAATCGTAACGGCTAACACGCGAAATCACTCGGCCAAGGTAAAACCATGAAATAAATACGTCAAAGTAAAATATGCTCACAATTCATACCAAATAACATAAATAGATATAAAGTTTGCAATTAAAATCACCAAAGAGTTTCCACCAAGCCCCGAAATAGGGTTTACGCTACAATCGTCATTGAAACGCTCAAAATCTCTCTTTTAATAAAATGAAAAGTATAAGAAAACGAAGTTAAGGGGAAGGAGACGATGAACCGAAGGAATCCTGAAGAAATTGTGATGATCGTGTGTCTCAATCTCCGAAAATCTCCAAAAGTCGCCTCTGTCGCCGTGTTCTTCCTCCCGCGCCGCTTCTTCGCGTGAATGCTCGATGTTTAGGGCAAGAAAATTGGGGCTTTTATATTCCATCTGTTCGCCTCTGAAAGAGCTTTTCATAGACACCTCACTTACCAAATTTGGACTTCAAACGAGTGAGAAATCAAGAAAAAACCGAGTGGAACTCAATCTCGTGCGTGACTGGGTTGGAATCACGGGTGAACCCCTGCCGGGTTCACCTGCCCGTGATTCCTTTTGTGAGTTTGGGCGAATAGAAGCGCGGTGCACCCCATGGGGTTCACCCAACCATGCTTCTCTTTGGACTGATTTCGGCCTTCATGAAATCCGGTGAACCCCACCGGGTTCACCTGGCCGTGATTCTCACTGTGAAGTTCCTACAGCCTGGCGAAAGATCTGGTGAACCCCATGGCCGTATTTTTCAGGCTAACTCCGTTTAAGCCCAAATTTGACGTGTGACTTTGTCTTCATACAAGAAATCTTTTCATGGCCTTAGAATCTTCAAAATATGTCAAAAAATGGCGTTTTACCTGAAATTCCATAAAAATGCCAAAAAGTGAAGATTCCGAAGATATCAAGTAATTTAGCCTAAAAATGGCATGAAAGTATTAAAATAAGCCTAGAATTAGCATGAAATGTCCATGAAAATTACTACTAAAATGCAAGACATCATAGGTAGAATAGGTCATAGGGGTTGAAGATTCGATACGACCGACATATACCGGTCCATCCTAGACAAGAAATAGTCCGTGCTGATGGAAATGGGCGGAGTAGTGGAAGAAGAAGGGATAAAAGAATAGAAGGAAGAAGAAGAGGAAGAGAAAAGAAGAAGAGAGATACACTCGCATCCCCCCCCCCCTCGGCGCGCCCCTCATGTCCGCGCTTCTCCTTTTCTTTCTTCTCTCTCCTCCTCCTCCTCCTCCTTTTCTTTGTTCTTGCTCTCCTTCCTCTCCTTCCTCTTCCATTGCATCACAATGGCTCCGTTGCTTGGTCCGGTCCAAACCCCTGCCATACTAGTACAAATCGGAAAAACTGGCCGGTTCGGAGACTGATTCTTTAAACCTTCATAGGAAGTGTAGAACTCCACAGCTGCAGTATATGGTCTCCATTGTGGATGTCGTAGGCTAATTATTTTTGGGCTCAGGATATTAAAATAGCCATCAAAGGTGTCTGTTAACCATATTTCTTCTTAATAGAGCATGTGAAGTAACATATCCTAGTTTCTTTATTACGAGGCTTTCCTACTTTATCAAGAAAGGTTCTCACCGGTCCTTTCCGTGTCAAGCCTCAGTTAGAAAAGCTCTTAAATACTTTCTTGACTCTAAAAGGAAGCTTGTTGTATTGACTTGCCTCTTATAATGATATCTATATTATGTGGTAAACATTTGACTATGACGTTTTCACATGACTTACTAGCAATATGGAGCCTCATATTCAAAATGTTGTCCCAGTTTTTTTTAATTACAGAGGAGGTATGAGATACTTTAAACAAAACTTATTCTTCAAAAAAAAAATATTATAAAAGTTGCTTGTATGAGAACTATTTAATCTAAAGCAAGAAGAGAAGACAGTTAAGGAATACTATTCCTTCTTAAATTGTAAGTGCCATGAATTGCAGTTATGTTGCCAATCTACAGTGAATCTCCAATACCTGTTACAGCAACACTAGGATTTATTGTAGCAAAGTTCCTATTGAGTAAATGATATGTGTTCTACTCTGTGAAGTAACCTCTTGGTCAATTCCATCGAGGTTTTAAAACCCAATCCGAGTCCATGCTCATACCAGCATGTACCGATTGGTACAGAGATGCTAGCATAGACAGAAAACACACACAGCATCTGCGTCCGCTCTGCCTCCACTTATGCTCTACTCTCTTTGCCTTAAGCAAGTAAGCAACTAAGCCATTCCACTTCTGGCCTCCACCTCCGTGTCTCTAGGTGAGCAGGTGAGCAGCCATGCTAGCCATTTTCGCAGCCTCCACTTCCACCTTCATAGTTTCACTTCCCCTACTGCGCCTCCTCTGCTCTACTCAAGTCAGGGTTTCGTATACTGGTACATGCTCGTACTAGTATTTTAATCCATAAATGCCACTACTCTAGACTTTTGAGTATGCCTTCTCACATCATTTAATTACTGCACTAGCTGCTAGTGGATTCAATTCATCAAGCCATGGACAAGATTACAACTATGTTTCCCCCCATGTACTTACTTTGGACACTTCAATCATCCTCTACGAAGTGTTATAAGAAGATTAGATGTCCATGCCAAGCTCATTTCCAGGCACAACACCTACCATTGCTCCTACAATAATTGAGGCTCCTATTGGGACTACTATTACTATACTTACTATTGGATATGAGAAGTTTATTTAGTCCTCAACTCCCCTTCATCCTCATTTATTACTATGACTTCAATAAATATTAGTATAGCTTCCTCGACCTCTTCCTTTTCCCAGTAGATCCTAGATTATTGGGCTTCATCACAATTCAAACTATTTTTCAATTTTCATACTTCTCATATCTCCATCTCCATTGCCAATGGTTCTTCAACGTTTGTATGAGGATATGGGTCTATTTCTATATTTTTCCTTGCTTTGACAATCCACTAAATATTTTCTCCATTCATAACACCAAGTTACACTAAAAAATAGTCTTTATGTCTCAACATACATATACTTTTTCCCTCACTTTTAATTGCCATGTAAGTTTTATCTAGTTAGGATTTCTTCATTTACAAATTTCTTTACTTCTTAAAGAAAATGTCATTTACCATGGCCTTTTGCACTTTATCATCTCTCTTTCAAACTAATACATGGACC
Organism: Costus lasius; assembly: GCA_027563935.2. NCBI lineage: Eukaryota > Viridiplantae > Streptophyta > Magnoliopsida > Zingiberales > Costaceae > Costus > Costus lasius. The sequence continues at coordinate 87,749,516 of CM050451.1, forward strand.
TTTCCAGTGTCAAATAATTATCTCCGTAATAATCCTAGTTTTAGAAGTCATCAATGTCCAAGAGATATTAATATTGTCAAATTTATCCTCCAAACAGCTTACTTTATCAAGCTAAGGCCCCATTTGCCAGCCTGTTTGGCAGCGCTGCACTAGCGCCCATTTGGCAGGTGCACTGCCAAAAATTGAAAATATGGCCGTTGATCTCCACTGTTAATATATTAGCTAATGTATAAATTAATAATTTTATAAACTTACTTTAATTATAATAAGTATAATAAATTCTATAAAGATGATAAGCTTCACAATCAAATTGCTGTTATTTGATAACATTATAAAAAAAAATTTGACTATATTCAAAAAATATATTAAAATTTTATATTATATTAATATATAATTTCTATAGTTTAAAAGAACTAAAAAATTAACAACTTAATAATAATATTTAAAACTCAAAATAATACTAATAGCACAGTGGCTCTACCCAGCACCCTTAAAAAACAGTAATTACAGGTGTTGCCAAATGCAACCTAAGGCTTTTTATTTTGGTAACTCAATAACTTATGCCCATCGAAAAGTAGAAACTACTCTTTCTTTGTTCCAAATACTTAATACTTAACAATATCATTAATCAACTTTTTGATCGATCATCAGAAAAACTGCATAAAACTTGGCAATTGTTAGAAATAACTTTATGTTCGTAATGAACCAAGATCAATTTGATTAACTGTTTATGCACATATGTAAGAGTCTCTAGAAAACTACTCAAACATATGACTTTATATTATAAATAAAGAAATGTGTGGAGTATCAGATCCTTGATTTTTTTTTCAGAGTTCGAGAATGACATTATAGGTTCAGAAAGAAAGACTAGAAAAAGAAATATGACCCTAAGTGTAGAAGGAAGTGCTGCATCAACGTGAACATAGTACAAAATAATAGTTCCATGTGAAGAAGGTGAGAAAATTAAGAATACCTCATTCAGCCGTGGAAGAATACGCATGACTTCTGGGCCTCTGCTATCAATTCTTATGTTTGACCCAACTGCATCCGTAACATCAATAGTCTCTGTTCCCTTTAACTCCCAATTTCTAGCTTTAAAAGCAAATGGTTTGGAAGTCAGAGCACCAACCGGGCAGATATCTATAACATTGCCAGATAGTTCACTAGTCATAAGCTTTTCTACATAAGTTCCTATTTCCTCCCCACTACCACGGCCTAACATTCCCAGATCCTGCACTCCGGCAATTTCTGTAGCAAATCTAACACACCTGTTAATTGTTAAAGAAAGCAAAGTTAGTTACAAGCGACCATGTTCAAACTTGAAGGAAGCAAATAGAAAAGCAGATTTAGCACAATTTAGCTGTCATGACGTATGAAAACATTCTATTGAATTGAGCGAAAAAATTTACATTTAAAGACAAGTCTAGGGCAATATTAACAAAGAATCCTATCTTCTACGAACTGTAGCTAGGGGACAAGTTCATGAATCTACTAAAGAAACTTGTACAATGCGCTAATCAGTAGAGATCCTTAATTAATTGGCAAAATTATAAGAGTAATGTTAACCAGCACAAGATTTATGGGCAGCTGATGGCCAAAGCACTGACTTCAGTCTGTCCACCTGGTTAATGAACCACCAGCTAAAACAGGCATTTTAAGCACCAGTAACAGCGTTGGATCAACTCTGAATGGCACTACTTGCAGATAAAAGATAACAGTAGTCCTGTCGTTGGCAAGCAATCATACTGCGTGTTGCCAATAGGGTATAAGTAGTCAGCGACTGGCATACTTGCTCAGTTGGACAAGCCAAAACTTTGATGGATGCTAAAGATGTAAGATTTTATACCATAGAAAATTGCATTAAACTTTTTAAAGTTTTGCCAACTGCCAGAGTACAGTTACAAAACAAATTTGGTTAGCAAATTTTTGCTCAGGCTTTCAGAGGAACTTAAACTAGAATAGGATCTGGTGATCCATCAGTTGAAACTTGAAACTCAAGTAACAGTGTTGACGTCCTTTTGTTTTGACACTGAAAGAAAGATGCATCAACATGGCGACGACTGGACGCTGAAATGACAGGAATGTATCCTTGCATAGACATATCAATCTTATTCTCAAGTAACTACTTGAGTATTCCATATTATTGAAACTAATAAACTTAAGATAATAAAAAAAACGATGTGCATGCTATCATAGTATGTAAGCATATCTTGTAGATTCAAGGTATCTTCATGTATAATGGACAAGTTTCAAGTATTTATTCCAATTAGTATACGAGGCATTTGTCAGAATCAAAAACTTCAATATCCAATTTAAAGGCACTGATCAATTTCTTATACTAAATTTATAGCACGAACACAAGTTGAACCTGCCAAAATTTTCTGCAGAATTCAGCAATCTCAATTATTATACATATAAAGCAACAGATTGCAAGACAAAGGCATCATCACCTGGTGCATTGGATGCATCTTGTCATCACCGTTTTCACAAGTGGTCCCAGATTCTTATCAACTACCGACCTTTTCATTTCTGTGAACCGTCCGCGGTCCGCACCGAAAGCCATCGATTGATCCTGAAGATCACATTCACCTCCCTGATCGCAGATCGGGCAGTCCAAAGGATGGTTCATCAAGAGAAACTCCATCACACCTTCTCTTGCCTTGTTCGCCACCGGCGAGCTCGTCTTGATGTTCATTCCTACAACCCAAAGAATCACGAACGGGCCGAACAAATTCAGCAGGCACAAAATAAAGGAAAACGGGATCATCGGATCCCAACGAACCTGGGGCAGCGGGCATGGCGCAAGAAGCTACTGGCTTGGGGGACTTGTCGACCTCGACGAGGCACATGCGACAGTTTCCGGCGATCGAAAGGCGACTGTGGTAACAGAAACGGGGGATGTCAACGCCAGCAACCTCGCAAGCCTGGAGGACAGTCGAGCCCTTTGGGATCGTTACGGGATACCCATCAACAAAAACTTCAATGGCGTCTTCTGGGTTAGAGATTTCGACCCTAACACCGGCGACGGGGGCACGCGGGGGCGGGTCGACGGCGGCGACGGTGGCGGAGGCCTCGGGCACGCGGAGGGCAGCGGTGGAGGATATCCATCGGAGGGCGGCGGGGGATGAGAGGTGGGATGAGCTGCGGAGAGCCCGGAGGAGGAAGCCCATCTTTGTGGAGCCCGAGCGATCACTGAAGCGGCGGGGCGATGTGACAGAGGAACGTGGGAGCCCGCGAGGACGTTAAGAGGGGAAAATATTACGAACGAGTTGTGCACATAACCCCTTGTGAGCGGAAAAATTTTTGCAGCGGGGTACTATTTTTGCCGTGCACCGACTTGCAGCGGGGTACCCGACTGTAAGGGCGTTTCACGATCCTAGACACGTAGAAGATCGTGAAATATATTATTTTTTAAAAATTTCACGAAAATCACTATAGCAATTGAATTAGACTTAGCTAGCACTAGCAAAAACTAACCGACAAATCAACTAAACCTAACCAAACATGAAGTTAGGTGGGTTCATATCAAACATAATCATGTTTGGGTCATAATTGAGCCAAGTCATTTATATTATACATACATCATATTTGTGTGTATAGATATACACTATAATATGTTTTTCTTTTTTTAACTTATGATACATCATAAATATATATATTTTTCAATATAAAATATTATGGGTTATGGGTCGGGTAAGATTGGCCATATTGACACAGGCCATTTATGATTGGCATTAGACTCAGCCATGCAAGCATGTGGCTTTTTTTTAATATAATTGCCTAAGTCTAAATTGTTTGACTGCTTGTATATCTAGTTTTAGATGATTAAAACACATGTTGTAGTAGCCTATGTAGATGTTTTAGCTTTATCCATCATAAGTAGGTAAGGGATGGTGTAAATTGTGTTATCAATGAGTCCAAGGAATTAAACAAGTAGTCATTGGCAATTTATTGAGGTGATCTAGGTCACCCATAATGGTAGATTCAAGAGCACAGTCATCAATATTCATAAAGTGATATGTTATATATAATATAATACAATGTAACTTGCATAAAGTATCACATAAAATTAATGATGTTCCATATGCATGGAATGTCTTGAATATCAAAAGATTAGAGTTTATAGGTGCTTAGCTTTTCAACTAACCTAGCTCATAGCCTATATCCTTTTTGAGGACAAGGTCTCTTAAGTTAATCAATTGAGGATGCACCCATCTATCGTGATAACAATTGATTTTTCTTTTATACAACATTGATCTTTATTTTGGATTGATTTTCTAACTTCTTTAGCTAAGTAGAAATGTGCTATTTGACCATTGCCCAAGTCATCTTGATTTGCACACAAGTCATAGGGAATATGACTTTTTCTTGAGTGAATTAATTCTAAACGATGAATCGTTATAAAGAAAGTTTTTCGTGTGAGGTTTACACAATAAGTGTCACGCCCTAGTTTACACTAATACATGGATCAATTTAATTAATTATTACACGTATCTTAAAGGCCACACAAGGCTAAAATTAGTCAAAGTCCTATGCAGGGGACGAGTCCGAATGATCCATCCAGGTTCAGCGCGACCGGCAGAGATGCACCCGCGCACACCCCTCAGCCTCCAGGAAGGTTTTCGACCTTCGTCCAGCCCAGGAAAGCGAGAGAGAAGAGAGAAAGAGCCAAATCAGCATTTAAAATTAATAAAACGAGGGAGTGTTCTATGCCTTAGTCGGTCGGATCCACTCCTCGAATTTGAACGTCCGCGCTTGAAGCCAAAGGCCGATCCACGCCTGAAATTGGATGTCCACATCCAAATTCCGTAAGCGATTTTTGGGTCAACGCTCGATTTCGATCAACGCCCTCTTGCGTCCGAAATCGAGCACACGCTCGCATTCTCCCGTGTCCCGAGCTGAGAGCCGCCGCGGCGTCTGAATGCTCGCTCGCGTTCATCGGAGAAGAAGATAGGGGCGATGCATGCCTCCGACGAGTCTTGTCAATGGGTTCTATTCCGTCGAGTGCTCGGCTGACCTCGTCTTCCACCCGAGGCCACCGGATTGATGCCACCGAAGCCGCACAGGGAGGAGAAAACGCCTGGGAGATGGGGGACGAGTGGAGAATCCGCAGAATGGGGATTTGGCGTCGATGGGCTCCGAGCCTCACCACCCACACCACCGGAGCTTCTGGACGGGGCTGCCTCTTACCTGCGCCGGAGTTACCAAATCATTATCACATGGAGGGAAGCGAGCAGAGGACTGGCCGAGATTCGTCCTCAACCTCCCCAGTCGCCTCTTGGTTTCCTCCCTTAGTCTGGCCTCCTCATCCTTCGTTCGTTTACCACCGGTCCCCATCATTCGTTCATCTTCAGTTCTCCACCGTCCAGCCCTTACCTCTCTTCAAGTTCATCTATAGTCGGCCGAACGTGATACCCGCTCGGGTCGCCGCAGCTCGACAGAGGCACCCGAGCCACCCTTCCCACCCCACTGAAGCACGCATGAGACCACTCGTCCCGCCGGCGAGTTCAATGCCGAGATTCGAGGGCAGAGAGGAGGGGACGAGAGGGGGCATAGAATTGGTTCACGGCTAGTTCAGATCGCCTGGTGCCACCGACTCTTCCTTCCCTCTTGGTGTTTCATTCTTCTGGCCACCATCCCCCCATCCGACGTCCGTTTTTCCTCCCCTTCGACCTTAGCCGGTCGCCCCTTTTTATAGGCACGTTGGCCTCTTCCTCCTGCTGCGCATCCCATACGTGCACAGGCGATTGTTTCTACGCGACAAGGACTTGTCGATGGCAGCGCCCATGCCGACCCATACCGCCTGCAGTCGGCTGTTCCCTTCGGCCCGCCGGGCTTTGAACGTTGTTACCCGTCGACCCTTTGGATCGAACAATGTTTCCTCTCAGTTGGCGTGCAGAGCTTCGCGTTTGCTGTGTTTCGTTGCCCTTGTTGGCGACCTCTCCATCGCCGACCACCTTGCCGAAAATCGCCGGCCCGACCAACTTTCCCGACGACAAGCTCGTCGCTGGCATCCCTATGGTCCTTGGCCGCTGGCAAGCACCGACGGTGCCGCCAGCAGTCGATGCACGCTGCATCGATTTCGAAGACGTTGCGTTTTTCCCCAAATTGGAAAGATGAGCCAATTTTGACCCGGTCAACGGCCCAGTTGACCGGGCTAGATAGATTGGGCCTTGTTTAAAGGTTGGGCCTAACATTCTCCCCCTCCCGAGTTGTTCGCCGTCCTCGGCGAATCTTGTAGTGCGGTTCGACTTGCACTAACAATTCTAATCATATCGTAGGAGAGGGTTCGCGATCAAACCGGATCGCTCGAATCTCGGTGAGAATCGTCCTTTTTCATCGGATAACATTAGTATCCTTCTCGGAGAGTTGGTCGATACTGCATTCGAGTCCAAAGACTCCTGTGTTGCACGGACCTACGTATCTCCGAATCTATCTTTTTAGACGCGGTCATTCGTCTTTTAACCGATTCTCACTCCAACTCGTCCAACTTAGTCGCGCCTAAGTCTCGTCTCATCTGAAAGTGTCCCATACCACCCCATCAGAGAGTAACTTAGCTCGCTCCAATTTATATTTTATCCCTATGACTTCCCCCCACAAAGGCGTCCCCTCATGACGAGAAACTCAGCTCGGACTGATTGTAAGGGTTTTCCTTGTCGTCCTCCCAAGCTTCCCTCACATAAAGGCGTCCCCATATGCAAAGTTGGCTCAGTCGAACCAAGAAGAGGGATCTCTTTTGTTTTAGTTGGACATCGCCTTTTCTTCTTGCCCCCAAATAGCAGTTTTAGAGTCTGCTAATTCGTCCACTTTGACCTATCCTCAAATAGCAGTTTTAGAGTCTGCTAATTCATCCACTTTGACCTATCCTCAAATAGCAGTTTTAGAGTCTGCTAACTATTCCTCAAATAGCGGTTTTGAAGTCTGCTAACTATTCCTCAAATAGCGGTTTTGAAGTCTGCTAACTATTCCTCAAATAGCGGTTGTAAAGTCTGCTAACTTTTCCTCAAATAGTAGTTTTAGAGTCTGCTAACTCTTCCTCTTTATTTTATCCAAATCCGTTAGTGGATTTGATCGTGGGTCAAGCCCACGTGCTCTACGCTTGCGGAAGCTGTGTCCGCAATCGAGCATGCTCGCGTTATAGTGAAAAAGTCACCGCAATAATCCTTCGACCCGCACTGTTAGCTGTCAAGGTTCCTCCGTTGGGCTGCGTCGCCCATCTCATGTTGACCATCCGAACGGTCGCATGCATCCTCCACTCACTCCGTTGGAGCCGCGCTTTTATAGCCACCTGCGCGTGTCCTAGGTTTCACTGGGGTCTTGTGTGCCGACAGGAAGTCCACGCTTGGATTCGATCAACGCCTGTCTATGTCTCGAGATCGGGCGCTCGTACGTATGCACATGTTTCCTAATGCAGGAGTCCACGCTACGACCACGTCCAATTTATGATTGCATACGCGTCAGAGTAACAAACCCCACGTCCTCTCTTCCGATGAATGTGTGGACGTCGCACGTCTACATCTCCCAGTGTCGGCCGACGCATCGGTACCGACGTCTGCCGCCACTCGGCGTCACGAAGCAACCACTTGCTTCTGGTTCCCCATGTTGCTTCCTGAAGCTGGGAACGTCATTATTATTATTATTATTATTATTATTATTATTTTCTCTCTTTTTAGTAAAATTTTGTTCTTGCCGTGTTAAACTGCTCTGATACCAAACTGTCACGCCCTGGTTTATACTAATATATGGATCAACTTAATTAATTATTACACGTATCTTAAAGGCCACGCAGGACTCAAATTGGTCAAAGTCTTATGCAGGGGACGAGTCCGAATGATCCATCCAGGTTCAGCGCGACTGGCAGGGATGTGCCCGCGCGCGCCCCTCTGCCTCCACGAAGGGTTCTGACCTTCGTCCAGCCCACGAAAGCGAGAGAGAAGAGAGAAAGTGTTATAACCTTGATTTTTATAATGTTAAATTTTAAAATTTTAGAAATATCAGAATTTGTATTTTTGGAATTTTAGGGATTTTTCTAGAATTTTTGGATAATTTTTAGGTTTTAAAATTTGATTTTTTAAAAAAAGAATTTTGATTTGAGCTCGCCGAGGCTCGAACCCGCGATGCGCCGAACTTCCGAGTGCACCATTACCGCCAGGCTATGTTTCCGTTTCTGACATTAAACCATGCTTCTTTTAATTAATTCGTATTGTATTTGAATTTATTTCAAAATCGAAAAACGCGTCCGCGGGGATTCGAACCCCGGTCGCGTGATTGCAAACGGCTCCGTCTAACCAACGAGCCGAGTTGTGTTTTAATTTAATATCGGATTTAATCATTTTGAGTTATCTTTAAATTTGAATTTGGGGACCGAGTCAACCCATCGTCTTCCCCACGAATCTCGGCGATTTACTCTCCGCCGCGTTCTCGCCGTCTGGAACGCGTTTTGCCTCTATATAATGGGGCTTCTGCTCTCGTTGATGGGATTCGAACCCTTGAACATCTTCACCCCTCGAAGCGCCGCCAGGAAGGAGAAATAGCACTCAAACTCGTCGTCGGAGTTCGAGCGGCGCCGCCTCGTGTTCCAACCATCCAGTGCCTCCATCAACGGCGATCTCTATGTTCTGGGCTATGATACATCGTCGTAGCAAGGTATGTAGGCTTCTGTGAAGTTCCGTTTGGGTTTGGGTATGTTTTGTGTATCGACGGCGGCGGCGCCACCGTCGATACCTTCTGTCGCTTCGGATGCTTCGACCGTGGGTCGAAAACTTGCCGAAGCTGGTCGTAGATCATCGCCTCGTCGTCCGGAGTCTACTGGCGAAGTTTGGCGGTGATCCGATCTTCGACGCGCCCTCGGGAGCTCGCCAGCGCAAGCAGCGGACGCAAGTCCGGCGGCCTTGCGCGGCGGCGGTCGGGTGGCGCGGGCGATGAACGGTTCGAGTTTTTATTTAAGTTTTGGGTTCGGTTTATTTAGAAATAAACTGTCGGCTATGTTGAAATCGATTTAAACCGGTTCAATTGGATTGAGCGGTTCAATTCCAATTTGGGTCAGTACTTGAATTTAGACCGGTTCGACCCCGATTCGGTCGAATCCGGGCCGGTTTAGGTAGTCGTTGGAAAGGTAATTAAATTTCCTATCTAATGGTAATCTTTATAGCTTTAGATGAGTTTTCTATTTTGTGTAATGTAAGTTAGAAGTCTCGGTCTGACTTGGTTCAGGGTAAATTTGATCGGTTCAGTGCAATTCTGTCCGGTTCAGTGGGTTTTAGGTTCGGTTCATATGATCTGAGACTGGTTCTCTAGGTTTAGGGTTATGTTCTACATGTTGGTAGTTTTAGTTTTCAAATTAGAATGTTTAATGATAGAGTTCATGTACAAATTCATGTTACAGAGTGGTTGATCCAATAATCGGCTTGCATTGTTTGATATACAACTAACTGGCTTTTCAAAAGGATTCAGGATAACATCATTCGAGGTAGGAATCTTACCCTACTCCTTTCTTACAGTGTCAATAATAGGATTTGCTACTTAATCCTTTGACTTGATATATGATGCATATGATAGAATTAATTGACACTGATATCTGATTGCTTCGTCTGCTTGGTTTGTTTCTGAAATTCCTGTTGAACTCAATTATCTTGTTTATTTGGTCATATTCTGATTCTGTATGAATGGTTAACAAACCTATGTTGAGATATCTGATATATTGGCTTACGAGCCTGGTTGAACAATTGTGTATCTGAGATATTGACGTATAAGTATGTGGAACCGTTGTAAATCTGTCGTGATATATATTGACCTCTGACCTAGATGATTTATTCTCCAGTGGCTTGTTTATCTGAGTTATAGTTCCGACGCGCATCGGACTATTTGAGATGCCGGTACGACACCGTCAGTTGTCTTAAGGACAATACTACGGATGTCAGTGTTGGATGCAACACTCCGGGCTGGTTAGGACAGTCGTTCCATTGCATGAGCAACAGTGGAAACACTCTGAAAATGAGTGCGGCTCTTAAGTGAGATCTGTTGGCCAGCTTGATGATTTGCACGACATTCTTATATTATTTGTATATCGTTGTTTCAGTTATTGTATTATCCTGTTATTTGATTCCCTCACCACGTTTGTTGATTCCTACTTAGCATTTTTGCTAACTCCCTTTGTTTCTCTTCCAGGTACAGAGTTAGTTTCCGGGAGGGATAGAGTAGATAGCAGATACTAGCCCGAGTTGAGATAGTTGCCTTTTGTATTTTATTCAGTTGATAATTTGGATAGTTGTATTCAGATATTGTGTTATAAAACTGTAGATGTTAACATTGGATTGTTTATTAAATAAATGATATTGGATTATTGTAGTTCTCTGGTTCCTATCAATATTGTTACTCCCTGGGGAACCCTGAGCGAGAAATAGCCGGCTTCTGCCGGGGCGTGACCGAAGAAGCCAAATCAGCATTTAAAATTAATAAAATGAGGGAGTATTCTATACCTTAGTTGTGTCGGATCCACTCCTCGAATCCAAACGTTCGTGCCTGAAGCCGAAGACCGATCCATGCCCAAAATCGGATGTCCACGTCCAAATTGCGTAATCGATTTTTGGGTCAACGCTCGATTTCGGTTAACGCCCACTTGCGTCCGAAATCGAGCACCCGCTCACGTTCTCCCTTGTCCTGAGGTGAGAGCTACCGCCGCGTCCGAACGCTCGCTCGCGTTCATCGGAGTAGAAGACAAAAGCGACGTGTGCCTCCGACGAGTCTTGTCGACGGGTTCTGATGACACCAAAATATATAGTAAATTTTGTACCATTTGATAGACTTTTTTGTGTCATATTTATGCTATTTTGCTTGTTTTTATGCCTTATTTGTCGAATATTGCAGAATCTACACCATTTCTTGTTTTTGATGATTTTCAGGCAAAAAGGGCCATATTTTGATAGATTTTGAGAGATTTGAGTACACCAATGAATTCCAGACGTCGAGACGAAGCCGTAATTGTACGGTAGGGCCGTAATCTAAATTACGGTACCGTATTTTCACTGCACCTATAGAACAAAACACAGCACTACCGTAATTTCTGAGCACTGCCGTATTTTGGGACGATTCTGTACAGATAGTTTTGCAAGAATTATGGCACTGCCGTAACGGATATCACGGGCCGTATTTCGAGTCAATTTTTCACCCGAGAAGATTTGAAGAAAATACATCACTGCCGTAAAGAATTTCACGGTACCGTAATTCCGGATGATTTCTGTACCGAGAACTTCTGCTGGGATTACGGCACTGTCGTAATTGTTTAAACGGCCGTAATTGCAACTTGACGCGCGATTCTTCCAAGCTTTTTGTAGCTCGAATCTTGCAGGGACTATTTCGAACAATCCAGACCACCAAATTGAGATATGTAAAAAGGAAAATATTCTATAAATCGAGGAGAAGCGACACACAAAAAAGCCCGAATTTTTATCCACTGTCTAGAAAGAAATCAACGAAGGCATCCTTAGGGTTCGACCTCACGCCGAGAGGCGTAGAGGCCATCTAAGGCCGTGAAATTTACTAGGAAGCTTCGTCTGGAGGAGGAGAGGATACCCAGAAGTTTTAGAGCGAAAGGAGATCGATCGGAGGAGAAATCAAAGAAATTGTTGGTACGTGGACTGTTCATCACGGAAATTACGGCTGTAATTTCTATTACAGCCGTGCTGTTAGTTGTTTTTCCCCCTTTCTCTTCGATTTCTGATCATTCTAACTATGGCTTATTGTAATTCTTCATCCATGCTAGTTTAGACATCTTTTGGGACATGGGGTGTGATCCCCTTGAATTTATATGACTAGATAATTTTTATTTCATCATGATAACTTTACTATGATAATTTTACTTATGTGATGAATGCCTTTAATTCTCCGAAGATTCATATTGTTAGCATGTTTTAGAGTTTTCGCGATACGGACCGAAAGGTGATTTGCTTGAGAACTTGGAACCATAAAATTGAATGTTAGGAACTCATCGTAAGAAATTAGGTTTGTTCTTATTTCTCGATTTTAGAAGTATATTGTCATGTTAATAATCTGAATTTAGGATTGAGTTACTATGATAAATGTGAAGACACTGCAAGAAATTGAGTATTGGATTGTTGGAAAACCATAAGTAAAACCTGTGTTGAGATTCGGATGCACGAAAGTGATTCTTGAGCTTTCACTTGAGATGATTTATTTAGAATTTGGATGCATGAAAGTGATCCTTGAGTTCTTTATCAATGATTTACTTATCTTCAGTATTGAATAAATCTTGCATGAAAGTGAGGATCGGTTCTTCGTAAATTGTCTGCGCGAAAGCGAGATGATTTCTTTATGAAGTAAATTATATCTTTATCATGATAAAATTTGATTGACGAACATCTATTCATATCTAGTCATGGAAGTTAAGGTGGACGAAACCCTAGTCCCAGTTTTCTCTCAGATTATCTGTACGCTCTTTCTATCGTTTACTAGCATCATATTCGATTTGCTTAGCTAGTGAGAAAATAATTATTTGGTACTTAACACGTAGGTCTCTGTGGTTCGATATCTTTTTATTACTTCGAAGTATCCGTGCACTTGCGGACACAACAAGTTTTTGGCGCCGTTGCCGGGGACCTTAGTTTTGTTAATATCAAAATAGTTGTTTGTATTGCTAGACTAAGTTTTATTTGTTTTAGATTTAACTTTGTTTTTTTGTTTTTGCAGGTTTTGGAATTTCACAAGTTGTGACAAAACTGTAATCTTTGAAATTTTTTATTTGCTTGTGTTTTGTGTTTTTTTTATATTTTGATAAAAGAAAGAAATTTTTTTTTTCTAATTGATTGGTGTTGGATTTTTAGTTGTGTAAAAAAAAGCTATGATCAGAAGATATGTCTTTTAATCGCAACTCGTGGGCAACTGTAAGAGGTGAGGTATACATGCCACAAAGTAAGTATGAAGATGATTCATTGTGCACTCTTGCAGATAAATTAAAATTATATTGTTATATGCATCCTTCTAGGACATCTTATTCTTCTATTAGATGTGATATTTATGGATGTTTTGATCATTATACTTCTGATTGCCAATTGTTAACTCATCCAAATCATGTTTCTGAACCATACTTTGAGGATACTAAAGAATCTAGGTTAAAATCCATGCTTGAAAAATTTATAACAAATCAAATTCAAGTCATGATAAATCGAACTAAGGAAATTGAAGATCTTGAGGGGATAGTTAGTCAGCTTGCTTCTCAAGTAGGATCTTTAACATCTCATAAGAAAATTTTAGAAATCCAGTTAGCACAACAAGCTTGTTTATTTGAGTTTGATTTGGAAACTAAAAAAATTGATGTAAAAAAATCCCACTCTAATTATGATTGTTTTGAAATTGATTCTTTTGTGAACATTAATGAATCTCACTCTGATTTTGATGATTGTCAAATTGACTCATTTGATAATTTATTTGTGGAAAAGTTTGAGGAAATTGATTTTGAAAAATCTCCTCTTGATTCTAGTGATAGTGATGAAATTTATTCTTTTCATGATATATTATTTATGGTTAAATCTGATCATGTAATTCTGAGATTGATTCTTTTGATTCTTCTGATGATGAATTATTTGTGGAAAGACATGAGGAAATTGAAAATGATTTGAATATTACAAACATTGATGAATTTCACCGTGATGGCCGATATCTACTATTCACTCTTCTGATTTATTTGAAAAATTATGCTTTATTGAGGAACCTAATGTGAGACAGAAAAATTATTTTGATGATCCAATACTTGAATCTTTTGATCAAAGTCCTATTGCAATTGAAGATATAATTTTAAAGAAAGGACTAATGAGTTTGCTTACTGACAAATATAGGAAGATTATTGAATACCCTTTGTGTGGAATTAAAAAATTTTGATTTTGGTTTCTGCATATTTAAGAAAGCCATGTCGATTGTGATTTATATGAAATTTTGGATGTTTGGATTAGTGGCTAAACTTTTAGGACAACGGAAATGCAGAAAATTGTATGCTATTTACTATGGTACTGATCCACCTGCTTCGCCATGAAAATTGATTTTTGGTCAAGCTATGGACCTAAAAATTAGCGTTTCATGGGAGGCAACCATAGCACTCTTACTTTGCTTAGTTTCTTTTATTTTAGTTTGTTTTTATAATTATTTTTTTATTTTCTTTTTGCAGAAAAAATAAAATTTTGTGAAAAATACGGCACTGCCGTAATAAAAATCATGGTACCGTAATTTCGGTACTTTTTTTGACCAGAAACTTTTGAGCGTTTTATGACACTACCGTAAGGAATTTTACGGGCCGTAATTTGGGGTAATTTTTGAACAAAAAGTTTTATGGTTTTTACGGAAGTACCGTAAGCATTTTCACTGGCCGTAATTTTGCTTGAAAATTTTTCCAAGAGTTCGGCATCTTTTATGGTACTACCGTAAAGTTTTTTACAGTACCGTAATTTTGAGTGTTTTCTTACCTGAGAGTTTTCTAAAATTTTGTGAAAAATACAACGGTACCGTAACCATTTTCACGGTACCGTAAATTTAGCCGATTTTTGACCCAGAGGTTCTTTGAGTTTTACGGCAGTGTCGTAACCATTTTTACGGTGCCGTAATTCCAGCATATTTCTGACACGAGAATTTTGTGCATATTACGACACTGCCGTAAGAAATTTCACACCCGTAATTTGAAACCTGCATTCTGCTTATTTGATTAGGTGTTTTCTCACAGTGATTTTAAGAAACTAGGGTGGTAAAATTTTGATCTTTGGCATAGTTTGGAAGTACTCATCTTTGTCTATTATTTAGATATTTTTATTGAATTTTAAAGTTCACAGATCATCCTATAACACATAACATCTTTTGGTAACTAATTAATTTCTGCAGTAGTTTTTTTTTACTAATCTGATTAGCGTTTTTGCTGCAGGTATTAAGATGCTTTAATGAGTTTAAACTCTGGTCTTTCACATGGACTATGAAGAACATGTTTGGTTCTATCTCGTGGATTAGCTGTTTTCATGAAAATATTTTTGAATCATTCTAGGGAGCATGGCAACTTTTGATGTCTGGTTAACTTCTATGCAGTTTTTGATTTAAGAATCTGATTAGCATTCTTTCTGATAATACCCTAAATTCCTCACAGATATTAATCCTTTAATTTTCATACACCCAGAAAGAATAAGTTTTATTCTACTTCGTGGTTTTGTCTATTTTCTTTATGGATCATTAAATTTTATTCTTGGGTATGGCTACTTTTTGTAAATGAATCAGTGGCTGCTCTGTTTGCTTTCAACCTGTTATTGCTTCTTTTGTCTCCAGATCCAGAAATCTTCAAGAGCAACTGTCTTTTACCTCTAGCCAGCACCAGCCACCATCCTCAGCACTACCAGCAGCCTCTTACTTCTTCTGTGTTGGGGTATGCCCTTAAGGCTAATGTTTGAGGCCTTGGGATTGTATCAGTATCATGTATAAACTCTTATGTTTATAAAGGCAATGGTTGTTATTCAGGTTGATATATTATCTGCTGCAATACATATACTTCTGAATAATGTCTCAATGCTGTTCAGCTAGGCTGACATGCACTTTTGTCCTTAGTCGAGATATCTTGGTGAACATGAGACAGCCTTGATATGATTGAGACTAATATGTATTCTAATCTTATAGGATGCTTCGAGCATGGAATAAGATGTAGACTCATGGGTACATTGGATGTACTGGACAGACCCTACTAGGATATTCAATTGCTTGTCACAATGTGAATAATCCTTGATTGCAACAAGTGGCACATTTCCTCTGACTTGAGATCACTTGTGTTTCTAAATGATGATTGTCATTGTTTTGAGGTAGTTCAATATCATTTGAAACATAATGGTTATAGACTATCTTGGATGGTGAGCTTGAGTCATGTTAGGGCACTAGTGATAGATAAAGGATCGCCGTCTCCTTCATTGGAGTGTGATGTTCTAAAGGGCCCCCTTGGATGAGATGATTGAGAAAGTGTATGGCCATACCCAGGTGACTATGTTCATCTAATCTAATCATGCTCATCATATTGGAGTTACAAGCTTGACAGGCTTGTCCAATAAGAACATCTAGTGGCAAAGGAAACATGTATGCCTAGTGAGTTGATTCACACTTGTGCTGTGGTTTGGGTGTAGTCTTGGAAGACTCTTTCCTTTATATCGGGAGACAGTGATGTGTTGCTAGATACCCCTCGCTGATCGTGATGACGTAAGTTATCGTTACCGACATTTAAAGGAAACCCTTAGGGTCGCACAATTTGATGATATGGCTTACTTAAGTCAGATCGTGTGGACTGAATTGTTTAGGTTCAGTTTAAAGGGATTTAATCTCTGATTGTGAGTGAGATCTGGTCTGATCATGTTTAATTGATTAGGGCTTAAGATCGGTAAGCTTCGATTGAGAGAATGGATGCTAGATCGGTGAGATCAGGAGCATCGAGAGATCAACGGTCAGATCTTAAGCCTCAGGGGTTTATTGTAATCTGGACTAATGGCTTGGGTTGTTTGGTTTCTTGAACCAAACTGAATTGAACCAGCTCATTGGATGAGCGCATGGTTCAAATGAAGAGGCATTTTGCGATTGGGGTAAGTTGTGGTCGCATGAACGTTGAGACTTTTCTATTTTTAGAAAGCATGTCTCTAAACGTGACCATGACTCTCACGTTCTCAATGCTCACGCTCTCTTGACGCCTCTTTGGGTTTTTCGACACTGGCATCTCTTGCGTGTGAAGGTGTGAACGAAAAGAGGAGCTCTCGCCAAGCATAGGATTTCTCATCTCTTCCCTTCCATTCGGTCAGGATACTTGGACGATCCTTGCTAGCACAAGGGGCGACAAGGAGGAGCCAAGACTCATCTTGTGTGCGTCATCTCTGGAGAAGATCCATTTCGATCTTTGCTTCCAAGACGCCATCTAGAAATGGCATCGGTATGATTTCTTCTCTTGTATGTAATCATTTTAACGTTGATCGTAAAGCATGCAATAGATCTAGAAACCCTCTTCCGCTGTTTAAATCCCTTACATGTGCCTATTAGGGTTTCATCCCCTTGTCTAGGGGACCTTCACTTCTGTTGCCTCTGTTTCTATTGATTTTATTTATTTTTACAGCAAAATCTTCATTAGTGATTGATTTTTTTTGCAGTGCTATCTCTTGCACCCACCGGCCGACGACTTCGCCACCACAACTATAGGCTCTAGTAGGCCACTAGAGACTACTCATCATCACTCTACTGTCGGCACCATCACCTTCATAGCTAGCATCTGTTCCACCTCTGCTTCTCGCCTGGATCAGCTCTTTCCACCAGCACCCTCTTGGACCACCGACGATATCTCTGATTTCTATTTTTTTTTTGTTAAATTAAGATACTATTTTTAGTTTGAGCCTTATGTATCTAAAAATATGTGCAGGGGAAATTTTCATAAGGCGCATCTTTGGACCTAACTGCATATGGCCTGACGGTACACCCCGGACGACGATTGAGCTTGTTATATAGTTTTGTGAGTATTGCTTGCACTTTTTAGTGATCTTATTCGATATGATTGTATGGTATTACTACTTGATTTGTTTTTGATATTTGCTATGATTGTATCACTTACTGAGATTTCTATTCGATGTGGTTGCTTGACTCTATCATTTTTTTACTATGATTATATGAGTTTGATCTTTTGCATTGATATTGACATTTTTTATGTTTAAAAGTTTTTATGATTTGAATCCATGTGATGAGAGGTGTGTGGATTTTTCTATGATTATGAATGTTTATGCATGTCAATGCCTGTGAATGGAGATATACCTATTATGCTGAATTTATTTCTTCAATATACCTATTAGCCTCATGCCATTATCACTTTGTAAAAGGCTAGACCTAGGGGATTTGCAACCAACTAGTATTTCTATACAGCTTGCAGATAGATCGGTGCGTCACCCAGTTGATTTGCAACCAACTACTTTATTCCTGCTGATTTTATTATTTTGGAGATTAATGAGGATGACAGACTCTCTATCATTCCGGGGAGACATTTTCTTGCTACTGCAGGCGCTGTCATGGATGTCAAGAATGGGAAACTGTCTTTGAACATCTGTGGCAACGTTATTCAATTTGATTTAACTGACACCTTGAAAAAACCTTCTCTTGCAGGCACATGCTGCAGTATCGATATTGTGGAAAAAGTTGTACAAGATGTTGAGCCGCCCAGGAGAGAAGTGGACCCGCTGGATCTTGCGCTGACGAATTCTATTGACAAGGATGATGAAGGAGAGGCTGAGGTTCTTGTTGCACTGCTGGAAACTGATGCAAGCGAAGATGATAGGAAAGAAGAGAATTTGGGAAACTAAGGGCGGCAGAAAATCGAGCTCAAGAGCTTGCCCAAAACCTTGAGATATGAGTTTCTAGGAGACAATTTTACATACCCAGTGATAGTCAGTGCAGCGTTGGACAAGGAGCAAACCGAATTATTGCTTAATGAACTTCGTCTCCATAGGAAGGTAATAAGCTATTCATTAGATGACATAAAAGGGATTAACCCCTCTGTTTGCATGCACATGATCCTATTGGAAGACAATAGCAAACCTACTGTGGAGTTCCAACGCCGACTCAACCTGCACTTAAAGGATATTGTGAAGAAAGAAGTGCTCAAATTATTGGATGCTAGAGTAATCTATCCAATTTCAGACAGCTCTTGGGTAAGTCCTGAAAGTCAAACCCTAGTACACATGCGCATCCTAAGATCTTGCATAGGCGAAAAACTAGGTTTGATAGGATCAAGAGGCAAGATAATATGAGCAACCATAAAAGATAAAATGATGCGTTACCATTGCCATTGATTGAGTGGCGACTTGGAAGAAGAAAGGGCGAGCGGCTCTTCTCCAAAGGAAATCGCACACAAGAAGATGATGACTTCTTCCTTGTATTCCTTGTGCTAGCAAAGATCCAAGGAGTCCTAGATCGTGTATGAGGAGATGTCTCTTTTTCCTTTTTGCTGGCCGAACTTCCTCTTGTCATGAAGATCATCCACACGAGAGGAGAAGGGGCGAGAGAGAGATAGGCGTTCGAACATGGGGGCGTTTTCTCAAAGAAAACGGCTTCTAAAAATAGTAAGTGCATAACTCCATGTTTAACTCCACTTGAATCCATCGATAACTCCTCTCTCAATTGAACCATGCGTTCACCAAGTGAACCGGTTCAATTCTATTTGGTTCAAAGACCAAACTGAACCCACCATGGTCTTGATCTCTTTGAACCAAATGGTTCAAGATCTAACCACACATCTCTTGACCCTCTTGATCTCTATGATCAAGCATCAATTCTCTCGATCGAAGCTTACCGATCTCAAGCCCTAATCAATCAAACATGATCAGACCAGATCTCACTTCCAATCAGAGTTTAAATTCCTTTAAACTGAACCAGAATAATTCAGTCCACACGATCTGACATAAGTAAGCCATATCATCAAATTGTGCGACCCTAAGGGTTTCCTTCAATGTCGGTAACGATAACTTACGTTATCACGATCAGAGAGGGGTATCTAGTAACACATCACTGTCTCCCGATATGAAGGAAAGAGTCTTCCAAGACTACACCCAAACCATAGCACAAGTGTGAATCCAATTCACTCGGCATACATGTTCCCTTTGCCACTGGACGTTCTCATTGGACAAGCCTGTCAAGCCTGTAATTCCAACATGATGAGAATGGTTAGATTAGATGAACATAGTCATCTGGGTATGGCCATACACTTTCTCAACCATCTCATCCAGGGGGCCCTTTAGAACATCACACTCCAACTAGGAGAGGCAATCCTATATCTATCACCAGTGTCCTAACATGAGTCATGCCCACCATCCAAGATAATCCTTAACCATTATCTTTCAAATGATATTGAACTACCTCAAAACAATGCCAATCATCATTCAGAAACACAAGTGATCTCAAGTCAGAGGGAGTATACCACTTGCTAGTTTATAAGGATTTATTCACATTGTGACAAACAATTGAATATCCTAAGTAGGGTCAGTCCAGTACATCCAATGCACCTATGCGTCTAAATCTTATTCCATGCTCGAAGCATCCTATAAGATTAGAATACATATTAGTCTCAATCATATCACGGCTATCTCATGTTCACCAAGATATCTCGACTAAGGACAATACTGCATGTCAGCCAAGCTGAAACACCAATGAGACATTATTCAGAAGTATACATACAGCAGCAGATAATGTAACAATCTGAATAACAACAATTGCCTTTATAAAACATAGTTTATACATGATACTGAAATTATCTCAAGGCCTCAAACATTAGCCTTAAGGGCATACCCCAACAATCTCCTACTTGCACTTAAACTAATGGTTGAGGAATCTCAATCCCATATTATTACAGTGCTTTTCATGCTTCTGCTGCGCCAGAGGCTTTGTAAGCGGGTCAGCTAGATTGTCATCTGTATGTACCTTGCAGATCTTGATCTCTCCTCGATCTATGATCTCACGGATCAAATGAAACCTTCTCTGTATGTGCTTGGACTTCTGGTGTGACCGTGGTTCCTTTGCTTGTGCAATCGCTCCAGTGTTATCACAGAAGATAACCAATGGATCTGCACTCGAAGGAACAACACCAAGTTCTTGAATGAACTTACGAATCCACACTGCCTCCTTTGATGCTTCTGAGGCTGCAACATACTCGGCTTCTGTTGTGGAGTCAGCAACAATTGATTGTTTGAAACTCTTCCACACCACTGCTCCTCCATTCAAGCTAAAAACATAGCCTGACTGCGATCGGAAATCGTCTTGGTCAGATTGGAACGAAGCGTCAGTATATCCTTCAATACTGAGTTCTTCCTGACCTCCATAAATCAAGAACATATCTTTGGTTCTCCGAAGATATTTCAAAATGTTCTTGACCGCAATCCAGTATGCCTTCCCTGGATTACTTTGGAACCGACTGGTCACGCTTAACCCGTAAGCGACGTCTGGGCGAGTACATAACATTGCATACATGATAGACCCAATAGCCGAAGCATAAGGCGTATTGTCCATCTCATCTTTCTTAGACTGTGTTTGAGGACACTAGCTCTTTGAAAGATTCAGACCATGTCTGACTGGAAGATATCCTCTTTTAGAATTTTCTAAATGAAATCTCTCCAGGACCTTATCGATGTAAGTACTCTGGCACAGCCCGAGGAGCCTATTAGATCTATCTCTATAGATCTTCACACCTAGTACATAGGCTGCTTCTCCTAAATCTTTCATCTGGAAACATTTTCTTAACCATGCTTTGACTGCATGCAGTTCAGGAATATCGTTTCCAATGATCAAGATATCATCGACGTAGAGGACTAAGAAAGTAATCATGCTCCCACTAAACCTTTTATACACACACGGGTCATCTTCATTTTTGATGAAACCAAATTCACAGACTGATTCATCAAAACGAATATTCCAGCTTCTTGATGCTTGTTTAAGTCCATAAATGGACTTCTTTAATTTGCATATTTTATGACGTTCTGATGGATTGATGAAACCTTCAGGCTGTGTCATATACACATCCTCTTCTAGTTTTCCATTAAGGAAAGCGGTCTTCACATCCATTTGCCAGATCTCATAATCATAATATGCTGCTATCGCGAGAATAATCCGAATGGACTTGAACATGGCTACAGGAGAGAAAGTTTCATCATAATCTATCACGTAGATTTATTTGAAACCTTTCGCAACTAGCCTGCCCTTATAAGTAACTACGTTACCATCCATGTCTGTCTTCCTTTTGAAGATCCACTTACAGCCTATAGGGATTATTCCCGGAGGCGGATCAACCAAATCCCAGACTTGGTTATCTGACATGGAGTCCATCTCGGCTCGCATAGCTTCAAGCCAACTTGCTGATTCCGGTCCACTGACCGCATCCGCATAAGTGAGGGGTTCATCATTAATGATGTAGATTCCGTCATAGCGCTTAGGCTGACGTCGAATCCTTCCCGATCTACGCGGTTCCAGTGATATCTGAGCCTCAGGTTGAACATTAACCTGTTCTATTTGCTCAGGCTCATCCAACTGAGCTTGACTACTTTGTCCCTCTTCTGGATTTTCATCCAGCTTTATTTCTCTCCCACTGGCCTCTTGCAGAAGAAATTCCTTTTCAAGAAAAATAGCCGTTCGAGCAACAAATACTTTGTTCTCTTTGGGATCGTAGAAATAATAACCCTTAGTTTCTTTAGGGTAACCGACAAAGATACATTTATTAGATCTGCTCTCCAGTTTCCCAGAGGCGAGCTTTTTGACATAAGCCTCGCAACCCCAGATTTTGATAAATGTCAAGCTCGGCTGTTTCCCATACCATAACTCATATGGTGTCTTGTCTTTGAAACTGCCTTGGATGGCACTCAGTTTAGCACCTTTGCAGCTGTTTCCAGTGCAAATCCCCAAAAGGAGTAAGGCAGAGTAGCCTGACTCATCATAGAACGAACCATATCCAATAAGGTTCTATTTCTCCTCTCGGACACACCATTCCATTGTGGTGTTCCTGGCGGAGTGAGCTGTGAGATGATCCCACACTCCTTCAGATAGTCAGTAAACTCATGACTCAAGTATTCACCACCTCGATCTGATCGAAGTGCCTTGATATTTCGGCCTAACTGATTTTGTACTTCATTTTTGAATTCTTTGAACTTGTCAAAAGATTCACTCTTATGTCTCATTAAATAGACATAACCATACCTACTGAAATCATCAGTAAAAGTAATGAAGTATGAATAGCCACCTCTGGCATGTTTACTAAACGGCCCACACACATCACTGTGAATAAGGTCAAGTAAACCTGAAGTCCTATCACCTTTATTAGTAAAAGGAGTCTTCGTCATTTTACCCATTAAACAAGCTTTGCATGTATCAAGCTCCTCATAGGAGAATGATCCCAGCAGTCCATGATCATGCAACCGCTTAATGCGCTTCTTGTTAATATGGCCTAAACGACTATGCCATAACAAGGTGCTGTCATCAGCATACTTGGCTTTCTTGTTATCAATTTGTTGTACAGAACATTCCATGTCCAACATGTATAACCCATTGTTAATCGACCCAGTTGCATAAACAATATTATCATATGAAATACAACACTGTGAAGTTTTGCATTCAAAAGAAAAACCTTTCCTGACAAGAGCAGGAATAGAGATAATATTCTTAGTTATGCTTGGTACGAAATAACAATTGTCAAGTTCTAATACAAAACCAGATGGTAAAGAGATGTTATATTCTCCTACAGCAACAGCAGCAACCCGTGCCCCGTTTCCAACTCGTAGGTCCACCTCATGCTGTCCCACCTGTCTTCTTCTCTTGAGTTCCTGTACATTTGAACAAATGTGAACTCCACATGCAGTGTCCAACACCCATGAAATAGAAGAAGCTACCATGACTTCAGTCACGTAAATACCTGAGCCAGAAGTGAAAGGCTTGCTTCCCTTCTTCTCTCCTTGGAGCGCTCTACAGTCCTTCTTCCAATGACCCAGCTGGCCACAATGGAAGCATCTGTTGTCCTTTGACCGCTTCATCTTTTGTTTCAAAGCCTTGTTGTAGCTCTTGATAGGGGTTTTGCCCTTCTTCCCCTTCTTCTTATTCCTAGAAGGAACCATTAAGACAGAGGATGAAGGCTTTCCCTTCTCAAGAGTCTGCTCTGTGGTGCAGAGCATGTTCAGTAACTCTGCCAGAGTACAGTCGATCTTGTTCATATTAAAATTAATGATGAACAAATCGAAAGAAGCCGGGAGAGACTGCAGGATAATGTCCACAACAAGTTCCTGATTGATGGTGTGTCCCAGTTTCTCTAGAGCCTCCTTGTACCCAATCATCTTGAGTACGTGAGCTCCCACTGGACTCCCTTCAGTCAGTTTGCTATGAAAGAAAAGTTTTGTCAAGTTATAGCGTTCAGTCCTTGCCTGTGCAGCATACAGCATCTTGAGATTTGCTATAATATCAATAGCAGACAAATCCTCATGCTGACGCTGTAGCTCGGGCGTCATTGACGCAAGCATAAGGCAAGCGACATCAGTACTATCACTGACGTGCTTCTCATAAGCATCCCGAACCGCCCTTGCGGCGTTCGCAGCGGGTTGAGCCGGTATTGCCGACTCAAGGACATACAGCTTCCTCTCAGCTTTAAGAATAATCTTAAGCTGTCTATACCAGTCTGAGAAGTTTGGCCCAGCAAACTTCTCCTTTTCCAATATGGATCGCAAATTGAGCCCTGTGGTGTTTTTGCTGCAGAAATCTACAACATGGCAAGAACAACAAGGTCAATATCCATGTTAGAATCATTCCAGGACTTAAGAGTGATTCTTTTCTCACTATTTTGTCTGACTGAAAAATCCAATAAAACAGCCCGAAAGAGTGAAACTCTTTTAGTGAGATGGGATCCAGATTTCACACTTGATCTCCGCGTCCCGCTCAGGCGAGATAAGATGCACAGAGAGTTCAAGCACTAGTCACTGGTAGGCTATCCATGCCAATCGCCAACCCGTGCGATTCTCCTTCATCTAGGCTGTTGGTGTATATGCCCTAGGACCTAGTTTTGGTCCATCTTTGTACTACTTAACTCTGATATTTATATATCTTTCTGGCATTGTCGTTATCATTGTTTGTCTACACCTGCGATTGTGTACTTACATGATAATGTCCCTGGAGACAGATTGGATCTGTGCTCAAATAATTGTCCCTAGTCGATGTACCTGAGTGGATATGGGACAGCTCTGGTACTTGTAAGACTGGTATGTAGGCTGGTTAGGCACGTGGTGCTAACGCAGACACATGGGTATATCATTGGAGGATATACTGGATAGACCCGCTGTGAGGCTATGACTTGGTGTCATGAGTTATCCTCACAAGTGACAGGAGATGCATTGATCCCTTGACTTGAGTTCATTGACCATTCTATATGGTTAGGGACTTGCTTTGATGCAACCTAACACCTTGCCGTAGTTGGGAGGTCATAACGGTTGTTATTGAGCATGTCACGGCCCATATGAGAAGGTCAATGGACAGACATAGGATTTGCCCCTTCCTAAGGGAAGTATGATATCCATGGAGCTCCTCTATGGTTCTATGACTGAGAGTGTATGGCCATACCCAGGTGAGAACCTGTTCTAGTCATAGCCATGTGATTGGATGAAAACAAGTGGTGACACACTTGTCCAATCGGATATCAGTTCGGCGAAGAGACTGTAATGCATCTGTACCTAGTTGCGATGATGGGGATGTCGATGTCGATATCCATTCCAATAACCTGGGTAGCAGCGATGCACTCCTAGGTGCCACTCACTGCTTGTGATGACCTTTGGTCAGTACTGCCAGCGTTAGAGGAACCTACAGGGTCGCACACCTTGATACTCGAGTTTTCATATTGATCGGGTAGCCTTTAGATCGAGTTATTGGATAACTTTGATCTATATGGGAGATTTCATCAGCGCCAATGGGCCTAATGAGATGGAAGAAACTTATTGGGGCCAACTTCCGTTTTTGGCATATCGATCAAATTAACCATGGTTAGCCTCATTTAACCATGGGTTAAATTGGATTGGATCCAATAGCTTGGTTAACATGCATAATGGACTTTGGGCTTGGCCCATTGCTTAGTTGGGCTTGCTAATAAGTTGTATTGAAGGGCTAAGAGGCTTGAAGGGTATAATGGGGATGAATTAATGGGATAGGCGCATATGGGATTCTAGTTGGACTAGAATTTGCGCCTATGCCTTGTTTGGTATCTCCTAGGTGATTAAATCAAATTGGATTTGATTAAATCACACAAGATAATTGATTGGATTGTGTTTTACAATTGTGGGCTAATTATTAACATAATTAGAGTCCTAATTGGATTAGGACTTGCGCCCAAGCCACATTAGGCAATCCATCATATTGCCTTGACTAGGTCTAGGCGCATGGATGGGATTAATGCCTCATATGGCATGATATGGGCGCATATGGCTGATGCTTGCTTTGGCAAGTCTTAGGCGCATATGGGAGTGGAGATTTAATCAATATATTTGATTGGATAATCTCCTAGAATCATGCCCTAATTGTCAACACTTGCCATTCTCCCCTAACCGCCTCCTGCTCCTATAAATAAACCCTTGCCGCCCCCTCTCTTGATGATGCTAATTCCTTGGAGGCGTGAAGCATTAGAGGGCGACGGCTTGGAGAGCTTAGAGCTCTTCTTCTTCCATCAAGGGCGCAAGCATGCTTCTCCTCTTCCTTTCCTTGGCGCAAAGGAACAAGAAGGCTTGCGGCGTTCTCTTCTCCTTCTATCTCCTTGGCGCATCACATCTTGGTGGTGGCGCAATTTACTTGGAGGACTCTCCTAAGGCATGGATCTTCTTCCCGAGGCTAGCACCGGGCGAGGAAGAAGAAAACTTGAGGAATCCGTGTGTGCGAGACTGCAGAGGGCGAACACTTGGGCGCCTTCATCGACATCGGTTTCCAATTGCTTAAAGGTACTTACTATCACATCGTGTCGACCCCCTCGCAAGAGATCTTCACTGGGTTTTTGGGACTAGCCTATTTTGGGGACATTCTTCCGCTGCGTAAAAATGTATGTCCATGGCTCTGAAAATTGTAAAATGTCCCCGGGGTTTCCCACGTCGGTGAAGGGGATCAGGAGCTTTCTTGGACACGCTGGCTTTTACAAACGATTCATTAAAGACTTTTCTAAGATAACTCACCCTTTAACTAATTTACTTGCTAAAGATGCTTTGTTTTGCTTTGACAGGGACTGCAAGGAAGCCTTCACGAAACTCAAGGCAGCATTAACCTTTGCTCAAATAATTCAACCCCCAGATTGGTCATTACCTTTCGAGTTGATGTGTGATGCTAGCGACCAAGCTATTGGGGTAGTCTTGGGACAGAGAAAGGACAAGAAGCTTCACGCCATTTACTATGCTAGTCGCACACTCGACGACGCTCAGATAAATTATGCAATCACGGAGAAAGAGTTGCTAGCGATTGTCTTTGCTTTCGATAAATTCCGTACTTATCTAGTTAACTCTAAAGTAATCATTTTCACTGATCATGCAGCCATAAAATATTTGATCAGCAAGAAGGATGCGAAGCCAAGGCTCATTAGATGGATCCTCCTCTTGCAAGAATTCGATATAGAGATCAGAGATAAAAAGGGGAGTGAGAACCTAGTGGCTGACCACCTTTCCAGAGTTGATCGCGGCACAGACAAAGAAACTAATGAAGAGTTGGAGATCAATGACACATTCCTTGAAGAACATTCTATGCTTTATTAGATCAAAAAGTCCCTTGGTATGCAGATTATGTTAATTACATCGTGTCTAACATTTTTCCTCCTGATCTCACTTTTCAGAGGAAGAAGCGATTCCTACATGATGTAAAATTTTCTTACTGGGACGAGCCATATTTGTACCGGAGATGTGCGGACGGGTTGTACAGACGATGCGTACCAGAGGAGGAGATACAAGATATGTTGAGTCATTGCCATACTTCACCTTATGGAGGGCACGCAGGGGCCTCTAAAACAGTTTTTAAAGTTTTACAGTCTGGTTTGTATTGGCCTTCTATATTTCATAATGCTAAATAATTTGTTTCCACTTGTGATAGTTGCCAACGAATTGGAAACTTATCAAAAGAGATGAGCTCCCACTCAACAACATCATGGAAGTGGAAATTTTTGATGTATTGGGTGTAGACTTCATGGGCCCCTTCCCCTCTTCATGTGGAAAATGGTATATTCTGGTTGCCGTTGACTACGTGTCAAAGTGGGTTGAGGCATCCGCTGAAGTTACTAATGACTCTAGAGTCATTATGAAGTTTATGAAGCGGCCCCGATTCGGAGTTCCAGGTGTTCTGATCAGCGACAGCGGCTCCCACTTCATTGAGCAGAAATTTGGAGCATTATTGAAGAAATACGGTGTAAGGCACAAAATTGCTACGCCCTACCACCCTTAGACTAGTGGTCAGGTAGAGGTCTCCAATAGAGAAATCAAACAAATTTTGGAGAAGATTGTATCGCGATCACAGAAGGATTGGGCAATAAAATTACCGGATGCTTTATGGGCTTATAGGACCGCACTCAAAACACCCCTCGGTATGTCTCCTTTCCAACTTATTTATGAAAAATCATGCCATTTACCCGTTGAGCTTGAGCACAGGGCATATTGGGCTGTCAAGCAAATCAACTTCGATTTCAAGAACGCCAGTGAAAGGAGAAAGCTACAATTTGATGAGTTGGACGAGATGTGCCTTTTTGCCTACGAGAATACCAAGAGCTACAAAGCACGCACCATGTTTTGGCATGACAAGCGCATAGTAAAGAAAGAATTTCATGAAGGGGACAAAGTATTTCTATTTAATTCAAGACTTCGGCTATTTCCAAGAAAGCTTCGCACGAGATGGTCCGGTCCTTTCAAAATTAAGAAAGTTCAACCATATGGTGCCATCACAATTTGGACAGAACGAACTGAAAGTTTCATAGTTAACGGGCACCGCCTCAAGCACTACTTTGAAGATGAGTGGGTCGAAAGAGAGGAAGTTCTTGCTCTCTCAGACCCCACAAATTTGCAACTCTGAAAACTCTTATGGTCGAGCTACCGACCTAAACCTAGCGCTCTTGGGAGGCAACCCAAATTTTTGATTGATTTTAGTTCTTATGTATAATTTTTCCATGTCATTAGTCAGTGTTTTAGAACGTTGATTTGTTTTTCATTTAATTTCAGTTTTCTAGAGGGGATTGCTACTAATTTGATGTCTCTTTATGCTGTAGGAGGAAAATGTAGCGCATGAGAATTTTTCCAAATTTTTCCAGAATTTTTTGAGTTAATCAGTGCAAATCACGGCCAGGTAAACCCCATGGGGTTCACCCGTGAAATGCACTGTAAAGCACGCCCAGACTTTGTGACCAGAGCGTTTCACGGGCAGGTGAACCCCACGAGGTTCACCATCTTTTCTGCACTCGAAGGAAGCCACCAGAACACTTCACGGGCTGGTGAACCCCAGCGGGTTCACCTGTGCTTCTGTTGCAATAGCCTGACCCCAGAATACTTCATGGGTGGGTGAACCCGAGCGGGTTCACTGGAATTTCAACATGTGCTCACCCGAGTTAGGGCACCGCACGCGAAGAATTTCCGCCGCCACCTCCAAGCTTAACGAAATTCACCTGATCGCGCCGCCTGCTAACCTTTTCAAGGGTTTGATCCAGCCTTCCTCTTCATCCAGACGGATTTCTACTTCAATCGATTCTAGATTCCAGGTTTCCTTTCTGCCTATTCTTTGAAGCTTGTTTCAAAGATCCACCGCCGCCTCCGATTTCTCTAAACCTTCAGCCATATCTTCTCAACTCTAAGTTCACCGGCCGCTTCTGACCTTCTCCAGCCACTATGCCTCCAAGGACAAAAGTCATGGCTAGCAAGAGGACCGCGCATCCGTAGAAAGCACTCTCAGACTTGTTCGCCACCGATGACGAGGAGTACGAGCCGACGCCGACGCCGACCCCTCCTTCTTACCGGCTATCTTTGGCCACGCCAGCCTCCTCTTCGTCTCGTCATGGGCGCACATCTGCCAGCCGACCACAGCCCTATGTCTCTCCCCCGAATGAGTTCGGGATCATCTTTCGAAATGCCAGGCAAGAGGCACGGTATCAGACATTGCGGCAACGTCACGTGCTCAACACGCGGTATCTAGACAGAGGCACGTTGCAGATGCTTGGGATGCTAGATGATGTCGACTTGATGTACGTTTCGGTCGGTTGGGAACAGTTTCAGCGACTATCCTCTCCCACCTACATTGGCATCACACTAGAGTTTCTTAGCTCTTTGGAAGTAAAGGCAGACCTTATCCTTGAGGACGATCTAGGCCGCCTGACCTTCCGTCTTGGTAATATCGAGCATATCCTTACTCTATCACAGTTACGCAACATTTATGGTTTTCCTGAACCGTGTGCACGCAAGGTCCCCACAGAGTACAGTGAACAGAATTTTTGAGGCGCAATTACCAATGAGCATATCTACTCTGCTCGCGTGGCTCATCCCTCTAGTCTATGCAACCCGGCACTCAAGTATGTCCACCGCGTCCTGGCCCATACCCTCTTTGGCCGCGGTGAGAGTGATGGCATGGTCCGTCAGACGGAGTTATTCTATCTCTGGTGCATGCTTCACAGCTTCCGGGTGGATTCTGGGTACTATTTGGCAAAGTAGTTCAGCCGCATCACCCGTTCTTTGAAGGGGGGCGATTGTGATTGGCGACCTCATCACTCCTTTGGCAGTTTCCCTGGGTATCATCCCATATGGAACATTAGAGGCTACTGGCAACAACAGGCTCAACATCGAGTCTTGTGTTGCCATGAAGCTGATTGTACGCAAGGGAGACTCCTACTGTATGACATTCAAGGGGAACCCCTTCTGCCTACCTTTGCCGAACCCAGAGCGCACATCAGTTAGAGCGCGAGGAAACTGGCATATCCAACCGACTGAAGATCCATAGCCTGACCCTATCGACACTGCACCACCAACCCCTGGTGCCTTTTCCTTTGGTGGCACCTCCTCTCATGATTCTATGGTGTCTGTGTTGCAGGAAATTAGGGAGAAGCAACTCCATCAATGCGAGATGATTGATCACTTGGACACCACTGTTACCTAAATCCAGCAGGATCATTCCTCTCGTTGGGAGTCCATGGAGGCACATATGCAGCGGCAACACAAAATGATGGGGTCAGTTTGGGAGAAGCTATCAAGTATGGATGAGCGCCTCTCTTTCCTCAATGAAGAAAACATGGCTCGCATGGACATTTCCTCTGACGAGGAGGCCGAGCCAGATTATAGCGCACGTGGGAAGAGCAAGGGCTCTCGAGCTTCTGACTCTTGCTCGCGCAAGCGGAGGTAGCTTCCCGGACACCGGTATCATCATCCACTCCTCTCACATCATGGCATTGCATAGAGGACTATGCAAACTTTTAGAGTGGGTGAGCTTTCTTTACTCCGGTCTTTTCCCTTCCTTTCTATATGACCGTTTGACTTGTCATGGTTTGTTGTGATTGATACTATTATTCTGTGATGGATATTCTGGCATTGTATCTTATATGCCATCTTATTCATGGGCCTGGTCCATATCTTCAGGCCCCACCTGTGACTATATGACATTATTTTCTTACTTGTGTCCGTACTCTGTTATGATGATTATGTTTTTTATATATGTTGTGTGAAATCTTCCCATGAGTTTGCATGTGAGTTATGTGTTTTAGTCTTATCTTATGATAGCTATTTCAAAATTTTGAGTTGAATGCATAATTGATTAGGAATAATCAAAGATTGTTGATAATACCTCCTTGTTAGAGATACTCTTTGATCATGTCCATTTATTCTATGATTTTGAAATTTTGTGATTTGGATTGATTTTGAGTTGTTCATTAGTAGGTCAAACATTTCTATGATTGTTAAATCAACTAAAGCTTGCAACTTACATGAGAATCATATTAAGATACATATTTGCTTAGTTATTCTTTTAATTCCTTTCTGTTGTTGGGGAGACAATATATTTGTTAAAAAGGCTATGTTATCAACTGCTGAACTTTGAAAAAAAAAATACCGCTTACCCTTAGATTGCTCTACTTTGCACTGTGCAAAATTGGCAGTGGTACCAAATGACATGAGTTGAAATCTAAGGGATGTGAAGTTGAAATCAATAAAGAGACTCCTCTACTTGACATTGCGAAAAATTGGCAATGGTACCTAAGTTTATGAGTTGAAGTCTATTGTAATAATCAATGTACCATACCCTGATGGAACATTAGAGTTAACCCCAACGATTTGAATAGGGAGGATTGGAATTGCATGAGTGTTATGTGTTGGCTTGATTGAATCCTATGTTTGTTGCTTACAAGTTTGTTTGGCATCTAGAATTGTGGGATTAAACTGTTGAATACTTTGAAACAACCATTTACTTCATTTCTCCCAATTAGATTATGGATTGTTATTGAATGTTTTTCTAACTTGGATGTATGCCTCAACACAAAAGACTACTCCTATACTCATCTTGTATTTCATCTTATTTTATTGGTTGAGGATAAGTAAAGATTTAAGTCTAGAGTATTTTGATGCCTTGCATTTTAGTAGTATTTTTCCTTGTTATTTCATGAAGAATCTAGGGTTATTTTGATATTTTCACACTCCTTATAGGCTTATTTCCTTCATATCTTTAGAATCTTCACTTTTTGGTGTTTTTGTAGAATTTCAGGTAAAATTGCCCTTTTTCGACATATTTTGGAGATTCTAAGGCCATAGGACGATTTCTTATACAAAAACGAAGCTACACGTCAAATTTGGGCTAAAACGGAGTTAGCCTGAAAAATACGAAGCTACATGGGGTTCACCAGTTTCTTCGTTAGACCAGTAGAACCTCATAGAGAACTTCACGGCCGGGTGAACCCCAGCGGGGTTCACCAGATTTGCTTTAGGCCGAAGTTTGCACAGAGCAAAGCACAGCCAAGTGAACCCCGGCAGGGTTCACCGCGCTTCTTTCAGCCAAACTTCACAGAATGAATCACGGCCAGGTGAACCCGGCGGGGTTCACCTGTGATTTCAACCTAGTCACGCGCGAGTCCGAGTTCCACTCGGATTTTTGATGATTGCCAACTCGTTTGGAGTCTAAATTTGGCAAGTGAGGACTCTATGGAAAGCTATTTCGAAGGAAAATGCAGAGGACATAAAAGCCCTAATTTTCTTGCCCTAATTATCAAGGAATCATGCGAAGAAGTGGGGCGGGCAGAAGAACACGGCGAAAGGAGGAGTTCGAGGCGATTTTCAGAGATTGGATCATCGGAGCATCACGATTCTTGCAGATTTGCTTCGGTTTACCCTATCCTATCCCTTAGAAACTCTTCCTTGTGATCTTCCTATGTTAAAAGAGAGATTTTTTAGCGTTTCAATGATGATTGTAGCGTAAACCCTATTTCGAGACTTGGTTGAAACCCGTTGACGAATTTAATCACAAACTTTATCTTTATTCTGTTATTTGGATTGTGTTGTGAGCATATTTTACTTTGAAGTGTTTATTTCGTGATCTTACCTTAGCCGTGTACTTTCACGTGTTAGCCGTTACGATTCATATCGAGAGAAGGATCGTAAGGGTGGAATCCCTTTGTAAAACTTGCGAGACCTCGACACGAGAGTGCTTGGTCTTCGCTCGAGGGTTTTATAATCTGCCACAGAACTCATTGGGTTCGTCTTAGAACGATCCACCGCGAGAGTAGGAGGTCGATCTAAGCCGAACACCGGGGTGTATACTCGAGAGAGGGCACCTTGTACTTTAGGGTTAGATTCCTTGTGCAATATCAATAAAACAAATAACTGACATCTGTCTTGTATGATTAAAGTAGTCATCGTGGTGGAAACCAAAGCCCTGATTTCTCTCTCATATTTAATTCCTGCTGTCGTAGCATTGATTGCTTGTTTTCGATTTCTGCTTTCAAAACCCAATTTCGATTTGCCTAGCTATTAGGAGTCAGATTTTCTGGTACTCAACCTTGTTCCCCGTGGGATTCGATATCTTTTATATTACTTCGACATAACCGTGCACTTGCGGGACGTGTCAGCAGACGATTGTTTCTACGCGACAAGGACTTGTCGATGGCAGTGCCCATGCCGACCCATACCGCCTGCAATTGGCTACTCCCTTTGGCCCGCCGGGCTTTGAACGTTGTTACCCGTCGACCCTCTGGATCGAACAATGTTTCCTCTGACTTGGCGTGTGGAGCTTCGCGTTTACTATGTTTCAATGCCCTTGTTGGCGAAGTCTCCATCGTCGACCACCTCACCGGAAATCGCCGGCCCGACCAACTTTCCCGACGACAAGCTCGTCACTGGCATCCCTATGGTCCTTGGCCACCGGCAAGCACCGACGGTGCCGCCAGCAATCGACGCAAGCTACATCGATTTCGAAGACGCTGCGTTTTTCCCCAAATTAGAAAGATGGGCCAATTTTGACCCGGTCAATGGCCCAATTGACCGGGCCAAATAGATTGGGCCTAGTTTAAAGGTTGGGCCTAACATTCTCCCCCTCCCGAGTTGTTCGCCGTCCTCGGCGAATCTTGTAGTGCGGTTTGACTTGCACTAACAATTCTAATCATATCGTAGGAGAGGGTACGCGATCAAACCGGATCGCTCGAATCTCGGTGAGAATCATCCTTTTTCATCGGATAACATTCGTATCCTTCTCGGAGAGTTGGTCGATACTGCATTCGAGTCCATAGACTCCTGTGTTGCACGGACCTACTTATCTCCGAATCTCTCTTTTTAGACGCGGTCATTCGTCTTTTAACCGATTCTCACTCCAACTTGTCCAACTTGGTCGTACCTAAGTCTCGTCTCATCTAAAAGTGTCCCATACCACCCCATCAGAGAGTAACTTAGCTCGCTCCAATTTATAATTTGTCCCTAAGTCTTCCCCTCACAAAGGCGTCCCCTCATGACGAGAAACTCAACTCGGACTGATTACAAGGGTTTTCCTTGTCGTCCTCCCAAGCTTCCCTGATGGGGGTGGGGTCTTCAAGCATTCAAACAACGCATTTGAAATCGTTTGTAGATAATTTATACTTAGTGAAAACCGATTGACCCTAACGCTTTGAGAAATTAGGCTTTCATACTTTAAAGGTAAAAACCGAGACCATTCAAGGAGCTAGCTCTAACATGCATTTTGAAATCAAGATGAAAGTTTAACAAGATCTAAGGCATGCGGTTCTACAACAAGGAATAAGACTATACTAGGGGAGGAACTCACCTTGCGCCCCTTGAGAATAGAAGGGACGTTCACCCCGTTCTTCACCGGTCCAATGGTTGAAACTCACAAAGTAGGGCCCTATGAGCTTACAACCATGGCATTACAGCATTCCCACACATGCGTGGGTGAGTGCTTAGAAAGAATATTAACAGGCCAAATTACAAAGGCAATCAAGGGGGAGGCTACCTCCAAGTTCCCTTGCTAACATGTTAGGGACTAACTAGCTAAGAGGGGAGGATGAGGGGGTGCGCTTGGTATTTCCTCCTTGGTCTTGCGCCACCCGTAGAAATGTTGTATAAGTGTAGATGGATGCTCAAGAACGTCAGGAAAATATCAACCAAGGAAGAGGTGGAACTTAGCTAGAGTATGGGGGTTGCTTGTTCTCGGCAAGGTGTAGGAAGCACCATCTTGAGTCACGGTTGTATCCAACTCCTTCTCTTGGATTGAGGCTTCTTCCAGGCTGATAGGGGCGGTGGCGTGAGCTCTTAACCTCAGAACATGCGCTAGTGGTGGAAGCTTGAGGAAGGGAGGAAGAAAGGAGCTCTCGGCAAGGTGTGGAAGAGGGGAAAGGGAAGGTGACACACACCACTAGAAGACACACTTCTGAAATTTCAAATTGCATTCAACACCAACCGGTGGCTTTACAAGAAAATACATCATATAGGAGAGTTTCCAACGGGTGCCTCTCTTCCCTAAGCGCAAAATAGGTCACGCAATCAAGACAAGACAGCATGATGCAGGCGGCTTTAATGGGGCTGATTTCTTTCTCCAAATGGCAGATTTGCTTTGAGACTTGGCTTGGAGCTTTTCTCATGATGGTAAGTTCGAAACCAGAGGTGATGAGGGGCTGAAGTGGCTGTCATTCGGCAGTAAATGTGGGTAGCTCCTTGAAGACCAAAATCCAGCATTTGTTGGTGGCGTGTGGGCTGCTTCTTGGCATTGATGGCTGGCGCATCTTCCCTTGTGGAGTGGCTGCAAAAGCTGGTATCTAGCTGGCTTTGTCCCCTTTGCTCCAAGGGGAGGGTGGCGGTTAGATATGAAGAATGATTAGGTCCACATGGATGACAACATGGAGGGTGAAACTTGGGTGGATTTGTTGAGGGTGCTCTTCATGGTGGGTTGGGTTTGAGCTTGGCGCCTCCTTGATGTAGCTTGACCTGATTTTGACTTGAGTCCCAAAATGGAGTGTCCTAATCTATTACATTAATCGCATGAACTAACCTACCATACATAAGTGGCGGATCCTAGAAATGTAACTACATGGGGTAATTGGAGGGTGGATCTACCACATGATGCACCCTAATCTAAGACAAAATAAGCAAAATGGGGTTCTAAGGAAGTCATGTCTAGGGGCTAGGATAGCCATACCAAGAGGGCTTCTTTCGAACCCGGGTGGATCTCTGAAGGTCCTGTCTCGGCCCCACATCAGCTCTCCCGGGGTGAGAGAAATTCTCCTCTGGAGAATTATCTTTGTACCCGTGGAGAAGCTCAGGTGCAGACCTAATAAGCTCAGCCTCGGGGAGCCATGCCTCCTCACCATCAGAAAATTTGACGCGGTAATAAAGCTGTACCTCATCAGGCGTGAGTCGGGTCTGGTCCTCAAGTATAGCCTCAATCTCCAACTCGTGGCAGACGTCGGGTTCTTGTATAGAGAGGGGCGGATGATAAAGCGTCAGATCCTCCACATTGATGGTGGAGGATATCCCCAATTCTGGTGGCAGGTCCAAGAAATAGGCGTTGTTATTGACCCTTTTTAGGATAGTGAAGGGCCCGATTCCCTTTGCGTCCAACTTGCGGCCGTGTCCTTGGATACGCTCCTCACGGACTCGCAACATCACCTGATCCCCTACAGAAAATATCTTTTCTCGGCATCGTTTATTAGTATCATTACGATATTGATCTATAGAATCCTGAATCTTACTAAATAACTCATGATGTAACTGCGAAATATGGAAAGCATAGTCTCGGGCCGAAATAGAAGTCTTGCAATATTTAGGGGCATTAAATAGATCAATGGGTTTATTAGGTTGGTACCCTAAGTTTGCCTGGAAGGGAGACAGACCAGTAGTCCTATTTAGAACACTATTGTAGGAGAATTCAGCTGTGGGCAACAGCT
Source organism: Costus lasius (assembly GCA_027563935.2). NCBI lineage: Eukaryota > Viridiplantae > Streptophyta > Magnoliopsida > Zingiberales > Costaceae > Costus > Costus lasius. The sequence goes on from CM050451.1 coordinate 87,786,414, forward strand.
TGTCCCAATCACTGGGGTGTTCTCCTACGAGGCTCCTAAGGATGCTCCCAAGTGATATGTTGACCACTTCGGTCTGCCCATCCGTCTGGGGATGGTAGGCCGTTGAGAACTTCAGTTTTGTGCCTAACAGAGCCTATAGTGTCCTCCAAAAATGGCTAACGAACCTGGTGTCTCTATCCGAAACTATAGTGAGAGGGGTACCATGCAGCCTAACAATGTCTCTAAAGAAGATCCTGGCCATATGGGAGGCATCGGTAGTCTTAGTACAAGGTATAAAATGGGCCATTTTGGTGAACCTGTCTACCACAACATAATAGAGTCATGCCTAGCCGTAGTCCTAGGCAATCCTAGAACAAAGTCCATACTAATATCCTGCCATGGTGCCTGGGGAATAGGCAGAGGGGTGTATAGCCCAAAATTGTGCTTCTGGACCTTAGTGGATTGGCAGGTCCCACAATGTCTAACTACCTTGGCCACATCTCGGTAGAGCTTAGGCCAAAAGAATCGCTCTTCTACCAAAGCACGGGTCTTCTCCCGACCGTGGTGCCCCGCAGACCCTCCTCCATGGAGTTCCCAAATTAGAAAATCCCGGATTGAGGTCTTAGGCACACAAAGTGTCGGCTCAAGAAAAAGATACCCATCCTTAAGGGTGTATAGAGGGTGACTCATAACATCCCTAGTTAGGTCAGCATATATAGTAGAAAAATCAGGGCAATCTAGATAAGCAGCTTTCATATGATCAAATCCTACAAGCTCAGCATGCATAGTTTGCAAAACAAAGACTACCCTACTTAAAGCATCAGCAACTTTGTTGTTAACTCCAGACTTGTGTTTTAGGACAAAAGTGTACTGTTGTAGATACTCTACCCCCACTTAGCATGTCTAGCATTGAGTTTTCTTTGGGCACTAAGGTAAGACAGGGCTTGGTGATCACTATTTAAAGTAAATTCATGGTGGAGAAGGTAGTGCCGCCAATGCCTTAAAGATTGAACTACGGCATAGAACTCTTTGTCGTAGGTTGAGTACTTCTGCTTGGCCTCATTCAGTTTTTCACTGAAGAAGGCAATAGGGTGACCTTCCTGGCTGAGGGTTCCACCTATGCCAATGCCAGAAGCATCGCAATCAACCTCAAAGACTTTGCCAAAGTCAAGTAATCTTAAAACAGGGGCAGAGGTCATCCTACTTTTAAGTTCAGTGAAGGCCCTACTGGCAGACTTGGTCCAACTAAAGTCCCCTTGTTTCATGCAATTGGTGATAGGAGCTACTATGGTGCTAAAATTCCGTATAAACCTACGGTAGAAGGTAGCAAGGCCATGGAAACTCCTAACTTCAGTAAGGGTTTTAGGCTCTGGCCAGTCTAGTATGGCTTGGACCTTAGACGGATCAGCTTGAAGCCCTAAATCAGAAACAATGAACCCTAGAAAGACAACTTTGGGAGATAGGAAAGAACACTTCTTCAGGTTAACATAAAGCTTTTCATCTCTAAGGAGGGTTAGGGTTTGCCTTAAGTGCTCTAAGTGTTCCTCCTGTGACTTACTATAGATAAGTATGTCATCAAAGTACACAACTAAGAATTTTCCTATGTAGGGTCTAAGCACTTGGGTCATAAGCCTCATAAATGTGGAAGGGGCATTGGTTAGCCCAAAAGGCATGACTAACCACTCATATAGACCGTCCTTGGTTTTGAAGGCGGTCTTCCACTCATCCCCTTCCCTTATCCTGACTTGATGGTACCCACTCCTAAGGTCAAGCTTGGAGAACCACTTGGATCCTACTAACATATCTAGCATGTCATCAAGTCTAGGTATGGGAAACCTATACTTGATAGTAATCTTGTTGATGGCTCTACAATCTATACACATGCACCAGCTGCCATCCTTCTTTGGGGTAAGAAGGGCTGGGACGGCGCAGGGACTTAGGCTTTCCCTTATGTAACCCTTACACATCAAGTCATCTACTTGTCTCTTAAGCTCCGCATGTTCGGTAGGGTTCATCCTATAGTGGGGTAGGTTGGGAAGAGAGGATCCAGGTACTAGGTCTATGGCATGTTGTATATCCCTAAGGGGTGGCAGTCCTTCAGGGAGGTCCTCGGGAGTGAGCTCACTAAATTCTTTGAGCAAGGATTCTACTTCTGGGGAAGGTTTCTCTTCTGATTCAGGGTTGATTTCTTTGATGACTAAGGTATAAAGGGGCTGATCTTCTATAATCTCCTTAGTGAAGGTTTGGGGTCTTATAAGTTGAACGGTGGGCTGACTATTCTTGGGTTCCTCTACCTTACCCTTACTAGTTGTAGCTCTAAGTTCTTTGGGCAGAGAGGGTTTTAGCCTAATCTTTTGGTCCTTATGGTTAAAGACATAGGTGTTGGTCCTACCATAGTGGACAACATCCATGTCATATAGCCAAGGGCGTCCTAAAAGGATTTGGGCTACATCCATGGTAAGGACGTCACACCACACCTTGTCCTCATATGTGCTAAACTGGATAGGCACGAGGCATCTATGGGTTACTGGGACACTAGTTTGGTTGACCCAGGAAATGTTGTAAGGGCTAGGTCGGGGTTCCATTTTGAGATTCAATTTAGTGGCAGCTATGTGGGAGACAGCATTGAGACTACTTCCTCCATCAATTACCACCTTGCACATGTGACCATGGCATTTGGTGTAAGTGTGGAAGATGCTGGTCCGACGCCAGTCTTCAGTGGGGGTAGGCTTGACAAGGGTACATCTAACTACCCCTAAGGTATTGAAGATGTCATCACTACTGTCATAGTCATTGATTTCAATCTCTTGGTCAGGATCCCCCTCAAGGGTGGGTTCCGGGTCGATATGTTCCTCAGTTAGGACCATGACCTTCTTTTTGCAGTCCTTTGCAAGGTGTCCCCTTTGCCTATAGTTATAACAAGTGATGGTGGAGTTGTCTATAGGTTGAGTAGGCCTAGGTTTGGGATTTGAGTTAGAAGGCTGGTGCATAGGAGTGGGCCTATAGATAGGCAGGGGAGGGAGAGTCTCCTTTCTATTCTTAAGTTCTTGTTCCACTTCTATGGCCCTTTGATAAGCTATCTCGGGGGTGTCTAATTGGAAATAGGTCAAGGCTCTCTTAATGTCAGGTCTAAGGCCATTCTTGAATCTACTTAGAATCATACCCGGGTCTTCATTGACCTCACACCTAATGAGAAGCTCTTCTAGTTTGGTTTGGTAAGCTTCTACCGTAGAGGAGCCTTGAGTGTGACTACCGAGTTCATCCTTAAGCTTTTGCATGAAACCGGGAGGGACATACTTTTGCCTAAGTAGGAATTTCATTTCATCCCATGACTCAACGGGTGGCTTACCATCCCTTTCGATGGTTCTCTCGACATGGGTCCAGTAGAGTCTAGCGGGTCCTTCTAGTAAACACTTTGTGAACCTAACCTTACTCTCATTGTGCATAAGGCTATAGTCAAAGTATTGATCTAGCTTTGTAGTCTAGTCTAGGAACTCCTTAGGGTTAAGGGATCCACCAAAAGTAGGAGGGTTGATCTTGATGGCACATAGCACATCATGATCTCTAGGTCTATGATAGAGGGGTGGTTGGGCATATGGCCCTTCCCATTCGGTTTGAGCATGAGTGACTCTAGGGGTGTGAGAGGGAGGTCCTTGGTCATTTGGCTCCCTTGTGTGGGATCCACTATTGGGCCGGCTAGTATTAGTGTGATCCATCTTAGAGTTAGACTCTAGGGTATTAAGCCTATTGTCCATGACGCCTATTGAGTGTTGAAGGGATGCTAGGGTTTCTTTAATGGAGGCCATATCAATTGAGAGGGCACTCACCTCATGGTCAATAGCTTGATTAAGACCATAGGGAGCGCCGGACCTAGTAGCCATTTTGAAAACAAGTAGAGTTTTGAAAAATTAGACCCTAAGGTGGTAAAAATATACCTTAATCAAATTCTTTCAAGCACCTAGTTCCAAAATCGTCTTAGTAGTAGGAAAATAATTTTTTTGGTCTTATAAAATCCTACTCTAAGAAAACTTGCTCTGATACCAAGATGATGGGGGTGGGGTCTTCAAGAATTTAAACAACGCATTTGAAATCGTTTGTAGATAACTTATACTTAGTGAAAACCGATTGACCCTAACGCTTTGAGAAATTAGGCTTTCATACTTTAAAGGTAAAAACTGAGACCATTCAAGGAGCTAGCTCTAACATGCATTTTGAAATCAAGATGAAAGTTTAACAAGATCTAAGGCATGCGGTTCTACAACAAGGAATAAGACTATACTAGGGGAGGAACTCACCTTGCGCCCCTTGAGAATAGAAGGGACGTTCACCCCGTTCTTCACCGGTCCAATGGTTGAAACTCACAAAGTAGGGCCCTATGAGCTTACAACCATGGCATTACAGCATTCCCACACATGCGTGGGTGAGTTCTTAGAAAGAATATTAACAGGCCAAATTACAAAGGCAATCAAGGGGGAGGCTACCTCCAAGTTCCCTTGCTAACATGTTAGGGACTAACTAGCTAAGAGGGGAGGATGAGGGGGTGCGCTTGGTATTTCCTCCTTGGTCTTGCGCCACCCGTAGAAATGTTGTATAAGTGTAGATGGATGCTCAAGAACGTCAGGAAAATATCAACCAAGGAAGAGGTGGAACTTAGCTAGAGTATGGGGGTTGCTTGTTCTCGGCAAGGTGTAGGAAGCACCATCTTGAGTCACGGTTGTATCCAACTCCTTCTCTTGGATTGAGGCTTCTTCCAGGCTGATAGGGGCGGTGGCGTGAGCTCTTAACCTCAGAACATGCGCTAGTGGTGGAAGCTTGAGGAAGGGAGGAAGAAAGGAGCTCTCGGCAAGGTGTGGAAGAGGGGAAAGGGAAGGTGACACACACCACTAGAAGACACACTTCTGAAATTTCAAATTGCATTCAACACCAACTGGTGGCTTTACAAGAAAATACATCATATAGGAGAGTTTCCAACGGGTGCCTCTCTTCCCTAAGCGCAAAATAGGTCACGCAATCAAGACAAGACAGCATGATGCAGGCGGCTTTAATGGGGCTGATTTCTTTCTCCAAATGGCAGATTTGCTTTGAGACTTGGCTTGGAGCTTTTCTCATGATGGTAAGTTCGAAACCAGAGGTGATGAGGGGCTGAAGTGGCTGTCATTCGGCAGTAAATGTGGGCAGCTCCTTGAAGACCAAAATCCAGCATTTGTTGGTGGCGTGTGGGCTGCTTCTTGGCATTGATGGCTGGCGCATCTTCCCTTGTGGAGTGGCTGCAAAAGCTGGTATCTAGCTGGCTTTGTCCCCTTTGCTCCAAGGGGAGGGTGGCGGTTAGATATGAAGAATGATTAGGTCCACATGGATGACAACATGGAGGGTGAAACTTGGGTGGATTTGTTGAGGGTGCTCTTCATGGTGGGTTGGGTTTGAGCTTGGCGCCTCCTTGATGTAGCTTGACCTGATTTTGACTTGAGTTCCAAAATGGAGTGTCCTAATCTATTACATTAATCGCATGAACTAACCTACCATACATAAGTGGCGGATCCTAGAAATGTAACTACATGGTGTAATTGGAGGGTGGATCTAACCTACCACATGATGCACCCTAATCTAAGACAAAATAAGCAAAATGGGGTTCTAAGGAAGTCATGTCTAGGGGCTAGGATAGCCATACCTAGAGGGCTTCTTTCGAACCCGGGTGGATCTCCAAAGGTCCTGTCTCGGCCCCACATCATTCCCTCACATAAAGGCGTCCCCATATACAAAGTTGGCTCAATCGAACCAAGAAGAGAGATCTCTTTTGTTTTAGTTGGACATGGTCTTCTCTTCTTTCACCAAATAGCAGTTTTAGAGTCTGTTAATTCGTCCACTTTGACCTATCTTCAAATAGCAGTTTTAGAGTCTGCTAATTTGTCCACTTTGACCTATCCTCAAATAGCAGTTTTAGATTCTGCTAACTCTTTCTCAAATAGCAGTTTTAGAGTATGCTAACTCTTCCTCTTTATTTTATCCAAATCCGTTAGTGGATTTGATCGTGGGTCGGGCCCACGTGCTCTACGCTTGCGGAAGCTGTGTCCGCAATCGAGCATGCTCGTGTTACAGTGAAAAAGTCACCGCAATAATCCTACGACCCGCACTGTTAGCTATCGAGGTTCCTCCATCGAGCTGCGTCTCCCGTCTCATGTCGACCGTCTGAACGGTCGCGTGCATCCTCCACTCACTCCATTGGACCCGCGCTTTTATAGCCACCTGCACGTGTCCCAGGTTTCATTGGGGTCCTGTGTGCCGATAGGAAGTCCACACTTGGATTCGGTCAACGCCCGTCTATGTCTCGAGATCGGGCTCACGTACGTATGTGCACATTTCCCAATGTGGAGTGCACGTTTCCCAATGTGGGAGTCCACGCTACGACCATGTCCAATTTATGATTGCGTACGCTTCAGAGTAACGAACCTCATGTCCTCTCTTCCGACGAATGTGTGGACGTCACACGTCTACATCTCCCAGTGTCGGCCGACGCATCAGTACCGACGTCTGCTGCTACTCGACGTCACGAAGCAACCGCTTGCTTCTGGTTCCCCATGTTGCTTCCTCAAGCTAGGAACGTCATTATTATTATTATTATTTCTCTCTCTCTTTTTAGTAAAATTTTGTTCTTGCCGTGTTAAACCGCTCTGATACCAAACTGTCACGCCCTGGTTTATACTAATACATGGATCAACTTAACTAATTATTACACTTATCTTAAAAGCCACGCAGGGCTCAAATTGGTCAAAGTCCTATGCAGGGGATGAGTCCGAATGATCCATCCAGGTTCAGTGCCCCTAGTAGGGATGCACCTGTGTGCGCCCCTCAGCCTCCACGAAGGGTTCTGACCTTCGTCTAGCCCAGGAAGGAGAGAGAGAAGAGAGAAAGAGCCAAACCAGCATTTAAAATTAATAAAACGAGGGAGTGTTCTATACCTTAGTCGGGTCGGATCCACTCCTCGAATCCGAACATCCGCGCCTGAAGCCGAAGACCGATCCACGCCCGAAATCCGATGTCCACGTCCAATTTCGGTATGCGATTTTTGGGTCAACGCTCGATTTTGGTCAACGCCTGCTTGCGTCTGAAATCGAGCACCCGCTCGCATTCTCCCTTGTCCCAAGGTGAAAGCTGCCGCCGCGTCCGAACGCTCACTCGCGTTCATCGGAGTAGAAGACAGGGGCGATGCGTGCCTCCGATGAGTCTCGTCGACGGGTTCTATTCCGTTGAGTGCTCGACTAACCTCGTCTTCCACCCAAGGCCATTGGATTGATGCCACCGAAGCCGCACAGGGAGGAGAAAACGCCTAGGAGACATGGGACGAGAGGAGAATCTACAGAACGGGGATTTGCCGTCGACGGGCTCCGAGCCTCACCACCCACACCACCGGAGCTTCCGGACGGGGCTGCCTCTTGCCTGCACCAGAGTTACCGAATCATTGTCGTGCGGAGGGAAGGGAGCAGAGGACAGGCCCAGATTCATCCTCAACCTCCCCAGTCACCTCCTGGTTTCCTCCCTCAGTCCGGCCTCTTCACCATTCGTTCATTTATCACCAGTCCCCATTGTTCGTTCATCTTCGGTTCTCCACCGTCCGGCCCTTACCTCTCTTCAAGTTCACCTATCGTCGGCCGAACGCGATACCCGCTTGGGTCGCCACCTTGAGCTCGACGGAGGCACCCGAGTGGAGGGAGGAGATCAAGCCGGGTCTCAGTGTTACGACCCGCTTAGTAAGCAAACTATTTATTAACTTGGTGAGCCGATTTGCAACGTGGCTCAATCTATTAAAATTCTTAAGCCCAAGTTAACAATAGCAAGCCCACTAAGTCCTATATACCATATAATATTTTCTGTCACTTTCAATGTGGGACTAAATCGGGGTATTACAATCTCCCCCACTTAAGACTTGACGTCCTTGTCAAGCTCACCATCCCTTAGTCGGCAGCATGTGAGGTCAGCCCAATGGCGGCTCCACCATCCTCGGTAGCCCTTTCCAATTGGCATCTCACCATGCTTAGGACTAAGTTTTTGCTCTGATACCATTTGTTATAACCTGCTTAATAAGCAAACTATTTATTAACTTGGTGAGCTGATTTGCAACGTGGCTCAATCTATTAAAATGCTTAAGCTCAAGTTAACAATAGCAAGCCCACTAAGTCCTATATACCATATAATATTTTCTGTCACTTTCAATGTGGGACTAAATCAGGGTATTACACTCAGCGTCGTAGTTGCTCTGAGCCACCCCTCCCACTCCACCGAAGCACGCCTGAGACCACTCGTCCTGCCGGCGAGTTCAATACCGAGATTCGAGGGCAGAGAGGAGGGGACAAGAGGGGGCAGAGAATTGGTTCACGGTGAGTTCATATCGCTTGGTGCCGCCGACTCTTCCTTCCCTCTTGGTGGTTCATTCCTCTGGCCACCATCCTCCCATCCGACGTCCATTTCTCCTCCCCTTCGACATTCGCCGGTCGCCCCTTTTTATAAGGCGTGTTGGCCTCTTCTTCCTGCTGCGCATCCCATACGTGCGCAGGCGATTGTTTCTGTGTGACAAGGACTTGTCGATGCCAGCACCCATGCCGACCCATACCGCCTGCAGTCGGCTGCTCCCTTCGGCCCGCCGGGCTTTCAACGTTGTTACCCGTCGACCCTCTGGATCGAACGATGTTTCCTCTGACTTGGCGTGCGGAGCTTCGCGTTTGCTGTGTTTCGTTGCCCTTGTTGGCGACGTCTCCATCGCCGACCACCTCACTGGAAATCGCCAACCCGACCAACTTTCCCAACGACAAGCTCGTCGCTGGCATCCCTATGGTCCTTGGCCGCCGGCAAGCACCGACGGTGCCGCCAGCAATCGACGCACACTGCATCGATTTCGAAGATGCTACGTTTTTCCCCAAATCGAAAAGATATGCCAATTTTGACCTAGTCAGCGGCTTAGTTGACCCGACCAGATAGATTGGGCCTTGTTTAAAGGTTGGGCCTAATAAGCTATATAATATAATTATTTTTTTAAAATAATACTTTATATTGCTAACCCCTTTATTCATATAAGGTATATAGTTATAAGTGTGCTCTAAAATATTTTTTAAGAAAACCAAAACTACATAGATAAATCTAACATATGCCATATAATATATGTTGACATCCCTTATGAGTGCAACCTTAAATATTTATTTTTTATTATTTTATTATTTTTATAAATTTCAATCTTATTAGATTTAATCAGATGTTACTCATTTTTTTTTATTTTTTATTTTTAAATAAGTTCGTTGATTCGTAAATGTCTTACACAATTTTTTTAAAAACATATAAATTATTTAGTTTTCAAAAAACATAAATTATATATAAATTTTTATATTTTATAAGTTATCTTAAGTTACCCGTGACATATGGAGGGTATGTAGAGCCTACATTGATTAGTGAAGGAATCATGTCATGTGTTTTACCATTCAACCTAGCTAAAGGTCATGTTGAGCCATTTATTTGTCTAGCTATATTATGTTTGGCCCAATCTATTCCGTGTTGGTCTTGCATAACAATAACATGAGTTACAATGTCCAACTTACAACATTGCCTCTCCTTTTTCTTCTATATTGCTATCACTAGTGTCAGACCTGGAATTCTCCGGTTCAGCCCAAAGCCCAGTAGACCTGGCCCAGGCGCAAATCCAACCCAATCCCCTTTGGTCAATAGATGGCATTGACCTTCCCCTTTACCGAACGTGGCAGCTACGCCCGCGTCTTCCTCGTTCGATGCGCGGACGAAAGAGGAGGCGGCAAGACGGAGTCTCCGGCGCGAGACTCGGACTCGGATAGCGGCTTCACCAGAAGGGCATCGGCCCCGCAGCGGACGGACGCGGCGGAGCCTTCCTTCCGAGCTTCACGGAGGTTGGAAGAGGCGCGCGAGGAATCTGTGGCGCAGAGAGATCTTCGGGCGCGCGGACAGAGCATGCGGAAGACTCGAACAGTGATTCCTCTCGTTAAAAGGGAAGACGGGGAGGAGCTGGATCATCAGAGAGAGAACTTGGATCGTCGTCAGAGAGTTCGAGAGGAACCTGCGAGTGGAATCGTGAGAGAAGAAAGGGTCCTGTGAGCATCTGTGAATGGCGGGGCGCGCCGGCCGGTTGCTCCAAGCAACTCCCCTTGTTGAGACAGTCTGGGCATTTCATGTCCAGCGAGGGCTGGATACAACATGAAACCTTTACCTCTCAACGATGCCTCTAGACTTTCACCATGTGCCCAGCACATGTGAACTTCTAGTCAAGTCCATTCCTAACCGTTATGCCCAGGGCCAACGAGTTTCCTTGCGAAGGCACGCCCAGGTTAAAACTGGACTGGGGAAACCATTGCCACCACGCACTTTCTAAAGATAAGTGGGTGTGTCCCACGAGGGTGGGAAACAATTCACAACTCCACTGATCGATAGCTTAGTGAGGGCTACGCGTTAGAAGACTACCAGACTTGATATTTTAATTGAGGGTTTTTGTTTAAGGTCTCATCATCTCAGTTTTATCTTATGTCTATCATTACAGGCATGCAATCCTATAGTGATAACATAACGGTAAAACATTTCAGGCATGCTTCTGCAGATAATAAAAGCAGTAAAGGATGATGTGATCATATCCTATACAAGACATTGAACCAATCCATGCCATGAAATAGGTTCAACTCTTGTCCTAGAACTCAAGCCCCAAAAACTAGACCTAACCTAGCCGACCTCTAGCTTGAACTTCAAGGTTGGCTCCAAGGTCCTTCTCTCATGGTTTAGCTCTCAAACCGTAGAGGAATACTTTCGAAGTTCCCCATAGGTTCGGCCAATGCCATGGTCTTCCTCCAAGGAAGGTGCGCCACCATGCAACCAAGCACCAGCTTGCATGCGCCACCTTGCATGCGCCACCTTGTTTGCGCCACCTTGCATGCTTACGCCATCAAGCAAGATGCGAGCATCAAGGTCCAAGAAGGATGCGCCTAGCCCTTGATCTTCCTCTTAATTTTTACAAAAATAATGAAAAAGATGGCACGCAGGCCGCACAAGGATACATCGCAGGCATGCAAGAGGGGGGCTTGACTAATGATCACAACACCATGCACAATCAAGGTATTTACTCATGCAATTCTACATGCTCATGAAAAACATAAAATCTGAAATTTTACTTTTTCACAAAACCAGTTTCTTTTTCTCATCTTCTTCTCACAAGTCTTTTGGTTTATTGCGATTTATTTTTCATGATGATTTCAGAGATCCATTCGGCTGGCAATTTTGTCATATCAAGAGACTTGGCTAGTCCGAAGACACAATACCCGTCCTACTTGACAAAATTACGTGCGCCTTTGATCTTTAAATCAAACAAGAAAAATAGTCCAAATATCCAAAAGAGATTGAGAGGATGATAGAAACAAGAAACCCTAATTTTTCTACTTTTAGAAAAATCGATTGCCATGCATCATGCTATTTACGAAAATAGAGATATGGCATGTGAGCATGGAAGAAAAGCATAAAACATCGTTCGAGTCTTGCAAGTCGCTCTGATACCACTGTTGGGAAACCCCGGGGACATTTTATAATTTTCAGAGTTATGGACATACATTTTTCGCAGCGGAAGAATGTCCCCGAAACAGGCCAGTCCAAAAACCCAGTGAAGATCGCATGCAAGGGAGTCGACACGATGAGTTAGGAAATACCTTAAGAGCAATGTAGAGCGATGTCGATGAAGGCGCCCAAGTGTTCGCCCTCTGCAGTCTCGCACACACGGATCTCTTGAGTTCTCTTCTTCCACGCCCGGTGCTAGCCTCGGGAAGAAGATCCAAGCCTTAGGGAGATACTCTACTTCACTTGCGCCACCAAGAGAGATGATGCGCCAAGAGAAGAAGGAAGACTATCCAAAAACGCCAAGCACTAATGTTCCTTGCGCCAAGAGGAGAGGAGGAAGTGGCTTGCGGTTATGGAAGAAGGAAGATGCGCCCTTGCTCCAAGCACTCGCCCCTCTCCTTGTGTTCACGCCTTCAAGGATTAATTACACACAAGAGGGGGCGACTAGGGTCATATTTATAGGGCAAGAGGCGGTTAGGGTAATGGCTAGGATCATGACAAGTGTAGGGCTAGGATGAGGAGGTTTGAGATAAGGAAAGTCTCCAAGACATTTCCATAATTCTCATTCAACCTTACCTTTTGTTCCCACGCCTTTTCTTGTGCGCCAAGGCCTTGCCTTGCGCCTCAAGCAATGCCATAGAGGCATGCATTCCATCCTAGGAAGAGAAGGGGAGGCGCCCTTTACTTCCATAATGAAGCAAAGGCGCCAACATGACCCCATTATGCCCCTAGGCGCCTAATGGTTCATGTTTCTCCCCATTATACCCTTTTAGCCTCTCATCTCCTCATGAGAACTTGTTATTCGGCCTCATTGGATAATGAGCTAGCCCAAACATCATTGCATAGGTTGATTAAGCACTTGGATCCAATCCAATGCAACCTTAATCCAAATGTGACCAACCATGGTCAAATACGGGTCAACCTGCCAAAAATGAAGTTTGGCTCCAATAACATTCTTCCATCTCATCAGGCCCATTGGCGCTGATGAAATCTCCCAATTAGATCCGAGTTATCCAATAACTCGATCATAAGGCTTCCCGATCAATACGAGAACTCAAGTATCAAGGTATGCGACCCTGTAGGTTCCTCTGACGCTGGCAGTGCTGACCAAAGGTCATCACAAGCAGTGAGTGGCACCTAGCAGTGCATCGCTGCTACCCAGGTCGTTGGAATGGATATCGACATCGACATCCCCATCATCGCAACTAGGTACAGATGCATTACAGTCTCTTTGCTGTACTGATATCCGATTGGACAAGTGTGTCACCACTTGTTTTCATCCAATCACATGGCTATGACTAAAACAGGTTCTCACCTGGGTATGGCCATACACTCTCAGTCATAGAACCATAAAGGAGCTCCATGGATATCATACTTCCTTAGGGAAGGGGCAAATCCTATGTCTGTCCATTGATCTTCTCATATGGGTCGTGACATGCTCAATAATAACCGTTATGACCTCCCAGCTACGGCAAGGTGTTAGGTTGTATCAAAGCAAGTCCCTAACCATATAGAATGATTAATGACCTCAAGTCAAGGGATCAATGCATCTCCTGTCACTTATGAGGATAACTCATGACACCAAGTCATAGCCTCATAGCGGGTCTATCCAGTATATCCCCAATGATATACCCATGTGTCTGCGTTAGCACCATGTGCCTAACCAGCCCACATACCAGTCTCACAAGTACCATAGCTGTCCCATATCCACTAAGGTACATCGACTGGGGATTATAATTCGAGCACAGATCCAATCTGTCTCCAGGGACATTATCATGTAAGTACACAATCGCAGGTGTAGTCAAACAATGATAACGACAATGCCAGAATGATATATAAATATCAGTGTCAAGTAGTACATAAGTTGACCAAAACTAGGTCCTAGGGCATATACACCAACAATCTCCCACTTGCACTAAGACCTAGAAGTTGAGGAATCTCAACCCCATATCTCTAGCGTGACCATCATGCTTCTGCTGTGCCAAAACCTTGGTCAATGGGTCTGCCAGATTGTTCTCTGTGTCTACTCTGCTAATCTTGACATCACCTCTGTCAATGATCTCTCTGATCAGGTGAAATCTTCTGAGTATGTGTTTGGATCTTTGATGAGACCGTGGTTCCCTGGCTTGTGCAATTGCTCCATTGTTGTCACAGTAGAGTTCAATGGGATCCATTGCACTAGGTACCACTTGAAGATCACATAAGAACTTCCTTATCCAAACAGTTTCCTTGGCTGCCTCAGAAGCAGCCACATACTCAGCTTCGGTTGTAGAATCTGCTATGGTGGATTGCTTGAAGCTCTTCCAACATACAGCGCCTCCATTTATCTTGAACACATAGCCGGCCTGCGATCTAAAGTCATCAGGGTCAGACTGGAATGATGCGTCAGTATAGCCCTGCATACTGAGCTCTTCCTGTCCCCCATAGACCATGAACAAATCCTTAGTTCTTCTCAGATACTTTAGGATGTTCTTTACAGCCACCCAGTGCTGTAGACCTGGATTGGATTGGTATCGGCTGGTTATGCTCACAGCATATGCCACATCTGGTCTAGTACATAACATTGCATACATGATCGATCCTACTGCCGAAGCATAAGGAATTCGACTCATGTCATCCCTCTCAGCCTGTGTTGTAGGACACTGGCTCTTTGAGAGAGTAAGGCCATGTCTCACTGGAAGGTATCCTTTCTTGGATTGCTCCATGTAGAACCTCTCAAGTACCTTATCAATGTAAGTACTTTGACTAAGGGCCAAGAGTCTCTTGGATCTATCCCGGTAGATCCTCACGCCTAGAATATAGGCGGCCTCCCCTAAGTCTTTCATCTCGAAACACTTCCCCAACCATGTCTTCACAGCTTGAAGACTAGGGATGTCATTTCCGATGAGCAGTATGTCATCAACATACAAGACCAGAAAAATTACCAAGCTCCCACTGAATTTTCTATATACACAGGCGTCATCTTCGCTTTTGATAAAGCCATAATCTCTCACGGCCTCATCAAATCGAAGATTCCAACTTCGAGATGCTTGCTTTAATCCGTAGATGGACCTCTTTAGCCTGCAGACCTTATTAGCCTCTGCAGGATGGATGAAGCCATCAGGTTGTGTCATATACACATCCTCAGTCAGCTTCCCATTAAGGAACGCTGTTTTCACATCCATCTGCCATATCTCATAGTCATGATATGCAGCTATAGCAAGCAGAATCCGAATGGATTTAATCATGGCAACTGGCGAGAAGGTTTCATCATAGTCCACCCCGTGGACTTGTTTAAATCCTTTAGCCACTAGTCTACCCTTATAGGTAACTATTTTGCCATCCATGTCTGTCTTCTTCTTGAAGACCCATTTACACCCTATGGGTTTTACCCCATCAGGCAGCTCAACCAAATCCCAGACTTGGTTAGCCGTCATGGAATCCATCTCAGATCTCATGGCGTCAAGCCATTTCTCGGAGTCCGGTCCACTGACCGCCTCATCATAGGTTCTAGGTTCATCCTCAATGATGAAGATCCCATCGTGTTGGGTCGGTAGCAACCCATACCTTTCAGGTGCACGACGAATTCTCCCAGACCTACGCGGGACCTATGTCTGAGCCTCAGGTTGCCTAGCAACCGGTGCAGATGGCTCAGATTCCATCTCTTTGTCTTGTGCTTGCACTTGGACCTCATCCAAGTCAAACTTTCTCCCACTAACTTCTTTCATAAGAAATTCTTTCTCTAGAAAGACAGCACCCTGAGCAACAAAAACTTTGTTCTCGGTTGGGATATAGAAGTAGTATCCTTTAGTTTCCTTAGGATACCCCACAAACACACACTTATCAGATCTAGGTTCTAGCTTGCTAGAATCCTGACGTTTGAAATAAGCCTCACATCCCCAAATCCTGATAAACGTGAGATTAGGGCGTCTTCCACTCCATACCTCGTATGGTATTTTGGAGACACTCTTAGATGGAACATTATTCAGTATTAGAGAAGCTGTTTCTAGTGCATGCCCCCAAAATGATGAAGGTAGAGTTGCATGACTCATCATGGATCGAACCATATCCAATAAAGTTCGATTTTTCCTTTCAGACACACCATTCCATTGAGGTGTTCCAGGAGGAGTGAGTTGGGATATGATCCCACACTCTCTCAGATAGTCAAAGAACTCACCACTCAGGTATTCTCCACCTCGATCTGATCGAAGAGCTTTAATGGATCTTCCAAGCTGGTTCTCTACTTCATTCTTGAACTCCTTGAATTTCTCAAAGGATTCAGATTTATGTCTCATTAAGTAGACATAACCATACCTACTGAAGTCATCAGTAAAGGTAATGAAGTAGTTGTACCCTCCTCTGGCTTGTTTATTGAAGGGCCCACACACATCAGTATGTATGAGATCCAATAAACCTTCTGCCCTCTCACCAATCTTCGTGAAGGGCGCCTTTGTCATCTTCCCTAATAAACAAGGTTCACAAGTATCAAATTCCTCCAAGGAACTTGAATCTAACAATCCATTTGCATGGAGTTGTTGGATGCGATTCTTGTTTATATGGGCTAATCGACAGTGCCATAGGAAAGCACCAACTGAACCACTCAGTTTGGTCCACTTATTGCTTATGTTACAAATAGAACTTTCCATATCCAAGATATATAGACCATTGCACAAAGTACCCTTCCCATAGAACATATTTGCAAATGAAAAATAACAGGAGTTCTTATTTATTTCAAATTTAAATCCTTTCCTCGCCAAGCAAGGAATGGATACAATGTTCTTTGTTAGCGAAGGTACACAAAAGCAATTGTCTAGTTCTAATTGAAGTCCAGAAGGCAAGGAGAGAGTCAAAACGCCTACAGCAACAGCAGCAACCTGTGCCCCGTTTCCAACGCGTAGGTCAATCTCTCCAGGCCGCACCGATCTACTTTTCTTGAGCCCCTGCATATTTGTACAAATATGAGCTCCACATGCGGTATCCAATACCCATGACATAGAAGTAGAAAGGTTGACTTCTGTAACATAAATACCTGAGCATGAAGACGAAGCCTTGCCTCTCTTCTTCTCATTCTGAAGTCGTACTATGTCCTTTATCATGTGAGGTGGTCCTCCACATGAGTAACATTTATTATTCCTGACTCTTTCCATCTTTGTTTTCAATGTATTAGTTAAGCCTTTGGGCTCAACACACTGAATGTCTACTTTAGGAGGATTGAGCTCAACCAATGCATCAAAGAGCTGCCTTAGATTAGAAATAATTTCAGAGGCACTCTTAGATTCATATTGCCCTCTAAGCTCGGGCGACATGTTGGTTAGCATCAATTGTGCAACCTCTAAAGTATCAGCTTGATGCTTATCATAAGCATCCCTCTCAGCCGCTGAGGCCAAGCATGGAAGTGGCTCAGGAATTGGCTTCTCAAGGACATATAGCTTCCTCTCGAGCTTGAGCACAATTCTCAAATTCATATACCAATCCTTTAAGTTGGATCCAACCAACTTATCCCTTTCCAGGGTAGATCGCAGTGACCATCTGCCATTGTTCACAGCCATTGTTCTACAACAACCAAGAAACAGCAGATTAGTACTACTTTGAGTCATTTAAACTGGACTTGTTTTAAATGACCATGGCTCCCACTATTTTATATTCCAATTGACAACCCACAAAGTCAATCGGGAAGTTTAAGACTTCCTAGTGAGATGGGATCTATATTTCACATGAGGCTTTGCGTCCCACGAGGGTGGGATGAGATGCACAAAGAAACCCATGCTTCCTAAGGTGGGCGCGCCGGCCGGTTGCTCCAAGCAACTCCCCTTGTTGAGACAGTCTGGGCATTTCATGTCCAGCGAGGGCTGGATACAACATGAAACCTTTACCTCTCAACGATGCCTCTAGACTTTCACCATGTGCCCAGCACATGTGAACTTCTAGTCAAGTCCATTCCTAACCGTTATGCCCAGGGCCAACGAGTTTCCTTGCGAAGGCATGCCCAGGTTAAAACTGGACTGGGGAAACCATTGCCACCACGCACTTTCTAAAGATAAGTGGGTGTGTCCCACGAGGGTGGGAAACAATTCACAACTCCACTGATCGATAGCTTAGTGAGGGCTACGCGTTAGAAGACTACCAGACTTGATATTTTAATTGAGGGTTTTTGTTTAAGGTCTCATCATCTCAGTTTTATCTTATGTCTATCATTACAGGCATGCAATCCTATAGTGATAACATAACGGTAAAACATTTCAGGCATGCTTCTGCAGATAATAAAATCAGTAAAGGATGATGTGATCATATCCTATACAAGACATTGAACCAATCCATGCCATGAAATAGGTTCAACTCTTGTCCTAGAACTCAAGCCCCAAAAACTAGACCTAACCTAGCCGACCTCTAGCTTGAACTTCAAGGTTGGCTCCAAGGTCCTTCTCTCATGGTTTAGCTCTCAAACTGTAGAGGAATACTTTCGAAGTTCCCCATAGGTTCGGCCAATGCCATGGTCTTCCTCCAAGGAAGGTGCGCCACCATGCAACCAAGCACCAGCTTGCATGCGCCACCTTGCATGCGCCACCTTGTTTGCGCCACCTTGCATGCTTGCGCCATCAAGCAAGATGCGAGCATCAAGGTCCAAGAAGGATGCGCCTAGCCCTTGATCTTCCTCTTAATTTTTACAAAAATAATGAAAAAGATGGCACGCAGGCCGCACAAGGATACATCGCAGGCATGCAAGAGGGGGGCTTGACTAATGATCACAACACCATGCACAATCAAGGTATTTACTCATGCAATTCTACATGCTCATGAAAAACATAAAATCTGAAATTTTACTTTTTCACAAAACCAGTTTCTTTTTCTCATCTTCTTCTCACAAGTCTTTTGGTTTATTGCGATTTATTTTTCATGATGATTTCAGAGATCCATTCGGCTGGCAATTTTGTCAGATCAAGAGACTTGGCCAGTCCGAAGACACAATGCCCGTCCTACTTGACAAAATTACGTGCGCCTTTGATCTTTAAATCAAACAAGAAAAATAGTCCAAATATCCAAAAGAGATTGAGAGGATGATAGAAATAAGAAACCCTAATTTTTCTACTTTTAGAAAAATCGATTGCCATGCATCATGCTATTTACGAAAATAGAGATATGGCATGTGAGCATGGAAGAAAAGCATAAAACATCGTTCGAGTCTTGCAAGTCGCTCTGATACCACTGTTGGGAAACCCCGGGGACATTTTACAATTTTCAGAGTTATGGACATACATTTTTCGCAGCGGAAGAATGTCCCCGAAACAGGCCAGTCCAAAAACCCAGTGAAGATCGCATGTAAGGGAGTCGACACGATGAGTTAGGAAATACCTTAAGAGCAATGTAGAGCGATGTCGATGAAGGCGCCCAAGTGTTCGCCCTCTGTAGTCTCGCACACACGGATCTCTTGAGTTCTCTTCTTCCACGCCCGGTGCTAGCCTCGGGAAGAAGATCCAAGCCTTAGGGAGATACTCTATTTCACTTGCGCCACCAAGAGAGATGATGCGCCAAGAGAAGAAGGAAGACTATCCAAAAACGCCAAGCACTAATGTTCCTTGCGCCAAGAGGAAAGGAGGAAGTGGCTTGCGGTTATGGAAGAAGGAAGATGCGCCCTTGCTCCAAGCACTCGCCCCTCTCCTTGTGTTCACGCCTTCAAGGATTAATTACACACAAGAGGGGGCGACTAGGGTCATATTTATAGGGCAAGAGGCGGTTAGGGTAATGGCTAGGATCATGACAAGTGTAGGGCTAGGATGAGGAGGTTTGAGATAAGGAAAGTCTCCAAGACATTTCCATAATTCTCATTCAACCTTACCTTTTGTTCCCACGCCTTTCCTTGTGCACCAAGGCCTTGCCTTGCGCCTCAAGCAATGCCATAGAGGCATGCATTCCATCCTAGGAAGAGAAGGGGAGGCGCCCTTTACTTCCATAATGAAGCAAAGGCGCCAACATGACCCCATTATGCCCCTAGGCGCCTAATGGTTCATGTTTCTCCCCATTATACCCTTTTAGCCTCTCATCTCCTCATGAGAACTTGTTATTCGGCCTCATTGGATAATGAGCTAGCCCAAACATCATTGCATAGGTTGATTAAGCACTTGGATCCAATCCAATGCAACCTTAATCCAAATGTGACCAACCATGGTCAAATACGGGTCAACCTGCCAAAAATGAAGTTTGGCTCCAATAACATTCTTCCATCTCATCAGGCCCATTGGCGCTGATGAAATCTCCCAATTAGATCCGAGTTATCCAATAACTCGATCATAAGGCTTCCCGATCAATACGAGAACTCAAGTATCAAGGTATGCGACCCTGTAGGTTCCTCTGACGCTGGCAGTGCTGACCAAAGGTCATCACAAGCAGTGAGTGGCACCTAGCAGTGCATCGCTGCTACCCAGGTCGTTGGAATGGATATCGATATCGACATCCCCATCATCGCAACTAGGTACAGATGCATTACAGTCTCTTTGCTGTACTGATATCCGATTGGACAAGTGTGTCACCACTTGTTTTCATCCAATCACATGGCTATGACTAAAACAGGTTCTCACCTGGGTATGGCCATACACTCTCAGTCATAGAACCATAAAGGAGCTCCATGGATATCATACTTCCTTAGGGAAGGGGCAAATCCTATGTCTGTCCATTGATCTTCTCATATGGGTCGTGACATGCTCAATAATAACCGTTATGACCTCCCAGCTACGGCAAGGTGTTAGGTTGTATCAAAGCAAGTCCCTAACCATATAGAATGATTAATGACCTCAAGTCAAGGGATCAATGCATCTCCTGTCACTTATGAGGATAACTCATGACACCAAGTCATAGCCTCATAGCGGGTCTATCCAGTATATCCCCAATGATATACCCATGTGTCTGCGTTAGCACCATGTGCCTAACCAGCCTACATACCAGTCTCACAAGTACCATAGCTGTCCCATATCCACTAAGGTACATCGACTGGGGATTATAATTCGAGCACAGATCCAATCTGTCTCCGGGGACATTATCATGTAAGTACATAATCGCAGGTGTAGTCAAACAATGATAACGACAATGCCAGAATGATATATAAATATCAGTGTCAAGTAGTACATAAGTTGACCAAAACTAGGTCCTAGGGCATATACACCAACATATGCAACAATACTTTGATGCTAACCATGTTTCAGACCAGGAGAAGGTGAGGGTGTGCACCGCATACCTTTCAAATGATGCAAAACTTTGGTGGAGGACCAAAGTTGATACGACATCAGAGGCGGCTGGTTGGACATGAGAGGTGTTCCGAAGGGAGCTGCGACAGCAGTTCCTTCCCGAAAACTCGGTGGACCAAGCACGAGAGGCGGTGGATCGGCTAAAGCACACAGGGACGATCCAGGAGTATGTTAGGGCGTTCTCCGCTCTGATGTTGGAGCTACCTGAGATGGCGGAAGGAGACAGAAGGTACTTCTTCCTCCGGAATCTCCAACCATGGGCGGCGACTGAGGTCCGACGACATGCGCCGCAAAGGACGGAGGTCAGCTGGCACGGCAGGAGCAGACCCGACCTGCAGAGAGAGGGTAGGGTCAACTGAGACCGATTGCCTGCTTCTTGTGCAAAGGACCACACCGGATACGCGATTGTCCGGACCGACAGCGGTTGAACGCAATTGCAGCGATGGTGCATCGAGAGCTAGCTGAGAAATCGGCGGTGGTGGATGACGAACCAACAGAGGCTCGCATAGGAGGTATGTACATTGCCTTAGTGGTCGCAGGAGAGTCTTTATCAACTTCCTCAGGTGCAGACGCAGGGCCGAAAGACGCAGTCGGCTAGAGCAACGTCGAGCAGAAGGCGAGCGTTGAAGACGCAAAGTCCCCGCAGGAGAAACCGACGTGGAAGCAAGTAGTAAAGGAAAAAGCTCCGGCGAAGCTTTCGTCGAGTTCTTCTGACGCAGAAGGAGGCCAGACCCGGCGGATCCAGGGGAGATATTGGCCCTCTATAGCCGACCCTGGAGAGTACCAGCGATGGCGTCAAGCTATAGCTGATGATGTTGCGCGCTAGCAGGAAAAGAAAGATCGGCGAGCGCGGGCCTGAGCGCCCATGCCGGACATCGAGGGCAATGTCCAAATTGGGCGGGGGAGAATTGTCAGACCTGGAATTCTCTGGTTTAGCCCAAAGCCTGGTAGGCCTAGCCCAAGCCCAAATCCAACCCAATCCCCTCTAGTCAACAGATGACGTTGACCTTCCCCTTTCCCGAACGTGGCAGCTATGCCTGCGTCTTACTCGTTCGATGCACGAACGAAAGAGGAGGCGGCGAGACGGAGTCTCCGGCACGAGACTCAGACGCGGACAGCGGCTTCACCAGAAGGGCATCGGCCCCGCAGCGGACGGACGCGGCGACGCCTTCCTTCCGAGCTTCACGGAGGTTGGAAGCGGCGCACGAGGAATCTGTGGCGCAGAGAGATCTTCGGGCGCATGGACAGAGCATGCGGAAGACTCGAACAGCGATTCCTCTCGTTAAAAGGGAAGACGAGGAGGAGCTGGATCATCAGAGAGAGAACTCGGATCGCCGTCAGAGAGTTCGAGAGGAACCTGCCAGTGGAATCGTGAGAGAAGAAAGGGTCCTGTGAGCATCTGTGAACGGCGGCGTCGCTCGCCGCCGGTGAGAGGGTCGAGAGGGCTTGAGAGGAGAGGGGTTTTTGTACTCGTCTTTGAAGAGGAATAAAGAGAGGAAATTTCCCCGACTTCTCCTATGTGTTTCCAAGCTTTCCCGGCGAGGTTTCTTGCTCTCTTCCCCGGCGACGTTCTCTTCACCTTCGGCACAGCGCTTCACGCGGCGGCGTTTCTAGACGTTCCCGGCAGTAAGTAGCCTCCGGACAACAGCTTCCGGTCGGCAATGAGTCTGAGACACAGGCGGTGTCTTTCCCCTGCCGGCAAGCAACGTGCATTCGCGCGGAGAAGACGAAGCGAAGATGAAGAGTGGCGTTCGCTTCGAGGAGAAAGCCAACCGCGAGGGCGGTCAACGACAAAATCATCGATCTCAATTTCGAACAAAATCGAGCGATCTTGATTTCGAACAAAATCGATTTGGGCGGCTGACGTCAGGCCGACGTCAGCAAACCCGATTTCGATGAGCGGCGAGCGGCAATTTGGACGTTGACGATTTTGACTGAGTTGACTGGTCAAAAGCAAGGTTGACTAGAGGAGGTAAATTGATTTAGGGTTTCCGCTCATTTTCTACTTTGGGGATCGATTTTGGACGGCTAGGGTTAGGGTTTCAATTTGGGGAAAATCTAATCTGAGCAGAAGTTCACGCTCTGGTGTTCCGCTGGATGGCCCTAAGATAGCTGTTAAGCACCACTTTGGGGTTGATCCGACCGGAGCGTGACAACTAGTGTCACGTCCTGGCCTAAGATAGTCCAACAGATATTTAGACCGACGTGAAACCCTAGAATTTCCAGGTATGATTTTACCCTAATTTAAAAACTCTAATTCTCCTAGATATAAAATCACCCCCAACTCAAGAAAATCAGAAAACTCTAACCCTAATTGGAAATTACCTACTCTCATTTTGACCGAACGCTCACGTCGCTTGCCAAATTTCGTCTGCTGACGTTAGGATTGTGTCAGGTGCCTGAAATCGCCGCGCCACTCGAAATCGCGTCCTGCTGACGTCGGCTTGCGTCAGCTGCCCCAAACTCGATTTTCGCGTTATCGCCATTAACCGCCTCGCCTTTGACTTTCACGAATCGAACGAACTTCGCGATGCCGCCTGCGTCGATTTCTCCCTTCACTACGTCTCGGACGAGTGCCCCCTGCACTCGTTCGTCGGCGATCGTCGCTGGGGTAAGCTGGCTGCACTCTTGAGAGAGCAGTAGGAAGAAGATGTCCTCGCTTCCCCTCAGCTTCGGCCGCCGAGCATCATTGCCACCGCCGAAAGCACGGAAGAGACGATGCCAAAAATAGGGGAAAGAGGATGAGGAAGAAAGCTTAACCTTATTCTCAAACCAGCTACAGAAACTCCTCCTCGCGCCGTCAGCCCCCTGGCCGGCGACCCCTCGACCCCTCTCTCGCCGATGGCACACCCGCTGCCGGTTACAAACCCTCGAAAGTTCCTTAATCTCCCAGCTCTCGCCGCTCGATGGATCCCCTAATCACTCGATCTCCTCCTCTACTCCCCTTCGTCGGCTTCTTATAATGAGGAGAGAAGCGCTGTGTTCCGAATTAGGGCGTCCGCCGCCCGTTTTCTTTGCTCGAGCAGCCAGCCTGAAATCCTTGCCCTTGTCCGCTTCTCCCGCTGGTGTTCTCGCGCCGCCTGCAACCTTTGGTGTTATCGTCCGCGTCCCCGCGCCTGTTTCTTCTGCGTCGGCCGCATCCATCAACGCCGTCGTCGAGCGCGTCCGAAGATCGTGGTGATGAAGTTGCTTCTCTCGCCAATTCGTCGCGTATGCCTTCCGATTTGGAGTCAAAATCGGAAGAGAGGTGAGGCATTGACCAGATTACGCCTCTCTTCGGGCTCCACTCCGTGTGCTCGCCGAATAAGCTTGGGCCACCGCCCTGGATTGGCCCGTTGATCCACGGGCCTAACAACTAGATTCTTAATGCAAATTTCTCCTATTAACACAACTTCTCCCTCCTTCTTTATAGTAATTTTAGTTAGCACATCAATCAAGTAAGATTTTTTCCATCAAGTTGGGTCCGGTGGCATAGCCAAGAGGAGAGTGCGATGTCCTATTCAATTCTTTAAATTAATTATATATATATATATATATGTATATATATGTATATACATATGTATATACATATGTGTACACATATGTGTATGTATACATATGTGTATACATATATGTGTATATACATACACATATTTGTATACATATGTATATATACATATATATACATATATATATATACATATATATACATATATATATTTATATTTATATAATATTACAAAGCATAAAAATGTTAATTTATTTTCACTAAAAATTTTTTATCTTACTAATATTATTTTCATATACTTACGCATTTCATATATTTTTGGATCCTAAATTTACCAGTGGTTAGGTCAAGACTAGTGGAGTAGATTGACAACCCTAATTCTTTGGAAAAGAGAACCACGAGTTAACGAAAATACTAAAAATATTATGAGGGCGCTCGGTAATACGAAGTGTTTGAGGGTCAGACCGTCAGAGCGGTGTAATTGCAGTTTTAATTTCATAGGAGGGTGTAACTGCAAATTTGCTTAAAGTCCCCGTTCCGGCTCGCCCCAAACCGACTATGCAGTCCCAGTTTCCACAATGCTTCATCGTCACCCGATGCGGCTGCTCCTTCGACACCCTGCTCTTTCCTCCCTTCTCCGCGGCCGCCCTCTGGCCACCCACCCCGTTGCCCTCATCCGGAACCTCTCTTCTGGCCGCTCCTCCCCTCTTCCTCCTCCCGATCGATTCCAGATTCCTCCCGCCGCCGCGTCCTCTGCCTACTCTCGATTCGGAGACCATCGCCGATGCGCTTCCAGCGACGCCTCCGCCGCGGCTTCTGCCCGCGACCATAGCTCTCGTAACACCCTCATGTACCTCCTCGGGCTGGTCGTCGCCATGGTCGGCGCCTCTTATGCCGCCGTCCCCCTTTATCGCACCTTCTGCCAGGCGACCGGATACGGAGGCACCGTGCAAAGGCGCGAGGTAAGCTTTCTCCCTTTCACCCGATAATTCTCCTTTCGAATTCAAAATTGCTGCAGTCTTGCGATTCTACGGAATAGACCCCTTCGAGTTCAAGTGGCTTTCGGGAATAATGAATCTTCATGGTTTGTGACAAGGAATGCGTCTCTGCAGAGTTTGGAAGAGAAGATCGCCCGCCATGTCCAAGAGGGCACCGAGGCTTCGAGGTATGACTCTTCATCCATTTAAACAGACATCCTATTTTTTTCATTTATTTTAGGGTTATAATTCATGAGTGTATATATACATATGATTGAGTCTTGTACTGTGTTTCACAATTCCGTTTGTGATGATAGATAAAACTGATGTGGTTTTATAATAAGATAAGAAAAGATTTTGAGCCACCGGATAGATGGACAAGAATCATCATCTGTACTTGTTAATGAAGTCTGCACCAGAAAATTTCATTGTTAAATAACTTGAAATGAAACTTCGTGCTGTGAAAGAAAAATCTTTAATATATAATCTGTGCACAGTTATGAAGTCGATAATATGATGCAGTGCGATACAAACGTAATAATGTGATATTAAAAGAAGACACTTCTAGCAGAAGTTGATCCTCCTCAAATTTCCTAGCATGATGGTGTCTTAGAAAAAGTTTATTATCTGTTAAAGGAGGATAATTTACAAGAATGATAACCAGTCTGAGTTAGCAATTCTGTTTGACCTGAATTTCATTATCTGCAAATGGTTGGTGAAGATGGCGGTTGTCTATTTTACAATGGTTTCTTCACCCTGCTATATCTGGGTTAACATTCGAGGAAGAACATGGTAACATGTCTAATGTGTAGTTGCTTACTATTTTAGGTTGTGAACATTGCAAATTAATCCTTTTTTGTGTACTATAAAAACTATCCTCCAACCTTATCATCAAATATTTTTCTGTGTACAATATGATGCATCTTTGTAAATTTTTTCTACAGGGAGCTAGTTGTTCAGTTTAATGCTGATGTTTCTGATGGTCTGCAATGGAAATTTACTCCCACTCAAAGAGAGGTTACTTGCTATCATCTGATAGAGGAACAAGTTTTGTTATAGTTATTTATTTTATTCAATTTCTTTTTCTTCTTTTAGGTAAGAGTTAAACCTGGGGAAAGTACCCTTGCATTTTATACAGCTGAAAACTGTAGCTCAACTCCCATTACTGGAGTTTCAACTTACAATGTTACCCCAATGAAGGTATGCATGGATTCCAAATTTGAGTCTCAACCTATTTTCGAGATGCATTGATTGATCATTTTAATTTTGCTGGCATGTTTTGAATGTAATTTGGTTAAGTTTTGATTATGATAGAAATTCTGCAATTGACCTCATGAGATTGATACTTTGCAGAAGTACTTCTCGGGTCTGTAATTGTCTGCAATTCCTTTTTCATAGTGTTCTGCAGTCTATCAAATAAGAAGTTAGCGAACCTCCAACCTCCTTCGCCCACCATCTTATTTCATTTTTATAAATGTTTCTTTAACACTCTTTTAATTCTCTCATTTGGACATTGCATTTCTATTCCCGTGTCCATGATGTGCATCATATAATGTGCAGTGCTTATGCAATCTGCTGAACCTGACTTCCTTGAAGTTACGATTCTATCCATCTAAACGAAATGGTGTTTTTTTATCTAATGCTACTGAAAATAGTTCTAGAAGTAACTCTTATCACCATTTTACTAAACTTCAAGTTAAGCTACTTTCTCTTAGCTTCCTATCCATCAGTGGTGAATAATTATTATGAATTTTGTTGCAATTTAAATTTGGAAGCCCCAGAATCATAATCTGCATAAGTTAGCTCATTGCCTCACCAATATGGTATTTTTTATGTAATGCTACTGAAAATAGTTTTACAAGTAACTATTATCTCCATATGAATAATCATCAAATATACTTTCTCTTAGCTTCTTATCCATCAGTGGTGAATAATTATTATGAACTCATTGCACTTTTAAGTTGGAAGCCTCAGAATCGTAATCTGCATAAGTTAAGCTCATTGCCTCTTCTGAATTGCTAGTTGCTATATGGTGTCAGGGTGGTGCGCTTTAATGTTGAATGATAGCTATGTACGTTAAGCTTATTCAATTGTTACAATTCATATGATAAGATAACTCTAAAATTGGCCTAATCAAGAGGGACTCCTGTTTTGCTCTATCATTCTGTGAAGGTTTTTTCAAGGTTAGAACTAGCTTATTATCTGTTGACATTACCTTTCATTGTAGGCTGCCGTTTATTTCAACAAAATTCAGTGCTTCTGTTTTGAGGAACAACGACTTCTTCCAGGAGAGCAAATAGACATGCCGGTAGGAAGAGATGACTTGTATTCTTCTGTAGAAACTAATGTTTCTTATTTTGAGTAGCAATCTGGGAAATCATCTGCAGGTCTTTTTCTACATTGACCCGGAGTTCGAGACTGATCCAAAGATGGACGGAATCAACAACCTGATCCTTTCCTACACCTTCTTCAAAGTTAACGAAGATTAACTGCAGCCTCATTGCCAGTATTGTTTTCTACTGTTTTGTTATTTCTTTGTTTAAGAGGTCAGTGTCCTTCATACTTTATTTAAATTGTAATAATTGAAAAAAAAAAAAAACTAAACTGTTTAGTAGCGCAAGAAATCAAGCAGAAAATGTGAGTTTCATAAGATTCAAAAGACATTGTTACGATGTTTATTTCTTTCGGACGCACCTTCAACTGTGGTTTGTTAATTTTGGTGCCGTTTGGCACTGGTGAAGAGCGAAAAATTTTCCTAGGTCCCCGCCTAGGATTGTTGAGTAGGGTTTAATCTAACCTTTGCTATTGCTTTAAAAGTTGTGCAGCATTGATTCATCAAGTGCTGCACGATTTTCAAAGCAATAACAATAGTTCATATCAAGCCTTGATTAAGAATCTTAGGCGGTGTCTCCGCCTACGAAATTTTTTCGTGAAGAGCAGCAGGGGCCTGTGGGAGGAAGTTAGGCACCTACATATTAGGTTTAATTGTATTCATCTCATAAATGGATCGACTCATTTTTTGCTTGGTTAATTTTGGATTGAGTCAGGATTGTAACTGGGTTAACTTGTAGAACCTAACAAATTAAACTCACTTAAAACCCCTAACCAGTCAAACACCCCACCCCCACTCTTGTCTCTCTCCATCCCTTATGCCCACTGTCACGCCTAGGGGTTGGGGTCTTATAGTCGGGTCAATGAGTCATGCTTGGTAGGTTAGTATATAATCTATTTAATAAATGAGTTACTTTGGTTGTCTTGAGTTAGACTTAATTATATATGGGTCATATTCTGGTTAAGCCATTTAACCTAATTAATTAAATAGGTCATTTCTTATAAGTTAAGCCATTTAAGCCAAGTTTATTTCTCTTAAACTATAGGAATTATATATTAATATAATATAAAATTTAATATTATATTTTTTTTAGTATAAAGACATAATTAATTTTTTATAATATTATCAAATAAAAGCAATTTGATTACAAAAATTATGATCTTTGTAAAATTTGATTATCATCTATACATACATATATAGTTAATTTGCATATATATAGATATTTATATTAATATATTAATGGATTGTGATTAATATAATATATAATAATCTTAAATTAATTACTTAAAAATAAAATTAATTATTGAATTTTATATTAAATTAATTGTTAATTATTAATCTTACAAACATTAATAATTTTATAAAAATAATTTTTTTTAAAATTTAAAAATAAATGTAATTTAATTATAAGATATATATATGTGACGATGAATAGTGATATATATAAAATTTTAACTTTAATATATATTACTAATTAATATTTTATATATTATAATTTTATTAATTAATTATAATATTTTAGTTAATGTATAAAACTAAAATTTTATATACTTAATTACTCTTAAAAAATAAATTTTATTTACTTATAAGAAATATGTAGAATAGACTCTCGTGTTTCTATCATCGTTATGATCATTATGATTATGTTGAAGTAAATATATATTTAGATTCAATCTAACAAATAGTATAATAAATTCTATAAATATGATAAGCTTTGTAGTGAAATTGTTATTGTTTGATAATATTATAAAAAAAATAATTATGACTGTATATTCAAAATATGTATTATTAAATTTTTATATTAATTTTTATAGTTTAAAACAATAAAACAAATTGTAACTTAATTATAATATTTAAAATTTAAATCAACACTAACAACCACAACAACATAGTAGCTATATTAAATTTAAAAAATAACATTTATTTAATTATAAGATATGTATGTGATAGCCATGAATAAAAATTTTTATCTTTAATATATATTATTGATTAACATTATATATAGTATAATTTAATTAGTTAATATTAATTAATTAATTTAATATATATTAATTAATACATAAATTAATACTTTTATAAATTTATTTTAATGAATCTTAAATTTTATTTAATTATAAGAAATATGTGCATGAGACTCTTATGTGTCACTGTGGTTGTTGTGATCTTTACCATCACATGTATTTAGATTAAACCAAACAAATATTATAATAAATTCTTTAACTATGATATTTAATTATGACTTTATTAAAAATATATTATTTAATTTTTGTATTAACATCTATAGTTCAAAAAAAATAAAAATTTTTATAACTTAATTATAATATTCAAAACTCTAAATAACACTAACAACAACACAATAATTTTACCAAAACTCTAAATAGTAGTAATAACATAGCTATACTAAATGCAACCTTAGACATTTACTTAGGCTTAATTAAACACCAAAAATGATTAAAAAAAAAAGGTTGAATATAATTGTTATTTCTTATGATTTTTGAATTAATGATTTAAATTATTATCTTTGTTATAAAAGATTAGTTTTGTATATATTTTCCTTTGTTTATATATGTGTGATATATGGATTCTTGTTCATGAATTGGATTTCATAGTTGATGTGAAAGCTTTCTTTTAAAACATTTTGATATGCAAAGTCATGAGTGACATTGGTATAATTTTGGGAATGAAAATCCATAAAGAAATATAATTCTAAATCATTATCTAAATACTTAAACAATTTTGTTCATTTTTCAACAGTTCTATCCACTCGTTTTTTTTTTTCATATTTCAACCTATCATGTTAAAATTTAAAAAAATGCCCATAAAGCTAGAATTATAACCTAAAGTAATTTATTCTCTTTTCTTTATTGCTAATAAAATTATAATTATAACTTAACTAAAATTCTATTGAAATAATTAGGGTTTAGCTTTTTTAAAACAAAGGAGGTGTACTTCGTTCACAATCCTCTAATTGGCTTGAACTTTTCTAAAATTATATTGGAATAAACGGGATTTAGGTTTACTTGAACAATTCAATGATTGTGGTTCAAATCAATTTAATTTAAAATAAATATGAGTAAATTAAATAATTTTACTTTGATTTAAATGAAATATAAATAAGTACCTAATGAAACTCTTTTTTGACTCTATTAAGTACTTAAATATTATAGATGATTTTGCATAATTGCGGTTGGCTAATCCTCATGTCATGACTAATTTATATCAAATTTAATTTTGTAAATTAAAGTAATACTTTATATTATATAATAAATAAATAAATAATTATATATATAGGCTGCGTTTGGTGCACAGCTTTCCCACCCGCTTTTACTTTGCACTGCTTTCTGCACTGCTATAGTAAAAGCCATAGTACTTACACGGTGCATTTTTGGCTGCCGATGGAAGCATTAAAACAGCAGCTTCCCAATTACTATAGCAAACTTTCCGCCAAAGTTGCTATAGTAAAAGCTGGGAAAGCTGCACCAAACACAGCTATAGTCAAGTTATATTGAACCTTTTGACAACTTTGGATAATGGTTCGGGTACGTAGTTTTTATTTGATAATTGAACTTGACATAATTACACAAATCTTATACTCGAATGTACCCTATTACGTAACTTGAATCGGCCTTGAGTAGTTAAATAGGTACCCTATCTAGTAAAAAAAATATTTTATTTTGTTATAAAATATAATTGTAAACATTAAATTAATTTCATATACTTATAATAATTATTGTTATGATTATTGGTGAAGAATTTTTGATAAAATTATAATTTTATTTATACTTTTATTTAGGTACTAGGTAACAAGTACTCATATCTTTAAACTCGAACACATGTGAATAAGCTACTTAGGTATTTAGAACGACTAAAAACAAGTCTGATGAGGTGGAGTGCCTAGCTAACTTGGGTTTAATTGTCATCCCTATAGAGATTGTTAGTCTTGATAGTGAAGAGTCATTGTCATGATACCTATTCCTATCTTGAGCCAACGTTAGTGTTCTTTGTCAGAGTTGTAGTTCGGAGAGATGTGTTAAAGCCACATATTGGAGTAGAGACTAGACAAGGATAAGAAAGAAGATATAAGAGAAGGGAGGCAAAGAATAAATAGGAGCTATCAAATCCTTTTAAGTAATAATATGAGAAATTTCAAACCTACCCTTTGAGTTTCTCATTGTATTGGTTCATCCAAGGATTTAATACTCATATTTGGAGATCCATGATACGAATGATAATTATGTAGTATCTCATAACAAAGAAAGATATTTCACAAATAGATATCCCCTTGATAAAGGCGTGTTGATTTCTTTCAATAATTTTAGGCATAGTGATTTTCAGTCTATTTGTTAAGATCTTTGCAATATATCTGTATATCACCTTATAAACAAAGCTCACCCTAAACTTCGCAAAGGACGCCAAATTAGGGATTTTGGAGACCACAAGTTTTGGAAGTGATATTGACTTTCTTAGGGAATTTGTCATTTTTGAAGAAATCCTTGATGGGTTTTATTACATTCGCTTTCACAATTAGGGGTGGCAATTCCACCCGTCGGGTATGGGTACCCGACTCGACCTGACCCATTTATCACGAATTCGAATATCTGATTAGCTAAACAGGGCGGGTTTAGGTTTAGGGATATGGGTACCTGATACCTAATTTCAAAAAATAATATAAATATATATTTTATATTAGAATATAAATAATAAAAAATAACTATTATATAAATATTTGTTACTATTAAAAATATAATAATAATAAAATAGATATTATATAAATATTTTTAATTTTTTAATTTTTAAATATATAATAAAATAATAAATAATTTCTTTTTTATTTGTTTGAGATATATTTATTGGAAAACTTATTTAAAGAAACATGAAATTGGTGTATTGCTACAATTTGCATGCACGAGAGAACCCTTGAAATATTTATACAAGTATTAGGAATTTGCAGGAATATTTATAAAAAACAGCTAATTGTGATATCTTTTCTAAACCATTAAGTTTTCAATGCCATAATTGTTCTAAAACATGCTGTTTGAACGGCCGGACCTAACTTCTCAAATGATTTCTGTGCCGGTGGATGCAAGTATTTAGTTTTTCTGGATTATGAGAAGCTGATACTAGTTTCCAGATGAAACAGGAACTGGTTTGGGGGATCTAGCAAAATGCCCTACTTAGGCTGAGTAATGTCTCTGCTATTTGGCAGAAAAAAATCGATAACTTGTAGTTGTTTAAGAAGGCAATTTAATTAGATGTCATGCTGACGTTGTTCATGTAAATTTCCAATTAAAACATGCACATTGGTGCACTATACTGCAGTTTCAGATGTGGAAACAAGCAATATTTCATCATTTATTCATATTGCATGTGGTCTTCTTCTGAATTCACCCCATTACAGGTATTTCTCTGGTATAAAAATTTAATCATATATATCTGTTTGCATTGTTTAGTACAAATCAAATTCGCATATGCAATAAGCAGTTAAATTATTCTGATCTAATTAATGGCCTAGAAGATAAAAGTAACAAATTCTGAGCTTTACCTTGTTGAATGAGAGAAGCCCGCATAATTAAGCTTGAAAACGAATGAGATTGACAGGAGCCTTGGTTCTTCAGTTGCTCAAAAAGTAATAAATTACGATCACAGATGTCATTTTACTGTTTTTTTGTAGATTAGTCGATATAACTATTTGCGCTAGATGTTATGGTTTTTCTTCTGAATGTTAACCAGATGATAAGGAGGCTACTCTGACAGAAGGAAACTTGTCAGAAAGTGGCCCTACCACCACTGAGGGTACACTACAAAGGAACTGCAAGAACGAACTGCAAGAACCTTCAAAGCCTGAACGGCGACGCCTTTTAAAAGCCGTAACACTACCTTTCATGGAAGGGTGAAACACAAAAGAAAAAAAATTATAAGGAAAAGAAAATATAAAAGAAGGAAATTTTGTTTTATTTTTTTTTCATTTTCTTTAGTTTGAGAGGAAAGAAAAAGAATAAAGAAACATATGAAAAAGAGGGAGGAGGATGTGAGCTTGCCGCGACGGGGCTGAAGGGGGAGATTGCCGCTAGCGTTGCAACTTGCCCCTAATTAATAACATATTTGTGATAATAAACCTTTTTAATGTGTACAAAGAACATGTGCCGTGAATGAGAACTTGTGCCGTGAATGAGAGAATAAAAACTCCAAATCATAAAGAAAATATGAGAAGAGTAATACTTAATGAATATATCTCCTGTCTTGTACCTCAAAGTGTTGTGGTAGAAAAAGAAAACCTTAAAGAGTGTGTATTTACGCCACCCAGGAAGGAGCCCTCAGAAACTTGCCCTAGAATGCAAAAAACTGCATTCTTTACATTATATTTTAGGCTAACGGGTTAGTGGGTTTGTGGGTCAGCTTCTTAACAGGTTTCTAACTTAAAATCAAGTCAAATATAACAAATCTCTACCTTGACTTAAATTTTCTTCATCATAGTTGATCACTTGCTTCACCTTCTCCAAAATAAACTCAAATGTGAGAAATACCAATCAAATCCAAGCAATGCTTGAACTTGCCTATATCCATTGGGTTATTTGCAGTACCACTCTTTTTAACTAATATATTTCCTTCAAAGATAATATCACGAACAAAATGATACCTGACATCAATATGCTTTGTTCTCTCATGAAACATTTGATCTTTTATCAAATAGATGACACTCTGACTATCACAATGGACAAATATCTTCTCATTAACTGAATTGAATTCACCAAATAACCCTCTCACCCAAATGGCTTCTTTAATCGCTTCAACTATAGCCATGCATTCTGCTTTTGTAGTGGACAAAGCAACAGTAGATTGTAAAATAGCTTTCTAACTAATACCAGTATCTCCAAGAGTGAATACATAACCAGTGATAGACCATCCCTTATCAAGATCACCTGCATAATCTGAGTCCACATAACCAATGACAATACTCGCATTTCTTCTGAACTCCAAACAAAAATTTGTAGTACCTTGTAAATATCTTAAAATTCATTTCACTGTCTGCCAATGCTCTTTACCAAGATTAGCCATA